>OY755216.1:30121871-30777604 GCA_963576765.1 Draba incana
TGGTTGAAATATCCTTAGCATTGCTTGTTGAAATAAGGACGGAGCTGTCTTCAGACCAAATGGTAGGACTTTCCATTCCAGATGATGATCTGGTAAACAAAATGTTGTCTTGTGCCTTTCTTCCGGTTTGACTCCGAATTGCCAAAATCCTGATTTTAAATCGAATTTTGAGAAAATGGTTGCTCCGGAAAGGTGTTGCAATAGTGCTTTTCTCGTCGGGAGTGGGAACTTAATATCTTGAAGGAATCGATTCAGTGGTTTGTAATCAATCACCAGCCTTAGTTTGCCTCTAGTTTGTTCTGCTCTTTTGTTGACGTAGAAGGCTTTGCATGCCCATAGTGAATTTGTTGTGGAGACTATTCCTTGCTTTATTAGTTGCTCACACTCTTCATGCGCCTGTTGTAGAAGTGTCGGGGGCATTCCCGCATGACTTGCTTTGGTTGGCGTAGTAATAATATTCTGCATGATGGACGATTTTTATGATCTACGACTTGCAAGTCATGCGGGAATGCCCCCGACACTTCTACAACAGGTGATGAAGAGTGTGAGCAACTAATAAAGCAAGGAATAGTCTCCACAACAAATTCACCATGGGCATGCAAAGCCTTCTACGTCAACAAAACAGCAGAACAAACTAGAGGCAAACTAAGGCTGGTGATTGATTACAAACCACTGAATCGATTCCTTCAAGATATCAAGTTCCCACTCCCGACGAGAAAAGCACTATTGCAACACCTTTCCGGAGTAACCATTTTCTCAAAATTTGATTTAAAATCAGGATTTTGGCAATTCGGAGTCAAACCGGAAGAAAGGCACAAGACAGCATTTTGTTTACCAGATCATCATCTGGAATGGAAAGTCCTACCATTTGGTCTGAAGACAGCTCCGTCCTTATTTCAACAAGCAATGCTAAGGATATTTCAACCATTGATCAACACGGCTTAGTCAACACGTTTAGATCTGCGAAGTCTCTCCTCCGCCTATCCTTTAACCTTGTGGTATCAGAGCGCAGGACTTGTGTTTTGCTTGAGAGAATCATTGTTTATGTTGATCGTTCGGGTATCTAGAGAACTTAATTCTCATAATCATGTCTGAATCTCAAATCATCCCTTCAAATTTTCAATTTTCTACTTTACCTAAAAACAAAAGTCAAAAAAAATCGTCCATCATCTTCTAATATAGATTCTCTTTATGAGGTGGAATATGTTCCAGGTGATCAAATGCCTGAAACTACTCTTCCTCTTGTCAACCCGTATGAGATCTTTGCTAAAAAACCTAACTTCTTTTCTGTTCGAGGAGTTACTCAACTCATACGATCATCTTCAACTCAAAGAGTCAAGGAATATGTTCAAGCAAGCAAGTTCTCATCATGCCAGGTCCCGTCTACCGAAGAGGAACAGTTCATCACGTTGAATATTCCGGAACAACTTCCGAGGCTCTGATGCCACAAGGTTAAAGGATAGGCGGAGGAGAGACTAAAAAGAGTCAAGGAATATGTTCAAGCAAGCAAGTTCTCATCATGCCAGGTCCCGGCTACCGAAGAGGAACAGTTCATCACGTTGAATATTCCTGAACAACTTCCGAGGCTCTGGCAGCAACAAGGATTTACACATCTCCATTTTGGGGTTGTGCGAATCAGACTCACCTTACATGCCCGAAAAGGACTACCGGTTACGGCGAGAGTAGCTTTGGTCGACTCTAGACTAAAGACTTATCAACAGGCGTGTATAGGCACTGTACAGACCACCTTGAACGCAGGAACAATTTTTGTGACATTGTTCCCTAACTTTAATGTATCTTTGAAAGATCTCAATCTTTTAAAGGCACTTAAAGTTCAACTACAGATCGTTGGAGCACCAATGCAAGAGAATAGTTTCATTGCTACACTACATCATCAAATGGTCTACCGCGTTCAAGATCATGCCCTGGATCTAGCACTTCCTTCATCAGATGAAGCGTTATTCCTAGAAGTTAATTCAGCCTCTCAGGCACCAAATGCGACCCAGATCCTTAGGCAGATATCTCGTGAAGAATTAATACAGAAGCTTCCTGCAACATGGGTGACAAGCTATGAGAAGCTTCATCAAGCACCGCAAGGCCCGATCCAAACATCTGAAGCAACTTTCCACTCAAGGAACGATGGCCTCACGGAAATCAAGTTTGAGAAAGCAAGATCATCATCCTTCCGAAGACCGATGTTCACACAATTCTCCATTCAAATCGATGAGAGCGAGTTTCATGGTCCTTACAAAGATCAATATCCGAAACCCATATCTTTTGAGAAAGATGGAATAGTCATGTATCCGTTCAAAGACGAAAATGGACACTGTTTCTTCGACGTCTGCAACTGCACGACATGCACAGATGAGTATCTCGACTACGAGTCTGACGAAGATAAACGCAGAAGACGAAGATCAAAGAAAGACCCTCTCTACAAAAGATATTTGGAAGGAGATCCATCGGTGGGCTCACTTGGAGATGACAACGGAAGATACCAGTTCATAGTTCAATATTCCCAGCCAAAGGAACCAGATCGTCCTGAGATAATGATGTTCAGTCCAAATGATTTTCCACCTTTTCAAGACTTTACCAAGGACGACATCATGCACAGTCCGAAGATTAGACCAACCACGGTTAACTCTTCTTCTGGCCTTGATCCGTCATCCCAAGCGGAAAAAGTCCTCAATTGGCAATCGGAGAACGCGATGGTTCAGAACAAACTTCTTCATACAATCAACCACAAGATGGATCAGATGGCAAGCAGCCACAACAAAAGGATGGTCACTTTGCAAGATTCGATATCGGAAATTAAGGCTCGCCTAGAACAACTTCACAGGGAAATGCTAAGTATGGCGCAACATGTGTCGGTCAACACCTCTCAATTCCGACTCAAGGAAAAAGAGATGTCGAGTCTCAAAAATCAATTAAAGACTCTTCAAGGGAGTTTTGAAGAAATGAAGGGGAACAAAAGATCGACTAACAGTTCCTTTCCTTCGTTTGGAAGTGTATATCCAGAACCATCATATCAAGGATCACACCTCCCAAACTTCCTTCCGCAAGAATATTCTAGACCGACTTCGCAATCAATCAATTTTCTACCATCGGATGAACAATATACGTCCAGTTTCAAGACGCCGATCCGTCCGATATTCAAGACAAATCCTTACAAGGAGAAAACAAGAAAATATAAAGAGGAAGCACATCAATCAACTAAAAAACCAAGCTTTTCTCCTTCACAATCTAGTCAAGGATCATCTCATGAGGAAGACAAAGGCAAATGCAAGGTTGAAGACATTGGAATGATAGATTTCTCAATGTCCGATTTACTTAATTCTATGGCCAACAAAGTCCAAGAACCGGTCAGCCACCACGAAGAAGAGGTATCCCAAGCCTATCAGATAAAAGGAGCCACTCATCTTCCGATAATCAGACACATGTCTGATACAAGCTCATGCGATGGTAATACAACTACAGAGGATGAGAAGTCACTCCCAAGGCAATTTGTCATAGGAGAAAGCAGTGGTTCTAAAGAAGAACCAGTAGTAGACGAAATGCCCAGTGATGAGGAGATGCCCTACAATCAATTCCGACAATTTCACGAAGACACTGGCCAAGCAAGACAATTTGCTTCAAAAGTTGTCACATTCACATTTGATGATATTCCATTTCACAAATGGGGTGAAAGACTTGATGAGTTTCGAGCATGGATGACTTCTGAGGCTCTCACCTCCCCGACGTACACGGTCATAGAACAGTTCGCCGCTCGATTCTCTGGCTCATTAAAAGAATGGTGGAATTCTCTTGGAGATTACGTACACCTGCAAGCTTACCAGTCTACTATTCCGATAGTACTTGAACATATTCCTTGACTCTTTGAGTTGAAGATGATCGTATGGCGCAGCGTTAATAGTAACTCATAGAATATTGATCTTTGAGTTAATAGTTTTATTTTCCTACGCATAATGGCTGATTTTAATAAAAGACGTTAGGGAAAAAGAAAAAAACTAAGAATATCATCTAGTATATGTTTTATGTGTAGAAGTTCAAAACACATAATAATACCACGAAGTATATCGTATGTGTATCAAAACTTATAATGTACGTTTGTTGTTTTCCAACAGTAAAAGAGACGCGGGAACCATTCATGCTCTATATTAGTATGACACTTTATTTAATAGAATTATCCAATCATAACCGTATCTCGAGATATGGAGTAGTATCAACAAATACTCCTATGATGTCAAAATAGTGGTAATAACCCATATATGCAGAGTTTTGTTGTGCAAAGGCCCGCACATGACAAACATAGGGAATTGTTCACAGGTTTTAATGTTCGCAAAAAGACGAATTCAATACCATGCATGTGCTTACTAGATATCATTAATTAGTAGTAGAATTATACCCCTTTGATTTCAAGTGATATTTTGGAAGTTGTACATTCAATATTTTTTAAAAAAATCAATGCCATAAACATATTTTTAGTGTTTATTTGGTGTTTACTTTATAGTTGATGTTTAAGATTTTTACACATCAATTCCAAAACAAACTAATAAAAAAAAAAATCTGCAGAGTTTAAACAGTCAAAACAATAAAAACACAGTTAACTGCATAAAAACTCTAAAGCTATACTTAAAATGAAATAAAAATAAAACTCAAAACCTCATTTATAATAAAACATGAGTAACTCTAAAAATATCCTAGACAGATTAAAGAAGGCCGAATTTTTTAATTTTTCTATTTTTTTTAATTTTTATTTTTTTGTTACTGACATACATTATTATTGATTAAGCAAATACATTGTTTTTTATTTATTTTTAAACAATAAAATAGTATTTCATAGTGGAAGCTCCCTTGGTCCAGTGGTTTGACTAAAGAGTTCATTAATGTTTCTACACCTACATGTATGAAGTTCGAGTCCCAGAGAATGTAAATTTAATTGAGTTAATATTTACAGGAGATTTTCAGCTTGGAGCAAAAAGAGCTGTTCGTAGTAGTCCCGCATGTTTAGGCTAAATTGTCCGTTGTGTAATCGTCCATGTAATAGTTCTCATAATTTGTAGTAATTCATAAATCTAGACGATTAAAAAACAGTGCACTACAAAAAAACAGAGGGTTTTCCGACGTGTAAAACCGTCGGAAATCCGTCAGAAAAGCCCCTATTCCGACGGTTTTCCACCGTCGGTTCTATCTCGTCGGAAATTGAAGAAATTTCCGACGGATATTGTTATCACGGAATTCCGTCAGAAATCTATCGGGGTTCAGAATTCCGACGGATTTTTGACGGATTCTGTAACCGTATACAGTATACCGGATATCCCCGTGGATTTCCGACAGATATTTCCGACGGCTATGACGTCCGTCGGAAATCGTATTGTTTTCTTGTAGTGGTACTCTATATATGGTAAAAAAAAGGTGATAGTATTACATTATTTGGTGACATATGGATGCATTGCATTAAGGGACAATAATATTATTGGTTTTGTTCGAAAATCATCTAAAATCATTTTATTATTACATTATCTTTACGCTGTGTTTTCTACAGTTTTACATATATGCTTAGCAAATTCCTTAACATATTTTTGCATCTCGTATCTACCAGCTATTTGATACCACCTTTGTCAAGCGTGCCCGCGGGAAACAATCTTTTTTCCACAGCTCCTCTTAGTCATGATATGTTCAAGGTCCGGTTCAATTCTAAACAATCATTAACTTCTCTAATCCAAAAATAAAAATAAAAATCTTAGAAGAGATAGAAGCTTCTCAAAACTAATAAATACAAGTTATAGGGTAGTCATCGAGAACAAATCTACAAATAAAAAAATTTCAGAGGCCCACAAAATTCACAAACGTTTTTTTATAGTTCGTTGTTAATTCCATAAATTTTGGGGGAGACATTTCTTTGTTTTCAAAGAGACTAGAAAATTACCCGCGTTATACGCGGGATAAAATAATTATCGAATAAAATTAATAGTTTTAGTTAAAAAAAGATTATGAAGAATAATTATACATAACCTAAGACCTAATTTATATATTTGGATTTTGAATTTATTTTGCATACAAATTTATTCCACCCGTGAAATAATTAAACCAACAAATTTCATTAATAATTATATTTTTACTTGTACGAAGGTGCATTTATGAAAAATTAAAAACATTTACTTGTCAAACAAAATAACATATGTAATAACATATTTTTACATGCTCATATATTTTCAAAAGATAATTAATAGTTTTATTTTATTTTAAATCAATTTTTTAGTATATATGTTAAATTTTTGTTCACATTTAATTCTATGATTTAAATCTATAATTTCGAAATAATTTAATTTTGAAAAGTTGAAAATTTCAAAATATTTTAGTTTTGGCAAGTTTATGAAGATTCAATGTGTTTGGCAATTAGAGTTATAGTAATCAAAATAAGTATGTTTGGAATTAAATGTGTTTGGTAATGAATATAAGAGAATAAAATAAATAAATAAAAATAAAGAGGAGAAAAATTGTGGTGATGACACCTAAGCAAAGTGCTCCCAAAATGCTTCTCAAATAATATATAGGATATGTAAAAACAAATTTTTACATGCTCATATATTTTCAAAAGATGATAGTTTTATTTTATTTTAAATCAATTGTTTTAGTATATATGTTAAAGTTTTGTTTACATTTAATTCTATGATTTAAATCTATAATTTCAAAATATTTTAATTTTGGAAAGTTGAAAATTTCAAAATATTTTAATTTTGGCAAGTTTAGGAAGATTCAATGTGTTTGGCAATTAGAGTTATAGTAATCAAAATAAGTATATTTGGAATTAAATGTGTTTGGTAATGAGTATAAGAAAATAAAATAAAGAGAAAAAAAATTGTGGTGATGACACCTAAGCAAAATGCTCCCAAAATGTTTCTCAAATAATATATAGGATGATATCTTTGTTATAGAAAACGAGCAAAAGGAACCGATAAATCATGATAACTAACTCACACAAAAATTAATGAGAATTAATGGCGAATAAAAATAAATCACAGAGTTATATGGAAATTCTGAGTGTAAAAAAGAGAAAGGAGAAATTTTTCTTTAATTTTTGAGTGTAAAAAGATGAGAGATCTGACTGCACCCATGGCTAGCACTAAAATTCTTGTTCATTTATTCCCAATAAACTTTTTTTTTTATACAACTGGACTCAATTCATATTTTTTAATGCATTCTCTTGTTCATCATTTTATTTTTTCTATTTTACATTCAAATTCGTTTTATTAAAAGTGAAACCGAGTCTTTAAACCAAAGTTATTATCAAATTTTGATTGTTAAATTTTAATATCAATAATTTGACAATATCTATGGCGAGAAGGCTAGTCTAGCACTTGGAAGAAACCGAGATAGTAGTAGTAGCAAGCCGAAGACTTCAAGAAACCATCATGAAAATCCTCGTAGGTAAGAACAAGGTAAGAAGACTTCTTCAAGAAGTAGGATGGATTTGTCACTATAATATATTAAAAAGTCAAAAAAAGTGGTCATATACCACAAACATTTAATTCATACCGCTACAGAACTACGGTCAACTATAATGAAAGAGGCTATTAGTATGGTTAATACCGGTTTAGTATAATTTACTTACTCAATTAATATTACCGTATTTGTTTTATTATCATTGATATAATGTCAATACATTGTAACACAAACATTAAGTTGAATAACAAGAATCATTCAATTCTCTCTTTCGTTTGTTCAACTAACATGATATCAGAGAAAATACAATTTTAAATGTGGCTAGGGCATTGATGTTTCAAGCTAAAATTCCTTTTGAGTACTGGTCAGACTGTGTACTCACTGCTTTTTTCTCATCAATCGTCTACCTTCTCTTTTGTTGAAAGATAAGTCACCTTACCAGCTCATGTGTAACAAAAGACCAGATTACAGAGGTATCAAAGTATTTGGATGCTTGTGTTATGTGTCCAACTCTACTAAGAATATGAACAAAATTCAACCAAGGTCCAAGGCTTGTGTGTTCCTTGGATATTCTACATGCTATAAAGGGTATAATGTGATGGAAATTGAGACAAATGAAGTGCCTATTTCAATGAATGTTATCTTTCATGAAGATATATTTCCTCTTCAATCATCATCTACAGAACTTTTCTGATTTTTTTGAAGGTATGGATCTCTGTAAACATGGAAATTCTGAATCTGAGAATATCCTTGTAGTTGTCGTGGACATTTCTTTAACTCTGGAGTCTCTTCCAACTATTCATGTGGAAGATACAAGTCTGAAAAGACAATCAAAACCTCCAGCTTATCTTGAAGATTACTTTTGTGGCGTGACAGATAGAAATATACATATCCTCTATCAGCATATATGTCCTATGAGGAACTTTCTGAAAAATACAAGGTGTATGTATGTGCAGTCACATTGCATTCGGAACCTGTTTCCCTTAGAGAAGCTAATAAATTTGATGATTGGATCAAAGCAATGAATGAAGAATTGCTTGCATTGGAAACCACTAATACATGGCATTTTTTGTTATATGATGGGAATTTGGAACGCTATAAGGGTTAGTTGCTAAGGGTTATACACAGCAGGAGGGGATTGATTTTGTGGATACCTTTAGTCCAGTAGCCAAGATGACTAAAGTTAAAACGCTATTGGATGTGTCAGCTGCAAAAGGGTGGAGTTTAACTTAGTTGGATATTTCAAATGCCTTTCTCAATGGGACTTTGGATGAAGAGATCTATATGCAACTTCCTCCTGGTTATACTCCTAAAGAAGGTACCACTTTACCTCCCAATCCTGTGTGCAAACTCAATAAATCTCTTTATGGGTTAAAACACGCGTCTAGGCAGTGGTATTTGAAGTTTAGTCCTACTCTTCTTGCCCTTGGTATTCATCAATCTCATTTAGATCATACCCTTTTTACAAGAACAGTAGATGGAGATTATGTTGTTGCCTTCGTATATGTAGATGATATCATCATTGCTAGCAACAATGATGATGCAGTGACTAAGTAGAAGGAGAATTTAGCTAAAGCTTTAAAGATTAGGGATTTGGGTCCTCTGAAGTATTCTCTAGGACTTGAAATTGCTAGATCCTGCAAGGGTATTTTTATATGTCAACGGAAATACACTTTGGAGTTACTTACATATACTGGATTATTGGCATGTAAACCCATCAACTATTCCGTTGGATCCAAGTATCAAGTTGCGTCAGGACAGTGATGAGCCTATCTTAGAGGATTTAGCTTTGTATCATGGGCTTGTGGGAAAAATGATGTATCTAACAATAACACGACCTGATATCACATATGCTGTGAACACTGTGAACAGGCTATGTCAATTCTCATCAGCCTTTAAGCCTTCTCATTTACAAGCTGCTTACAAGGTCCTACATTATCTCAAAGTCAAATGACTGTTTTATTTAGTTGATTCAGAGCTCCTCTTGAAAGGATTTACAGATGCTGACTAGGCAACTTGTGCAGATACAAGAAAGTCTACTTCTGGTTTTTGCATGTTTCTTGGCCCTTCTCTTATCTCTTGGAAGTCTAAGAAACATGGAATAGTTTTACACTCCTCTGCGGAATCTGAATATCGTGTTATGGAGTTAGCAGTAAGAGAAATTACTTGGTTAGTCAATCTTCTTAGTGAGTTTCAGGCACCTCTGTCCCAACCAATTCTCTTCTATTGTGATTCCACAACTCCTATTCATATAGCCAATAATGATGTGTTCCATGAAAGGACTAAGTGTCTTGAAATCGATTGCACATTGTGAGAGGAAAAGTTCAAAAAGGCTTGATCAAGACATTACATGTCACATTAGAGCATCAATTGGCCGATATATTACCCTCTATCGAGCTCCATTCCAACATTTACTACGCAAGATGGCTCTAACATCCTTATATATGCCATCTTGAGGAAGGATATTAGTGTGGTTAATACCGGTTTAGTGTAATTTACTTAGTCGGTTAAGATAACTATATATGTTTTATTATCATTGATATAATCTCAATCCATTGTAACAGAAACATTAAGTTGAATAACAAGAATCATTCAATTCTCTTTTTCGTTTGTTCAACTAACAAAGGCACAACAAAGTTGTAAACCTCGTCATTAACTATGGAGTTTGTACTTCCTTCATTCACTTCCTAAAAACACTGGAGACTACAAAGTGAATACGATGATAGTAGCACAACAAGAAAACAGACCCATTTGCGAGGGCGAATTTCGTTGCAATTCCGTCGCAAAAGCCAATTTGCAACGAATTTGCGACGATTTTCAGTACGTCGCGGCTGGCTCGTCGCAAAGCAAAAATCGTCGCAATTTTGATGCAAAAGTAGAATCGTCGCAAATGTCTCGCTAATTTAGCGACGCAATTGCATCGACAAAATTTGCGACGCATTTGCATGGGTTTCTTTTGACGCAACATTGCGACTTTTTTGCAACGAAGTAGCATCGTTAAATTTGCATCAGAATTGCAACGAAGGTTATTGCATGGATTTTGCGACGAAACGGCTACGCAACTTTGCATCAATTTTGCGACGTTTTATTGGCGTCGTTTTTGCGATGAAACATATTGCGACAAAATTGCTACGCATGTTTGCATCGATTTTGCAACGTTTTATTTCTGATTTAAAAAAAAAATTAAAATAAAATTTGAAATTTTACATTAAAAAGAAAAACGAAAATTAAAAAGAAATAAAAACCAAAAACCAAAATAATAAAAACCAAAAACCGCAAACGTCACTACGCATCGAAATTGATTTGTTCTTCGATCGGAGCTTGGGTTTCGTCCTCGTCATCATCGTCTTCCATAGACTGAAGAGGTGGGTTCGGTTGCGTCTCAGGCACCGGAACACCGGCGGAAGAAGAAGGACCCGTCATCGGAAAATGTATAAAATTTTGGTTTTTGCGAGCTAATGGAGAGAAAATATTATCAAAGATAGAAGAGAGTGGGTTTGGTGCGGAGTGGAGGGGAGAAGGAGAGTGGCTTATATAGGGATATTAGACGTCGCAATTTTGTCGCAAATTGGTTGCAACTTTTGGAGTTTTACCGCCTAAAACCGTCGCAAAATTTGAGTTTTACCGCTTAAAACCGTCGCAATTCCGTCGCAAAATTCAAGGTTTGCGCCAATTTGCGTCACAATTCCGTCGCAACTCTTGAAAGTATATTAACTCAACACGTTTAATTCATTCATGGTTTTCAGCACCCCAAATTTCGTTGCAATTCCGTCGCAAACCTTAAAAATTATTAACTCGGTACGTTTATTTCTTTAGCGGTTTTCACCACCCCAAACGTTGCAAAATCAATGCAAAAAATATATTGCAACGAAATAGCGACGCTTCCGTTGCAATAACGTTGCAAAACTATTTTGGGGTATAGTTAGGGTTTTAGCCGTTTTAAAGCATTTTCTAATCTTAGAATCCATAAGTAAACTTAATTCCGGGTTAATAATGCGTGTAGAAACCACAAATACACATTACATTGAAACAATTTCAAAATTCATAAAAATAGATGGATTCATAATATTCATAGTATAAGTGTATGTTATATAGTTGTGGTTGTCGATAATGTTTCATTGGATGTTTAATGCAAATATACTTTGGAAAAAAATTATTATTCAAAACTCTTACGAATCATGAATCTTTCATTGGATGTTAGATGATAACTAGTTAATTATATAATGTTAATTAGGGTATAGAGTTTGAGGTTTGGGTATTTAATTTGTGAGGATTTTGCAACGGAGTCGTCGCAAAATCGTCGCAAACTTTATGTTTTTGCGACGATTTTGCAACAAAACCGTTGCAAAATCGTCGCAAAATCTTGTATTTTAGGAAAAAAATTATTATTCAAAACTCTTACGAATCATGAATCTTTCATTGGATGTTAGATGATAACTAGTTAATTATATAATGTTAATTAGGGTATAGGGTTTGAGGTTTAGGTATTTAATTTGTGAGGATTTTGCAACGGAGTCGTCGCAAAATCATCGCAAACTTTATGTTTTTGCGACGATTTTGCAACGAAACCGTTGCAAAAGCGTCGCAAAATCTTGTATTTTAGGAAAACAATTATTATTCAAAACTCTTACGAATCATGAATCTTTCATTGGATGTTAGATGATAACTAGTTAATTATATAATGTTAATTAGGGTATAGGGTTTGAGGTTTGGGTATTTAATTTGTGAGGATTTTGCAACGGAGTCGTCGCAAAATCATCGCAAACTTTATGTTTTTGCGACGATTTTGCAACGAAACCGTTGCAAAATCGTCGCAAAATCTTGTATTTTAGGAAAACAATTATTATTCAAAACTCTTACGAATCATGAATCTTTCATTGGATGTTAGATGATAACTAGTTAATTATATAATGTTAATTAGGGTATAGGGTTTGAGGTTTGGGTATTTAATTTGTGAGGATTTTGCAACGGAGTCGTCGCAAAATCATCGCAAACTTTATGTTTTTGCGACGATTTTGCAACGAAACCGTTGCAAAATCGTCGCAAAATATTGTATTTTAGGGAAAAATTATTATTCAAAACTCTTACGAATCTTGAATCGTTCATTGGATGTTAGATGATAACTAGTTAATTATATAATGTTAATTAGGTTATAGGGTTTGGGGTTTGAGGTTTGGGTATTTAATTTTGCGACGATTTTGCAACGGAAGAGTTGTTTCGTCGCAAAATCGTCGCAATCATGACAAATTTGCGACGATTGTGCATCGCAAATTTGCGATGCAAATTTGCGACCATTTTGCGACGACGGTCGTGTGGGTGATGCAAAATCGTCGCAAATTGATCGCAAATTTGCGACATTTTTTTCCGTCGCAAAAAATCGTTGCAAATGGGTCTGTTTTCTTGTAGTGTAGCATAGGAAGGGCTGATCTCAAATGGGTTGAATTTTTAAATTTTAAAGTCAATCCAAACTCAATCTATTTGAGATGAGCGAGTATAAATGCATCAACGGTACCAGTAAGAGAAAGTGGTCTCCACCATATTTTGGCTTCGTTTCCGCTCCCTCCTTATATTCCACTATCTTTCTTGTATACCCATTACAGTTCGAAATTTGACATTTAACTTAGTTCAGGAGAAAATAATGATGACAATCAATCCGAGATCCATCTTAATACAAACTGGGTATAGTGAGCCAGATTATCGTGAACCGGATTACCGGATGCCCAAATAAAAAAATCTATTATTGAAACAATCAAATCAAGAGTTCCACCAAAGATCCGATCCATAGAAAAAACAAATGATGATTTTAGGACAAATAATTTAAAGGTACATCATGCGGTAAGTGTTGCATTGCATCTAAGGGCATTCCATTCACCTTTGCAATTACTTGGCCAACTAATTTTTGTTAGTCATTCAACCAAATTCTGCTTTTGTTGTTTGTTAAGTTTTACAAAAAAAAAAAAAAAAAAAAAAAAAACAATGTTTACGGTATTTTACATTCAACCAGATTTTGTCATCACCATTTAATTTTCTCATTAACTTGTACTATATTTATAATAGTTCTTTTGTGAATTTCGTATAATATGGAACAACCGAACAAACTAAAGTGGAAACACCGAATATATAGTAACAAGTTAAGGTGCAAAGAGTTCAAAAAAAAAGGTGCAAAGAGTTTCAAAAAAAAAAGTTAAGGTGCAAAGAACATGTTCTAATAAATCTTTTTTATAACGTCAACAACGTTATAATATTTAAAACAGACCAAATTAAGCAGGATATAATATTTATATTTCTCAAGACAGTAAGTTAACTGGTCCGAGAACCCAACTCGTCTTTCTCTCTCTGTTTCTATAAATATCCGTTTACGACTACATTCGATCGACGAATTGTGAATGGAGTGTGCAACAAATCCAGTAACAAAGAAACCCATAAAAAAATAAAACAAAAAAGCAGAAAAAAGAAAGAAAAAGATTTCGCTTTTAATATCACTGCACGAACAGAAAACCTCTTAAAAACAGAGAGAGAGAAAAACAAAACCTCTGTCGTTTCGTTAAGGTCAAGGTGTCGTTTTGGTCTCTCTGTCTCTCTCTTTATCTCTCTTTTTGGAAAGAAAATGGGTAAAGAAGAAGAGAAAGAGAGTAAAAGGAAGAAGATGAAGAGTTTTGGAAGCATAAGATCGATATTCATGCATGTAGACGGTGTAGATTGGTTACTGATGGGATTAGGGTTCATTGGAGCCGTCGGTGATGGTTTCACAACTCCTCTTGTTCTTCTCATCACAAGCAAGCTCATGAACGATCTTGGTGGTTCATCTTTTAACCCTGAAACCTTCATGCAAAGCATCTCCAAGGTCTCTCTCAATTCTCTTTTCTTTTAAATGATTTTATTTTTATTTTTATTATAACGACTTATTTTTCTTTTAAGATCTTATGATCACAAGCTTTTTGTCTTTTTTCTTTTGCCAAGTTTTTGGATGTTTTGTTGTCAAGAATCCGTTGACATTTTTCTGACAAATTCAACAAAATTACAAATTGGTATTATTTAGAGGAGGTGTATATAGAGTAGGTGATACATATTTATAAAACCAGATTGACTTCTCCAAGTCATTTTTTAACAGTTTACATTAGACTTCAATTTATCACCCATGAACTTCTATAGGTATGTATTATATTCATAAGGAAAGAGACAACTAATGTTTTTTTTCTTGTAATCAACAGAATTCTGTAGCTTTGCTTTATGTGGCTTGTGGTTCTTGGGTTGTCTGTTTTCTTGGTAAGCCTTTTTCTAATACTGTTTCCTTTCCTTTTCTATATAGTTGACCCCAATTAGATTAACGAATCTTTATTTAATTTTATTGATGGGACTAAATATTTTAATTTTCCTGAAAAAACAGAAGGATATTGTTGGACAAGAACAGGGGAGAGACAAACAGCAAGAATGAGAGAAAAGTACTTAAGAGCGGTATTAAGACAAGATGTTGGTTACTTTGATCTCCATGTCACAAGCACTTCTGATGTTATCACTAGTGTCTCTAGTGATAGCTTTGTCATCCAAGACGTCCTAAGTGAGAAGGTTTTTTTTTTATCTTTGTTTTGAATATAATGTAACATTCATTTCACAAAAGAAAAAAAAAATAGGTCTTTAATCTTTCATTCTTGTTTTCTTTAAATTAATCCATTTTTTGATGATTTTGATTTGGCGCAGTTACCGAATTTTGTGATGAGTGCATCGACGTTTGTTGGAAGCTACATAGTTGGCTTTATCTTGCTATGGAGACTCACCATAGTTGGCTTACCATTCATTGTTCTCTTAGTGATCCCGGGACTTATGTACGGACGAGCTCTCATGAGCATTTCGAAGAAGATACGCGAAGAGTACAATGAGGCTGGTTTTGTAGCTGAGCAGGCAATTTCTTCGGTAAGAACCGTCTATGCGTTTTCTGGTGAGAGGAAGATACTATCCAAATTCTCAACAGCTCTTCAAGGGTCGGTAAAACTAGGAATTGAACAAGGTCTGGCTAAAGGAATCACCATTGGAAGCAATGGAATCACTTTCGCCATGTGGGGGTTCATGTCATGGTACGGAAGCCGGATGGTCATGTACCATGGTGCTCAAGGTGGTACCGTCTTTGCTGTTGCAGCCGCTGTTACCATCGGCGGCGTGTAAGTATAAAGAACTACTGATTTAGTAAATTTTTTTGCATGATACAATGAGATATGCAAAATGGTTTCAACAATTAAAATATTAGTATCATACACAAAAATTAAAAATTGAAAACCAAAATGATACTAGCACAAACAATTGCCATACATGGCTTGGTCACGGTAAAATCTCTAGTAACAAAGTAAGAACGGTGTTAATTTTTTTTAGATCTTTCAAACCATTTTATGTGATAAACTTACAATATACACGTAAATTCATTTTTTCTCATATGCATTTTTGGATGGAAAATTAAAATGTGTTAGGATCTTGATCTTTGGTATTGTTTCAGATCACTTGGTGGTGGTTTGTCTAATATCAAGTACTTCTTCGAGGCGTCTGCAGCTGGGGACCGAATCATGGAAGTGATAAACAGAGTTCCCAAGATTGATTCAGACAATCCCGGTGGTGACAAACTAGAAAAAATTAGTGGAGAACTCGAGTTTAAGAACGTTAAGTTTGTGTATCCATCGAGACCCGAAACATTCATCTTTGACAATTTTTGTCTTAGAGTTCCATCGGGGAAAACTGTGGCTTTGGTGGGAGGAAGCGGGTCGGGAAAATCAACCGTGATATCGCTTTTGCAAAGGTTTTATGACCCGGTTGGAGGAGAGATTCTCATAGATGGTGTATCCATTGATAAGCTACAAGTGAAGTGGTTGAGGTCACAAATGGGACTAGTTAGCCAAGAGCCGGCTCTTTTCGCCACATCGATAAAGAAGAACATATTGTTTGGTAAAGAGGATGCATCCATGGAAGATGTTGTTGAAGCTGCCAAGGCCTCTAATGCTCATAATTTCATTTCACAGTTACCTAATGGCTACGAAACTCAGGTTACATTTCTATTTTTGAATCACATATTAATCGCATAGTATTATCGGTGGTTAATTTAGTTTTTTTTTGTGTGTAAACAAATAGGTTGGGGAGAGAGGAGTGCAAATGTCAGGAGGACAAAAGCAGAGGATTGCGATCGCACGTGCAATAATCAAATCGCCAACAATTCTTCTTCTAGACGAGGCAACAAGCGCTTTGGACTCAGAATCCGAAAGAGTAGTCCAAGAAGCATTAGAAAATGCCTCAGTCGGTCGTACAACTATCCTTATCGCTCACCGTCTCTCTACCATTCGTAATGCTGATGTTATCTCTGTGGTCCAGAACGGTCATGTTGTGGAAAGTGGGTCGCACGATGAGCTCATGGAAAAATTAGATGGTCAATACACTTCACTAGTCCGTTTACAACAAATTGAAAAAGAAGACCCCAATGTGAAGACAAGTGTCAATGTGCAAATGGGTCCAATCTCAGATCCTAGCAAAGATTTAAGAAGTAGTCCACGAGTCTCGACTCTTAGTAGATCAAGAAGCTCTGCTAACTCAGTAACAGTTTCAAGCATTGTGAAGAATATTTCTGAAGATAACAAACTGCATGTACCGTCATTTAGGAGATTGTTGGCAATGAATTTACCGGAATGGAAACAAGCGTTGTACGGTTGCATAAGCGCAACCTTGTTTGGAGCCATACAACCGGCGTACGCATATTCTTTGGGGTCGATGGTATCGGTTTATTTTCTGACGAGCCACGATGAAATCAAGGAAAAAACAAGGATCTACGCATTATCTTTTGTCGGCCTAGCCGTTCTTTCTTTCCTGATCAATATCAGTCAACACTACAATTTTGCATACATGGGCGAATATTTGACTAAGCGTATCCGAGAACGGATGCTATCTAAGGTGTTAACCTTTGAAGTTGGTTGGTTCGATCAAGATGAAAACTCGAGCGGTGCCATTTGCTCTAGACTTGCAAAAGATGCTAATGTGGTAAGTACATGAATCTTATAATTTGAACTTCTTCATGTTAGCTGTATCTTGATCTTGGTTATGTTTTGGTTATAGGTGAGATCGTTAGTAGGTGATCGGATGGCATTATTGGTACAAACCGTTTCGGCTGTAACCATAGCTTGCACGATGGGCTTAGTCATCGCTTGGAGGTTAGCACTTGTGATGATCGCGGTGCAACCGGTAATTATCGTTTGCTTCTACACTCGCAGGGTTCTACTCAAGAAAATGTCCCAAAAAGCAATCAAGGCTCAGGACGAGAGTAGCAAACTAGCTGCAGAGGCCGTTTCCAACATCCGCACCATCACGGCCTTTTCGTCACAAGAACGTATCATGAAAATGCTTGAAAAGGCTCAAGAAAGTCCGCGGAGAGAAAGCATCCGTCAATCGTGGTTTGCAGGGATCGGACTTGCGATGTCGCAAAGCCTAACAACATGCACGTGGGCTCTGGACTTTTGGTACGGTGGTAGATTGATAGTTGGTGGGTACATCACAGCTAAAGCTGTGTTTGAGACATTTATGATCTTGGTTAGTACTGGTCGGGTCATTGCTGATGCCGGAAGCATGACCACAGATCTAGCCAAAGGATCGGATGCTGTTAGGTCGGTTTTCGCTGTATTGGATCGGTACACATCAATTGATCCAGAGGATCCAGATGGATATGAGCCAGAAAAAATAACGGGCCGGGTCGAATTTCTGGAAGTAGAGTTCTCGTACCCAACTAGACCGGATGTAGTGATATTCAAAGATTTCTCGATTGAGATCGATGCGGGAAAGTCGACTGCGATTGTAGGTCCAAGTGGATCTGGTAAGTCAACGATAATCGGGTTGATCGAACGGTTTTATGACCCGGTAAAAGGTGTTGTGAGGATCGACGGTCGCGATTTAAGATCGTACAATCTTAGATCGCTACGTCAACACATAGCTTTGGTAAGCCAAGAGCCAACATTGTTTGCCGGGACGATCCGAGAGAACATCATATACGGAAAAGATTCGGATAAAATCAACGAATCCGAGATCATCGAGGCAGCGAGGGCATCAAACTCTCACGATTTCATCACGTCATTATCGGATGGCTACGATACACTCTGCGGAGACAGAGGAGTACAATTATCCGGTGGACAAAAACAGAGGATAGCGATCGCTCGAGCGGTTTTGAAGAACCCATCAGTGTTGCTGCTTGACGAAGCGACAAGCGCTTTGGACAGCCAATCAGAGCGTGTAGTGCAAGACGCGCTGGAGCGTGTTATGGTCGGGAGGACGAGCGTTGTGATCGCACACAGGCTGAGCACGATCCAAAACTGCGACGCGATCGCAGTTTTGGACAAAGGCAAACTGGTGGAACGTGGGACTCACTCTTCCTTATTGACAAAAGGTCCAACTGGTGTTTACTTCTCGTTGGTTAGTCTCCAGGGAACTTCTTGTTAAAAAGCTTTGAAGACAAAATAGACCAAACTATTTATTTAGCTCTCTTTCTTAATGAAATTGACCAACGTTATAAAACGCCATTATCTTTGTGTAACCAAAATATTTATATCCAAAGGCTTATTATGTGCAAAGTCAAGAAACAAAATTAGCTCTTTCTCTATAAACTCAGAAAATTAGGGCTTATGTATTATTATTCTTCCTCGAAATCATTGGGAATCAATGGAAAATTACAAAATTTTCATCAACCCCCAACTGTTGTCGCAGTGTACCGAATTGAGAATTGGAACTTGTTTTTAATTAAACCACTTTTGTCTGCCTCGCTCTTGTAGCTCGTTCGGTCTGCGAAGGCACTAACAAGTGCAACGCTTGACGTGTTCGAAGCTTGAGGGAGGCGCAGAGAAAGAAAACAAAACATAAAACAAAACAAAAAATTATCATAATCATACGAGGTATTTCAAAATACCTCCTTTTTTTTACTTCGTCTATGTTACACATCCTGAATTCGATTACCTTCTCAAACTTTTAGACTAAAAGATTGAGATTTTGTTTTACTAGAATAATTATCAAAAAAATTAATAATTAGTTAGATAACCATAAAAATAAAAATTGCTAGGATATAATAAAACCTTGTAGACACAAGATCAAAATCTCCATCACAAGTACAACATATTCTTTTTCGATTATAAACTCCAACGATGATGATATCACTTCTTCTTCTTCCTTTGATGGTTGACCTAAATCCAATACCCATTGATTTGTATCGTAAATACTGCGTTTTTGTTGTTTTAGTCTTTAAATAATAGATAATAAACAAAAACTTTCATATTATCAACTTAGCTTGATTTTATTCTCATAGTTTTTAGCGTAGCCATGATTCATGAATCTATGTGGATTCGATTACTCAATATATATTACTTCGGCAGCACTTATATATATTTCTTTTAGGGTAAAACCTGGCTCAAATCATAGAGCCAAGCTTTTGGAAAAAATATCATATGATTTTATTAATTGTTGTTAGTATATGGGTACTTCCCATTGCAAAAATGATATTTGGGAGTTTTACATGAATTTTGACTCTAGTCTTTTTTCTGTTCAACCAACTCATTCCATGTCACTGGCAGTGCAATTTCTTACGTTGAGTCCTATTTTACTCAAGTTGTGTCTTAGAGTATAGGATTCGTACCTTTACACCTTGTTTTTGAATATTTTCTGGCGCATTTGGAGACTTTAGAGTGGATAGTATGGGGGTTATGAAGTGGTGTGGATATGTTTCAAGAGGGACAAGAGGAAGTGAACTACTTACAAGGGGTTTAACCAACAAAACAAACAAATTTAATCAATTCTATTAGAGACACCCAAAACAAATCCTATAGGAACCCAAATGTTTGGAATCCGTAAAACTAAATTTATCCCTAACACAAGCTTCAAGGACAAGGCTTACATTCACAACATTTTGGTTTCAGAGAACAAACTCACACTTCTAACGTCCCTGGAGTTCAATTGTAATTAGTTTGATTTCAGTGACAAAACTATAAATCTTTTGTTATAAATTAAAAAGGGTATAAATCTTCTAGGTCAATTAAAGAAAAAAAAACTTTCGTTCATATAGAAGGTCTTCGACGCACGACCTAAGAAATTCATTTTGATATACCATAATAATCGATTGTCGGTTTGATGTTATTGAAAAATTCATGAGTAATTTAGTACTTTGTATTGAAATACATTCAGTCCCCCTAATTAAGTTATATAATTGAATTCTTTACTTATATCGTATTCTTTTCTTTTCTTTAATGGGAAATTGAGCTGAATTTCTTTTACATTTTAAATAAAATTGAATTTCGAATTCACAACACAAACAAATAAAATATTTGTCAATCGAAATAAATTTTTTTTTTTTACAACTATTAACACTTTGTTTATCAAAGTAATTTTCTCATTAACCAGAATTAAAACATACATGTGTCCTTTATATAGAGTAAAAGCTAAAGGAAACTTTACTCTAACAACTCTAACTAACTTTCTAACTAACATTACTATGATCAGTATAAGGTTAATATACCCCCCTCAAGCCGAAATCACTGAAGGTGAAAAGAGGCTTGATACAGATAAACGGAGGAGTATGGAGTTGAAAGGACCTGGATGTAGAGGCTTGGTAAGAATATCAGCTAGCTGATTTCCACTAGAAACATGCATTGTCTTCAAAAATCCGTTCTTGATCTGATTTCTAGTAGTGTGATAATCAACCTCTACATGTTTTGTTCGCTCATGGAACACCGGATTATTAGCTATATGCAGAGCTGCTTTGTTGTCGCAGAATAGCTTAGCTTGAGCCACAACTTCAATCTTCAAATCTTGTAACATCTGTTTAAACCAAAGAAGCTCCTTTGTTGCTAAAGTCATACTCCTGTATTCAGCTTCTGCACTACTTCCACTTACTGTTTCCTGTTTCTTGGATTTCCATGTGATTAGAAAACTACCAAGAAACACACATATTCCAGTCACAGATCTTCTAGAATCTGAACATGTAGCCCAATCTGCATCTGCAAATGCGTTTAAGCATAAATCCGTGTTAACAGAGTAGAAAAGGCTTTGTCCTGGATTGTTCTTCAAGTATTTGAGCACATGATGAGCAGCCTGAAGATGTACATCAGTAGGACATGACAAGAACTGACTCAAACGATTCACTGCAAACATAATATCAGGTCTTGTGATGCAGAGATACATCAATCTTCCTATCAGTTCTCTATAAGGTCTTGCATCTTCAAGCAATGTACCAGTTTCAGTACTCAGTGGTATCTTAGGATCCATAGGTACAGACTTTGGCTTACATCCCAACAAGCCTGTATCTGATAAGAGACCTAAACAATATTTCCTTTGACACACTGAGATTCCATCCTTATTTCTAGCAATCTCCAATCCTAGGAAAAACTTAGCTGGTCCTAAATCCTTAGTTTTGAACTTAGCAGCTAAGACTTCCTTCACTGATTTTACAGCCTCATCATCATTGCTAACTATGAGAATATCATCTACATAGAGAAGAAGAGCAATGAAAGACTTATCTGTCTGCTTCACAAACATTGTGTTGTTTGCTTCTGACTGAGTGAATCCATCATCAAGCAGTGCCTGAGATAAGCATTTGTACCACTGTCTTGATGCTTGTTTCAATCCGTATATAGATTTATGAAGCTTGCAAACAGGATTCGGAGGCAGAACAACACTAGGAGGAGGAGTATAACCCGATGGTAAACTCATAAATATCTCTTCTTCAAGGTCACTATGCAGAAATGCATTAATAACATCCATCTGACATAAGCTCCAGCCTTTCCTTGCTGCCAAACCCAACATCAACTTGACACTAGCAAGTTTAGCCACTGGTGAATATGTATCAAAATAATCCACACCCTCCTGTTGAGTAAATCCTTGAGCTACTAATCTTGCTTTGTATCTCTCTACACTTCCATTTGCAAGATATTTTGTAGTATATACCCATTTGCAACCAACAACATTCTTCTCAGGAGGTAAAGAAACTACACTCCATGTCTTGTTAAGTTCCATTGCCTCAAGCTCTAAATCCATGGCTTTAACCCATTTGACAGATACGATGGCTTGTTTAAAATTCTTTGGTTTAGTGTCAACAGAAATTGACATGATATAGGTTTGAAAAGGAGGTTTAAGTTGGGAATAAGAAAGGACAGAGGATAAAGGATAAGGGGTGGTAAGTATTTTTGGTGGTGGTGTTGCAAGGTGGGTGAGGGCACAATGGTAGTCAGCTAAATATCCTGGAACTTTAGCTGATCTCTTTGGCCTCTCTCATTGTTCCTTAAAACCGGTGGAACCGCTAATGTACTAGTGACATTACCACCTGTGACATGAGAAGGAACAGAATGTGTGGCACTGGTGGATGTAGTGGATGTATGAGATGAATGCAAATCAACATTTTCAGAGTTATGATCATTATGATGAGTATTGGATGCAGGACAGGAAACTGAAGATGGAACTTGTGATACAGGGTTATGTGAAATGGATGATGCAGGATTATTATTATGCAAATTCCTAGACTGAGGTAATGTGCAATAATCATGGTCAAGTTCAACTGGAACAGGTATAGGTAAAATACTAGAATGAAAAAGATCAGAAGATTGAGCAGAATGATCAATACCCATAAAAGGGTATACCTCTTCATGAAAAATAACATTTCTAGAAACAGAGACATGATTAGTATCTAAATTCAACACCTTATAACCTTTGTATCCATATGAATAACCTAAAAACACACATTTATCAGCTCTCGAACTAAATTTATGCCTATCCTTTAACAATGTAGAGACATAACAGAGGCAACCAAATGATTTTTAAAAAATGAATATCCTGGAGCTTTAGTAGTAAGTAACTCATACGGAGTTTTATTTCCTAATGAAAAAGATGGTATTCTATTTATCAAAAAAACTGCAGTCTGGATGCAATCAGGCCAGTAAGATAAAGGATTATTAGACTGGAATAACAAAGCTCTAGCAACATTCAGTAAATGTTGATGTTTTCTCTCTACAACCGAGTTCTGTTGAGGCGTATAAGGACAAGAAAATTGATGTAACATTCCATGAGATCTAATCAAATCAGTAAAAGCAAGTTCAGGAGCATTATCAGTTCTAATTGCCTTAATAGTTGAATTATATTGAGTTTTAACATGAGTAATGAAATCTGTAAACTTTTGCAAAACATCACTTTTATTTCTTAAAAGATATATCCAGGTTACACGTGTGTAATCATCAACTATTGTACGAAAATACCTAAAACCATCAACAGACTCAACTCTAAATGGACCCCAAACATCCATATGTATCAAATCAAATGAAGTACTAGATTTATTTACACTAGACTCATATGGTAACCTCTTTTGTTTTGCTAAAGGACAAACACTACAAGGTAAAATGGAAGAAACCTTGGACTTAGACACTGATAACAGTGGAGACATAAGCTTTAACTTGTCTGAAGATGGGTGCCCTAGGCGTTTGTGCCATAGATGTCCATCAACAGCCAAGGATCTAACGAAATGTGATGATACATCAAGCTGTAATATGTAAAGATTGTGCAAGAGAATTTCTCTACCAATCGTCAAGTCCTGAATATACTCCTGTATATAACAGAAATCAGGGAAAAAATGAGCTGAACAGTTATTTCTTTGTAAAAGACTACTGATGGAAATGAGATTGAATTTAAAATCAGGAACATGTAAAACATCATGTAATATGAGATGTGGAGATAAATGCACAGTGCCACAATTCTTAATTGCTACTCTTGTTTCATTTGGTAATGTAACTTGAACACCAGAAACTCCAACAGTGTTACTGAACAAACAGACATGGCTAGTAGCCCCAGTGTCAAGTATCCAACTACCTTTAGGGAGAGAATGAGATAAAGAAGATAGACATTGGTGCTGAAATGTAAGATGATCATTCTCATATCGCAATGAAGTAGAAGGAAAAGTGTTTGGGAAAGTAGGATTACCAGAAGAAGATTGTGAAGCCATAATACCCTTATCAGTGACAGATGCCACCAATGGAGATGAAGCCTGAGGTTCTGAAAGTTTAACATGAGCTGCAAGTTGCTGAAGTAGAGATTGTATCTAAGAAGAGTTCATCTGACCAATATCCAAGTTTGTAACTGTACCATTAATAGGAACTCCATTCTGGTCAGTCATGATATTGGCTACTACATGATTGGGCGGTCTTGATCCTCCCTGGAAAGCACTCTTATTCTGAAAACTCGGAGTGAAAGTCTTAGATCCAGAATTCATACTCTTATATCCAGGTACATATCCAGGAGGATATCCATGTTTCTTGAAACATTTTTGGATCACATGACTTGTCTGACCACAGTAAGTACAAACTGGCTTGGATGATTTATTCTGAAATCTATTGTTCTGAGTTGCAGCATAAGCAACATGACCAGTCGAAGAAGCTTGAACATTCTGAAAGCTAACATTATCAGACGCTTGAAAGACAATAGATCCAGCTGAAGACGGCTTAATATTCTTCTGTCTTTCATCTTGAGTAACAAGATTGAACACATCTTCAATACATGGAATCGGCTTCATCAAGAGAATATGCCTTCTTGTAGCCTCATATGACTCATTAAGTCCCATCAAGAACTTAGTCACACGACTTCTTTGTTGTAACTTTTCCCATAGCTGAGCTGCATTACATTCACATTTGCCACAAGTGCAAACTTGCAACTCTACATAGTTCCTATATTCTTCCCACAATGTAACCAACTCAGTGTAATATGTACTAACATCTTATGATCCTTGTTGAATAGAACTAAGCCTTTTCTCTATCTCATAAACCCTAGGAGCATCATCTTGCTTAAATCTTGACAACAAATTCTGCCAAATTCCCTCAGCCGTAGAGATAAACAACAAACTTTGGCCTATTTTCTTTGACACTGAGTTCATTAGCCAAGTAGCTACCATATCGTTACACCTAGACCATGAACCATAATCACGATGTGTAGAAGAAGGTTTAGCGATAGTACCGTCAATGAAACCAACACTACAAGAAAACATACCATAAATTCTTCGGTTTGTGACTGCAAAATCAGTCACTAATATTTGCGACTAGTTTGAGACAAATTTGCGACTGATTTGCGACGCGAGAAATCTACGTCGCAAAGTAGTCGCAAATACCTGGTCGTAAGGGTATCGCAAATTAGTGACTACTTTGCGACACTTATGAGGAGGTTTCGGGCTGGTCACATATCAGTCACTAATTAGCGACTCTAGCACGACGAATATTGTCGTCACAAATTTGTGACGCATTTGTTACCACCACAAGAGTCACAGTTTAGCGACGCCACCGGGGGAGTCACAATTTGTATCTATAAGGAGTTTAGGGTTTTGAAATGTGTAACTTATTTGTGACAACTTTGTGTCTCTATAGGGTTTTGGGTTTCGGTTCTGAGACCCTAAAGAATGTCACAAATTTGTCACAAATTTATGACTACATTGCCACATATTCACAATGCTTACCTACTTCTGTGACGGATTTGTGACTCTTTACCCACTACTCCAAACATTTGTAGTGGTTAGAAACTAAAATGAATGTATCTTTGGTTCATACTTGAATTTACATTTAACTCTTATAAAATTACCATCCCATAGTGGTGTTAGAAGTGAACAAATCAATTTCAATTATAAGTTTTCAATGGAACAATCTTTAAGTTACATTAAACATAAACACTTATATAAATTTTGAATAACAATCTTCCCATCTTGATAAATTTGATGTTTTTGCTAAATTAGCTTTGTTAGGACTAGTGTAATGTATACATGCATTTATTTAGGGTAAAGGGTATATGAAAAGGTTAGAGGACCATAGTTTAGGGTCTAAATGTTTATGATTTAGGGATTTGATTTGTGACTATCACTATTACGTCGCAAAGTAGAAACAAATTAGCGACGCCTTTGTGACTATTTAGTGACCCTCTTTATGCTTTTACAAAGGTGAGTCACATATGAGTCTCAAATTAGCCACTACTTTGCGACTAAATCCTATATCATGTTAAATTCATGACTATTTTATGACTATTTTGCAACTTAGAGTAGTGTTTTGGGAAAATTAAGAAAAGATATCATTTATAAATAACTAATATGAACATTTGTAACGAATATGTCAGTCGCAAATTAGCGTCTACCTGTTTAGAGTAACAAAAGAGTCACAACCTTCATCAACATTCGATGACGAAGACAAAGCCGAGGACGAGAAAGATAACAAAGCCGAGAACGAAGACGACTAAAACAAATGTGTGGTCATGTATTAATTATTGGGAAAATTGCTAAATTATGTCACACCTAATATGTATATTTTATAAAAAATATATTTACTAAAATAATATATATTTGAAAAACGTTAATCAATTAAAAATCATATATACTACAAAAAATATATTTTAAAAAAAGCTAATATATATACAAATTTTATAAAAAATTCGTTTACTTAAATTCTTTTTATGTTATGTCCCATTTTGGTAATAAATATATGTGTATGTGTAACATGAATGTACAACTTACAATAGCACACTGGTCAAACACTCATATTGATGAATCGTAGTTCATGAGTTCGAACCCGTGGAACTGCACAGTTTTTTTGGTTTGTCCTATCTTGCTATTAAGTATATATGTCTGTGTAACATGAACAAATAACTTATAATAGTACACTGATCAAACACTCACATAGATGATGCATAGGTCACGAGTTCAAACAGACAAAACAACAAATGTTTTTTGAAATTATTTTGTGACCCATTTGTGACGACCTTGTGACAATACAGGGTTTTGAAGTTTGAAAACTGAAACCCTAAATCAACGTCACAAAGGCGTCACAAATTAACCACTGATTAGTGACAATACATGGTTTGAGGTTTGAAAAATAAAACCATATTAGAACGTCATAAAGTCATCATAAAATCATCACAAATTTACCACTACTTTGTCACATATATAGGACGGCTACCTACCACTGTGACTGATTTGTGACTCTTTTCCCACTACCTAACACTTTTCAAAACATGAAAAAGCTAAAATGTATGGCTCTATGATTCATAATAGTATTTAGAGTTTACTAAACTCAATGGCAAAGTAGAAATATGTGTTAGTACTAAATTACTCAAATATAATTGGAAGTTTTCAATCAAACAACATTTTAGTTCTATATATTAACCATAAACATTTGTCTAAGTTACATACTATCATATTAAAATTTTGATGTTTTATTTAAATTACATTTGTAAGGACTAGAGTAACGGATATATCCATCAATTTAGGGTATAGGGTATAGGGTTAGCTTAGAGAACAATATTTTGGAGTCTAATTGTTTAGGGTTTAGGGATTTGATTTGTGACTATATACCAAATGTCACAAATCAAATCAGTCACAAATTTATGACTATTTTGAGACATATTTGCTACTAATTTTGAGAAAAAATTTGGGCTTTTTTGGCGGGCTTTGTTACCGCCCAAATGAATAAACTTAAACTTAAAAGGCCATCCTTATTGCAGACACCATCGTGTCTTAAAGCCATATAAAATTATTAAAATACACTCTCTTTTTTTTTTACTCAACTTTATACCTTCTCTTTCATCAATTTATTTAACTTTTATTAATTTTATATTTAAACACTCTCTTTTACTTTTAAACACACTCTCCAAAAGATCCAATATTAGATCCTTCTCTCTCCCTTTTACTCAACTTTTATTAATTTTATATTTAAACACACTCTTTTTCTTCTTTTTACTCAAATTTTATATTTCAATATACCCCACAAAAACATTATCTTTCTTCCTTTTACTCAAATTTTAATAATTTTATAAACATTTTAGACCCTATTGGTCTCCAATAATGATGCTCTAAGTTTACGCCTTAGCGAATAGCTCGCCAACAACAAATAAGTGACTAAGACCAGATCTGATATTCATTTGTCCAGACATAAACTTTTTCGATTCTCTCTCGACTCTATCGCCATAAACCCTGATTTCTTCATCTCTTCTCTAAATCTTTCGTTTCTTTTCACAAATCCTTCTGATTGTGTGTTTCTGAGTTGAAGTAATCCATTATCTTCACTCGATTCAGCTAAGTGAATCGATTCTGGGTTGAAGAAATCGATTCTCTAACCCGAAACCCTAATCCTTTTGTCTTCTTGTTTCTCAAACCCAGATTCTTCATCTGTCTTTTTTTTTACAAACCCAGATTCTTCTATTCGCAAACCCCAGTCCTTTTTGTCTTCTTCTCTAAACCTAGATTCAAAAGCCAACACAGATGGATGGTTCAAAAGGTGTTATAACACGAGGAGGAGGAACTAGTCGAGGTAGAGGCGCACTTCAAGCGGTCGTAATGGTGGAAAATCAAATGCCGGCGGTGGTGGTGTTGGAAAATCGAATGCTGGCGGTGGTGTTGGTGCTAGGAAATCAACCGTCGTAGACGGTGGTGGTATTGGAAATTTTTTTTTACTTGAAAAAAAATGTTTCTTCTTCTTCCTGTTATTGGCTTGTTTGTTGTGAATGCTTAATGAGAAAGGACCAACATGATTTTTTGACATGAACGGTGTTGATTCTGTAAGTCTTTGCCCCACTTGAGAAAGTTTCTATCCATGAAAACTTTGTTATCATGTGTGTTGGGTAAAATAATTTCCTTAGCTAAATATCGTACTAGTTGTTGGGCATATTGTCACATCAATTAAAATCTTAGTGGAATTATAAATTAATAATGACATGTCATTATTAATCAAAAAATAGATTACGGTCTGATGGGGATCTATAAATATAAAGACTCTAAACCTACAAAAAGGGATCTGGGGAGGAAAAGGAGAAGAAACCCTAACAACTCCTAGGTAAAAGCTATGAAGCATGAAAGAGGCCATGGCCAAAAAAATAGAAGATCTCCGACCAAGATCAATATCTTTGCAAGCAAGGATGTTCATTCGATTCATGTATTATTGCTTTCTACGATGTAATCTACAAATTCTTCATCAATAAAATATATCTTCAAGCGTTGATCCGTAGAGCTGTCTCAATACGAACCTGGTTAAAATTTACCAAAACAGTTTGGCGCTAGAAGCAGGGGTAGTTTTAACTATGTGAGTTGTGTAGGCGCGAAGACATATGTTAGTAAAGGCAACATGAATTAACGATGGAACATAGCTGATCGAATCATGGACCTGTTACTTACACGATATAGAATGGGGTCAGAAGCATTCACCAAGACACGGACGTGTCTATTGGTCCGATTGACAGACTACAACAACAATAGCATCAGTTAGTTGTAATATGAAAGAAGCCTGCTTCATCGTTTTCTTCTCTACTCACAAAAAATATCCAAAACCCTAAAATATCAATGGTAACAAAGGATTTAGATTTCTTTATATGAAAAATAATTCAGTTGCCGCCATCAACTGATCTGGCTTCTACGGCTCCGCTCCTTCCACCCATCTCAAGACTTGTTCGCCTTAAGAGCAACATGACTACGAAGAGTGGCAAAGAAATTGCCAAACGTATCAAATTATCCTAAGATCAGGAAAAAGGCTTTCATAACTATTGGGGACAAAATTTTCTGAAAGATTAGATCGCGAGTACAAGTTGCTCGCGAGAAAACAACGATGGTTCCATGGCATATGGGGTAGCAACTTTAATCATATCGTGGTTGTGAGAAGATGGGAACACATAACGCCCTCTCCAAGTTATTATGCTAACTTTAATCATACCGTGGTTGTGAGAAGATGGGAAGCAATTTATTCGAGTGAGTTTACGTCCATTATAGATCCTAAGAATTTGAAGGACAGAGAGACCACGTGTTGTCTTCATGAAGATAAGTTTTTTTGCTACAAGCTAAAATACAAAATCTAAAGTAAAATAAATGTCTTACAATTAATAATTAAATATCGCAGATTTACAAAAGTTGGCTCTCCTACTAGGAAGCTTACCTTCGTCAACACAAAGAAGGCCGTAACGGCATAAAAATCTAGATAAGTTTTCTAATTACTATTCATAAGCTCTCTTAAGTATCATGATTAGTCTACATCTAGAAACTGGAACATTTTTAGCCAATGACAGAAAGCAAGAAAGGCAAGTCTCCACTTTTAAGTTACTGCTTAGGATGATAGTATATATAACTATCAAAAGCTAAGTACTTAGAGGTATATATATATATAATGATATATGTTCAAGAAATTACTAAAAGTAAAGTGCTTAAGCACAGCGGTCACTAAGACTTCGTTAAGCTCAAGTATCTACATTTAATAAAGATAAATGTGTTTCTTAAACTACCAAAAGCTAAGTGCTTATCTACAATAGTCTAAGAGGCTACTTTCATCTACGGTAAAGAAAGTAGGTATATTTTGGAGGATATGAAAGGCTATGTGCCTAATTTCAGTGGTTAAAACCTTCAAAAGTTAAACATCTACAATGAATAAAGATAGATGTGTGTTCTAAAGCTATTAAAAGCTACGTTTTCATCTACAATAGTCTAGAAGACTACTTTCACCTATGTAAAGGCTAAGTGCATTACATCAGACCATTATATAAATCAGGGCATGACCCCACGACCATTACTAAAACATGGGTATGACCCTAAAACCATAATGAAGGCTAAGTGCCTTTCAACAGAGGTCTAAGCACCTCCCCTAACATTAGGCAACATGTTTGTCTCTTAAGTTACTTGAATAAACGGTGGCTAAAAAAAGGAATAGCTACCGTATCTACTCAGAAAAAAAATTTAGAGTAGTTCGTTCTAAGAAAGATTAGTGAAGACAATCACCACAAAACAAAACAAATTAGAGGCAAAGCCTCGTGAGATATGAAAAAAATGATCATGATCCTATAAGAGTAGCAGCTATCATCCTTATACGTATAAGGAAGCGATCACGATCGCCATAAGGAAGGTCAATGATCATGGTCCTTTACTAACAAGATAATAACAGCGACCACTATGAGAACTAGTCAAGGAGGCAAACCCCCCCCAAGAAAGAAAAGTGACAACGATCACTTAAACATAATATCAAAGGCAAAACAAGCCAAAGAAACAAAAAGCATATCATGCTCACTAAAGCCATTACATAATATCAGAGGCAAAGCCTCCTGGAAAAGAGAAGCTACGAAGTAGCTCGTTACAATTTAGCATTGTTATGGTTAAAGACCATTTCAAAAATTAGGGTATGACCCTAAAGCCATTACATGAAATTTGATTCTAACCGGAAGCTCACATCAAATTCTGATCGCGGCAGAAAAGTCGTTACAAATAATTGGGCACGACCCTAAGACTATGACAAAATCTGATCATAATCGAAAGGTCATATCAAAAAAGTGTGCATGACTTAAAGTTCATAAGAGATAGTTATGCATGATCCTAATGTTCTCACAAAAATTTAATCATGACCAAAGGTTCATTGCAAATCATGGCCAAAAGGAATAACAAAAACAGAAACGATGCCTTCTAAAAAGGCAATGTCTACAATTACTACAAAATTAGCAACTACAATTGCTACAAAAGGCAAGACCTCTTTAAGTGATTACAGTCACTAAAACAGCAGTATCAAAGATAGAAATCTCTCAAAATATGAAAACTATGATCGTCGAAAAATGTAGAGTCATAATCTTTTTATATAAGAAACGTTAAACCTTCTTAGGCAGATGAGCAACAAAGGTCATTTTAATGCAAAAAAGCATAATTAGTGGCTATGATCACATTGAAAATTTGAGGGACGCCTCAAATATGATTGAAAGGGTTTATCTCACTTCAAAAAAAAATTCAGATGCAGAGCCTTAAAGATAATTAGAAGTATTCTTTGCTTCAATCAAAAAGAAGAACACGCTGGAAGCAAAGCTTTATATAGTGTGAGTGTTCATCGATTTAACTGAAAATCAGAGGCAACGCCTTCTATAAAATAATAGTGGCGCTTGCAACTTCATAAGATGGAAACATCTATTGAAAGTAAACAATAGTGACTAAGGTCACTACAATAAAAAAATAGAAGCAAAGCTTTTTGAAATATAAAAGTGACGATAGTCACTACAAGAACAAACTAGTAGAAGGCAATGTCTCTAAGAGGATGGTGACACTTTCTCATGAGATATAGAAAAGAGTGATCACAATTGCTGTAAATAGATGCTACAATCGCTATATATAAAAAGTGGCTATGGTTGCTATGAAAGAAGCTCTTGTCACCCGTAAGAGGAAGCGATCATGATCGCGAAAAAGAAAAGATCAATGAATATGGTTGTTTACTAAGAAAGATAGTAAGAATGACTACTAGAATAAATATTCCCGGGGGCAATGATCTCCTGAGACGATCGATAGCTACGACTATCGTTTTTTTTTTGAAAACCAATGACTATGGTCATTACAAAACAAAAAGATGTCATACCTCCCACGAAAAAGTGATGATGATCACTTAAATTGAAACTTAAAGGCATGACCTCCAAATAAATGAAACTAGAGACTACGGTCAATTTATCAAAAAAAATTGTGATTGTGTCATCCTATCGTGATGACAATCACATCTTAGGAAATTAAGAGGTACGGCCTCAAAAATATTATGGCAACGATCAAAATCCTCTTACTGAAGAACAGATGTTAGGTCCCTGCAAAAAAAATCATAGGCAAAGCCATGAGAAGATACAATTGACCGACGATAAGTGAGTCTAAAAACAAAAATTTACTTTAAGACAAATATGAAAGTATTTGGGGTATAAACATTGACCATACACATTTGGTTACGCAAAGTCCCCAAAATAGTAACAAAAGATCTACAAGATAGAGCTCCTCAAATGAAGAGTACTACTTCCATGAGAGAAAAACAGAAAATACTAGCATTACAGACGAACTTACCAAGTTGGAAAATCAGCATAACGAGTGTTATGATTTTGAAGTCATTAACTACGTTTCAATAATCTAGTTGAGAGATAAAGTGCATGTATAGCCAATATATATATACACATACATACACATAAAAACAACTAAGAATAGCACTACTACGTGTAAAGAAGCAACGATTACTAAGAGAGATGTAGCTCCACCTTTTTGGAGAAGACGACGATGAGCGTCCATAATCGTATGTTCGACTATTGGTTTTCGCTTCAATCATTGGCACCATAATTCAAATATATTAGTCGTTTGGTACAAACACTAAGAAACGTGATCCACATCTTGATCTACTCGACAATAAAAGCATAGATGAAACAAAGACCACGAATTATTCATAAAAAGAGTTTTGAAGACAAATTAAAGATCTAAGACAAGATCTACTTAGATGTCAAAATTAGAGATATGCCGTTGACAATAGAGGCAATATTGTTTTTTTTCAACAGGAACATATGGTAAAACAATCAAAGGAGATGTTCCTACTGTCATTGGGATAGGGTCCATTAGTGGACAAACAACAACATGCGCTGGAAACGTGATTTAAACATAAAGAGGTTAGTAAATCATAAATTTAGTTTCTTGCAAATATCACAGTTTGAAGGATATTGGAAACCGCATTGAAATCTCCAAGAGAGTTCAAAGAACAAGCGGCTATGTTAAAGTACAAAAGATAAGAGGAGCGCATAACCGTAAAAGGAAGCTGCTAAAATGAAAAAAAATGCAAGTCAACAAAGTTTGGCTCAGACATTGGAAAGGAAGAAATAAATCAACAATATCAATCCCTCTATGAAAAAAGAGACAAAGAAAGAAGACAAAGTCTATAAGAGAAGTAGACACTATTGACTTCTATAAGAAACGACTCTTGTGGAGTCAAATCCAAAACCTTGGTACCGGTTAAATGCATGGAAGATTGATAAGAGAAGCACATGTATGTCGGGTTTGAATACCAAAAACAAGAATCGGCGAATATGTCTATTACTTCACAGCAGTAAGTCTTCGGATTTTAAGACAAAACGATCTTTCACCATGTGAAGATTCTACATGGCATTCAAAGGATCAAGTATTCTTCCAAAGAGTCGACGAGAACTAAATTTCATCGCTGAAACAAAACGATTCCAATCTTGTTCTTGCTTTTGAGCACAATCATCCACCTCTCTAGCTTCAGTTAGACACTTAACCGAAAGGTCGCAAAGAGTTCAAAAAAAAAAAAAGATAGAATCATAGTTAAAACAGAAAGATCGTGTGACTAAAGGGGTAGCCAAATGAGCTATAAGCTATGTAGAGTGGTCAACGGGTCACTAGGCCTAACAAATATAAAATGATGAGTATCTTGCTAATACATAAAGATGGAGCAGGCACCTCTCACATACCACTTATATCTTTATTATAAGACAAATGGAGCAATGAAGGACCAACAAACAATGAATATAAACAAGTGAACGGCAAGCAACACATACTCGACCGTAATCGTTGATGATTTTAGAAAAGTGATTGATCGTTATGAATGATATGATTTCGCCAACAGCTAATGGACATACATGTTTACATTTAGAAGCGACTGACAGAATGCCAATATAAAGAACATATGCTACTCTCCAAGTTCTAAATAAGAAATTGAAGAGTAGGGGGCAAGTTGTTGGGTAAAATAATTTCCTTAGCTAAATATCGTACTAGTTGTTGGGCATATTGTCACATCAATTAAAATCTTAGTGGAATTATAAATTAATAATGACATGTCATTATTAATCAAAAAATAGATTACGGTCTGATGGGGATCTATAAATATAAAGACTCTAAACCTAGAAAAAGGGATCTGGGGAGGAAAAGGAGAAGAAACCCTAACAACTCCTAGGTAAAAGCTATGAAGCATGAAAGAGGCCATGGCCAAAAAAATAGAAGATCTCCGACCAAGATCAATATCTTTGCAAGCAAGGATGTTCATTCGATTCATGTATTATTGCTTTCTACGATGTAATCTACAAATTCTTCATCAATAAAATATATCTTCAAGCGTTGATCCGTAGAGCTGTCTCAATACGAACCTGGTTAAAATTTACCAAAACAATGTGCTACAACTTGTTAAACTAAAGTTCTAGTGAAATTAGTTTCTAGTGTTTAAGTTATGCTGCCATAACTGTATTTGAACTTGCTGCAAATTTAATTCGTAAAATTTAGACATCTTGGGAACTTTGTTGAGGTGGAAAGCTTTTGAGCTTTTGAAACCAAGAAATTGTGGAACTCTGTTGGAGATTTTGATGCTAACGTGTTTCACTTTTCTTGGTGAGTAGATATACTCTTGACAATTTCTTGATTCTCATTTCTTACCTTTTTTATAAATTATTTTCATTCGCAGGGCATTGTAATCAGAACACCTGCTCAGTAGCCTGTGAATAAGGGGTTTTCCTTTTGCTGCTGGCTTAGGGTAGAAAGTTTTCGTGGAGATGGGAAAATGGGTATCTTCAGTTTTATGTCAAAAAGTGGAAAGGACTGCTTTGCTGCTATTGGGAACGATGGATTGTCTTATGTTGTAAGACAAATGACATAACTTCTCTGATTTCTTTTCTTTCAAATTCCTTATGCCTCTCCTTAATACAATTTTCTTCCTTTTCACAGTCAAAGATTAAGAGTAGATGCAGAACTCCGCCGCATCGATCGGTGCTTGAAGGAAGCTTGACGATCATATCGGGAACACCGTTGAGGACCAGCCTTTCTTTCTCTCCTTCGCGTAGCCTGTTTATTATTCTCTAATCCCTCCCTTTAATTATTTAACAATAGATTGCTCTGAAACTTGGTTTGATTTTCCTCTTGATCTTGAAGAAGATCTTGATGGTAAACATACATTGACTCTTTGGGATTTGCGTTCAGTTTCACTTATCAAAGTTTTAGGTTTTTCAATTGTGTTATCTTGTTTTTGTAGATTTGGAAATGTCTGATGAACAAAGAGGTCATGCTTTAGCTATAGAACGTCTAGCTCCAAGGTTAGTTTCACTGAGAATCGAACTTTGTCCATGCCATATGAGTGTTGGTTACTTCTGAAAAGTCTATATTGTTCTTCTCCTTTCACGGCTCAATAAACACGATGCTCAGCTTTTATCTTCTCCACAGGTCAATCAATATTCTTGAAATGATTGTTGTTGTTGTTACCCAAATGATTGTTCTTGTTACTGAACAAAGCCTTTTTTTTTGTTTTTGTGTGTGTTGTAGGTGATGGAAACAGAGCATTGTGGATGAAAGAGCTACGGGGAAAAACCAATCCAGAAGAATGAGAACGGGAATGCAGACCTTAGCCAAACACCTAAAGATGATGAGGACGCTGATGATGATTGGCTAGAAGAAGAAGAAGATTATACTAATACTTGGCTCCAATGTACACAGTGAATGAGGATGATGTTTCTTTTAGTGATCCCGAAGGTGACGATGACATAAGCAGCTTAGCACTAAATTCCGTCAGCCCAAGTGATCGGTGAACCGCCTGCACTATACCAAACCACAATCCCGACAGCCAGTCTCAATACTTCATGGTTTAGTACTTTCTCTTTTATGTGACTTAACTCCTGAACTCTCTCTTCTTAAACTATGTTTTATTACTTTTTGGTACAATGGTTTGTATTTGAAAACATGTTTTGTCAAGTTAAATGTTTCATTATGTAATATAATGCTTTAAATTTAATGTTTTTGGTTATTTTTTTGATTTGGTCAAAACAAACAGACACAAATAAGTAACAAATTTGTGACATAAAAGAGACTGAAAAGTGACTAAGAACAGTGACAAAACAAGAATAGGCGTCGCAAATCAGTGGCATATTAGTCACACACAATTCGTCACTAAAGCGTCGCTTATTTACGACTACAAATATGACACAAAGTAGTCGCAAAATAATGACTATTCATGCGTCACTAACTAGTCGCAAATTAACGACGCATACAATTGGTCATAAATCAGTCGCTTATTTGCCACGCCTTTACGAAGTCTCAAATCCATCGCAAATTAACGACGATAACGAACAGTCACAACGGAGTCGCTAATTTTGTGACAGATTTGCGACGCCAAAAATTAGCGACGCACGTTTTGTGACGCCTTATTTTCGTCGCAAAGTAGTCGCAAATGGGTCATTTGTGATGATTTTGTGACGCTTTTGGGAGTCACAAATGGGCTGTTTTCTTGTAGTGCAAGCTTGTTACGAACATTTAGAGCCATTCGTACCGATCGGCGCCAAGAATGAAACTCTGCACCGGAGCTTAGTCGATCTGAGACAAGAATTAGCCCAACATGATCGGAATTGTGAAGAAAATATGGATTATCGTACTGATCAACCATCGCAGTAGTAGTTGTCATCGCCAGAGGCGTAGAATCAGTCGGATTTGTCATTATTGAAGAAATTTATGAAATCCAGAGTAAGCAAAACGGAATCGCACCGAGAAAAACAAAATCTAACCAGTAATTTGAGATTTCGAGCTCGAATCAAAGAAAATGAAGAAGACGAAGGCGAAAGTGGATGAAAGTGTATGAACTAAGCCAAATTTGAGCTCAGAAAGTATCGATGAAGATGATAAGAATCGATTCGATGTGAATCGATGTAAGAAACGGTGATTTTTTGTAATGAAGCGAAGGAATTTGAGCTCAGAAACTGGTAGATCTGGATTTTCTCGGGAAAATCAATGAGAAAGTTGTTATTTGCTCTGATACCATATTAACACTTTGTTATCAAAGTAATTTTCTCATTAACCAAAATTAAAACATACATGTGTCCTTTATATAGAGTAAAAGCTAAAGGAAACTTTACTCTAACAACTCTAACTAACTTTTTAACTAACATTACTATGATCAGTATAAGGTTAATAACAACTAAACATTTAATTATAGAAAGCTCTCTCAATTGGTTACCCAAAGAAGAGGTAGATTGCTTACATAAAAAAAAAGAGACCTAAACCTCTCAAACCGGGCCAAAGAATCTGCTTTCAGATTATATGTTCGGGGAATCAACGATAGTGTAAATAAAGAGAATTGTGCACAAGAATGGCAAGCGCCGACCGGTCTTCCGGAAATAATTTATATACCTGCTTTGACACTATTGAAAGCAACTCGTAACAGACGTACCAAAGTTTCTTGTTATTGAGTTAAAATAAGAAGTCGCTAGAATTGGTAATGTTAGGAAATTTTGTAATTAGGTAGACATATGACTCCAAAGTGAGATGTATACTCATTGCAAAGAATAATGATATTGCCAGCCCACACCCGCATATACAGCTGTGATTATATGTTTGGATAGAAAGTCTTTCAAAAACAATTGGAAAAAAATGTGAACTTTACTTTTCAATGAATTTTATAAAAGCAGTTGCATGATTAACATAAAACCAGTACTAATAAAAACAAGTGAAAGGGTAATGACTGTTTTTCTGTAAACACAAAATAATTGCAAATATTTTGTGTATCGAGATGTTACAGCAACAACTCTTCTAGTATTTAATTAGTACTAATACTACTTACTAGTATAAAGTGTCTTCTATTTTCTGTTTGAAATTTAAAATTTCAATTGTCTTTTTCAAACTGAGTCTTCAAATTTGTGAAATGATGAATAATCAATAGCTCATGTGAAATTCATAAAACTTGCTTAACCAAATTAATATGTTAATTTTAAAGGGGAATATCCCAAACATAACATAAAATATTGGTTATTGTAAAAATTTCCAACAATTTTTTTTTTGGCATGACGCTACAATTAGTATATCTTTGTTAGTGTAAGATAAAAATAAGTAATAATAATAAGCTCTACTTTGGGAAACACCAAACTCTAATCATAAAAAACGGTGAAAACCTGCAAATAAAATCCATTCAAACGAGGAATACTCACATGCCTATAATGAAATACAAGCATTTGTTTTTTAATACATAGAGCATTGTATCCAATAACAAATGTCTAGTCTCTGTTTATGCCGCGTTGGTATTGTAGTGCTCCGCTTCGTGGAGTGTTGTGATCCTTTTCGTTATTAATTTTGATTTGAGTTAGGGTTCTCTTTGTTGTGATGAAATGATTTGCTTGACTCTTTGCGTTTTTAGTGGTCTCTATGGATTTTTGGTCCTTGTACCAAGTCTCCGCTGGTTGCTAGTTATGTTAGTTTTAGAAATGCGTTTTGGTCCTCTAATCTTCTAGTTGTGCTTCAAGGTTTAGGTTCTATTCTATGTGTATGTTTTTTGGCACAATTTGGCACAATTTGGCTCTTCTAGTTTATTTGGTTAGGCTCGTGGAGTGCTTATGGTTCTCTGGTCAGCTTGTGGGTTGACTTCTTTTCTTTTCTTACTTCATTTGTTCCTTTTCTTCGTTGTTTTAGTTGCTTGTTTACCGTGGTTTGAGATTTTGTCTTGCCCGGAATGTTTAGATTTTCTCCATGAACTTTTTGGTTATGGCTAAGTTTCCGGTTTTACACTGGCTTTGTCTCTGGATTTTGGTATGGCTTTGTATTCGGTTTTTGAACCGGCGTTGTATTCCTCTCGGTTTCTTATCAATAAAATCTTTAGATGAAAAAAAAAAAGCATTGTATCCAATGAATGTGAGCTGACCATTTAGATAATTATTGTCTTTTGGGCGTTAGTCAATAGTTATATAATATACCAAAAAGCTATATATATTTTTGTATATCGAAATATGTAGAAAAGCACATGGACCCATGTGTTCATTGGACCATTATCAACCCATATTCTAAATTGTTTACAACCTAACATGCTTTCGTTTTATATGCAACGTTTGTGTCAATGCGTGTAATGTCTACATTTATATATGCGTATTCATAAGAATTTAATTATCAATTAATCTCGATATTTAGAAAGAATTTATGTCAACATTGACTAAGATAGGTTCGTTAACCCTCTCTCTCAACATTTATTGCTGTAAACAAAAAATGGTTACGTTGAGGAAGTAGTGTCTTCGTCTCGTCTATTGTTTTAAGGTTATAAAATTGTAACACCCAAGATTTAAATTAAAATCCAAGATTGTAAAAACTATTGCAAATGAGAGGAGATATGACATCATATCGAACGGCTAGATCTTGCAATAATTATGCGATTTTTTTTTGTAGAACATTCGATATTCTTATATAAATGTTTTTTTTTTTTCAAAAAATTTGGGTAGCATCAAACTAGGAGTCCATGAGTAGAATATGATCCAACAATCCATCAACCGAGAGAACCATGAAAAAATTTGTAATTGAGATTTCAACTAAAAACCCCAAAATTCAATATGGTGTGTATAAAGATAAATTTATTTATTGTTAATGTTTTCTTGGGCATCAAAGTATCCTTAATGTTTGCAACCATATACAATGAACAATACTCATCAATACTTTTTTCTTTACCGTGTCTCATATATAAAAATATTCTGAATATAAATTCAACATATATTAACTTTCTTTTTGCCGTGTTTAAAATTAAATGTTCTAGAAAGAAAAGAAAAAGGAAAAATATCTATACGACACAAGCGCTTGACAGTGACAAGGTCAAGATTTAACGAGTTTTAAACGAACGTATTTTGACCGTCTTTCCTTTTCATTACAAAACCGCGTTTCAGTTCTTGTCTTCGTCTTCTTCCTCGACCCTTCTCTCTTCTCTCTCAACATAAATCCCAGAAACCCAAACCTTAAAGATCAGATCTTAACCAGCCTTCAAAACAATCACTTCTCTCTAATGATGTATGGTTCTAAATTAGTTTCTAGACTAACAATCTTGATTCTAATCACCACATCCTTCTCCACTGCAAGATCGATTCGATCATTTGCAGACGAAAGATCTTCTTCCGATTTCATGGAAGCTCCTGCATACGAAAACGGTCCAAAATGCTCTGTTTTAGCCAAAAACAGACTTTTGTTAGCTTGTGATCCATTAGCTCTTCATATAGCTATGACCCTTGATCCAGCTTACTTACGTGGCACGGTATCTGCAGTCCATTCCATTCTCAAACACACTTCTTGCCCTCAAAACATCTTCTTCCACTTCATCGCTTCGGATTCGAGCCACGGTCTACTTGCAAAGACTCTCTCCTCTGTTTTTCCTTCTCTAAGTTTCAAAGTCTACACTTTTGATGAAACTAGAGTGAAAACCCTAATCTCTTCATCTATTCGACAAGCGCTCGATAGTCCGTTGAATTACGCGAGAAGTTACTTATCCGAGATTCTTTCGTCGTGTGTTCATCGAGTGATTTATATCGACTCAGACGTGATTGTAGTCGACGATATCGAGAAACTATGGAAGATAACTTTATCCGGATCAAGAACTATAGGTGCACCGGAGTATTGCCACGCTAATTTCACAAATTACTTCACGGATCAGTTCTGGTCCGATCGAAAGCTTTCGAGCGTCTTCGATTCCAAAACGCTGTGTTATTTCAATACCGGAGTGATGGTGATTGATTTAGATAAATGGAGAGAAGGCGAGTACACGAAAAAGATCGAAAATTGGATGAAGATTCAAAAACAAGAGAGGATTTACGAATTGGGTTCGTTACCGCCATTTTTGCTTGTGTTTTCGGGGGAGATTGAAGCGATTGATCATCAGTGGAACCAGCATGGTCTAGGTGGAGACAATATTGTGAGTAGTTGTAGATCGTTGCATCCTGGTCCGGTCAGTTTGATACATTGGAGTGGGAAAGGGAAGCCATGGGTTAGGCTTGATGATGGTAAGCCTTGTCCAGTTGATTATCTTTGGGCTCCTTATGATCTACACAAGTCACAGAGACAGTATCTTCAATACAATCAAGAGTTAGAAATTCTTTGATTCATTAATATTTTTGTTTTGGTTTTGGTATATTAATTTTTTTATACTTGATTCCATGGATTCTATTTTTTGATGTACATAACACTGAAATACATCGATGATTTTGTTCTCAAATCCAATTTATTGATTTTGAAATCAGAAAATTCTATATAGATTTTCAAATACTCCCGGATCACAAGTTTGAGAGAAGACCGATCTAGATTCGCTTCGACAATAATGTAACTGTGGTTTCTCCTCATAGCTTCACCACCTTTCGGTAATTGGAATTGCATGATTCGTCATTAACCTTAATCAAACTGGTGCAGCTTTTCCCCAATAAAGCTTGCCTTCACATTCTTTATCTATAATCAAACTCCTAACAACCTTTGGTTTTGGACCTTTTGGTCTGATTTTTGCATTACCTCAATTAGATGGCTTTTAGGATTCAAGTTTGGTTTGAGAAAGGTTACTTAGCCATTGGGATAGGCCCTAACACTTTTTTTCTTTCCTTTGCAATTTTAGTAAGGATAAATTACTCAAATTAGTACTTATTTCTACTAACACTCGTTCAAAAACATTTTATCAAAAATGTGTAAGAAGTCAGGTTACCCATCCAAGGGGCAATAAAATTAAAAATATATTTACCGGTTATCTCAGACAGATAACTAATCAGGTTGATTCTAACTTCGAAGGAATGATTTATTGTGTGAAAAACAGTATATACGTATACAAGATGTCAACATATATTATAGAGAAACAAACAATGCAAGGCCTTTATGTAATTACAGATTAATTAGTGCACATACTCGGAAACGTTCGGCAAAATCGACTTTGACCATTAGGATTCATGTATTTTTGTTCTGCAAATTGTTGTTCATTGCAAAGTTTTTTGCAAGCGTTTTCACACATGGTAGGAGTTATGTTTGTCACCTCTTTCAAACACTCCTTTGGGACACAATGTTTAATACACATTTCTACATTATTTGAATGTGAGGTTTGTGCCGAAAACATCATCATCAACAAAATTGCAATCATCAAAAAGCTGCATATTTTCTTCTGAATTTGAGCTGCCATAACGTATAGAGTTGAATTGAAAATGATTCCAACGGATGCCAAGTCAGTAATAAAAACAAAATCTCTTTATTACAAACAAATGATTTGGTGAGAATGGTGGATTGGTCTCAGACGATTTATATGAAATTAATGTTGTCTATTTTTAGAAATATTTTCTTTTTAACGATCAATTTGTTTTTTCTTTCTTTCTTTTGAGGTATATACATCTGTGGTTTACTGTTTTGGTCATCCAAACAATTTTGTTGTTATGAATAAATAGTAATTAATCGTTTAATTATTGTAAAACTTACTTTACAATAAGGCTGTCAAGTCGGTCAAACTCACCTTGTTCATTGAAGTGGATTTAATTTTGTTGAATCCACCCTAAACTGCCTCCCAAAAATTGTGGAACTAAATATATATCTGCACTCGTCCCACTCAACTAAATATATAACCTCTTTCAAGCCAATTCTATTTTGTGATTATTTTAAAAACAAATTTTAGTTAAGATATTTGTGAATGTGTTTGCCTTGTGACTAGCTAGATACAATATAGAATATTTATAATCCTAATCTTACCGTGGATTTAATGAAGGTAATTTCGGGTTAGTCGGGTCATTGTGGTCGCTATTGAGTATTGACAGTATTTTGGTCATTACAACTTTCAAGTTTTCGTTGCTTCATCACTTTTACAAACTCTTGAACGTGTATTATCATTTTCATGGGATATTTGTTCCTTCGGTTTTACAAGCTTGGCAAATCTTTGGAGCCCAATCCACGTCAATACTCAAGCCATGTCCTTGACGTTTTTGAACTTGCCCAAATCCCTTAGTGACTCCGCTTTCACTCAAATCGAAATCAACAACAGTGTGATTTATAGCTCAGCTGAGTTCAAGGTTTTCGTCGTCAATCACCCAAATCTTACCATAGAGATGATTAAGGCTATTTCGGCCGGTGGATACTGTCCTCACTGTCGTCGCTACTGAAGTTACATTACAACATACAAGCTTTCGTTGCTTCATCACTTTGACAAACCCTTATAAAACTCGTATTATCATTTTCAAGAAATATGACTTCCTTCAGTTTTCCCAGCTCGGCAAATCTAGGGAAAATGTTATTTTGTTTTTATTAAATAAAACCTCTTTCTCATTGATGGAAAAAAAAACAATACAAGTATTTAGAAAATAGATTGCTTGTCGAGCAAGCGAAAGATAGTCAACGAAAAAAAATAGAAGGGCTCGTGGAGAAACTTTTTACAAAAGATAATATTATGTTTGAGTTTATGGTTTTGTAAGCATCATATGTACCCATATTTACAAGATTTCAACAAATATTAACAACAGTTAATAGATTTTAACAAAATATTATCATGTATTGAATGAGATAATGCATTGGTGAAATATCGCGCGGTCGATATAGGTGGAGATGATCAGTCGAATCTACTGATCTTTAAAGTAAAGAAACGAGAGGAAACATAATCCACATACACGATCAACTTTGACGTACCATTGACAAAACGACGAACCACTTCTCCAAAGATGGTTCCATGCCTAGTTACCATTCTTTGGCCAGTTGTGTTATCTAACAATTTGGATTAATTATGATAATACCAAAAGAGGTCAACAACTTAACTACTCAGCAAAAAATGATTGAATGAACTTCCTTAATTATGTAACATCTTGAAACAATGTAACTTAACTAGTTATCCAAAAAAAAAAACAATGTAACTTAACTCTTATCTAAAGAATAAATGTAATATCTTATCTCATTATGATTTAGTCCGTTTTGTTAAAAATGAAAATATAAAAAAGATATTGGGCCGGTCTGTCGTGGCTCACTATAACTAAAAAAATGAATCTTTTCTTTTTTGATCAAACGATACCGTTTTTCATCTAATGAATGAATTAACAAAAAAACAGTCAACGAGAGAGTAAATAAGCTTTTATCTTTTTTGATCAAACGATATCAATAAAAAGAAACTTTTATCTATGAATGAATTGACAAAAGAACAGTCAAAGAATGCTAAACGATATGTTTAATTAATTTCTCATTTGTTGACAAAAAAAAAAAAAAAAAATTAATTTCTCATTTTGTTATCTTCAAAATAAAATCTTCTTTCTGATATTATAATAGATTTTTTTCCAAAATTTCATAAAATTCGTATCTTACCAAGATTTTTATTTTATTTTTTGGCTATATATAATCAGTAAACCTTAAGCACATCGAGTTAGAGAACTGAGGAAGAAAATGGCTTCCTTACCAAATGATCTATGGGCTACCATCCTTGTCCTGTTACCTCTAAAAACCATCACCTCTTCAAAATTGGTTTCCAAGCAATGGAAATCAATCGTCGAATCTTCTTCATTTCGCGATCTTTTCCTTTCTCACCATGAAAACTCGCATCCTTCTTCATGGTCACTCATATGCAAGAATAATCCGACTGAAGTAATGGCTCACTACGGATGCAAGATTTGGGGTCTTCAACGATCCCTTCTCTCTTACATTAACTCTTTCATAACCACCAAATTCGTGAACCAACCGGAGATATATAGACATGCCAGAGTCGTGGCATACACTAACGTCGGTTTGGTCCTTATCCGCGTAGTGTCTCTCTTCGGGAACGTATCCTTCTACCTGGCTAATCCGGTTTCACATGAATGCATAGAAATCGATCCTCCATGGTTCGAGCCGATGCAATATTTCTGGCCTCTTGGAGTTGCTACACGAACCGAGAAAACGGGTGTTCTTTCGGGTTTCAAAGTTGTTCTGCTTTTTGATGTAATGCCATGTCAAGACTCAGAGATCTTAAGTTTGCTGATATATTCATCTGAGACCGGCGTGTGGAGTCCCCAAAATGTTCACGTTCCTTTCTCCTCTTCGAGACAGGATTTTCACAATGCCATTAGCTCCAAAGGGAATCTTCACTGGTTCGCCCGAAAAAATAACAATGACGAATTTGTTGTATCCATATATTTATTCTCTTCTGACTCAGGTTATGTTCGATGCCTTGTTACGCCTTTTCCTGATTTGGGAAAAGTTCCAAAATTCAACAGAGCTTGTACAACATGTCAGGGGTTTCTCATGTATATGAATGTAATCTCTATAACCAATGATGATGGAAGAGTGGAGGATAAGTTTAGGGTATGGAGGCTAACGAGCGGGGAATGGCAGCTAGTATATGAAATTGCCCACGAGCATGATTTCAATATTGTTCCGTTTGAAATGAACCCTGTTGATGGTACGTCAGTCTACTTTAACAACCTCTTTAGCCATTATATGCTATCCATGAACATACTCAATGGGAAATTTGTGTATCTCCATAAGTTTGAACGTAGCAGCGATGGTGTTTTTTTTAGTTCCGTTGAACTCGTGAATGTTTTGATGTACATGAGAAACACAACCTTTTCATCGTTCGTTCTGCCAAAATGGATGCATCCGATCTCGAAAATGGTGAGACAAGCTTAGACATAATATTTACAAGACTGCAGTTGTTTCTTTTGTCTCTTTTTTTTTTTTTTTGCCTTTGCTGTTGTTGTTGTCTTTTCCTTATGCTTTTTGTTGAGTCTTATGGTTGGTCTAACTAAGAGAGAAAATGGTTATGGTGTTTTATAAGTATAATTTTTTTGCTAATATTTTATGGTTATTTAACCAATTAACTCGAAAAATAGGATCAATTTGTTAAATAATCTTTAAAAATATTATAACTAGCAAAAAATCTTAAATCTAAGGAATGAGATTTTGCCACATAAATAATTCTACTCTTTGTCCTGTACTACCTCTACAACATCAAGAGCCGCTATTATCAAAAAAAAAAAAAAAACATCAAGAGCCACAAAACTTAATAACAAATCATAGCCCGGAAGCAAATAGTATGCTTGATTAGCTTCTCCTCAAAATCGGCTCTGATCAGCGTCATCTTGAATTTACAAATATTTTATCAAAAATATATTTAATATGTAAAAATATATATATATTTTAAAATGTCTCAATTTATATATACGTTAAAAAAATAAAAAAAATTCTAACTATGTGTTTTTTCAGCTGAGAACTTTCTAAAAACAATGGACCAAAAGTTGGGCTTTATATAATAAGATTCTCTTTATTTGTTCTTTTCGACATGCTCTATATTCTTTCTTAATAGAAAACCTATTAAGAAAAAGAAAAACACATACACACCCAAGAAAAATCCCTAATCCCATTGAAACAGAGAATTTATCGGCGATTTAATGTCCAAAAATACAAAAATTATTGCAATTGAATTTCTCAAGGAGGATCTTTGGGAGATTATAATTTCAAGATTACCACTAAAATCCGTAATCATCTCAAAACTCGTTTGCAAGCAATGGAAATCACTCGTCGAGTCTCGTTCTTTCCGCGACCTTTTCCAATCTCATCACAAATACTTGTATCCTTCTTCATGGTCGTTTATCTGTAGAGGCTGCGAAACAGAAACCATGGCTCATTACGGATCCAACAATTGGAATCTTAAACGTTCTCTCGGTTCTCACATCTCTTCTTTCCTAACCGAAATGTTCGAAAATCGACAAGGTAGAGTCGTCTCTTACACCGATGTCGGATTGATTTTGATTCTCGTAACACCTAATCAATCCTTCTACATAGCTAATCCTGTTTCTAGACAATGCGTTGAGATCTTACCTAGTATTTCTCTAGAGGAAGAACGTTTCTGGATTTTGGGAATTGCGACACGGATCGAAAACGGTGTCGTTTTGGGTTTTAAAGTTGTTTTGTTGAAAACGAACTTTAGTTTCTTGATTTATTCATCTGAGACGGGGTTGTGGATTGTCGAAAATGTCGGTTTTCGTTTCGATTTTATCTCTCAGGAGTTTAATAATCCCATTAGCTTGAATGGTAATCTTCATTGGCTAGCACACAATCTTGAGTACAAAGATTTTGTTGTATCGGTCGATTTTTATGGAACGGGTCCTGATCGGTGTCGCGCTACGCCTTTCCCTGATCTAGACAAAGTTACCAAATTCAAAAGAGCTTGTACAACTTCTCAATGATTTTTAATGTATATGAACATAGTCTCGGAACGCAAATTTGATGGAAATGTAGAGGATAAGTTATGTGTGTGGAGGTTAGAGTGCGGGGAATGGGAACTAGTATCTGAAATCTCCGTGGCTTTTATTAAGGCCGGTGTTTATTATACTCCGTTGGGGATAAACCCTTTTGACGCTAAAATAGTGTACTTTTGGAGCGGGGATCGGAACCACCAATGTGTGTTATCTATTAACTTACATAATGGGGAGTTTGTGCGTCACGATGAGATGGAACGTAGCAGCGAAGGTCGCGTTCAAAGGTCTGTTGATGGACCGAGAGATATGGAATATATTTTAGAATCACATTTTTCTTCGTTTCTTCTCTCACCGTGGCTGCATCGGTTCCGAAAATGATGAGAGATGTTTAGAGATATAATATTTGTAGGACTTTACTTGTTTCTTATACTTAAGCAATTACTGATAGCTTCCTATGTAAAAGAGGAAGACGTTGTTGGATGATCAAAGAGTAGATGCAAACTACTAAGTGGTTTTTTCAGTAACAATACATCTAAATTATTAAAACAATAAACCTTTTTACTTAATTTTTGAAGAGATACTAACAACACATTGATGATGATGATGATGATGATGATGATGATGATGATGACATGACTTGCATCTTGAGGTTGGACAAAGCAGCGGGAAGCTTCAATAGATCCTCCGAGAATTGCTGCAACTTGTTGGGGTCATCCAGTGCAGCATAAACTCTCACCACTTCAAGACTTTCCATTTTCAGTAAGAAATGGTCAATGTGTTTTAGCTCGTTTGCACTTCCTCGATACTGCATGATATGCAACGTCTTTACTTGGTTATTCGGGGGAACGCAAATCCCCATTAATCCGCACAAACAATCCAGACCCTGAAGCATCAAGAGGAGAGACTGTTTTTAGTTTCATGCCACACACAGTCATATTAGATTTGTTCAGGGTTTTGCTTCCTAGTTCCTACCGAGAGAACCAGAGTTTTTAGTTCTGGGGAATTCTTCAGCAGAAGCGGGAGAAGCAGTGTCCAACCCCCTTCGTTGTGACTGGACAACTCTAAATTAATGAGGTTGTTGAACACCGGTAGTCCATATTTGCAGCATACCGAAATCACCTGAAACACACAAAAAAAGAAGATGTTGTCCTGTTTCTAACCAGAAAAGATGATACACTGAAAACTGACCTCGGCAGCGGAAGAAGTCAAGCGAAGGGTCTTGACATTGCGTATCCCCATAAGGAGATCCGTCACATCCGGGTCCACTTGCTGCTGAAGCTTGCCATCTTGTAAGAAATGAAGGTCCAATGTAGCTTCAACAAGTGAATCCAAATTAAAATCAAGATAGTCTTCCAGAGCATAATCAGAATAGTAGAGGTCTACAACACCTGGGGTGTCAAATGAAACATAGGTAGACGGATAAACATCGGAGGGACAGTCATAGGCTATTGAGAGCTTCTTAATGGTTTTGCTCGATATGACGTCCGGCATTCCTGGAAAAGACTTGTAATGTATGGTTAAGTCCTCGAGTGCAGGGCAACCAGCGAGAAACACATCAGAAAATCTCAAGAGATCAAACCAAACTGAATCAAGGAAGAGAACTTTTAGCGCTGGGAGAGATGTATCCGGAGGAAAGCTTTCGATGGCGAGTCTTGCTCCCAGTGACAGCTTAACCAGTGTTGTATTCTTGAAGACTTTGGATGGGAAAAGACGCCGCATCTGAGATTGTATTATGCATAGTTGAAGCTCCGAGACACCGCGTTCCAGGGCGTTACATATCCAGCGGTCAACAGGAACCACGTCGTCATGGTAGTCTTTACATTTTAGTGACAACTTCTTTAAAGGGAAACCGCCTTGGGAAGCCAATGTTGTATCCACAAAATCCCTGAAACTCTTTTGAATGTCGTCCCTATTCTGTTTACCCTCTTCAGGGTGCGAGAAGATGGAATCGCAAACTCAAGAATATGCCGGATAGCAAACAGAGTCCTCCACCGCTTGGAGAGAGGAGATGTTAACGCAGCATCTTTAATGGGAAGTAAGGACAGGATTTGGACAAGAACTTCATCTGGAAGACAATTCACTGAAGCCACGCAACCCCGTTTAGAGACAGAACCCATCCCTAGTGGTACCTGAAACATAAAAAATTGAGATCTCCTTATATAACACAATGGAACCAACAGGACAGACAGAGGAGTTCAAAGCTAAACATTGCCTCAACAAAACCTCAGGTAATGACATAGGAAATCTGTAAAGACGTAGGAGTATTCCAAAGCTAAAAATTGCCTTAACCCATAGGGAATCTGTAAAGACATAGGAGTACTAAAAATTGCCTCAACACATAGGAAATCTGTGAAGACGTAGGAGTATTCCAAAGCTAAAAATTGCCTTAAGAAAACCTCACAGACAGTTAGATCCAGTTTCAATACTAGAAAGAAAAGAGAGTTCTAGGCAATATGCAATCTAGATGTCAAAGCTTTTAAGGTTGAATCTTCCAGAGAGCAAAAAAACCTTAGAAAAGTCATTCATCAGGAAAACATTAACAAAATCAAACATACAATACTTACACCATCCGCAACTTCTTCTTCATAGGATTTTCAGTCTTCTACAAGTTTACACAAGTTTAGTCTTCTAAAAATTAATGGATGTTTGTTTCTTTAGCTTTAGATTTTTCATTTTTTTTTTTTTTAGATTTCCTTTTCTCTTTTTCCGTATCTTCAGTGATGTCAAATGCATTAATGATACTTCTTGCCCCTTTCGAATTGTTTTACTTTTTTCTCTTAATTTGAGTTTATGTCCATTTGGAGAAAAATTCATGTTGAAAATTAAAAACCATAAAAAAACAAAAACTTACCCGTCGAAAGTTGAGTTAATCATATTTTAGAATTCGGGTCATAAACATTTTGATAGCTGCAAAGAGAAAAAGATAACTCTAATTGCTCTAAACTATTATGAGATAATTATTTATTTCTTTCTTTCTTTCTTTCACCACAAAATCATCCACCAGTATTGGACTCTCATATTAAATCTCTAGATATATGATAAATTATGGTTTTTACCGGTTTTAAACCATTAAATAAGTCCGTTTTGTAGAGCCATTTAGGTGTTTTTCTAGTCTTTGGTATTATTTAAAGGTACATAGATGTTTTGAGGTGTTTACTAAAGCATTATAGAACATTGTGGAAAGAGCAGTCAAAGTTACATGTGTGGAGGTTAAAGTTCGGGGAATGGGAACTAGTATCTGAAATCTCCCCGGCTTTTATTAAGGCCGGTGTTTATTATACTCCGTTGGGGATAAACCCTTTTGATGCTAAAATAGTGTACTTTTGGAGCGGGGTTCCGAGCCACCAATGTGTGTTATCCTTTAACTTACATAATGGGGAGTTTGTGCCTCCCGATGAGATGGAACGTAGCAGTGAAGGTCGCGTTCTGAGATCTGTTGATGGACCGAGAGATATGGAATATATCTTAGAATCACATTTTTCCTCGTTTGTTCTCTCACCGTGGCTGCATCGGTTTCCAAACACGGTGAGAAATGTTTAGATATGATATTTCTTATATTTATTCAATTACTGTTGGTTTTTCTATGCAAGAGGAAGACGTTATTAGATGATGTTTAGTTTGCATAGATTTTGCTTTTCGTTGCAGAACCATATTGAACAGTTTTACCATACATAGATCCATTTCTTCTTCTTTAACAAAAAAAATAGATCCATTTCTTCTTAGGAGCAACTAATGTCCAACTTTTTATTTCTCGCTTGTTTTCTTATTTGGTTGGACAACTCTTTGAGCAATTAAGCTATGGAGTTGTTGTCTCTGATAGGTAATTTACACCGAACCCCAATACGACATAATCAGATTTCATTATCGTCTCTGATAGGTAAAGTACAAAAGAAACAACATTAAACAGAGTGAAAAGCAGAGAAAAATACAGAACATAATGTAATGTATACTACTGTTTATTTTAGCGGGAAAATCGGTTAACATTCGCATACTCATTCGCAGTTGCTTATATGAATTTCCTTGTGGCAGGCAAAAACCTACTCCGGAAAGTATTTGGTTTTAGACAAATCTTCAATTTCGACCTCAACCTTCAATGTATCGTTCACGAGAAGACCAGTAGAAGTATTCTTAAGCTCAGAGAACGGCATAAACTTCTGAAATCCCCAACTGTTTGTTCGATCCGACCAGCTTTTAACTGTCAACAAAATTATGCCCAAAATGAGAAAATAAGTTCCAAAAAACATATAATAGAGCAAGTCATGTTCCAATACAATTACCTAGTTTCTCGAAATTTTTAGGACCGTTCTGACTTAGGATTCGTAGCTTCGCTCTTAAGTAAATCCTGTCGGAAGATATAACATCGGCTGGAGCGAGATATAGCGACACCGAGTTACCCTCTCCGTCTCCATCACCGCTTGGATACAATTTCAAAGTCCTAAGAGTTGTTACATATAGAACACGTTAATGGTTAGTACTTATTGAATCTGTCAATGACTCAAACTAATTTTGAGGAACTAACCAGCTTCTTCCTCCGATGTCAAACTTATCCGATTCGTAGAAATCTTTATCTAGTGACGAGAATTTGGAGACTGCCCATATGTAACGACGTTTATGAAAATGGTCAGTGAAGCGGAACGCTTCCCATTGCTTAAAATGTTCAGTCACGAAAATGTCAACACCGATCGACAACTGGCCATCGAAGAGGTAGCCATTACCAAGATTGACAATCTCGTCGTAGGATTTAGTTCGAGGTTGTCCCCAAAACGGTTTGAATAGTGTAAAGCTCTTGGCATCCGTCTCTGTGGATCAGACATACGTTTGAGATTGTGTTACCATTAAGACTTGACTTTTAAAATTTTAAACACAAATGCAACCATCATTGTCTCAGTAGTAATCCGGATTTTTACCACTAGACTAATCATCCAGGGTTTTAAACGCAATTTTTTACATGCAATGAATTTTTGATTAATACACAATGGGTTGTAAGAAAAAAAAAAATTTATGCAATCGCAAATTCAAAACCAACAAGAAAAACAATCGAGCCCTATATAAGGGGGTGTACGGATATGTACCTTGATATGTCAAGTATACATCCTCTTTCTGGTTATAAATGAAGAATTTGACTTCTGCTAAAACTGTTCTAGGATTGTTAACGAGTGTTGAATTGTCTATTTCGACGTAAAGAGAAACCTGTCCCTGGCCGTCTTCGTTTTTGTTTCCTTTAGGATACACAATAAGTGTCCTGCGTTCAAAATGAAAATGGTGTTGCAATCTATATTCTTCATAACTTGTGATGTATGCAAATGTACAAAGTTGTAAGAAAATAATTCTTACCAGTTGTATCCGCCGGAGGCAAAAGGACGGGATTCATAACGCTCGTTGTTTAGCGAATTGGCGAATTTTACAAAAGACGCGATTTTGAGGCAGTAAGTTGATGGTTCTTGTTTTCTCTTGAATTCTCTCCTATCAGAGAGCTCACCAGAAGAGACTGGGCTATCGATAACGGAGATAGATGAATCAGATGATTTTGTTCCGTTTTTCAGGAACTGAAATGCAAAAATGCAACAAAAGAAGCAAACCAAGCACAATGCTCCATAGTTTGTCTTTTTCTTCTCTTCTTGAAACATGTTTGGTTTAAGTGACTATTGGTAAGTGTGACGGTTACATTTTATAACCAAAAGATTGAACTGAGTAATGGAGTTGGTTAGACATATAAATATAAAACACATATATCTACATATAATAAAGATTAGCTACTTCATTTTTTCACGTGGTTTGTGACTCGTTAATTAGTAGATTAAGGTTTTTCGAAATCTTTATCCATCTTTTGATTTGGGACATGCACGTGTATTAAGATATGCTTTTCTTCGTAGTTAAAATAATATCCTCAAAAATTGTGGTTGATACGTGGTTCAAATTAATACTAATAAACGTAATCAAAGTTACTACCTAATTTATGGAAAAAAGCAAAATAACTTGGACAAAATTTAACATCAAGAAGAACTAACGAGAAGCGTCCTTGCTGTTACATGGTTTTCTAAGAAAGTATATATAATTGATTGTCCCTAAATGTGTGTTTGTGGACAGTTTGCAGTTATGTGTTTTTTTTTTGTTTTGTCATCAATCACCATGTACTAAACTAAGTGCTAGCGTTCGGACGGTTTCCCTCGTAGATAACCCCGAACAGAAATGTATGACTTACATGGGAAAATACATAACCCCGTGTTCGACATCTTTTTACAAAAGAGTCGGCACAGACATTATCACTCCGTAAAATATGAACTAAGGTAAAAGATACAAAATATTGTTTTTAAGATTAGTTAAAAAATTGTTTTGTAATGTTTTTAATCTTTCTAATTATTGAACTAGAGGAAGTCTTTTTAGTCCTGCGTTGGCCTAAAAATTTAGGTATTCGATTCGGTTTCGGGTAGGAACCAATCAGTTCCAGGTCTTTCAAGTAGAGGAGTTTAGGATCCATATGGATATTGAAATAGTTTTGGTTAGGTTTCGGGGCGGTTTGGTTTATATATAACGATTATCCAAAAAAATTGGTTTTCATGCGGTCCCAGTTCGGTTCGAGGTAATACATGATTCTTTGTCGGAACCATGGATTTACCAAATCATCGCTGGTTAAATGGAAGCCTATTACGGAAGATTTTTTCATTTGTTTTTTCTTTGCCGATAAAGATCTCTAAAAACATAATAAGAAGAAGAGGAAATTGGTGAAAATAACCCACAATTTGATTTCATTTGCAAATTTAGATCTATTATATATCTCATGTTTGGCAAATCTAACTCAAAAGAGTTGTGAAAAGACAATTACAACCCTGATGAACAAACAAAAAAGGGGAAAACAAATGACAATATTATATACTCTCGAGAAGTTTACTTTGCTGTATGAGAGGTCTGCATGTAGATTTCCGATAGAAGTCTACCTCGTAAACTCCGAATGAAGTCTATTCTGCATTTTGTAGATTTCTTTGGCCATATACTGTATAATTAATCAGAATATTTAAATTAACTAATTAAAAAAAATACTTTGATTAAAGTCTCAAATGGGTATAATGAGCTAACTGACCATGGGATATTTATATGAAAAAGGGTCAACAAATAAAACATTTTGCTTTTTCACATATATAAGCGATGGACTAATTCTTGTTGATCAAATCTAAGGTGCACTATTTGTTCAAACAAGCGGACTTGGAAATTCACATTCAAAACATGGATCTTTTGTAAAAGGATAATAAATGAATTTTTTACGATCCCTCCAACCTTGAGTACAAAATGCATTAAACATATATGTCTTTCCTAACATGTATGTTCCTAATAACATCATTCTAGCATTGTTCCTATGATTTCAGAGATTCACTTTAATTGATTATTTATTAGCCATACAATAACAGAACACATTAGAATCCAAATGTCAAATATGGTTGGTTAACTCACATCATAAACCTTAAAGAGGAAAAAAGGTTACAATTCTTTTAGTACAAAGTTCAAGAGCTTCTTCTACTTAACATCCGAGACGAATCCACTAGTGTATACCGCATAATGCAAAGCGACCAAAGCGGAGCTGCATCACCACCAGTACGATGATACATGTCTAGTACCCATAATCCTCCATTACCATGCAACTTTTGGCGTCATGTTTGTTGTATGATGTTAGCAACTCCTGCAACTTGCTTCCCAAAAGAATAAGCCATCCATTTGCTCAGCCCGGCTTCTTGAATTGGAGGGGTAATCGATGGGAAAAAGAAGAGATATTGCATGCTCGTTTCTCCTTGTTGCAACTCCATGTTGAAGACTCCTATGAACAAAATAACACACAATCACATAGTAAGCATAAACTAATATTAATACAGAACACACACATAAGAACCATATTAAAATCAACATGTTACATGGAGAATATGGAAATGCATATCTGGATGTAACCACGGTGGCGTTACGAGAACTTGGTAAGCTAACTCAGGTATGCCTGTTTCGATGTTGTTTCCTCGTGCTGCAATACATTTCTCAATAATACTCTTCTTATTTGATTCGTCGCTGTGACTTGTCCCATGCAACAATGTTGTCTCTGGAATTGCCAGGGAGGTAAAGATGAAAGATACTAAATCATACCAAGTCACAGTGAGAGATAAAGATGAAAGATACTAAATCATATCAAAATTAATCTCCTAACCTTAAACATATATGGTAACGCTAGTAAACAAAGTTACCAAGTGTAGAGATGTCAAAGACAAAGATGAAACATACAAAATCAAATCAAAATGGAATCATATTCTCTTTGAAACATACAAAATCAAAACAGAGCATGATTTACTTGAAAGTTTGATTTGTTTGAAATTTTGAACTCGCTTTGCACGAAATGATTTTGGACCATTTTCTGGGGGAGATGGTCATTGGAATGACCGAAGTTTGGACACAACGGAATCGTCGCCGTGAACGTTATAATGTAGTGTATCAACTTGTCAAAATCAGAGTTAGTTTGAATGAAAAGTGAAGGTCTAAAGTGGGTGATATGAAAAACTTGTGAAGTTTTAAAATTTAGCTAATTATAAAAATAGCAAATTTCCCACTTTGAAAGTTGGATGAAAATCCTTAATTTTATAAAATGGAGAATTCATAACAAGATTCAAAACCTTGTGTATTAGAGAGAAAATATATCCAGAGCAAGTGGGCCTACAATCCAAAAGACAATTTTTTTGAATTAGATGTTGATAAAATCAGCACATATCTCTTCTAATTAACGAATTTTAACGTGAATTGATTAATGGGTTCTAATTATGATTGATTTTGTAACATAAACTAATATCAATTCAAGTGGAAAGAGTTGTAATGAGATTGAATTCTTAAATCTCCCTAAAATGCTCATACGTTAAAAGATGTTGAGGTGTTGGGCTATATAATCAAACCATATTCTTTTCATTTGATACACACCACTAACACAAGATGAAGGGGTGAACTCGGATAGTAGTGATGATGGTGATAGAACAAAATGGCAGATTATTCACTCATTGTACAAACATCTTTGAATTAGAATAGCAAAGAATCGTCGGAAGATTCTCGAACGTTGTGAGTTCCTCCAGCTGCATTCATCCCTATTCTTCTCTCCTACTTCTTTACGCCAATTCCTATAACAGAATCTAGCAAAGCTAATTTCACATCAACAAAAAATTTGTATGCAAACGACTAATTTGCTGGCAAAGATCGTTGCGTATGCATCAAACTATTACATCTGAATAAATGAAGAAAACCAAGATCGTTGCGTATGCATCAAACTATTACATCTGAATAAATGAAGAAAACCACACCTAATATGTGAGAGAATTTACATCAATTTACGGGAGAGGCACAAGGAATCGCATCGTTTATTGTAATATACATCGGTAATTCGGTATATATATATATCGAAAAACCAAGAGAAGAATTACTAGAACATTGATTTAATGGTTCTTGAAAAATAATAGACATTATGAGAAAAGAAGATTTGGTATAATGCAAATCTCTTACAAGAGAAGAAACTAAAAGGATCTAACTGAAGGAGAACTTGATGAAACAGAACTTCTTTTTCCACATCCTTTCTCGTTTCTCAAACTCAAAGCTTCCATAAACTTTTCATTCCATTTTCTTCCTGAAGAAGCCATAGTAATGGTCTTCTTGTTACATACATGATCTGTCGGAAATCGGTGTTTCAAACAGAATTTGACTCCACAATCTTTGCAAGTCATGTTGTTTGCAAAACTCAGAATCTCTTTGCAACGCTTTACAGGACAAACCGGTTTCTTCTTATTCTTCGGATCACAATCTCCGGATCTTTCGTGTTTCTCAAGCAAAGATTTTATTCCTTTTTCGTCAAAACCAGTTGTTTCGATCGCTACAGAACATGTTTCACAGATTGAAACCGTTCTGCTTCCGTGATCGGATTTCGGACAATCGTGAGACTTATATGATCTATGCTCCAAACAAAACACCTGTAAAAACAAAAACAAAAATCGATTAATTGAAGAATTCTTCTAGGAATATTTTTTAAGAAAAGAAAGTGAAATTTTCCGGGAAAAAGTTTACAAATTTGCAGCCATCACAAGTAAAAGGAAGAAAATCGAGTAATTTGCAATCAGGGTTTTGACAATGTTCTCCAAGATCAGGGAATGCTTCTGTTCCTCCTCCTGCCATAGCTTTTCTTCTTTCTTAGATTTCGTATGTTCTTGATTCTATACGTGTATGGATATATATATATATATATATATATATAGAGGTTGTGGATGACTTAGGGACGAAGCCAGCCTCCAAGATGGTTTCTTCCTTTGCTTGACAATTCTAGTTTTTCTTTTCTTATTTGGATTTTCCTTTTTTATTTGTAGTGGAATTCTTTTAATTTATATATAGATGAAACGCGGTTTAGATGATTCTAGGCCCATATTCAGCCTATTTTCTCTAAATCATTGTGTGTTTTTTTTGGTCAACTTTTTCTCTGCACGTATCCTTAAAAAAAGAAAAAAGCTAAGTAATCTAATCGATGGAAGTTGTTAAAAAATGTACTAATATAGTCCACATTCGTATCTTATTTAGGCAAGTGATTTTATATTTAGTCAAATAAAATGACATGATTTAAATAATTTAGTTTAAAAATAGGTAAAACTAATCTTATATTATTATTTTGGGAATTTAATTTTTAAAATAGAATCATCATGTTAAAACTTGATATGTAGGATTACTTATATAAAGTTTATGAAATTTGTTTTTTTGCGATCTCAAATTTTTTTAAGGTTCATTGAGTTTGGTGTGCCAATGTACAATATACCAGTTCAAGATATGGCATTGGCATTTCCACAGTTCATACAGAAAAAAAAACTAATCGTTTGCTAAACACTTCATGCCATTGGACACTTAGTGATTTGGTTAATCATCTAGCACCTTACGTACAGTGTAAGATTTAGTTATTATTGAGCATCTTAAAATGTAAGATTTATTATGGTTTTTGAGAATAGTATCACAGAGTAACTAACACTCGAATTATCAAGGCTCTTCTCAATTTTTTCGCTGGCAATGAAATAATAACTAATAGACTTTCTAAAATTATGCAGAATTTATGGATGTTCAGTACTAGAAATGGTTTTAAAATGACGACAAAAAAAAAAAAAAAAGTTTTTAAAATTGACTATTTGCTCTACTTTCCCATTATAAATAATAAATAGGTGTAAGCTAAGATGAGAACTCGATAGAAGAACACAAAGACAAATCATGGGTTAAGACCAAGCAGAAGACTATACAAATAAACCACCCACCATCCCTACAATTTTTTACCTCTCGCACAAGGAACTAGCAGTATTAAGAAAAGAAAAAACAAGAAAAGAAAACAAGTGCACTCTTGTAAATATTATGTATAAACTTTTATCAACATGTTGGGGATCCGATGCAGCCATTGTGGCAGAACGAATGATTCAAAGTTTCTATCTTTGATGTATTTCATAACTTCCGCACCTTCAACGGAACTCGAAATACGACCACTGCTGCTACGTTCGAGCTTTTTCTGACGTACAAATTTCCCATTAAGTTCAAGGATAGAAAACGCTTGCCATACCTGCTCCAAAAATAGGCTAAATTATCATCAAAAGGGTTTATTGCCAACGGGATATCATAGAAACCGCTCACGCGGCTGATTTGAGATACTAGTTGCCATTCCCCGCTCTCTAGCCTCCATACACTAAACAGTTCCTCTACACTCTCATCACCTTTGGTTACGTTCATATACGTTAGAAACCCTTGACAAGTTGTGCAAGCTCTTCCAAATTTTGGAACTTTTCCTAAATCAGGGAAAGGCGTAACACGACATCGAACAGAAGTTGTACCACCAGAGTAGAAATCGATGGATACAACAACTTCAACATCGTTATAGTTTAGGGCAAGCCAGTGAAGATTCCAGTTTGAGCTAATGGAATTTTCATAACTATTATGAGAAACGACGAAAGGAAAATAAACAGTTTCAAGACTCCACAAGCCAGACTCAGATGAATATATCAGCAAACTTAAGCTCTTTGACTCTTTCCATTGCATTGCGTAATTTGCGTCATCAAGCAGAATAACTTTAAAACTGGAAAGGACACCGTTTTCCTCAGTTCGTGTTGCAATTCCCAGTGGAAAGAAATCTCGCTTTGGCTCGAACCATGGAGGATCGGTTTCTACGCATTCCTGTGAAACCGGATTAGCCACGTAGTAGTATACGTTCCTGAAGAGAGACACTACTCGAATCAAAACCAAACCAACATCAGTGTAAGCCACAACTCTGGCTTGTTTGAATATCTTCCGGTGGTTCAAGAATTTGTTGGTTATGAAAGAGTTAATATAAGAGTTAAGAGATCTTTCAAGACCCCAAATCTCGCATCCGTAGTGAGCCAACAACTCTGTCTGATCGTGCTTGCACATGAGCGACCATGAAAAAGAATGAGAGTTTTGATGTTGAGAAAGGAAAAGCTCGCGGAAATACGAAGATTCAACGATTGATTTCCATTGGTTGCAAACCAATTTTGAAGCTGTGATGGTTTTTAGTGGTAAACGAACAAGTATAATCACCCATAAATCATCTGGCAAGGAAGCCATCTTCTTCCCCTTCTCTAGCTATGACTCAATGGGTTTAGGGTTTACTCGTTCCCTTTTATGATGAGAGAACAAGTAGGAAAAACAAAAAATTTAAAATTTTGATTTGATAAGAATTTAATTAAATTTTTTCACAAAAAAAAAAATCTTTATTAAATTAAATTTTAAAAAAGTAGATTGTCATAAAGGTAACGATTTTAAATGGGAGAGTTTTTGGACCGAGAAAGAATATGAAGTAGAATAAACAAGGGACAAAGTATGCTATTTCTACCTTTTACGTCTTACTTGGTAGTTCGTACCGAAACATAAAAAAAAAAGAGACAAAATTGCCTTTTCAGTTTTTTTTTTGCTGGCAATGAAATCATTTACAGGATTCGTAACTGTAATTACTACCAAGTCATAAGAGATACTAGCATCTGAAATCGTCAAGAGCTGAAAAGGTCTTTGACAATTCGATACCTTAGGAAAGTGTAGTTGAAGTATATTCTTCAAACATCATAGTTCTTGTTGAAACAAAAAAGAATGGTGATGATGTAGTTGATGATGTTACAAGATACCTCAAGGTATGGGAGTTTGTATTACTCTTTTGAGGGAGAAAATTGATTTTTGTGATTTTCTTTCATAATGCAAGATCTTTGCATCTTAAGTACTAATTAGGTTTTTGAAATTGACTATCTGCTCTAATTTCCCACTATTAATTGACTATAAGAACATTGTTAGAAGAATACATAGTATAAAGAACATAAAGACAAATCATATTTAAGCCTTGTTTAGCTACCATACAATAATTCAAGTAGGAAATATGCATAGTGATAGAGCATTTTACAGGATATTCTTGTCTCTTGTAATGAGTGCCATTTTAACCTTTTCATGTCATTTTTGTTTGTCTTTCATGAAATATGCTTTTATCCGAAAGGAAAAGTATTGAATGTTCTCAGCTATTCCTAATACACAACTTTCTCAGCTATTGGTTTCAGATTTCAAATACACAACTTTCACAGCTGGCAACAAATTGAAATGTAACACCAAAAATAAAAAAAAATGTAATAATCACAAAATTAGCATTAATGATCCAACAAACTCAAACTAATTGGTTAGCTCTCACTAAAAGCTGAATCAAATCTTAAGGTCAAATGCAGAATCATCATATTCAATCTTAGTCCTGGGCACATTTACCCGAACCTGTGTACCCGAACCTGTAGGAACCGAACCGAAATTTGTACCGAATATAGGGGTCTAACCTGTTGGATATGTTTTTGGATTACCCGTGGGTACAGGTTTGGGTCCGGGTAAGAACCTGTACCCGAACGAGGACCCGAACATACCCAAACTATAAGTGAGTTAATGTTAGTGACTTAGTGTCTTTTCTTCTTCCCTCGCCTCACACATGACAAAACAAAAACCCAAAGTTCCCAAACACTTTTATTCGGCTATGAACCCTAATTTTCAAACTGGAAAACCCAAACTCTCTTCGATTTCGTTCACATACGTCTCCTCCATCAGAGACGTCTCGGAATCGATCAAAGGTAAGCATCTAAACATCAATCTTCTTCTAATTTTGTTTCGGTTTGATTCGATTGACCATTGATGCTTGTTCACATTTATGAATTTTGAATTGATTCGGTTAAATTTCTTAGTGGGTCTGTTTAATTTCTTCAGTTTGATTAATCTCAAACCAGAATCTCTTTGATTTCAAGTGTGTTAAATGATTCGATTTGATTCACCATTTAAGCTTGTTCATATTTCTGAAATATGAAATTTCTAATTGTTTCGATTCAATTTCTTGGTGGCTCTGTTTATTTGCTTTAGTTTAATTTGATTCAGTTTCTAATCTTCAAATGCCCTTTGATTTGAAGATTTTCTAATAGTGCGCTTTTGATAATTTTTTGCACAAACTTTGATTTAGTTTTGTTAATTTGATAATACTGAATTACTGATGTTCATCTTCTAGTTATTTACCTGATTAGAGATTTATATACTATTAAAGACCATTGTTAATTCATTTTATATCAGTTTTGTATTGTGTCTTCTTACTTATGATTATGAATTTCTTTTGCAGATAGCTTCTAATTTGCAAGAGGAAACTCCAATGGATGATGTTTCTCATAACGATGATGATGGAGTTGAAACACCAAATCAAGGAAAGAAAAGAAAGGTTAATCAAGCAGATGTTTCTGGTTCAAAGACTAAGAAGAGATCTTGGGTTTGGGAACACTTCACTGAACAGAAAGAAGATCCAGACCAGGCTAATTGCAAACATTGTGGCAGAGAGATGGTTGTTCCATCCAAATCAGGTACAACTAATATGAAGAAACATTTGACTAAGACCTGTAGTGCTTATAAGTTATGGGAAGCTGGTAATAAGTATCAGAATCAAACACAGTTGAATCATGATGGTGATAGTGTTAGACTGCGTAAGGTTTCAGATGAAGTGATTAGGGAGGCTACGAATGAGATGATTATATTAGGTCAGTTGCCTTTAGCTTTTGTAGAGAGCTTAGCTTGGAGATATTTCTATGACAAAGCTATGTTGGCAAAGCCTCACTCTAGAAGAACAGCCACAAGAGATATTGTGAAGATTTATGTCATTAAAAAGGAAGAATTGATGAATATTTTTGGAGTGAACAAGCAAAGGTTGTCATTGACTACTGATATATGGGTTGATCCATTCACTAGAGCTAGTTATATGGTGGTAACAACTCATTTTGTGGATGATCAGTGGAGACTGAAGAAGTTCATCATCGTATTTAAGAATGTGTATGATCATAAAGGGGCAACCATTTGCAAGGTTCTGATGGATTGTCTGAGGGAGTGGAACATCAAGAGAGTGTTCACCATCACTGTGGATAATGCCACAGCAAACAGTTATGCTATTAGGCAATTCAAAGACGAATTCGAGCTGGTCAATGGAGACAATGCATTTGTTTTAGATGGTGATTATCTTCATATCAGATGTGCTGCACACATTATCAACCTTATTGTCAAAGAAGGGCTGCAAGATATAGGTGACAGTGTGGATAGTATTCGCAATGCCATTTACTTTGTAAGGTCTTCTACTCCTAGACTAAAATCTTTTGAATATCGTGTGGAGTCAGGAAGGATTCAAAGGGGTAGTCTACCTTTAGATGTGAAGACCAGGTGGAATTCAACCTATCTCATGTTAGACCAAGCTCTGAAGTTCAGTAGTGCCTTTGACAGGATGTTGGAAGAAGATAAACCGTACAATGACTACTTTAGTGAATCTGTGGATGGAAAGAAGCGTGTTGGGCCACCAAGAAAAGCTGATTGGGAAGCAGCTGATAGGTTAGTACAGTTTCTTATCATTTTCTATAGATCTACTTTGGCTATCTCACCTTCAAGCTCAGTAGCTTCTCATAAGCTTTATAATGAGATAGTTAGTATGACTAGAAATATAGAAGGATTAAGCAAGAGTACTGGTCCTGATGCATTCTTAAGTTCAGATGCTGTAGCTATGTTAAGAAAATTAGGGAAATATTGGGATCCATTTGGAGTGGAAGTTGAGATGAATAAACTGCTGATAGTTTCTAGTGTTTTTGATCCTAGAAAGAAGATGGATTTTGCTAAGTTGTGCTTTGATAAACTCTATGGTAAAGATTTAGTTCATGCGTCTATTCTGAATGATGAGATTAACTCTTTCTTGAAGAAACTGTTTGAGGAGTATACCAAATTTGGAATTGCTACTGCTTCCTCTCAGTCTCAGACTCATGGAGGCTCTTCTACACAATCTCAGTCCCAAGACCAATTTGTAGATGAAGTTCTCGAGACAACAGTGTTAGGTAATGGTTTTGCCTACGAAAATATGGATGATATCTATAATGAGCTTGTACAGCAAAGTGGGTTTCAAAATAAAGCCAATGAGTTGGAGTTGTACTTGAAAGAACCTGTGGAATGTCCTATTGTCCCTAATGGTTTAGAATATGATATTCTTTCTTTCTGGAAGGTAAACAGTGGTAAGTATCCGATTCTTTCACTAATAGCTAAAGATGTTCTAGCAATGCAAGTATCTTCGGTAGCTTTAGAATCTGCCTTTAACACTAGTGGTAGGCTTTTAGATTCGTCTAGAAGCTGTTTGACTCATTACATGGTTGAAGTCCTCATGTGTACTGAGCAGTGGTTGAAGTGTCAAATTAGAATGAGTGATAAAGGAATTATAAAAAATGAACAAATGCTTGCTGATTTCGAGCTACAAGATGAGCTAATGAGAGGTAAATTTAGAATTTGTTGTCCATGTTAATGTTATAATTTGTTATCAATTCTGCTCAATGGCTAACACTTTTCCTACTCTGTGTAGAATTTGAACCTGCATTCATGTCACTTTAAGGTAAATAACTCTTGTTGTCCGTATTCTGTTCAAATTTTTTCTTACATGGCTTTGGTTATATGTCTCTTTCTGATTCAAATGCTTTTAATTTACGCAGATAGAAGCTCAAGACTTCAAGCTTTCTGATTCAAATGCTTTTAATGTTTCATCTTTCATCATTTCTCTTTGTGTTTGTAATGATATTTATAGGTACTTTTGTGTTTAGTTCGGGTAAAAAACAACACTTTCGGGTAAAAAGGACCCGAAAATACCCGAACCAACAAGAACCTGAAAAAAATCGGGTATTTACAGGTTCTATTTGGAAGAACCTGTACCCGAACCTGTACCCGCGAAGACCCGAACCTGTACCGAACCGAAACTTCACAGGTACCTATATGGTACATTTTGCTTAGACCCGAAAGAATCTGTACCCGGTTTGACCCAAACCTGTACCCGACCCGAATACCTGAATGCCAGGACTATTCAATCTCTTAACAAATGACAATAATCAGAACCGGCCATCCATATATAAAATCATGTGTTTACATTACAGAAACAACATACATATGAGCACAAATTACTCACCTCAAATCTCACATTTTCTTTTTTTTCCCCCAAAACATAAATCCGTAAAAAAATATTAAAAAAAAAAAAACTCAGTTAATCACATCGCACCTTCGCCGGATCTCCCCTCGCCTACCAGTCATAACACCATAAAGACTCAACTTCTGCATAGCCGCAGCAAAATCTTTAAAAAACCGATCTTGATCTCTAGCATAAAGCTCAACAAAAGGTTTAGTCCTCGGGTCAGAAAACAACCCATGATCCGATTCAAGTAACCCAAGACCTTTCGGTAAATTCTGATAATACTTATTATCAAACACGTTCGGACTCATAATATCATTAAACACAGATAAAGTCGGATCTCTCGGGTAATTAGAACAAGCTTTCTTCAACGCATCTGCAAATCTCAGGTTATACCCGGTATTATTCCGGTTAACCCGGTTTACAAACTCTTTACAATGCGAAAATCCAATCGAATGTGCTCCACTAAGAGCAACCATTTCCTGAACCGAGAATTTTCGAATCTCGAATTGGTTAATCAATTTCGAAATCGGAGAAGCAGGAAGTGGAATAACCGATTCGGTTATCAAATCCGATCTCGAGATTCGCGAATCTCGGCGACCTAGGGCTACGTTGTAGTACGGACCACCGACGGTGACTAAAAGGTCACGAGTCGCGACGGAGATGATATCGGAGCATGAGACGGTGTTGGGACAAGCGAGTTCTAAGGCGGTTTTAGCTCGGACGATGACGTCGAATCCGTCGCCGGGAAGAGAGAGATTGATTGAGGAATCGCGTTCTGCTTTGTTGAAAGGTGTGGAGGAGATTAAGACGGAGGCGTCGCAGCCGTTAGGGAAACAGTCGTGGAAGAAGAGGCGGAGCGTGGCGGCGGCGGTGGTCGGAGTTGTGATTTGTTTGTTTGTGATTGTATCGCGGATTATGTCGTGGAATCTAGGGCAGGATTTTGAGTAGAAGTTTGTGGTTAAGCGAGATTCGGATTTGGAGGTGAGGAGAGTGATGAGGAGGAAGAGGAGAGAGAGGGATTTGAGTTTCGCCATTGTTGTAGAAGAAGAAGAAGTGAGATTTAGGTTTTTAGAGAGAGTTGGGATATTAATGGAAGAAGGAGAGTGAAGGCTACGCGCCGATGTACGGTCCACTAATCACGGGGATTGTGTACTCGGGATGGTGGTGGTCAAAATGGTTCGGTTCACTTTTTAGTTATACCGATCGGTTAAGTAGCAATAAAACGCGGTTTACTGTTGATGTTGAGCTTAATAAAACCAAATTGATGAATTTTTGAACTGAAAGACAAAAATTGATACGAAAGTTAAAATGAGATTGATGTTGATTAAAATGTTTTACTTGTTAGAAATCAGGTTGTGGTGATTATTTATTTTTATTTTGGCTAAAAATTGACGACTAGTTGGGACATGGGAGTATTTTAGTTTCGGAAGAATTTTTCTTTACGAAAGCATAATTTTACTACTAGTGGTGTATATAAACAAGTTACAAAAGAGGCGAAAATGAGAATATATCAGTATCTAAGACTAAGGATAGTTGCTTAAATGGATTATGCATGTGTTTGCTGAATTTTTATTGTAGATAAATTAAATTAATAGCGAAATTGGCGCAGCATAGTAATTGACGGACATTACGTAGTTCACATGCAGCTAAACTCTTGTGTGTTATTGGTCTCTCTATCTTCCAGACGGAGAAAGACAGCGAAGCAATCTAAAAAGTATCCTGGATTTGATTTGATTAATTAAAGTTTATGTGGCGATTCGGTATTACAACACATATATGGATTGTTTCGACTTTGATCCGAAATTTTATTGGTAGTAAAACAGATTAAAGAAAAAAACAGAATATTTAAATTTCATCCAAAATATATTACTTATTTACACAGCCCCATAATTGTAAGTTTGAAATAATTAGTCATGGTCATGATACTAGTCCATCAGACCCCACAACGCCACAAGAACAAAAAAGAGCAAAACAAAGAAAAATGCGCTCCCTCGTGGTAGCGGGAAGCGTCCTTGACTACAAACAATTTTTGCGGTTTTTCGTTGAGATCGATTTTTTGGATAAAATGTATAGAGTATATCTCGATTCTCTTGAAGTCTCTTGTTTTCGGTTAATCTTTCCAGTTAGGACTATCACCAAATCGTTACGGCTTTTAATTACTTGATTTAATTAAATATTAGTATTGTTTACGGTAAATTTCAGAAATATATGAGTTTGGGTTCATAGAATTGGTTAAAACACATGTATGTTCGAGTTCTGAATCATTCAGTATACACTTTCATTGCAAAGGGCAAAACGTGTACTCTTTTTGTCTGGAGTGGAATCTACATATTTTACATGATGATTTTTGAATTGTACCTTTTGAAATGTTTTTTTAACAGAAAAGTATATGATTATTTCCCATATGCATAATAACGAGATGGTCCCCTAATCAGGATTAATAAGCACTATGTTTAAGAAATATTGTTTGTGCTGTAATGGCAGTCCAAATATCTATGTGATCAAGCTATATAATAATCACCGCATTAACATTTCAAACGGTATTATGTGATTATATGTTTTGTTAAATGTCGGTGCTGAAATGATAATAAATATTGTCTTGGGGTTGGTTAACAATTGTTATTTTGTGTTTGTAATACCCAATAGAAGAAATAACAGCAAAATACAACTGTAATGCTCCAAAATATCCACGCGATATCGAGAGTGAATAAAATCCAAATATGTTTCTGACTTTCTTTGTTTTCTTATCTAATACTGAGAAAACGAATAATTGTATATGCTGAAATTTGTAAAGATACTTTACGTTCAGATATTATTCTTATCAGTCATTTTCTTTTATAAAACACTAAAATAAATCATTTCACATATAATGATTTAAAAAATATATATTTTATGATTTTGATATAAAACCGAATCTATACTCGATCTTTTACAACTAATAAACATATACATATATATTAGTGATCGTAAACGAAAATTTATAGGATTTTATTTTTCAATTGATGATGATGCTAATCTTTATGATTATGATAAGATAGTAGTGTGGTGATGATATATATGTGTTACGCTTTAAACTGTAAACTCTCTGATTGAAGATAAATGCAGACACTTTCACTCAATTTCTTAACCAAATCCCCAAATACAAGTAACAAACTCAAAGAAAATGCAAATAACAAAGATAAGACTTGCAAAACCAAAACGATAAATCTAAACTAAGAGGTATTCATGGAGCCTCTACTCTCCCTTCTCTCACTCACAGAATGATCATCCAAAATGATAACCTTTACCCCTAACGGACTGATTCCCTTTTATAGAACCTCTCCACCACCTCTGCTACTTTATTGTTGGGATGCTCTTATCCTTTAGTGTGACGTGTCTTCGTGAGTCACCCTATTCTAGAAGCACCTGATCCAAGTATCCTTATCCCTCTTGGGTCAGGCTCCATCCATCCTGGATCGCCTCCTAACAATATGATTATGAATTTATGATGTGATGAAGGTGATATGATGCTGATGAGGAAATGGTGATGTGACATCATCATGAATATGAATGATGATGAAATGATGGGTGTGATGATGATTTATATGATAATTTGATATGAAAATGATGATGTGAAGATGATAATCAAAGTTGCATCCGATTTTTAAGAGATACATACATTTCTTAATTTCTTAACCATTACGGACTTCATCATATGATTGTAGAATCCTAAATTCTAAATTCGTTGGGACTCTTTTGAAGCATGTGGTACAGGCGTACAGTGGACCCACATCGGGTTCACTGTCATTGATTAGGCCGTCAAAACCATATGAAGAGCTGACTGCAAACCTTTGTTCACAATAATAATAATTACTCATAAGGTTTGTCAAACGAAATGGAGATAGGAACGTAACAGATGATCCACAATAAAATATAAGATTTCTCAACATTATATTATGGTCTAAGAGAGTATTGATTTGATACTCCTAAAATCTATTTTCATATTGGCGTTTTATTTCGACATTACCTTGTCTAGTAACATGGTTGGATTCATCGATACTCATCACTCTAATTTTCATCCCAAAGTAAGATAATTTTAAATAGAATTAGATTTTATTTTAAAGCCATTCCACATATTCTCTTTTTCTTCCAAATATAACATCTAAACCGTTTTAGTTAATTTGATGATGACAAAAAAAAATATACAAATTTCGCTTACTATTATATATAAGACGACTTCTTACAAATTTTCTGCAGAGTTTGTGAGCATTCTGCATACTTGCTACATATTTAGAGATTTCATACAAGCTTCTTGTAGAATTGTATCGAGATTTTTTACAAACTTTCTGCAGATTTCATACAAAGTTTTGTTATATATTATATTTATTTGTTAGGATAAATAATATACATATAACTGATTTGTTTTAGCAATATTTGGGTACTGGTCACACTACAAGAAAACAGTCCATAAGTGACTGCAGTTTGTGACAGCAAAATCCGTCACTAATATTTGCCACTACTTTGAGATGAATTTGTGACTCATTTGCGACGCGGTATACAAACGTCGCAATGGCGTCGCAAAACTGCGACGCAAAATTATCGTCGCAAGGATGTCACTTATTAGTGACTACTTTGCGACAACTATACTCAGGTTTCGGCGTCGTCACATATCAGTCACTAATTCGCGACGACTGAACAACGAAAATTGTCGTCACAAATTTGTGACGCATTTATTACCAAAAACGGAGTCACAGTTTTGCGACGCCACCGCTGGAGTCACAATAGCGTGGCAAATCACATGTCGGCAGAAGAAAACAAATAGTATTTTATATCGGTAAGAAATAAAGAAAAAAAAAACGTGGTTAAATATTGAGTCTACCAAACTGAGAATTTTTCTCTAAAGGTAGTAACAAAGTAGTGGCTAAAACGTCACAAATTTGTGACGCTTTTGTTGGCGTCACAAAGTAGTGGCAAATTATTTTGGCTATAAATACGCTTCACCCTCTTATCATTTCACTCACGAATTCATCTCTCTCCCATTTAAAAAACGTCTCTCTCTCACTACGAAAGAAAAAATATTTTAAGAGGGGAAAAAAAAAAAGGAAAAATATAGAGAAATATTTTGGAGAGAAAAAAAAGAAAAGGAAAAATATAGAGAAATATTTTGGAGAGGAAAAAAAATGTGGCCTTATTCGTCGCGGTCTTGGATGTACAACCGGTTCAATCCACTTACCAACAATATATCTGCAGAATTTGTGGAGGGGGTTGAACAATTCACAAAGTTTGCAGCAGCCCAAGACTTTGCTCTCAGTAGTGGAGGTAAAATATACTGCCCTTGTGCTACCTGTAGAAATACGCGTAGACCAAAACCAGTTAATACTGTAACAAATCATTTGCTTAGTAATGGCTTTATGGAAGGATATTATGTTTGGACGGAACACGGAGAAGATTATAATGTTGTAGGAATAGGTAGTAGTAGTAATTACAAAAATGCCCAGTTTAGTACTGATAATGATCAATTTAGTACGGGTAATGAAGAGATGAATTATGATGGTAGTAATGTTTACGCTGAAATGGTTCAAGATGCATTTCATGGTTCTACGCCAATGAATGAATATCAACATGAACATGATCAAACTGGAAATGATTATGTTTATGAAGAACCTACGGGGGACGCAAAAAACTTCTACCAATTGTTAGACGCTGCAAATACGCCATTGTATGAAGGTTGTAGAGAAGGTCATTCACAATTATCGTTAGCATCTCGACAGATGAACATCAAATCAGACCATAATTTGACTGAAGTTTGCATGGACTCATGGTCGGAAGCATTTAGTGAGTATTTACCTCAGCCTAATCGTGCAACCGGATCATACTACCAGACAAAAGCATTGATACGAAAGCTCGGGTTGCCAGTACAAAAATACCATGTATGCGAGGATAATTGTATGCTTTTCTGGAAAGAAGACGCGACGTTGGAGAATTGCAAGTTTTGTGGAAAACCAAGGTATATGCCTTATACCGGAGGGCGGAAGAGAGTGCCAGTTAGTAAAATGTGGTATCTTCCTATCGGTGACAGGCTGAAGAGATTGTACCTATCAGAAAAGACTGCACCGGCAATGAGATGGCATGCTGAGCACGAGTCAGAAGACGGAGTTATGTCTCATCCATCTGACCTACTTGGATTGGGGTGAAGCTGTGGGACCGAATGTGTGCACACTGGGCCACTCCAGAGGCTCAGGATAAGAGCGCAACTGCTTCCTCTTCTCGTAATTCCGATCGTAATGGTCGTGGACCTCACAAGCATAGATCAGGCCAATCTTCTTTCTTGACCATTCAACAAGATATGGTAATATGCTATATTTCTTCTTTTTATCATTTATTCTCTGTTTATATAAATATATTTATCTGTTTTATGTATATTACAGGAGGTGGAACTTGGGCGACCTGTCTCATGGGGAGAAGTGTTTCTCAAGACCCATACATTACCGGATGGAAGTTTTATTGATCAAAAAGCTAAGGACGTTTCAGAGAATTACGAGAAGGCTCTGAGAGAGGCTTTGGAGCAGGTTGCTGGCGATGATGAAAATTCAGACGACTCTTCTCAGCGGACCCTATCTGTTGAAGCAAAAAATGCTATCTTTCTTAAGGTATGCTTCCTCTTTTGTTTCGCTTTCAATTCCAGTTTCAGCATGTTGAGAATTCTGTTTGAAAATCATTGATTCATAAGCATTGTTGTTCTGCTCTTCATTTATTGTTTCTGCCTCATAATCTTTGTCTAAGATGATATGATTCATTCTTAGTATTATTTGGATTGTTTCTGTCTTGTAATTATTGTCTATGAGTTGATTGTTTCATTGTTATGTTTGTCACTGTGTAATATACTTGGTAATGCTTGGTTTTTCCTCTTGTAGTGTACTGAATTTAATCCCAAGGGAATCCCTTTCGGAGTGGGTGAGCAGCTGTCACAACATGTTAACAAGGGGAAGAGGAAGATATCCTATGAAGAATCTGATTTGCCAACCTTGGAAGATGTGCAAGAGGAGCTTAAGAAAGCTCATCAGAAGATTGCAGAACAAGATGCGGAGAATGAGCGACGTGATCGAGAGTAGAAGGCGAGTGAAGACCGGATCACTGAACTCGAGAAGCAGATGTTAGCGTTCATGAACGGTAAATACCCAACGCCTGCCTCAGATGCTTCACCGACTGTTGAACTCACTGCATCTCAAGTCCAAGGCACCACCACAGCAGCCCTCCCCAACTCTTAGACTCTTCTGACTTTAAAACTAGCCTATCTAAAAACTTCTTCTGTGTAACTTTCTGTGTTTTTGCTACCTTTCAAAACTTAACTACCTTTTGTCAAGCATATGTACTTGAATATGTACGTTATGATTTCAATTTCATGGCTTTTGGTTATTAAGTTTGTTTTAAAACGGTACAACAAAATCACACAAATCAGTAGCAAAAAGTGACAAACTAACGACCATTATCATGCACAATTAAATTCAAGGCGTCGCAAATTCGACACAAATCAATGACTAATTTGCGACGCCCTACGATTTGAACAACCAATTTGAGTAGTCACAAATTCGAAGCTAATTTATTACTACAACATTCGACACGAATATGTCACACATTTGTAACTGTAAAAGTGTCACAAATCCGACACTTATTTCCCACTACACAACCAAGGTACTATCCAGTCACTAATTCGTGACTTATTTGCCACTCCAAGATTGAGTAACATATTCGTCGCAAATTTGTGACTAACTTTATTAGTAATATATTCGTCGCTAATTAGCGACGCCGTAAATTAGCGACGAACGTTTACCGACTACCCATTTTCGTCGCTAAGTAGTCGCAAATATGCCTTTAGTGACTGATTTGTGACTCTTTTGGGAGTCACTAATGGTCTGTTTTCTTGTAGTGTCATCCGGACCCAAATATATTATCAGTTTACGTTGTAACTGTAAACAAAGTTACCATTCCAGAATTCACACGACAACTACAAACTCGATTTCTAACTACTAACTAACATAGTAAACATAGTGTGAAAAAAACGAAAATTTGATCACAACACAAAGATTAAACATATATTAAAGAAGGGGAAATTAAGGACATTTGGGTCGACCACCATGAGTGGTCATGTTTGTGTAACATTTGCCGCATTTCTCCCTATTTCCATACGTGCCAGGCGGTACACACTTGCACCTAAGACAACATGTGGTGCATGCTCTAATACACACATTTGGTCTCCCGTGCGAGCCGCATCTAATACCACACAATCTTGGGCACTCTATTCATCAATCAGCAATAAACGATAAGAAAATAATACTTCTATATTTTATACATTATCATTTTTAATCTTCAATATGAAATTTCGGAACACCCACACAATCTTCAAATCCGAAGCAAACATCACTTCTAGATTTTAAAAAAAAAACTTCACTGAAGTTAATTTTCTATTTGATACCACGTTAAAGTGCATGAGTTTATGTTCACAAAACTGATTTCTAATAAGCAAACTGGTTCTTTTGAACTCCCAATCTTAAATCCTAACAAATATTTTTTTTTTATGTGTACTCATGTTCTAGATGATCTTTATATAGTAAAGTACTCATGTTTTTACCTTTTGGCATAACTGGCGGTGGAGGTGGTGTGGCTGGAAGTGAAGGCGGTTTGTTCGACGGTGGAGGTGTGACCACCGTAGATCCCGGCGGTTTGCCCACCGGTTGTGGAGATCCCGGCGGTTTGCCCACCGGAGTTATCGGTTGGAGCGGTGGAGAAGGAGGTTTCTTCACTTGGAGGTCAGAATAAATCTTAAAGTTATTGATAACAAAGAGCAGAACATAGAGAACTTAGTATTATCATCTTTAAAGTTTAATACTGAAATAGAAAAGACAAAATTGTTACAAAATGAGTACAAGAGACTTACAGGCAAAGAGAGTGAGAAGAGTAAGGAGAAGAAGAAGAGAAGTGACTTTAAATTAGACATTGTTGAAGTTCGTAGATTTGCTTGAAGCTTTTTACTTTGGGACTAGATAATGTATAAATAGAACTCGAAGTGAGTGATAAAGTGCAATGGAATTAGAACCACCGCAATGCTTGACCCTTTTCTTAATTTTACACAACAAAACTCGTTGAATCTAGACCATTTCAATCTTTCAATATAATATGGTGTAGGCAGTAACCTATTATTTATTTATTATCTTATATTTGTTGTTTGTATTGTAGTTATTTTGAGGGTTCCGATGTACAATACTTATCACATATATAAACACGCCAGTTGTTTAAATTTATGCTTGGTATCACCATGAAACGAAAACATAAACATTATTTGATTTTAATTCAAAATTGTATGTATTCAAATATTCATGATTAATTGAGAAGGATCGGTGATGATACATTCAAATATATTTTTTTACATTTTTATGGTTTGAAAACATGATTTTGTTATTGTTTACCATTAAAATATCCAAATTTCCAGTAGTGATTTCCCTAGGTACTTTGAACATTTTACATCTAACTAAAAGGAACAAAATCTCATTAATATACTGAAATCAGTTATTCGTTTTTTTTCCTTTGGTGAAATGCGAAACTTCTATCCAACTAAAGTGTTTCAAATATTTGATTACTTGAGTAATCCACTATATAATACTATGTTTATAAATGTAAAGAGTGTAGCAAAACATTGAATGATTGAACATTATAAACAAAGTCTAGTGTTACAAACCGGCTAGCTCATCTCTCAATCTGATCATTAGCAATTAGGCCAAGATTATATAACAAAGTCGTTTCATTCATTTATCTGAAACAGGACATTATAAGTTCTTTGAAAATTATGTATAAAACCCACATTTTAAAAAGGGAAAAGAATAAAAAAAAAAACAAAAAAATAAGCGTATATAAACGTTTTTTTTTACCCTCTTTTTTTGTCTTCTTTTTGTGTGTGTCTAGTTGATTTGTTCTCCGATCAAATCCAACCCTACAACCAAGAAAGACAGTCCCTGAAACAGCAAGAAGTAGAAATGAAGACCGTGCGCTGATAGAAAGCTCCTCGCAGCTGCGGTTAGCAGCAAGAACGCAAGTCCAAGCTCTTTTTTGAACACCATGTTCCCCTTCTTCTTGTTCTTCGGCCTAAGCCCTCCAATGCTCTTCTTCGTGGTTTCTTGCTCCACAAGATTCATTTCTTGCTCCTTAAGCTTGCTCAGAAACTCCAAACCGGACTCCGAATTTCTCCTATGCAACTTCTCTTCCTTTTCTGCAAACGCTAGCAAGTCGGATTCCGATGATCTCCCAGTCTTTTTCGTCACAACCCACTCGTAAGCCGATCCAAGCTGGAATAGCCCGGAGATCATGGCATTGAACTTGGTTATGGACATTGTGTTTTCGAAAAGAAGGTAAGGGATTAAGAAAGGGAAAGATTTAGGTGAGGGGAGGATGTTGAGAAACGAAATGAAGATAGGAACGTAACAGATGATCCACAAAGGAAGCTCGGCTTCGGGTATGAACATTGTTAATGGAAGTATGATGCAGAAGAGTGTGAATGAGTAAAATGGTAGAATAAGCTTCCTTAGAAGAAAGAAGAGGAAGATCAAATTCGCCTTCTTCCCAACCGATATCTGCAAAATGAAAATAAAAAAACACAAACAATTAACTATGTATACATGCCGTGCATCTCCAAACGGTTAAACTACAATCACTAGTTCTAAATAGTTATAGAAATGGAACTCACTATTATTTAGTTGTAAACAAAAATTGTAGTATTATTTATGCGTATACTAATGTTAAAATTTAAATTATGATATTATTTAGAATAAAGTTAGTATTTTTTTTCCACTTTTGGTAATTCTTAATGAAAAATAAAAGTATTAAGGGACAATTTGCTAACTAACCAAAGTAAAGTAAATTAGCATGTGTGGCAAAACATGAAACTTTAGATCTAGGTTAATTTGTTAGAATTTTAGTTATAGTTTTTTTTTTGTGTTATCCATGCTAATTTCCCAAATATTAATTTGCCATCTAAACCACCTAGACGGGTTTTTTTTTTTTTTGTCGGCACCTAGACGGTCCTTTAAACATAAAAATTGTTAATATTTTCGTAGATTGCTTGTTTGACTGAAGTGGTTAAAATCGAGGCGTTTTAGTACTTTTCAACGGCCTAGAGTGCCCGTTTAGGTGCCTAGAAAACCGATGTCTAGACTATGGGTTATAGAAATTAAATTTTAGATTTGATTTTAGCGTAGCCAATATCTAGAACATTGGTTATAGTCTTATAGATTGTTATAGAAATTGAAATTTACTCTATATACCTTTGATTTTATGATTGAAGGAAGGCACAGCCGGAAAAGTTGCATAGGACCGGAATGCCAACGATGTTGTTGTTTCTTGTAAGCTTCATAAGACTCAGGCAACTCGCAAGTGACTTCAACATCATTAAGGTAAATGAATTTCCAACCGTTGAGATGGGCTCTAACCGCAATATCCATATCTTCCACGGTTGTTCTCTCGAGCCATCCACCGGATTCTTCCAATGCTTTGATCCTCCAGACTCCCGCGGTTCCATTGAAACCGAAGAAGTTGAGAAACACACCGTTCACTTGCTGTTCTACTTCGAAATGGAAACACAAGTTTATGTTTTGTAGCCTCGTGAGGAGATTTTCGTCTTTGTTTACGAATGACCATCTTGCTTGGACCAATCCTAGCTCTGAATTCCCCTGCAACAAACAATCACAAACACACTTCTTTCTCAGCTTCTATTCTTCTTCTAATCAAATCTTGGGTTTCCAAGACAAAATCAGAATCTTGGTATCAAGCGAAAAAAATGCATGTTTTTTTTTTGCCTTTACATATGAAATTAACATATATAAAACGATTAAGATTATCCTCTTACTATTAAAAGCAAAGTCCAATTAGTGAAAAAACTTAATTGTTTTAATTTGATTGGTTAAAAACTATGACATGGAATGATGACATGTAAAGATGACATGGCTTAAATTACTAATTGATTTTTTATTTATTATACCAATAAAAAATGAACAATTGTGGGATCTTTGATATAAATTAACAACAAATTTCAGATTTTTTTGTTTGGTCACACCAATTTCGGATTTAAAAAACAAAATCAACCGATAAACCATTTTTAAAAAAAAATACTAATTCTTTTACAAACAAAAAAACATTATCATACATTTTACCCTCACTCCATATTAATCTAAATAAAACAGTTATATATACATAATATATAGAAAGAAATTAATCAAATTGTATAATACATTTTATAGTCACCTAATATTATACTCACTTCCATACTAAATTTATATAAAAAATAAAAGTAAATGGATATTTATGATTCTCAATTTTTATTGTTTTGATTGGCTATAGAAATTAATCTTCTTATAAGATAATATATTCTGAAAAGTAATACTCATAAAACATGAAAATATTCCAAATAGATGCCACCGTTATCAAAATATTCCAAATATTCCTTTATACAATAGAATCGTGATATGGCAAATATGAATAATGACACTAATCTCTAATAAAAAATTAATGATTTTTTTTGTAGAAAACTAAAACAACAATCCTTTTTTTTTAAAATACATTTTTAATATATTCATTATCAAAGTTTTGAAAATAGGTTCAACATAAAATCATTTACATATCATAAATTAGTATGTACGTTTAGTTTTCAAATGAGTTTTTCATAATTTATCTTTTATTATGTGTCTATGCAAAAGACATCTCTATAAACTAAGTAGAAGGAAAGAAAAGAAAGAAAGAAAAACGAAAATAAAAAAAGATCTCAATAAACAAAGTCTAAAAGAAAAAAAAAACTATTATTTATTAACAAAGTTTATATAAATATAAATTCTAATTAATAATAACAGTTAGTTGCGTATTATCATTAACGAAATTTACAAATTATTTATGTATGTATAAAAAGATTTTGAATCACATGAAAAAACTATTTGTTTAGTTTTATGATTTTTCTCTTGAAGTTTTGCATTTGTGTGTCTTCAAATTGTACATTATATTATCCACTGTTTGGCTTTTATTTCAACACAAATACAAAAACTACAAAACAAAAACACATTTGTTTTCAAGATAACACTCAAATATTAGTAATATTATGCAAGATGTATTATTTTTTTAAACAACCAATCTTAGAAAAATAAAAAAATATTTATTTGGTTTTATGTTTTTCCCTTGAAGTTTTGCATTTGTGTGTCTTCAATTTTTCGCCATATCTAAGTTCATTTTTACTGATTACAAAATTGTACATAATGTTATCCACCGTTTGGGTATTATTTCAACACAAATGCAAAAATTACCAAAAAAAATCACCTCTACTTTCAAGAGAACACTCAAATATGATTAATATTATGCAACATATATTATTTTAAAAAATAAGTAATCATGTCTATTTAATGTTTCAAAATTTGCTAAATTCTCCTTATTAAATACTAAAGTCATCTTATATATTTAAAAAACTCATACCCGCATACGGTGCGGGCCATCCAGCTAGTAAGTTATTAAAAGAAAAACACTATTATGGAATCTAAATTTGCAAATGTAATATTGAAACCAAAATCAAAGTTAGGGTCAACTAATTTTTAGTCTAGGAGACTTTTGCTGAGAAAATCAACCAAAGAAGTGTTGAATTCTGTAATGTTTTTTTTGTCGGTTACACTGAATTCAATAAAAGATTTTGTAGTTTCTTTTTATAGAATTTACTGATTTAATATTTAATATGTGCATCTTAATTGTAGTATTTAGAAATTTATATTCAAAATATCAAAGACTATCTTCGTATTTGAATATTTTCCATTTTTAAATTTGTTAAAACCCCATATAAAATAAAATGTTTTTTAAGTTCTTAAAAAAATCAAATTATTCAATACCACCGAAGTATAGCTAGTATTTCTAGATATAAGAATAGAACATGATTAAGATTTTCAAATCAGTAATCCAATAACGTGATTAGATTTTGAAATCAAGTAATATATAAACAAATAAAACTTTCCTAGATTTTCCATAAAAATATATTTAAATTTGTCGGTTCCTTTGAACATGACCCACCGAAAAAGATAGAATAAACAAACGAGACAACTGTCGGTGTGTGTATAATTCGAAGAGTTTTTAAAAAAAAAAACTAATTGCAAAAGAATGTACTTTTTCACTGAATTTCTCCGAAACATCATCGTAAATTACGAAACTTCATAAACAGTGTTTCCTTTTTTTGAGTTTAGGATAGATAATTTACCTTGAAATGAGGAATAGTCTTCTTGAGGAAATCAGGATTAGGTTGAAAATCCGCATCGAAGATTGTAACAAACTCGTAATCTTTGACATAGTCACATGTCATTGCCGATTTTAAGTTCCCAGCTTTGTAACCAGTTCTGATCAACCTATGCCTGTAAATTATATTTACTCCTTTTTCGGCCCAAGCCGATACTTCTTCCTTGATCAAAAGCTGTAAATTCGGATCGTCCGAATCGTCTAGAACTTGAATCAAAATCCTATCCTTTGGCCAATCTAGCTGTGAAGCTGCTCCTATAGATTGTTCATACACCTAACCAAAACACAACATAACAATTACAAAACAGAGTAAACACACTAAGAGCCAATAACTCAACTGGTAAAAATCTCATATAAAGTTTAGAGGTCATTAGTTTGAGTTTAGAGCTCATTAGTTTGAGTAACATTTGGGAAGCGACCATATATAAAATGATATGATCCTCGACTTGAGGGGATGTACAAGACTAGACTCAGAATCTCTTAGTATTTTAAAAAAAAAAAAAAAAAAAAAAAACTAGCAAAACATAGGAAAACATAATAGTAACATAGTATTTACAATTTACCTCTCGTTCGTTACACATTGGGATCTGAATAAGGACCATAGGGAAATTGGATGCGTCTTCTAAATCGAGACCATCGTCTTTGATCTTTGGTTGAATTCCTTTATATTTGATCCAGAAGCAACCGATACAAAGGACTAACCGATCAAGAGACTGGATCAAGAAGAGTACAGTGCAGAACTTGGAAAGAGTTATGACAAGAGGAGCGATATAATCGGATCGAAACGATAGCCAAGCCATGTAAGACCATTCGACAAGCCCACGAACTTCCCAAGACGGTCGGTTCATGAGATCAAGATTCCATTTCTTGAAATGCGCAACGATTTCGATGGTCAAGGCAATTATGGATATGACAAGACAAGCTTTGATGAATCTGTACATTTGTTTTCCTCTGCTTTTGGGATCTTCTTCTTCGTTTACGTTTTTGGATGAGAAAGCGATACGTTTTTTAACCAAGGACACGAGCCATGAGAGACACGAGACGACTCTATGAGCTTTAAGGAGAAGGAACCATGAGAATTGCTTCGGACTGATTGATTTTCGCTTGTCGGGGAATGAGGATGGATCTGAGGCGTTGATTTCTAGTAAAGAGAAGTTGTCTTGCTTCTCCATTGTTACTGCTACTGAATTTGGAGCCATGAAAAATGAAACCTTTTTAAAGAAGAACAGAGAAGGAAAGAATAAACAGAAAAAATTGATGTTTTTTGGTACTAAGAAATGTTTGTCATTATAAAGAAAGGATTTTTTGAGTCGTCACTGTTTCATTAAATTCTCCATGAAAACTGGATCGTTTGTTTTCAGAGACAAAACAGTGATGAGATCAGAATGTGAGAGCTGTGTAACTGAAACTTGTGACTGAGAGAGAGAGAGAGACGAGGATCATGTGCTCAAGTGAACAACTGGTAATAAAGAGGAGAGAAGAAGAAGAAGAAGAAGAAGAACAAAGAGAGTCTCCTTTCTTTGAATTTTCCTCTGTATTTTTAAAAGGAAAAGTATTTATTTTTATTTTTTTGATTTTATTCTTTTTGACGGCAGGTATATTTTCTTACTAGTGGTTCTTTTTCCAGCTTTCATAATAAAAATATAATTTATTTATTAATCTGTCTTTGGTAAAACAGAATTTATCGTTTATTACTTCTTTTGCTCGTTATTTTGACTAAATTTACCATAATTATGACGATCTCGTTGGTCAATTTTATTATTAGGTTACCATTTAAACTCTACATTTTCATTTTGGTTAAATGTTTTTGAAAATTAAAGACGTGTTTACTGATTTTGATTAGGAAAAATTAGATCTCGATTCTTATAAATTTTTAAAAACTTAATTTTTTTTTTTTTAGTTTTTTGGCAAGTTGATCCTACGTGATATACGCAATCATAAAACCGTGTGGTACATGCATATATATATAGAGATATTCGTGTATATGTGTGTGTATTGAGAAGAAAAATCTGTATGAATCAAAAGAAAATAAGATGATTCCAAGAAAAGGCCAAAACCCAAATTTGGATGATTGGTAAGGAATTAGAGGATGACAACTTGGTCCAGCGAAGACCAGATTAAAGTTATATAAAATGTAATTATACCAACTTTAATAAATTCCAGTATTACTTTGATTCAAAGTACACTAATGAAGAAAGGGGGCTACTTAATTGTCTTCCAACTTTTATTAGACAATATAATTAAAAAATAATCCTGGTTTTAAAGTGTTCTACTTAAATATATCCACTTAAGAAAATGTATCTGTTTATTGTAGCCCATTGATTAGATAGTTTTAAACTTTTAATATAGATGGAGACACATTTTCTTTGTTTCATTTCAATATAATTTTTCATTTATTTACATGTGTATAACATGTCTTTTTATCATATGAATTTTGTTTTTGTCAAATATGAAATATTTATGAAGTTATCTATAAAGTTAAAGTATGAACACGAAATGGAACAAAAACATAAATGTATTGCATTAAACTGAAAACATTGAAAGTTAAGATAACATTGTATTCCTTCCGTTTCTAAAAGATTGATGTTGTAGAATTTTAACAACTATTAAGAAAACACATTAATTCTTAGTTATAAATATCTTGTTTTTTGTACTAAACAATTTTCTATGACTCTAAACCAATAGTAATTCAATAAAACCAATTAATGTGTCTTGAAATTTATAATTTATTATTATTTTTTCATTAAAAATGTATTGAGAATGTAAAAAATCAATCTTTTTGAAATATTTGTTTTTTCTACAACATCAATCTTTTGGGAACGGAAGGAGTATATGTTTTTGATGGCATGCAACCTAGCTTATTATTTTTTGAGGGATAATTTTGAACTTATCCCTCCCCAAAAAAAAATCAATAAGAGATATCTATTAAAAACAATAAGATTATGAGTTACTGTTATCAAGTATTTCAAGAAAAAGTGAGAGACAAGCACATGGGAAGTTTCTATGTTATTTTATTAAAATATACGAATTATTTATTATTATATTAATACCATACATGACAACGTAATTATAATTTGCAAAAAGCGGTGGACAAATGTTGAATTAAACCAATTTGACTTAGGTAGATAATATATGTTAATGTTAATACTATGCGATACAACTATACACGTTAATAAGGCCCATGTGTTTACTACTTGTGTTTTTGCATGAATTATATGCTCTTATGACATACTTATGATGCTTCCGTGATAATTATATATTGACCTGGTGAAAACTAAATAGTTATACGGTACTTACTTCATACTGCATGGTTATATGATTTTCACTATCTAATGACATTTTTATTTGACACCAATTATAACAATACCTACAACTACAAGACTAAACTAACAAATATAGCATTAATGAAGGTGGTCCTCCTTCATATCTGTTTTAAGCAAACAAATTTTATGAAGAATCTCATTTCCCCCCAATAATTATGAGTTGTCTTGCTAATGGGGATTCCCCCCACTTAACATTTATTAGGTTTAATTTCTTAATTACGTGGCCAACAACAAAAATTTAAATTGCACATATGTGTTATGTTATACTCCCTCCGTTTCACGAAAATAGATTTTTTGAGTTTTTCACACATATTAAGAAAAATAATTATTATCTCTAAAAAGTGTATTTATTTCTACAATAAACAGTTTTAAAGAAATTCTAACCAATAATATTTGATTCTTTTTCTTGAAAGCTACAATCTCTCATCAATAAATGCTGAAAATCTATCTTCATGAAACAACTTTAAAAACTCAAAAAATCTATCTTCGTGAAACGGAGGGAGTATAATATTATAGGAAAAAGGCATATTTATATAATTATATATGTCATTAATAGGGGCACATGCTCTCTTCTTGGCACAGTCTCACTGAAGTAAGGTCTACCACATGAGAAGGCCGAGTTTTGTATCTTCTATTCTCAATCATAACATTTTATATACTATATATTGTTTATATAATGAATATTCATCAATAATTCAATAAGCAATATAGTGAATCCGCTAAGATTTTTCAGATGCAATCGGTGGGGTTCTGATTTTAAATTTATTGAATTCTTATTTCCATCGTAAAAACAATCTTTTATATATATCTTGATTGGTCGATTCATCAATAAGACAATACTTTAACTGCTTAGTAGTCAAATGAAAGTCTTTTTTCTACTTTTGTCTATTGTTCATTCATCATACATATATGTATTCGAAATGTTTTGAACATTTCTATGACTCTGTGCCTAGACCCTATGAAATGACCAGATCTTGATTTCTTGAATGACTCGTTAATTCCAGCACTTTCTTTGAGTAAATTTTTAACACTTCTTAATGTTGAAAATTTCCACCAAAGCAGTGAGATCCAAAATCACGTAACTTATAGCCAATAATATGCTCCTTTTGTATTAGTTAGGACTTCAATCTAATCATGAATCCCATGCCAAAGAAATCTTCAAAACTTCCATATACAATAGGTGAACTGTTATGTAGCAAACTAAATTTTTCCTAATATTTCATCCTTTTCAGTTTATAAAGATATTCTATGCAACCTTTCACCTTACTGTAATTTGTCACCTCTATAATATCGGATAATTATTGGTCAAAAAAGTTTGAAAAATAGAGAGAATTAATAAAATAATTTTACTTTCCAAATACTCACCCAAAACCTTTTATAAAACGAACGTAATGAGTATAGTTTAACAATTTAAAATTAACATATAAATCACTTTCAATGGACGTTAAAGCAATCTCTTATGGATATTAAACTCGTTATTTTGTTGGTGGGCGTTACTACCATCTCCTGTGGTATTGTTTGTCACGATGCTAAAAGAAGAAAATAAAAACCTGCCAAAAAAAAAAGAAATGAACTAGTACATGTAAAAGAGCAATGTGGGTTTTTAATACTCTAAATTTGGACCTAAAGGAACATATGGGTCATTCGGAATTCATGTGGATGGATGTGAGTGTGTCCTAGCAACCAAGCAAACGCAAAATCGAGGAGATATTGAAGAGATAAGCCAAAGTGAACATGGGACATGTCTTCAACTCTTAAGCTAATGTTTATAGTTTTTGTGAATTTCCATTGGCAATGTCACATGTTACATTGTACTATACACATATGGTATGGCCTCTCTGGCCATGCATGATATAGTATAATAACGTGGACATATATATTAAAAAATAGATTTCGAATCATTTGATTGAGTTTTTTCCTTTGTTCTTGTAATTGGGCCTGGGATTTCATAATAAAATCTCCAGGGTTCTAATGATTTAGCTACTATATAATCGGATCTGCATTGATGGTTAGATTTGCCGTATAATCATCTACTTAATAATATAATCATCTACTTAGTCAATAATTTCTTGTTAGACCTAGTTACAAAAGAAATATGTTTGTATGGTAAACAAATTCGAAGTAATTTTTAAGTAAATATAGTAATTAAAATTTAAAAGAAGCCTTATCACAACACAAACAAATTTATGAAGCTACCGACGATTTGCAATTGCAACTTTGCAACCACGGAAATTACAAGTGAAATTGTATATATATTATTTGCAATGACATAAACTATATAATCACGTCCTAATCAAAATAATGACCCCTTCAAAAAATGAAATGGTCCAGAAATAAAATGATCTTAATATTCAATTACTAAATATCAGTTTTCTAAAAAGCGTTCTAAACGTCCGCCTAGGCGGCGTTTACGTGCTAGCACTACAAAAAAAAGTATGTATTGCATCAATTGAATAGTATCACAAAGTTAAGTGATACTATTTTAAATTACTTAGAATTAAGTGATATAAAATATGTGATTTAACATCAGTTACAATAAATGATGTTGTTATTGACTAAAATAACATCATTTTATTAAAGTTGATGCAAATCTCTATTAGTTTACATCACTTTTGTTAAAGTGATATTAAAATGTACATTTGTATCAATTGAATAATTGATGCAAATACTAAATTTTGTTAATGTCATTTAAAAAGTGATACAAAATTTACATCAATAAAAACTGATACAAACAATCAATTATTTTAGAAGAAAACATGACCGTAAATAAACAATGGTGCTTTTTGAAGAAAAAATAATAATCATTTTGAGTTTGTAAATTTATTCTAACTGTAAAATTTGTCATTATCTTGACTGAAAGCTTATTATTTTTTTATAGTTTTTATATAGTTTGTCATTTGCTTCAATTGGTTAATTGTTGAAAATTTTTCTGACTTTTCATTTTAAAAAATATTTCTAACCTAAAAATACAATATGCCGGATAAAAGAAATCTAAAATAAAATAAATATATACATTTTTTTTAAAACGAATTAGATAAAAAAAAATTCACAATCAATAGATAAATTTTTTTTCCCTCACCCACAATCACGCCCACAATCCCTTTTTTTACGCCCAAAATCTTTTTTTTTTGCTAAACATCTTTGAGAAACATTTTCAATACAATTTTTAAAAACAATAATTGAGATTTAGTAGCCCTCACGTTTTCTTAAACCTTCAAATGCAGAATTTCTCTTCTTTCTGTCACTTTTTTTTTCTTTGATTTCCTCACTTATGACTTTTTTTCTCTGTTGTTGGTTTTCAGTTTTTAACAAAACAATGAGTGATTTAGTGATATGTTGATGAACTACAAGTCTAAAAGATCAATCTGAGGCACATAACAATCTTTTCGAAGTGTGTATTACACGATTTGGAGAAATATAACATAAAGGTACTTCTAACTTTCTATGATAATATTTACAATTATTATTCATACAACTTTTTTTAAGATTTAATCGTTCTAACTTATTCCAAAATTTTGTAGAACAAAAGTGGATTGAAGAATGATGATAACACAAAGGATCCATGGTCATGAGCCAATTTACAATTTTTATTTCTATAAGTAGAAGAGACGAGGCATGAAAGAAGAATTGAAGTTTTCAAGATGAACAATGTCTTTGATCGTAAATTTAGTTCATATGAGATTTTTTAGTGATGTATTGTTATAAAAATCTTCCCACAATTTGAATAGATATTGTAAACGATTTTTGCTAAATAATGATCATTAATGAATAAAATAATAATAAATTTGTTATTAATCAAACAAATGATTTTTTTTCAAAAATTACGTAAAAAGATTTTGATTGGTATTAAAAACGGTTTTTTTGGTAAATAATAATAATGAGTATAAAATAATATTTCGGAAACTATTTAAAACAAATAAATTGTAACTTTTCAAAAAAATAATTATTAGAATCACTTATAAAATTGACACAAATTTTTGAATCAATCACGAAATAAATATTAGCATCAATTGTTTAAATTGATATAACATATTTGCATCACCAATTTTTAAATCGCTTTTAAAGTGATGTAAAACTCATTTACATCAATTTAAGTAATGCTAATTTTAAAAATAAGTGATTCAATTCACTTTTTTTTTTGTAGTATAGGCTCCCATGAACCGTGGCGATTAACGCTTATGCCGCCTAAAATATTATAGTATTATAAAAATAAAATAATATAATTTCTTTTATAAATCATGTTATTCTATATATTAGACTATAAAATGGTAATGATAAATGTAATATAAATTTTATCATTTTTAAATCATTATATTTCATATATTTTGCTATAAAAATCTAATATTAAGTTTTTATAAAACATTTAGACCGCTTTGAAAATTGCCTAGGCTTCGATTAGGCGTTCTAGGCGCTAGGCGATGGGTCACCGCCCGCTAAGCGCTTTCTTGAACATTGCTAAAAGTAAACAAATGCAAGGTCTACGTAAAGAGAATGAAATATGCAGAGTTATATTCTAATTAGTATCATCTGACAGACAAAAAAAAAAAACCATCTAACTTAGTGTCGTGCCTAGAGTTTGAAAATAAATATTTTTTACATATTTTCTTAACGATAATAATAATCTAAATTGAAATAAATGTTAAGAGTGTAAATAAAAAAAATGAAACTAATATAAAAAATAGAAACTCCTTTCTTAGCATGAAAATGGTTTGAACATAGCTTGGAAATAAAACTTTTAAAGTCATAATCTAAAGTTGTTTAAACACTCTCATGCATGCATAACTCTGAGAGAGAAGATCGAAGTTCCTGACGATCAAAATTTGTAAATCCTAATATTTAATTAGATTTATGAATGTGACCTAATCATGTGTCTAACGAACCAGATTGAAACTGTAGTTTACTTCATATCTATATGATATGCATGGGGTATACATCAACGAAAGTGTTCTAGTTAGCAAACACTGAATACTATTCGACCTAAAAAGAAAACATACATGATATGGAAATGACACATCTAATAATAATAAACTTTTGAAGTCTCATAACCAAAAGAATAAATGAATAACATATCTATATCTTTATATCCGTTATTGAAGTTCCATAACCTACACTCTCATCTCGACCCTAACAAATTGTTTATAACCTGATGGGCGATGGCGATGGTGCCGGGTTTACTACCCACCTAAAGACCAAATTCATATCCGAACTGACCCTTAAGTTACGAGGGAGGCAAACAAACTAGACATATGAAGACGAGTTCAACTGATTTAGAAGATCTGCGTGGAAAAAGGAAAAGATCGACATGAGGAAAATAAAATTACTAGAAATTATGAACTTTTTTATATCTTATTAGAATTTAGTTGACTGACTCATACTTGTATATATACACATTGTAAAAAAATTTCCCTTTTGAAATGAATGTTAAATTTATCTACACAAAAAAAAAAAAAATCGAGAAAATCTTTGTTTACAACAAGCTAAGTGCTTCATTTTATAAAATGTTTTGAAAAGATCACTAAAATGCTAAACTAATTCCCGATATTGCCTTCTTAACTTTGAGCATCGAACCAACTTACGAGGCCGTCCTCATATCGTTGATCCCCAATGCTCTAACGTAAACAAGACGATTTCTGACTTGTCTATCAATGAGCCAAATGAGCATGGGGGTGATGGATGAAGGTACCTCTCTGTGACGTCTCCCATTTCGTTCTCTCCACAAGCTATGGAGTGTTGGTTGAAAGACGTAACGTTTGAGGAATAAGGGAACATGAGCTATGGTTGTGTCTGAAATTATACACATTGTACTTCTTCATTTAAAACTTATATATAATTTTATTAGCTATATAACCAAGTCATGTTCCGTCGGGTTGGGTTCAGGTCGCTAGCATGAGTTTGGCTTTGCTATCAAATTCACACAGTTTCCTCTACAATTTTTCTCTACTATATTGATTTAACGACCTTCAGTTCCAAAATAAACTCTATTACTTCTCTTCGTCTTCTCTTTATGGGTCCGTCCGTTACCTTTTGCTCTTGAGTGGAATTCATGGCTAGAAGAAAATGTAGTTGTATCATGGAATTCATATCATCAGTTGTTTCATGAGGTACTTCTTGAGTGTGACACATAGTGTTTCTCTGAACAGATACATCTTCAATCTATACATTCTAAAACTCAATCGAAATACACTTTCAGAAAGTATAATTGTAACATAAAATTCAGATTTTCAAAGAAACATCACACTACGACTGTACGAGGCGATTTCATGAATAAGAAAAGAGATTAGTCTCGAGTCTCGGTTTGGACTGTCCAACATTTAGGTATTTAGGTATTATTGAATTTTATCAAAATATAAAGCTATGATATGTAGGTATTATTGAATTTTATCAAAATATAAAGCTATGATATGTAGTATAAATTAAGTTTTTCCAATTTAGACAAAATCCATAGAAGGTAACCAGTTTGGACTGTCCAACATCTCTAAATTTCCATAAGAAGAAGCAGTCTCACCGTGTAGGCCGAGAGTGATAGAGAGATAAATTATTTGCGCTTTCAATATTAGGGAGGTCGACGGTGAGTCGGTCTAGCAGTTCCTCCTCGACATACCTTAGCCTCTCTGAGCAGAGACCCCTAACTTCTCTGCTAGAACTAGACCTCAAACCCTCGATCAGAGCAAATGCAAGGTGGCTAAAGGAACTAAACCAAGATAAGAGACAAAAAAAAGGAAAGGGGTAGACGAGTGCCAACATTATCAGAGATGTTGGACGCCGGTCGCCCCACCCAACAACAAACAGGATGGGCAGCGCGGAAATTAATATTGCCTAAAAACCGGCTTGGGCGAACGTTACTATATAGTATATGATCTTGTATACTAAAATATCTTAGTAACTAACAAATCTAAAAATCAGAAAAAATTGCATAAATTAGATCATACAATCATATACAACAAACTCAACCAATCTTCCCAAAAGAAGAAGCTATAACAAGCTTAGCAAAAGTAGACAAATAGCAAAAGATATCATCATAATCTACAATCAATCCCCATTCAGAAACCTTCTTCGTACTATTCGTCGTCGCATTCTCTCTATACGGATGATTCTCGGGAAGAACTCTAGCGACTTGCTCGAATTGCTTCGCAGCTTCGTCTTTCTTCTTCATAAACGAATACATCAAACCTTGAAACATGTAAATTCTATAATCTTCAGGATCATCCTTAACAACTTCTTCACAAATCCGAATCGCTTCGACATTGTTCCCTTCGATATATCGAATCTGCGCGATCAACACTTTCAAATCCCGAATCTCTTTCGCCTTTTTCTTGCATCTTCCAATCGCTTTCTTGATCCTCTTCTCTAACTCGGTTAATTTCGGTTTAGAGTTGTAACATTCCATAACCAAGTAATGATACGCATCGATTCGATTCGGGTCCTTTACGAGTATCTCCTCGAAAGCTTCGATGGCGGATTCGCTTTCGCAATCGTACGAAAGAATCCGAGCTTTCATAACCGGCCATTGTTGTTCATCCGGATCGATTTCGATCATCCGGTTTAGAATCTCGATCGCTTGTTTATACTTTTTCGAATCGAATTTGGTTTTCGTCAGAGATAACAAAGCTTTCACATCGTTCGATTGAATCTCGACCGTTGATTCTTCTTCCGCAGAGATGGTTACAGGTTTGGAGCGGAGGTATAAGGACGATGCCGCGAACAGAGATGCGGTTACGGTGAGAGTGATGCAGGTGGTTTTGAGAAGTGAAGGTTTCGGATTCGACGGTGATGAAGCTTTGATGATCGGGAATTTGACCGGCGTTGACTTCGTTGGGTTTCTGGGAAAAAGTGGAAATGAGAGTTTCTGAGGAGATGATCTATGGAGATTGATTTGGGAGTGAAATGTAGGTTTCGAAGATCGGAGATTTGCCGGAGACGCCATTGTTGCTTGCTTCTAAATAAGTCAACGGTGAAAGGGAAAGAGAAGAAGACGAAAGCTATAAACGATGTCGTGTTGTACAAGGGCCAAGGCCCATTAGAGCCCATGACTAATACGATAACCGTTTAACATATGACAATTTCTTTGTTTATAAAGGTACAAACAACAACATAATTCTTCGAAAAGTGATTCAAAACTACTCGTGGAATTACTCCTCAACAAACGTAAGGACGTAGTAATAAAAAATTTTCTCTAAAATATTAATCATTGGAGAAATTTCGTTGCAGATGTCCACTTTGTTCATATCCATCAACAACAAAATGTAATAGCTGATCAATTAAGAAGATAATCTCAATACTGTATATGTTTTGTTGTATTTGTAATTCTATCCCGAATTGTATCCGACATACTGTGTCATGTGATTTGTAAAATCTTAAAGTTATAAATAAAGCATATATTCCAAAAAAAAAAAAACATAATTCTTCAATCATGGACTCATAATTTCAGTTTAAATTACATAAAATTTTTATGTTAGTACAACAAAAGGATTTCTCTTTCCCCCTTCACCAAATCCATTAATTGTATTCCAAATCACTTGTCACCATTGTGGTGGCTTTCAACATCACAATCATGGTCATATTCACCATCACCACTGGTGGCTTTCAACAGTACCACGGTAAACCCAAAAAATTGAGTCTTAGTTTTTGAGAAAAAAGTGGGCTTGGTGAGATACTTTAGCAATCATGGGTGATTATCAACATAACCACCGTGGTGATGCCAAGTTGAATGCTACCACAATGTTGATAAGTAATTTAGATGACGATTTAATGAATTTGGTGAAGGAGAACAGAGCAAATCCTTTTATTGTACTAAGATAAGAGTTTTTTGAATTAGACTGATTACGAGTCCATGCTTAGAGAATCATGTTGTTGTTTTTAATTTTATATATAAAGGAAAATGATTGTGCGTTTTAAAGAAAGAAATCGATAACGATCTGTTTTCATTAATGACCTTAAGAAATTGGAAAAAAACACAAAAGAAGAAAGATATATGAAACGCCTAATTATACAATAAATTACACAAAAAATGGCAACAAAATTTCTACAAAGAGGAAAAAAAAGATTACGCCGTGAAATGTGGGCGAATGTATAATCATCACAATTTACATGCAAACCAATACCACCTCCTTACACGCCACGTGTCTTCATCTAACGGCTACCGTTACATCCAATGAAAAGCAATATAAAAAAAAAATTCAACACACAAAATAGTCATAAATTCATAAATCACCATTGGTAATAACTTTTCTCGTTTCCTTTCACATTCCTAAAAAAAGTTTAAGGAAACAGAATAAAGGGAAAATCTTCTATTGTATATAGATAAAAGATATATATTACATATGTGTGTGTATGTTTCTAGGGATGATCCACATGCAACGATGAAATCATCATCATCGATTTTCCGGGAAAATTCAGAGAAATGGATAGTGATGAACATGTGGAGATTAACGCTATTACTCTTGTCTTCATTTTGTATAACTCTCTTCTTCATTGGTCTCTTCGCTTTCCCTCAAAATCCTTTTAAATCCATCTCCGATCGAAATTATCTCTCTATCCATCCTCAAATCGGTAAGGTAAATTATAAAAATATGTTCGTCAAAATCTATCATTTGTGTTATTTGTTTTTTCCCTCCACGAACTCATTACAAAAAGTTCATTAGATTTATATTATGTTTTTGAAAACCGAATACTTTTTAGGTTTTTTGAGATTGTTGGAAAATTATAATTTTGTTTTTGTTGTTGTTGTTGTTGTTTGGTTAGATCCTAAGTGTGATTTGTTGAAGGGACATTGGGTTCCAGACAATAGAGGATCTTTGTACACAAACTCGAGTTGTTCGACGATTCCTGACTCGAAGAATTGTATAAAACATGGTAGACCAGACAGGGATTTCTTGTTCTGGAGATGGAAACCCGATGGCTGCAATTTACCGAGGTTTAATCCCAAGGCATTTCTCGGTATGGTTCGAGGCAAGAAGATGAGTTTTATTGGTGATTCTGTAGCAAGGAACCACATGGAATCACTTCTCTGCTTATTGTCAATGGTATAGCTAAGAAGGATATATGTTGCTTTGTTTACAAGAAAAGATTTTTAGAAGAATAATAGATTTTGCTTGTGCAGGAAGAAACTCCGAAAAACGTATATGCAGATAAAGAAGATAGAAACCGGATTTGGTACTTTCCGAACCATGATTTCACTCTATCGACATCGTGGACTAAGTTTCTTGTGGCGGAACAAGAGAGGAAGGACGAAAACAATACGGGAACTGGATTGTTTGATATCGATATTGGTAAAATCGATGAAAATTGGTACAAGGATCTGCCGAAAACAGATATTGCGATTGTCTCGGCCGCTCACTGGTTCTTCAGACCGATATACATATATAAAGGAGATGAATCACTCGGTTGCATCTACTGTAACTTACCGAACATGACTCAGATTAGTCCAGAAGAAGGGTTTAAGCTTGTTTACTCGGCGGTCTTTAAGCATATCGACGATTGTGAGGAATGTAAGAGAGATTTAGTGACGGTCTTGAGAACTATTTCACCTGCCCATTTCGAGAACGGGACTTGGGATACCGGAGGAGCTTGTAGAAGGACAAGTCCGTTCGGAGAAACCCAAATCGATCTGGAAAGCAATGAGATGAAGATCAGGACGTCGCAGATTGAGCAACTTAAAGGCGTAACGAAAAGAGGCAAGAAAGCAAAGAAGTTTGCGGTTCTGGATGTGACCAAGGTTATGCTGATGAGACCCGATGGGCATCCGAATGGTTATTGGGGAAATAAATGGATGAAAGGTTTCAACGATTGCGTCCATTGGTGTTTGCCTGGTCCTATCGATGCGTGGAACGAGTTTTTAATGGCGACTCTTAGTCAGTTATGATAAAATGATTTGTGGATACAAAAAACACACAAAATAGAAACATTCTTTTACCATTTTTCTTATGAATAACTATATTACCAATCTGATTTTTGCTCCGATTTCTAGAACATGTAATGTTACAAAGAGATTACTCAATAGAACACACAAAACATTCATTTACCTCATTTACTTGCCCCTGAGCAATTCGTTTTCATGTATTCACCGAGTTCTTCGCTGATATAACCTGCAAGACATACATAGAAACGGCTTCGAGCAATTCGTGTTCATGTAAAGATTCAAGCATCATTCGGTAGGTATCGCGAAATGGGCCGAATTACGAACCAAATCGCATAAACAAGTTAACATACGTAGAAATTCTGCAGAAGAGGATCAATCTTTCACTGATAACCTGATCAATCACAATTACAAATCCATTGATTCAACATTCATCTTCTAAACAAGAGGATTACATAAACCAAATAAGCTAAACATAAAGAGAAGATTCAAGACTCGAAATTGTTACCAAGAGCAAAAGAGAAGATTTCACGAACAGGAGAAAACTCAACAAGACCAATATCCATACCATAACCATTCACAGGAAGCTTCAATTCCCTCAAAACCGAGAAACCTTCACAAATCCGCGATTTATGCACATCAATCGCAACAGGACAAAACGGAACCCACGAATCGATACGATACTCTTCACCAATCTCAAATCCTTCCTTCTTAATCGCGTGGCATAACTGTACCTGTAACTGAAGAAGCGAGAGAGACGGCGTCGGCGAGAGGAAGAGAATGTTGGATTCGTTCGAGAAAGTTCCGATTGATGAGAAAGTGAGCGAGAGTGGTTCGAGCCTCGACGCGATGGATTTGAGGATTGGTTCGAGTTTTGTTGAGTCAAGGAAGGAAGATGAGAATAAGGTTATGTGTGGACGAGATTCGGTGTTGATCAATTTCGTGCTGATTTGACGGCGAGCGAAGACGTTCCAAGCTTTTAAGACTTGGTTTTCCAGAGCTGGATCGAAGTAGAGCTCGATTGCGAATCCTTCTGACATTATTTTTTCAATTCGCCGGAAATTGAGGAATCGGAGACGGAGATCTAGGAGTTTTGGTGGAGAAGAGAGAAACCCTAGGAGAGATTGAGAAGGAAGAGAGAGAGAGAGAGTGATAATGGTGGAGAAGGTAATACGGGATGGGATTATTTTTCCAATGGGAAGGTGATGAACCGAGCCGACCCGACCGAAATTATCCGAACCGAATCCAAATTCAGGACCGAAAAACTTTGGGTTTGCTTGTCTAGAAACTATTTCATGTGGTGAAACGGTGTTCGTTTATGCAATGCATCTTTATGCGGTTAAACGACGCGTTAGTGTTTGATTTTCTGAACAGCGGAATAATTCAGTGTCGCAACATGTTTTAAAAAGTTAAAATCGTTGCCACTAGACAGAAGTTGCTGCAGGTAAACAAATAACAATCTTATAGTTTCAAAATCTAGCTACATGACGCAGTCGTAGCCGCTGACGGCAAGCAAATGAACAAACCATGAGTAACCAAACTAAACTAGCCAAAAATTATTCAAACCAAATCCAAAGTGATTTTTTTAAATATTTGAAAGGGTCTTCAACATATACTACTGATAATCCAAACATAATTCAAAACTGAATCGAAAACCGAACGAATTCTTAAAATACCCGAATTAATTTATTTTTCCGGATTGGATCTCACTTCTCAACATACCCTTCTCAATAAACCGAGCTAGTTCAGATCTCAGCCTCTATAAACGCAAGATACCCTTGGTCCTTGGACTATTGCAAGGGCGGTTAGGAGATAAAATCAAAAGATATCAGAATCTACAAGCATGAAAAACAAAAGCTTAAAACTCGGGTGTGTGTATACCACGCGCGGCGAGTTTTCCTCTCCAAAACCTAGCCGAACTCTTCTCTTCGTCGCTCCTCCGTGTGCCTCCTCCGGTTGCCGGTTTCGACTGGTTCCGGGGGAGGACTTCTCTCTAAGCTCAAGCTTCTGATCCGTGGTAATTGATTTCTTAGATCTACTAGTTTTGCTTTGGTTTCGTGACGAGCAGTGGAGGGCTCGCCGTGGGTGACAGCCGCGCTTAGTAGTGTTAGGGTTTCTTCTCCGATCGATACAAGCAAGGCGCTCGCGAGTATTGTCGACAAATATCTGCAGACCCTCTTCACTTGCGTCACCCTCTTCGTCCGGTAGATCTTCTCTGAAGCCTCCTCTTCCTGAGCGTTTCCGGTGACTGAGACTCTTGATCATCAACGGAGCGCCTAATGGTGGTCCCGTCTCTCAGTCGCTTATGGATCCGCTTATTCCAAGATTTATCTTGGATCCTCCGTCGCGGCTCATTCTTCTTAGCCGGTGGTTTTGGGCTCTTTCTCTAGTGTGGTCTCTGCTCGAGGACGGTAGATGGTCTTGGAGAGCTTGCCCCTGTTCTCCACCTTGAAGATGAGTTTTGGTCCCCTGCCTCTTAAACCAAGTTCTTAGAGCATTATTCCTTTGTTTGTGGATATTCGGCTCCTGACTCGACGATAGGCTCGTTGAATAAAGATTGTTCCTTTTAGATCAACATGTGCGATGGCAGCTCCAGGTTCCTTTTGTGGCTTCTCGAGTGGGAGGCTTTGTCGTTGTTGGCCTAATTTCTTCTGTTAGGAAGTACGGAGATGCGGCTTTGGTCTTGTTTAGTTACCGGTGGTGGCTTCCCTAGCCTCTCCTCTGCTTTGCATCTCAGGTATAACTAGTATTGACGCTTTGATCTAAAGCCTAGGTGTTGGATTTCTTGCTCTTTAGTTGATGTATAATCGAGGTCGTTTTCTTGCCGTATTGCTGAGTCTTTTTCTCGGCAAGGTCTAGAGGAGCTAGTACGATGGTTATGTTCGTAGGTGAGGTTTGGTTTGATTAAGTTTAGCTTTGTGCTAGCCAAATATGTTGGTAGAGTGAGCTCATGCGTCCATTTACGGTTTGTGAGGTCTCTCCTCAGAGATAGCTCATGGAACAGTCTCTCAAATCCCTTTCGCTTCGCCTATGGGGATGGGTGATCGAGGGCTTTTGTGTCTTTGCCGTTGACGGCTCAGCTTTTGACTTCCGGTGAACGACTTCTAGTATTTTGCGGTTAGGCAGGTTAGGCTAACGCGTCTGGATCGTACCCTTGTCTTGCGTTTTGGTTCGGTAGGAATTTCAACATCGTCGTCACTTCATCAAACTCTTTCGGCTTAGAGTCAATGTCGAGTAGATGGACTGAAAACCATATTTGTATTATAAGTTTATATTTTTATCTTTTTTTGCCATGAACACATTTTCTTAGATTATTCGTTTTTCGATTGTAAACCTCAATCGTTTTCATTTTAATGAAATATTTACTTTTTAGCAAAAAAGAATCTACAAGCAAGAAAATGAAAGTAAACAAAAACATATACACGTTGTTTACGTATATAGGTGATAAGGTTCATAAAATGAATTTACGTATATTTTTCAGTTACATATATATATATATATGTAATATATATATATTTAATCGTGACAAATTGAGTGCTTCTAGTGGACTTTCTCTTTCTAATCTCGATCATTATAAACACAACATACAAATAGATAATCATAGAAATAATTACCTTTCCCTTGTGACCAAAAAAAAAAATTACCTTTCCCTAGTTTCTATCTTTTCTTTCAAAATAAAATTTGGTCGTCTTTGTTTTTGATTAGAAGAGGAGCTTCCTCTGAACGTGACAACAACTGAGTCTTCTCTTCTTTTGCTTTGCCCCACATCACAGTGTAAAACCCTAATGATATCAAAGTTCCTCCGATCACACTACAACATCAACCACAAACCTAAAATGATTAGATGTTTTTTCTTCACAAAAAAATTATTTCAAGATTAATTATTCATGTATACCTTCCGAGATAAAGAAAATCGTTGAGAAAAATTGCTCCCATGATGACTGCTATTAATATCGATAAAGGTCTAAATATCGCTAAATAAACTGGTCCTTTATTACGAACAGCCCACAAATGAATTGTGTAATATCCTGGATTAAATACTGCCTACAAAATAATTATTTAGATAATGAGTTACTTTTGAATCGAATATATATAAAAAAACATGATAAAATTTTATAGAAAGGTAAATATTTACGTACCCCGACTACTATGCAGAGCAAAGTAATATCAAATCGAATGAACCATATGCTCGAATTGTTGTTTTCTGCTACCATTCCAATCATCAAGGTAAAGATTGAAGCAAATAAAAAGTAGAAGGAAGAGACCGTGAATGCTGCTGGATATTCATTCATTATGTGTGCCTGTCCAAATCATTATACATATATATAATAGAACTCTACATACTAAATATTATTTAAATTAATTAGATCTTTACGTAAAAAAGTGAAATGTTATAGAGAGAAACACCATCATCACGTAACAATTAATTGAGTAACTACTCTCTTTTTTTTTATCTGGAGTGAAACCCGTAATCCCATATAACCGAAACCACATATTCTTTCGTTGTTATAACATACCTGAAGGATAAAGGCAACGGAAACAAGTGTGTCTTTGATGGCTAGAAGACAACCACCGATGATCCAATCGGAGTTTGCTGAAGTTAACGGCGGAGAAAGCTGACGGAGTTGTGGAGACGGCGCAGAAAATACGGTGAAGACACGTGGACCGTGGTAGAGTACCACAACAAGTGCGCCAATTAATGACACTATTGTCCCCATCATTTTTGCCACACTACTTCTTTCATTGAAAGATATTTTTTCCATACTTTTTCACAAAATGAAAAGTGTGTCAAATAATCATACGCCATTTTTCTTTTGAGATTTGGCATATGGAAATTTATAATGAAAGTAGAAAAGAAAGTAAATTTTTGCAAAAGTAATTAAAAAAATTGGACAAAAATATTCTTATAACATGCTGGAAATAAAACGTAATCAATCTACCTAATTTTACAGCTCAGATTATTAGTGGTCCCATATAATAGTGCACTATTAGAGCACGTCCAACAGTAGTTCTTTTAAAAAAAATATCTATCCAATTAACTATTAATATTTTTAGTATAATTAAATTATTTAATTAAATAAAATAAGGTACCAATGAAAACAAAAAACAAACCTTCTCTCATACATTTTCATATGGGTTAATTTGGTGACTAACCTAGAAAAAAATATAAATTAAAAAATCCCTAAATTCAATGGTTATGATTTTGCCATATAGGAGAGTTTTGCCAATTTCCCTTTCATATTTTATTATTATTTTATTCTTAAGAAACTCTATCAATAACACCATTGGACATGGTTTTATGGACAAAACGAATGTTATAAATTGAAATATTAGTTAAAGAACTTGATGTATGTTTAAAATCATGTGCAATGGAGACCTCTTGGAAGATGTCTAAAATTTTTTTTGAATTAAATATAATAAATTTTAGGATTTTTCAGTGTAGGTTTTAGACACTCGAAAAACATAAAATTTAATATATTTAATTCAAAAAATTCTAGACACCCTCCCAGAAGGTTTCCATTGCACATGCTCTAATTGTCTATTGAATCATTTTTCTGGTTTTAGACACTCAAGGATCCTAAAATTTAATATATTTAATTCAAAAAATTCTAGACACCCTCCAAGAAGGTTTCTATTGCACGTGCTCTAATTGTCTAGACCTCATCAAAATGAAGTTCCTATCTACTTATTGAGTGGTCTGTGTTATTCTCTAACTGTATAGATATATTTTCCAAGGGTCAATTTGCTTAATAACCATCAAAAAAATTAAAATTCATAAACTAACTAAAATACCTAAATCTAAGGGTTGTGATTTGGCCACATATACCCATTTTGGTTAATCTATAGATTATAGTTTTTTTTTATGGTTATTCATGCTAATTTCTTTATTTTCCATTTGACCCAAAAAAAAAGATATTTTTTCCAATGTTATAGGAGCATATATATTTTTACAAATATTTCTTTATAATTCTTTTAACGAATATAGAATAAAACCTGAAGATAACAGCAAGGATGAAGGTAATAGCAGGATTGATATTGCTAATGGCCGAAGATAAGGTTGGGTTGCTGTATTCGATGCCAATGAATCCAGTGATCAGATATGTCGATCTGCTCATAGCAAAAAACAAAATAAACATATTAGCAGCACTTTAATGGAAAAATTAGAATATAAACACTTCAATTAAAATTAGATATAGTTTCATATTCAAAATTGGAATAAGAAGAAGAGGGGTAGTTAGCTTTACCCTATCAACCCAAGAAGTCCTATCTTACATAGTATCGACAAACTTAATGGAGGAAGTGATCTTAACCTGTAAAAATCATACAAAACATCAAATATGGTTAGTAACAAATTTAAGTCCAAAAGATTTTTAAAATTTCGTCATATTAGAAACCTGGTAGAGAAGAAGTGACAAGGAAGAAGAAGAAGAAAACCAATGAGATAAGAATAAATGAGGAAGGTATAAGAGCTGAGGCCTTTCAAAGTTGCTGCTTTGAACAGAGTATTCATGGCCACATTTCCGGTTTCAGTCGCCAACATCGCCATCAATAATACGGCGTCGTCTCTCGGACGGGGACTAAGGGAGGCCATTGTCGGAGCTTAGTGTGTGGAATGAGAGAACCTTATGAGCATCCCGTAGGATTTTTGTATATTTCTTTGTGTTCCTCTTTTCGAGCAAAAAGATATGCTTTCCAATATTTTTTATTTGTAATTCAGACTCATACTGGAGTATTCTATTGTCTGAATTATTGCATCTCTCAAGAATCATAGTCTTATTGGAAAGCTGCAATAATTTTTGAGAGCTGCAATAATTTTTGAGAGCTGCAATCATTTTTTTTGAGAGTTGCAATAATTTTTAAGAGAATATAAGACAAAAGAATATTCTTTAGAGCTTCAATAATTTTTCTCTGCACGCCCTACATGCACCTGGTGCCTTTCTTCCTCCAGCGACAACTTTAGAACATCTCTGCACCAAATTTTATACCAAATCTCTTTCTAGTGTAAAATCTTCTCCAACCCAATACTAAATTCAACACCAATTTGGTGTAAAACTTTTTTATTCATAAATTGATACTTCAAATTATAAATAATTTCAAATTTACTGAGAAAACATATATAAATAATAACAATTAAACTCAAATCTAATATGTTGCAATAATTTTTCTCCCTCCACGCGCTACACGCACCTTGACCCTTTTCTCTCGAGCGACAACTTTAGAACATCTCCAACTCTACACCAAATTTTACACCAAATCTCATTTTGGTGTAAAATCTTCTCCAACCTAACACCAAATCCAACACCATTTTGGTGTAGAACTTTTTTATTTATAAATTGCTACTTTAAATTATAAAAATTTCAAATTTACTAAGAAACATATATAAATAATAACAATTAAACCCATATCTAATATGTTTGTGATGATTAAACCAAAATTGTTTATACATACCTTTATTTTATATGATGTATTATATTTTTCTTTTCATATATAATGTTAAATTTAAATGATTTTATAATTAATCAAACTACAAAAAAGTAGATGGGTTAATCTGTAAATTTATAAAAAAATAAATTTAAAATATTCATTTTTGGTGTAGAAAATGGTGTAATACATTTGAGTAAAATCCAACACCATTGGTGTTAAACAATTTTAGTGTAAAATACGGTACATTAGAGATTCTTTTAGCGAAAACCTAAATCTCAGCTTCTTCGATGATTCCGCCGCCGTGAAGTCGTCGCCGGCTATTTCCTCGAGTTCCCTAGTTATTCTACAGCAAGGCATCATCCGACATTCGTCTTCCTCTTCCGTTCATGGCTCGTCTCATCTCCGGTGGTCCTTTATTGGATCGACAATCACCCTCCATGGTTGAATCTTCTTCTTCTTTGCCGTCACGTGCTTTAATCTCCTCTGACCTCGTCGGCGAAGAAACCGCACCACCACCAACATCGTCTCTTACAACGAATCCCCTTGTATTAGATGATCTTGTTTGTGTTCCTGGTCATTCAGAGATTTCCTTAAAGGAATTCAAGGACAAATACATATTGTGTGTAGTGCCAGAGAATCTATTAAAGGACAATCAATCGGATCCTAAACCCGGGGAGTTAGCCCCAGATTGTTCTGTGAAGGAAGTCTCTGATAAGGACCTCGTTAATATGGGTTCGATGCACTCTCCTCCGGCCATAAATTCTTGGGCTAAGAAGCTGGATTTTTCAATTGCATCGGCCTCTCAACAAGCTCACTGCAATTCTAAAATATCTTCAGAAATGTGGCCTCCTTTGGGTCTCTCTAACAAAAATCGAAGTCACCATGGCCAGGGACTTCAGAATTTACCTATTCAAAAATCAGCAGCCATGGAAGATGATTTTCGATTCCCTTGGGCAGCAAAAAATGAATCCAGCTTTAAGGAATCTCTATAGAGCAATTGAGCCGGAATATCTAGATGATGGGACTTTAAAGGTAACAATTCCACAACATGTGTTGTTACAAGGATTAGAAAACCAGAAAAAGTATTTGTTAGGCCAATTTTATAGATGTTCCCCTCCATCTGGTGGATTGATTTATGCGTTTTTCAATAAGTTATGGGGTAGGAAGTGTAGAATCACTATCAGGAAGCTTGGTGAATCGAACTATCTCTTCCATATTCAAGATGAGTCAACTAGAAATTGGGTTCTTCAAAGAGGACTTTGTCATGTTGATGATTGTTTGATGTTTGTTGCACCCTGGGCTCTGGATGCATCTTTAGCTATTCATGAGAACAAAACTATTCTGGTCTGGGTAACTTTAAAGAATATACCCAATATTTTGTACTCTATTCCGAGAATCCGTCACATAGCATCAGGTTTAGGTGCTCCTATGGCAACTCACAAGCGTCAGTTAGATTCCATTCTAATGGGGGAAGCAAAAATTTTGGTTGATGTAGAGTTGAGCAAAGCTTTTCCAACAAAAATTGCTACTGGTGATGAAATTAGTTTTATCTCCATGGTTGATGTAGATTACACTTGGTTGCCTTCTAAATACAGTAGGTGTGGACAACTTGGACACAAGATCAAGCGTTGCTTACAATAGGACTCTCTTGTGGTTGTGGACACAAATACAGAGACGGTGCCGGTAATTGACAACGAGGTTAGTAATATGGTTAGACCAGTTGTTACTAACTCTCTTCCAATCATCGAGAAACCTTCAAAATCATCTCTTGCCACAAGTGAGGAGGTACTTAATCAATAAACCTCCTTCGTTCAAAAACTGTTGATCCAACAACTTTTTCTACCGTCGAAGATATCATTGCTCAAGAATTAGCCTTAGCAACAGAGAATATGATTGTTTCTACAACACTTCCAACAATTGTTATTGCCCCAGCGACACTCGAGTCTCCTTTACCGGAGACTGCACAATCCGTACCAGCCACCATTTCTACTAACTCTCTTGCTCGTTCCACTAAAAAAGGGGAGAGTGAGAAAAAAATCAAACCTGATTTTGGTTCAAATAAGTTTTCAGCATTGGTCTCTTTGGAAGAAGATGAGGATTCCTCATATTTAGACAAAGAAAGGGATTTGATGGACCATATGACACTTTTAGGTAAAATTATTCTGCAAGAAAGACCGGTAAAACCTTCAACAAAAAATTTGGAGATGCAACCGGCAAGTCGCGGTCGAGGAAATAGAGGACGTGGGACTCGAGGTGGACGTGACTAGTCGATCGAAGCGGAAGATTCGATTGTATCTAGTACATCTTTAGTACTCAATGCTTTATCATACTTTGTAACGCTTTCTAAAACACTGCATGATTGTGAATCATGGCTTGTAACCGTATGTATATATATATATATATATATATATATATATATATATATATATAAAAGACTATGATTGTGATAATTCCTGCTGTGTTAACACCAAAATTTGAACTTCTTTTTTCATCATTATGCTACTTCACGAAGACTCTCACTTTCATTATAAAATAAGTTACAGCTTAAACATCCAAATTCAATTCATCACATTTACAAGCACCATTTTAGATGTAATGGAAACCCATTTCCTAATTTTATCTCTCGCCTCCTTTTTCATTTCTCTAAAACTTTTGTTTGGAAAACGGCATAGCAAGTTTAACCTACCACCAAGTCCGGCGAGGCCACTTCCGTTGATTGGACACATTTACCTCCTCAAGCTGCCGCTCCACCGCACATTCCTCTCTTTCTCTCAATCCCTCGGCCGTGCACCAATCTTCTCCCTTCGCCTCGGAAACACTCTTGCAGTTATAGTCTCCTCCTACTCCATCGCTGAAGAATGCTTTACAAAAAAATGACATCGTTTTCGCCAATAGGCCATAGTCAATTTTCAGTAAACATATTGAGTACAACTTCACCACTATGACCAGTGCACCTTATGGTGACCACTGGTGAAACTTGCGCCGTATAGCTACCCTCGAGATACTGTGGTCACACAAGCTTAATTGCTTCTTATCCATTCGTAAGGACGAGATCCGACATTTGCTACTGCGTCTCTCTAAAAACTCCCAACATGTATGATAGCACTTCTACATATTAGTGCTCCAGTAATATCATAACTTGGGTTCACACATGATAATGTGCGTGTGTGAGTTGTAGACGAAAAAATATATAAACAGAACAACTTTATTAATATCGCATGATAATCTTAAAAAATGTTACCATGTATTCTATAAAAACAAAAATTGAGGATGAATATCTAAGAATTAATCATTTTTTATGTTATTATAAATAAGGGGTTTGCGAAGGTGGAGATGAGATCCTTGTTTATGGATTTGACTATCAATAACACTCTTAGAATGGTGGCTGGGAAACGATATTATGGTGACGGAACAGAGCAAGACGGTGATGCAAGGCGAGTGAGGCAGATGATTGAGGAGGTGGTGTCCACCGCCGGCGCTGGCAATGCTACTGATTATATTCCAATCTTGCGTTGGATCACAAATTTTGAGAAACGGATCAAGAACTTAGCAGGTCGGATCGGTGAGTTCTTGCAGAGTCTGGTTGATGAGAAACGTGCGGATAAAGAAAAAGGCAACACTATGCTGGATCACTTGCTTTCTCTTCAAGAAACCCAGCCTGATTATTACACAGATGTCACTCTCAAAGGAATCATAGTCGTAAGTATCGAACAATCTAGTTAATATACAGTAAAAATTCTATAAATTAATAGGATAAAAATACAGTATAATATTAATTTATAAAAATATCTTATTATATAAAGCTTGATGCGTCAAACATAATAATTAATACGATCGTGACACGTGTCAATCAATCGATCCGAGATTTCGACATGTATAAATTAATTTCCCATAAATTAAAGTAACTAATCGATAAACATAAATAGATGATAAACCTATCATCGATAAATAATATCCCAATTTTATTATATATTAAAAGAAGAACTTACTTCCAAATCCAATTTGTAATCTTATTATTCGATTCTTTTACATATTAAAAAAATAATTTCAAATTCAAATAGACTTATGTTTCTATTTCCAAATCTTTAAGGATTACAATATATTTTTCTATATAATAAGTGATATGGTCAAATTTTCCTTTGACTACTCTCTCAAACTAAGAGATCTGTTGTAGTACTTAAGGTTATCGAATCCACAGGGAATCAGTTGCACAATAGATTAAAACTTTCGGACTAAGCTAAGCAAATAAGATTTTAAATAAATTGCAGAAAATAGTAAATGAGAAGTGAATGTAGTGCTTTAAAATCAATGGGAGACAAACGCTAGGCTTTAGGGAATTCGCAGGAATGATTACAAATTGTAGAATAAAGTTACTATGGGATTGATGAAGTACAATTCTAGAACTCGAAACACTGTTGTAAAGTAAATCAAATGTCGTTGCAAATGCTATCTATGTTTAAACCCTAGAAAACCAACTGTCGTTGCGAAACCAGATTGATCTAAACAAGCAATAAATTCAGGTTCGATTGTTCACAAAGATTCAAAGCCAACTGTCGTTGCGAATCGAATCTCTGCTCACCTATGATTCAGTTCAGGCAATTCAATAATGATGTCTCATCTATTAAACAACCTAGGATATCTAATTCAGGCCTAAATCAGAATTCAAAGCAATCAAGATGAAGAATAATAAATATGATGCAAAATTCCATAGTAAATAAACTCTAACAATTCTTATTCATCCTTTGAAAAACCCTAAAACCTAACAAGGGAATTACTCAGACATAGACATGAATAATAAAACCCTTGTATAAAATATCTCTAAGAAAATAAAGCATAGCCTAAACAATGGCTTAAAAGTACTATATATAGGGTACAAACACGTTTGGGCCCAATTACAAACATCTGGGCTTTTCTGGCGCGAAAACAAAATCTTCAAAAAAACACTATTCTGTCGCATTTTGGTCGCGTCGAGCAACACGACCTCTGCGTCGCTCGACACAGGCTTCAGATTTTCACTCCGAACTTGTGACTTTGACCGCTCATTCCGTTTTGCTCCATAATGCTCCAGTAAACATAATAATTAATACGATCGTGACACGTGTAGCAGTCCTCCAGATTGAATCCCTAGAAGTATAGCAGTCCTCCAGATTGAATCCAAACCCCTTAGAGAAACTTAGACTTTTCAGCTGCAAACCCCTTTAGTCATTTAGGTGCAGTCTCATCGAGGGAATATCGATCGCATGACTTTATAGATTATCTCCCTTACTTAAACACTTTTCTGCACTGCTCCCTTTCTCGTTTCCCTTAGTTTATTCTATCCATTTGCATGGTTTCATATGATTCAGCTTATCACTATGTTTGCTTAGAATAGCGCTCATTACTGTTGTTTCTTGCAAGAAGACATGGTCATGAGGCCTCCCTACTGTTGTTTCTTGTGAGAAGACAGGGTCACGAGTATCTTTACGCTTTTCAATCTAAGACTTTGTTCTCAATTTTTATGATTTTTGATTGGACGTTTCTACTTTGTGAAGGGAAAACTAAGGGAGCTTATGCTCACCTTGCTAGTGCTGAAAGAGGAATCAAGTCCCGCGATTACCAATGCCCAAGACGAGAAATTAGAGTTCATTAGGGGCGGGGTCTACAACATCGTTTTTGGCATTCTCCAGAGGTCTGAACTCGCTCCGTTAAACCAATCCACTTCCAGTTACCCACCTCAGTAAAACCAGCCAACTTGCAATGGAAATGGTCCTTGAGTGCTGTTTAAAGCAAGTCTAAAGGAGGTTTTGACTCAAAAATTTTTAAAGTTGACTCAAAAATGCCAAAAGAAAACACAAAAGTCAGCGACTACCTCCCCCAGACTTAAACAACACTGTCTCCAGTGTTATTAAGCCCGAGATTGGTGAAACAAAATAAACAGGAAACGAAACGAATGAAAATCGAAGGAGAATGTGGTACCAGGAGGTCGTGTCGAGTGACACGACCGTAGTGTCGATTGACACTATTGATTTGGTCACGTCGAGCGACTTGGTTCGCCTGTCGATCGACACATATTGTTCTTTGGCGTCGAGCGACACTGACGTCTCCGTCGCTCGACACAGTGGTCTGTCATGTATTCTTTTGTGCATTCGAACGTTTATTTTCCTGAAAACCAAAACAAAAACGAAAATAAAACATAAAATTGAAAAAGAAAGAAAAAAAAATGGTTAGAAAACTCACAAGTGGGTTGCCTCCCACAAAGCGCTTGTTTTAAGTCTTTAGCTTGACCGTGTTAGTATTCAGGCGTTAGGTGGATCTGCAAGGAGATTGGTATCTCCTCTATCCTGTAAAACACTCGCAACTCTACTCTTCTTAGGACTCCTCTTTCCAGCTCCCCCAGACTGGTCAGAAACTATTCCACGGAAAAGTTTCATCGTATTCTGAAGCATTTGCTGAATAATCTCCTCTCATTTCTCCTTCAAGTCTGAAGGGATGATTATTCTAAATTTAGAGAAAGTTTTTGAAGCTCGCTTCCTTCTCTTTTCTCCCATCTCCTTTTCTTTGCACTCCTTAGGTATTCCTGCAAATTCATCAGAAGAAAAACCAAGCATTGTACGAGAAACTCGTTGCTTGCATGACCGCGGAATAGCTTTTTCAACTTCAAAATTGCTATCAGGAGATTTGGAATGAATTACAGCGAGTGCGTACCTTTGAGCTATGGGAAGTTTGGGGGTTGGGAGACTTGCAGGAGTTAGCTTTTCTCCTTTAATGACCGTCCAGCAAGAGAAGTTATCCATGAGGATCGCTGGGTAGAAGACATCCTTGTTAATCTTGGTGAATGATATTCTCTGATTCAGATAATCTAAGATCGCACCATTGGAAGTGAGGAAAGACGCTCGAAGAACCATTGGCTAGATTCTCTATTAACCTCAAAGCAGCCTCTGGAGAATTGGTATTGTAGTCCCCTTGGCTCGCATCATCTAAACTCACAGCGTATGGCACTGCTATTGATATAATGCGTTTTTGGCGCATTCTAACCTTTGTTTTGTAGGTTTTTATTGAGTCTTTCTTTCTCTTTTGAGTCATTCTAGGTATGAAAGAGGCTTTGGAGCATGGATTGGAGTTACGGGAGTTCATTGGAGCAAAATGGACGAATATGGAGAAAAGATGGCGTTTTTCATAACCGAGAACCTGCTCGGTTTGGAGCGAGCACCTGCTCGCCCGAGGACTCAAAGATTTGAAGCTCCCTGGAAACCAGACCGGTCGATCCAACCACAAGACCGACCGGTCCATACCCAAAGTTTCGAAACCGAAGCCCCCTGGAATCCGGACCGACCGGTCCGGATGAGTAGACCGACCGGTCTCCACAAGAGGAATCAAAGCTACGGTCCTTGGAATCCGGACCGACCGGTCCGGATGAGAAGACCGACTGGTCCCACACCCGAAGAATTGAAGACCGAAGATCGTTCAAGACCAGACCGACCGGTCCGGAACCACACCGACCGGACGGTCACCCAGATCCGATTTTTAACCTAGTTTTCAGAGAGAAAAATATAAATAAGTCAGAGCCGCCTCTGACAAAAAGGACTTCCCTTTTTCTCTTTTTACCTAGACACGTTTTGTTCTAAGTTTTTGGAGATTTTTTCCATTGTTCTACACTTTGCTTTTGGATTGCTTTTAAGATTTGGAGAATCATTCTACATTTCTATTAAGAAGAATTCTAATCCCTTATCTCTTTTATTTTATGAATTCTCTTTATACTTTTGTTGTGTTTGATTTCTCCATGTTTGAGTAGTCCATTAGCTAGATTAGGGGATTTCAATGGTGATTTAGGATTGATTAGTGACTGAGCCGAATAGGATAGATTATCATATGTCTTCATCAATTGGGAATTGTAATGCTTAGGCTAGCGTGGCCTCCTAGTCTATGATTTCAAGTTAACTTATTCACGACTGTGCTCTAGGTTGCTAGATAAACTATTGGTGAGCAATTGGTGTGTAACCAACGACAGTTGATTGTTACCATCAATTGTGAACAAATTGAACCCATTCCCTAATGCTTGTCAACATCTCTAAATTCAAACGACAGTTTAGGCATTTAGGTTGTTAGACAAAGATATTGATGCATCACGACAGTGGGACAATATTACTTTTATGTTTGAGTTCTAGACCGCGCTTAAATTGAATCCTGAATAGTTGCTCAGTCCTTAATCCGAAATCACCGGCGAATGACCTTGATCTAGTGCTTGTTTTATTGCATTTTATACCGCTTAATAAATTACCGTTGCTTGTTACAAAAATCACCAACTATATTTTATCTTAGCTTTAAATTAAAATCTATAATTTCATAGTGTAACCTTGGTCTCTTTGGATTCAATACCCTTTATACTACTGCGATTGTCTGTGCACTTGTAACTTTATTTTGGGTTAAAACTGAGCACATCAGCTATTCCTCTGAAGAAAATGCTAAAAAGTTTAACCTCATTGAATCCATGATGCGAGGAATCCCTCTGGTAGGCTTTGAATCTATTCCAGGCAGCCTTGAACGCCTCGCAGTCTCCTTGCTTGAAGGTAGTGATCTTGTATCTCAAGTCCTCAGACTTTGCATTATCGAAGAAATTGCTCAGGAAAGCATTCTTCGTGCCTTCCCAATTGGTAAGCGAGCCTGGTGGAAGCGTCCTCAACCAATGCTTAGCTTCCCCATGAAAAGAGTATGGGAAAAGCTTGCAGAACAGGTAATCTTCAGAAACTCAGTTTGCCTTGATGCTAGACGCTAAATCTTTGAACCGCTCAATGTGATCCATCAAATGCTCATGAGGTAAACCGCAGAAAGGATCTTGAGCAACTAGGGAGAAGTACGCAGGCTTCAGCTCGAAGTCATTCCTTTGGAACGGTGGTGGACGAATCGCAGCTCGATTCGCGTAGAACTGCTCAAGACGGTTGAAATTTGCGAGTGTGCGATTCTGGGGAGGGTGTCGAGCGACACCAGCTTGGTGTCGATCGACAACTTGAATTCCGTCGTGTCGAGCGATTTCTGTTCTGTGTCGCTCGACACGAGCTTGTTCTTCGCGAGCAAGACGAATTTCTTCGTCGCGTCTCTGCTGCTCCTCGTCGATCTGCTCAACGATCACATTCCCATCAACGTCGAGCTTCTGACCAAGCTCGTTGTATGGGTTTCCTTCTCTATAGAAAAACCTGCCATCTCTCTGGAACACAACCATATTCGGAACCATCTTTGCTTACGCCTGAAACTCAAAAAAAATAAAAACAAAAAATAAAACTAGTTAGTAAAGTAAAAACAAAAAAAATAAAAGTACTTAGACAAAATCCTATTAATAAAAATCTAATGGCGTGATTCCCCGGCAATGGCGCCAAAATTTGATATGGTCAAATTTTCCTTTGACTACTCTCTCAAACTAAGAGATCTGTTGTAGTACTTAAGGTTATCGAATCCACATGGAATCAGTTGCACAATAGATTAAAACTTTCGGACTAAGCTAAGCAAATAAGATTTTAAATAAATTGCAGAAAACAGTAAATCAGAAGTAAATGTAGTGCTTTAAAATCAATGGGAGACAAACGCTAGGCTTTAGGGAATTCGCAGGAATGATTACAAATTGTAGAATAAAGTTACTATGGGATTGATGATGTGCAATTCTAGAACCCGAAACACTGTTGTAAAGTAAATCAATTGTCGTTGCAAATACTATCTATGTTTAAACCTTAGAAAACCAACTGTCGTTGCGAAATCAGATTGATCTAAACAAGCAATAAATTCAGGTTCGATTGTTCACAGAGATTCAAAGCCAACTATCGTTGCGAATCGAATCTCTGCTCACCTATGATTCAGTTCAGGCAATTCAATAATGATGTCTCATCTATTAAACAACCTAGGATATCTAATTCAGGCCTAAATCAGAATTCAAAGCAATCAAGATGAAGAATAATAAATATGATGCAAAATCCCATAGTAAATAAACTCTAACAATTCTTATTCATCCTTTGAAAAACCCTAAAACCTAACAAGGGAATTACTCAGACATAGACATGAATAATAAAACCCTTGTATAAAATATCTCTAAGAAAATAAAGCATAGCCTAAACAATGGCTTAAAAGTACTATATATAGGGTACAAACACGTTTGGGCCCAATTACAAACATCTGGGCTTTTCTGGCGCGAAAACAAAATCTTCAAAAAAAACACTATTCTGTCGCATTTTGGTCGCGTCGAGTAACACGTCCTCTGCGTCACTCGACACAGGCTTCAGATTTTCACTCCGAACTTGTGACTTTGACCGCTCATTCCGTTTTGCTCCATAATGCTCCAGTAAACACCAATTAAGCTCAAAACGTTCTTGTACCTAAGATAAACACCAAAAGACTAGAAAACACCAAAAGACTCTATAAAACAGACATATTTCATGGTATAAAAACCGGTAAAAACCATGATATATCAATAAGCTTTGTGGTCTCTCAAACTTCTAACACAAAAATTTCAAGCTTTTTACAATCTCTGAAAATCATTTTATTAATTTATAAAGATTGAAATTGCATCGATAAACCATTTTAGGACTGGAAAGAATTATTCATTTATGATTTATCGAGTTATTAATTTATTAGATAATATTTTTAAGAGTTTCCACTGAATGTACGAACATGCACTAGCTGAACTTTATAATGATTGATGATCAATTTTACAGGTTATGATACTTGCTGGAACTGAAACACTAACAATAACGTTAGAGTGGGCTATGTTGAATATGCTGAATCATCCAGGGGTATTAAGGAAAGTGAGAACCGAAATTGATACGAAAATCGGTTTTGACCGGGTAATAAATGAACCAGATACTAAACATCTCCCTTATCTCCAAGGGATTGTGTCCGAGACCTTACGTCTTCACCCGGTTGCTCCAACACTTGCTCCACATATGACGTTCCACGTGCGACAATGTTATTGGTGAACGTATGGGGCATGCAGAGAGACCCGTCTATATGGGAAGACGCAGAAATGTTCAAGCCAGAGAGGTTTGAAAATGAAAAGGAAAACCAAAAGGTGTTGTCATTTGGGATTGGACGACGAGCTTGTCCCGGGGTCGGGCTAAGTCATCGGCTTCTAAGCTTGACTCTTGGATCGATTGTTCAGTGTTTCGAATTGGAGAAGAATATATTGACACTATAGAAGCACCCATGATGCGTCCAGCGACACCGTTGCTAGCCATGTGTAAAGCTCGTCCTATTGTCCATAAAGTTCTCGATGTTTTTGCTTAAATTGTGTAACTCTCCTTTAGGTTGTTTTTATGTTCCGAAATAAAATATGATCTTTTTTCATTTAGATACATAAGTTCCTGGTTCTTGTGTTAAAGTTCGTCATTGGAGTAATTGAGATATGATCACCCATCCAGGGCAATTGAAGTTTTGTTTCCAAAAATACTATGATTACTTCAGTTCTTCAAAAATATCATTAAAAGTTTTGGTTTTCCAAAAATAAATAGTTGTTTTCAAATAGATACATTGTAATATATTAATAGTATCCATGTACAAATTCTACAAATGTGTAAGAACATTATGTGACTTTCGTTTCCAACTTATTTTTTACTCAAATAAGATCGTCGTTGTAGTTGTTCATTAGAAGTGGAGCTTTCTTTTTCTCTAAAAGTGATAACAATCGAGCCTTCTCTTCATTTGCTTTCCCCCACATCACAGCGTAAAACCCTAACGTTATTAAAATTCCTCCGATCAAACTGCATTATAAAGCACAAAATCGAAGATAATTCAATGTTTTTCTTTATAAACAAGTGTATGAAGACTATTAATTCATATACCATCCAAGATAGAGGGAATCGCCGAGAAAAATCGCGCTCATAAGCACTGCTATTAAAATCGACAACGGTTTAAATATCGCTAAGTATAGAGGTCCCTTGTAACGCACTGTCCATGAATGAATTACGTAGTATAGTGGAGTAAAAATTACGTGAAATGTTTTATAAAAACAAAATATGTTAAGATCAAAACGGAAAATGATTATGATTAAACTTAACAATATACATAACGTACCATAGTTACAATGGTGATCAAAGTTATATCGAATCGAATGATCCAAATGCTTGGATTGTTAATTTCGACTACGAACCCAATCAACGAGGTAAAGATTGATACACTTGTAGTGTATAGAAAAGAGACTGTGAAAGCTGATGGATATTCACTCATTATATATGCCTGTCCAAAATCATTTACATATGATAAACATTGGTATTGTTATTTGATAAACAATGTCATGAAGATACCAACTTTTTTTATAAAAAAAGAAACCAACTATGATAAAAACCTCATAAAACAATTCAAGATTCATAATTCCATATATTGGCTATATGCTATATATGTATGCACTTCTTGTAAACGAGTTAATTAATGGTAAGACTTTTAAAACGTTTTTCTTTTATTATTATTTGAATATACATTTAGAAGTCATCAACCGAAATTCTTAGCAAACTTTGTATTATATGTATGAGAACAAAACAGTACCTGGAGAACGAAGGAGACAGAAACAAAAATGTCTTTAATGGTTAGAAGACATCCACCGATTAGCCAATCGGAGTTTGATGAAGATGATAACGGCGGAGAAAGCTGCCGGAGGTTTAGATACGGCGGGGGAGATGAGGAAAAGACATGTGGACCGTGGTAGAGAACCACCACAAATGCGCCTACTAATGACAATATTGTCCCAATCACTTTGGCTACACTGCTCCTTTCTTTGAAAGTTACTTTTTCCATTCTTTTTTTTTTCAACAATTAAAAATGATTCTGTCACGTTTTATTCCAGTAAATTTAAGCCATACAAAACTTTTGTTTTCCTTTCAAAATTTCCTCACCAAAAAAAAAAAAAAAAACAGAACACGAAATGTCACGCATCTAGTGTGATAAACTAATAATGCAAATAGTGTAGCCTTGTTCGGTATGGGACCCAATCACCAATGTACAACGGCGTGTTGTTAACCACTATTTAGGATATGGATTGTGCGATCGTGATATATATAAGCTTTTCTTATCATTTTTATCTGAAACTAAATAAATGTAAGCATGCATTGAAACTAAGAAAAAACAAAAACAGGTATAATAAATCTATATATTCATTCGTAATTTAGTCATTTAATTATTTCTGTTGTGGGAAAAAACTAAGAAGTTTTTTTTTTCTTTACATTAAAAAAGCATTAACTAGAATAATGAAAATTATATTAAAAAAAAATGGAAACATGTAAAACTCCATAATTAGTAATAAAATAAAAATAGAACCTGAATATAACGGCGAGGATGAAGGTAAGAGCAGGAGTGATATTGCTAATGGCGGAAGCTAAGGTTGGGTTGCTGTATTTGACGCCTATGTATCCTGTGATCACATATGTTGATCTGTATATTTTTTTTTTTTTTACTAAAAATTAAAGACATAACAAAAACGAAAATTTCATATTATTATCACTTTAGTGGAAGAGAAATCCATATTCAAAATTGGATGACGAAGAATACTGTGTATTTGAATTTACCCTAGCAGGCCAAGAAGTCCTATCTTACATAGTATTGAGAAATTAAGTGGAGGAAGTGATCTTGACCTTTGAAATGATAGAAAGTTTCGTGTGGAATGAGAGAGGTTTGATTTAAATGAGATGCCATTTTGTGGTCCAACATGTCGTTTTGACTTAAAATATTCTTTACGCAAATGTATTATAGAAAAAGACTAATATAGATACAAGAGCTCAACAACAACTCATCTCTAAAACAAAGTTCAATATAGAATGGGTTTCTCAACCTATACATAATGAGGTAACCAATATGGTACCACAAAATAAAGCTTAAAAGCATAGTTCTAAGAACTAGAAGAATAGCTTCCGTCGCTACTCTACTGTACTATAGGATACTATAGGATGAATATAGTATTCTTGAGTCTTGCCAAAAATCATCAGTCAGTCGGCAAAAATCGTTGAATTTTTTTTAGACCAATGGTATGGTTATGACGAATTTTGTGATGTATGTGGTCTAAACTTCTTGATGCAACAATGCATATCAACATATAAGCCCACCCTGTGCTACTAATTTATTTACAGTTGAACCCGTAGGCTAGTAATCTAGTAGATTGGTCTGGAACATTGGATTTGGCTAAACCGCTATAGTCAAAGGTTTGTGTCTAAAAACAATGGACATCAAACGTCGATACTGAATTTCGATGTGTGATACAATGTTAGACTTGTTTCTCTGCGGCGTAATTCATCAAAAGAGGAACTATCTTCGAATGTGATGATGCCGCAGCACGAGTGTCCATATCTGCCTTCTCTTCCTTTGCTTTTCCCCACATAACAGTGTAGAAACCGATGGAAATCAATGTTCCACCAATCACACTGCCAAATAATACAAAGAATGAGAACTGAAAGTATATAATCTTTTGAGATTTTCAGACTCTTCTTTTTCACCTTCCAAGATAGAGAGAATCGCCTAGAAAGGTCGCTCCTAATACCACCGCGGTTAATATCGACAATGGCCTGAACATGGCTAGGAACAGTCCATGACTCAACAACATATCCCGTCGAATTTACCATCCCCTAAATATAACATTTCAACAAATCCAAACTAAATAAGCTAACTAGTATACCCTTTTTTTTAATCTTTTGGAATATATAAATACTATAGAAACATTTCCATACCGTTGCAACAATGCATATCAACATTACTTTTGATCTCATAATCCATGCACTTGGATTGTTCTTCTCGGCAAAAATACTAACAAACGCACAAGAGATCGAAACGCAGACATTGTGGGAAAGTGCCAAGGCAAATTCCGACGGATATTCACTCATTATATGCGTCTGCGACCACCAAAAATTGTTACATAGCTTAAGTTTCGTTAGTAAGACCAAATGGTTACAATATATATTTTTATTTATTTATACTTGAATGATGTAAGAGACGGCGATGAGAGTGTACTCAAGGGCAAGGAGACCTCCACCAATGACCCAGTTAGAATTCGACGGTGGTGGTGGAGGCGGCGAGTGAGGCTGAGGGAGATAAAGGGACTGCTGAGACGCAGCGAAGATGATGGGACCATGGTATAGAGTAGCCACAAGTGCACCAACTATAGATACTATTGTTCCCACTACTTTGGCTATGCTGCTATTTTTCTTCATAGATACTTTCTCCATTCTTACAAACACAAAACCAAAATCAATTATGACACCAAAATGCCTAATCTATAATCCGGTACGGTTAAGGAATTTAGTGATGCAACGGTTTGGAGAAAAAGTACCCAAAGAGAACAGCGAAGAGGAAAGTGAAAGCAGGAGTAAGATTGCTCATTGCAGAAGCCAAAGTTGGAGAGCTATAGTTGATTCCTGTGTAACCTAACATCAAATACACACATCTTTTTTTTTTCCGACAAGAGTGACGTCATCAATCATCATCTGTAATATAACTAAATCGGAACCACCAGAGAGAGAAAGAGAGAGCTTACCCTAGTAACCCAAGAATACTGAGAATTTCTATGGTGGAAGAGATCTAGATCTGTGTGTGAGGAAAGGAGAAGGAAGAAGAAGAAGAGCTCCGATTCCATACGAATAGACAAGGAAGACGTAAGAGCTCATTCCTTTTGAGCTCGCCGCTTTGAACAGAGTATTCATTCCGACATCGGAAACTACAACCGCCACCATCGCCGTCATGATTCCCCCGTCGCTCTGACAGAATCTCGCCGCCATTTTTTTTTTATTGTCTGAAAATCTCGAGCTCTGTCGTGACGGGTTGACCAATTTAAAGATCCACAGAAATAATCTTCTTTGATTAAAAAAACTATATTAATTGGAATTTGACTAGTTTTCAATTATTATTTTAATTACTGCTTGATTTAAAGATATGGCTCTGAATGCTCACTATACCGTCCCGCCCCGCAGTGAAAAGTTCCAAAAATCTATATTTATATAATTGGTTGAGGACCCAATTAGTACTATTATAGTTTATTCACAAGTATCAGAGTCATTTTCGTGTCTAATCAATAATCATGTAACGGACTAAGATAAGAATTTAGAATAAAGACTGTGAGATCTATATATGCTAGATTATGGAATTGTTATTAGACAACACTTGATTTCCTAAAACTAAAGATCACATTTGTCTCGTCAAATAAATTAAAAAGACATTCACATATAATTTTTTTCACATACATATATATATATATATATATATAGAGCCAATCTCTGACTGCTAGATGATCTTTAGACATGTTCATCGTTCTTGTAACTTTCCAAGAAAGGAATCTTCTGCGAATCTGCTGGTGAATCGAGGTCAGCTTCGTTGGCCTCCTCGTGGTTAGCCTTGTTATCATCTTCGACCACGGCCCCTTCCTTGGCCTTGCCCCACATCACCGTGTAGAAACCGATTGTTATCACCGTGGCCCCAATTATGCTGAGATCAACAACAAAGCCCAAAAAATGAAAGAAAATAGTGAAAGCAAGAAAATAATCAGAGAGAATTTAAAAGCCAGAAGCAAAAAAATAATAATTCGGGGACTAATTATTGATATTGGAATAATAATAAGACAATATTGGGTTCACTAGTTAAGTGAATTTATTTAGTAACATGGCAAACTACTAGACTTGTATTTGGATGTACAATTAGTACAAGTGTTGAGTTTTTTTCACCTGCCGATGTAGAGAGAATCGCGGAGGAAGATAACGCCCATTGCAACAGCAATCGCGATCGATAAAGGCTTGAACATTGCAACGAATAAAGGCCCCTTGATCCGCAACGCCCATGTGTGGATAGTATTGTTTATGCAAGATCCAAACAATCCCTAAACATAGAGATTAAATCAAGTACTTAAATTTGCTTAGTAGAGAGGTTAAATGAATGTCTAGGAAAAAAACACATGAATAAGTAGTTATGTTCTCACCGAGCAAACGATTGACACTAAAGCTAAATTCGGTTTTATTTTCCATACACTCAAGTCACTCCCTTCGGTAAGCAATGTGACTATAGCAGTCCAAAAGCTCACTCCTAAGCTATAATAGCAAACAACCGTAAACTCGGCCGGATACTCTCTCATTATTTGAGTCTACAAAAATAAAAAAACAATCAAGATCATATTACGAGATATATATCATATAAGCACATAGAGTTCGTTCAGTGACTAGACCTGAACAATGTACCACAAAGGAACACAGAAATACTCGACCGCAAGGAAAGCGGCACCAAGTATCCAATTATGGTCTGGCGATTGCGATCGCATAGAAATAGACGGTGGCGACATAGCGATAACGACCGGACCATTGTAAAGAGTCACTATAAATGCTCCTCCAATGGAAACAACAGTACCCAACATTTTAGCCACACTACTTGTTCTCTTGAAAGATACACTCTCCATCCTGCAACCAACAAAAAAACTCAAAATGCAAACCAAATTAAGGCCCAATAACAGTTAATGGGCCGAGGGTAATTTGGTAAATAGAATGTGTAAAAGGAATAATAAAAAGGAATGATTTTGTGACCTGAAAATGACGGCTAGCAAGAAGGTGAACGCAGGAGTGAGGTTGCTGATTGCAGAAGCAAGTGTAGGGGAGCCATAACTGATCCCTGTGTATCCCATTATATTTGAGCAGCATCTATATTTTTATTAATGACAACAAAGTTTTTATTAAATTCATTTTCTCTAACAAAAAGTTAAAAAACTAATAAAATTCCGTTTTCTACGAAGAAGAAGAATTCGTTGAAAACAACCCCCTTGAAAAAAATTAAATTAAATTAAATTAAATTTATTATTAGAAAGAAGAAAATAAAATTATAAAAGGGGTTAGATTTTTGACAGTAAATTGCAGCTTTTGGAAGCAACTATTAGCCATGTCTCTTTCTTTTGTCTCTAAATTTGGGTAAGAAAAATAAATCTCAGAAATTTTCAGGAACAAACATGCAAATAATTTCATTTATTTTTGGAATTCGGGTAATTAAAGCTCAAATCAGACATGGGTATTGATATAAAATTCAAGAAAATGGACAAAATCAAGATACTTTACCCAATAATCCCAAGAATCACGATTTTGTAGAGAATTGAGAAATTCATCGGTGGAAGTGGTCGTGATCTGTAAAATAAACAAGAACCCATTACTCTAATTCAAGGAAAGATTAAAACTTTGGTAAAAGATCGAATCATTAAGAAGCAAAAACCTGAGGGAGAAGAAAAGAGAAGGAAGAAGAAGAAGAGCAGCGAGACCATAAGAGTAAACGATGAAGACATGAAAACTCATGCCTTGCAAAGTTGCTGCTTTAAACAAAGTGTTTAAACCAACGTTTGCACATTCCATTATTACCAAAGCTGTTACAGGCAACACTTCTCTCTGAAAGTATTTCCTCGCCATCTCCACAATCTCTTTCTCTCTCTAACCTTGTAGATGTGGATATTCGAGGAAGTGAAGTTCTTGCACGATTTAAGATGAGAAGAGGAGTCGTAACTTGTTCTCTTTTTTTTTCTAGAGGAAAAAGAGGAAAATTAGTAATAAAATTTATGAGTGGGTGAAAGTTAGATTTTTGAGAAATATTAAGTTAGATTTTGGGAAAATGTTAGTCTAGTCAGACACTTGTGAGAGATGTGAAGCGGACAAACAAAGCCATGTAACATGCTGACATATGAGCGTCTATGTGTGTATATATACACAAATTAATTTTTTTCTGATGCCGTATAGATGGAATTTAGACGAGTCTAATTTGTTGACAAAAAAAAGAAGACAAGTCTAATTTTTGGTAAAGAAATGCAAAAAAATTACAAGTTCATATATCAGATTGATTGATCTCGAAATTTGTTGGTATCAATGAATGTTTTAGATTGTATGTTTTAAGATATTTTTTATAAACCGATGTTACAAAGAGAAGTGTTTTTTTTTGGATTAAGGGTTTAAAATTAATTCCCCATCTATTATAAGATTTAAAATTTTGATAAAATTTATACAAAATGATTTGGATTTTTTCCAATAATTTATTCACTTCATTAAAAAATCATTTCAAATGAATTAATGTATACAAAGATTTTCAATATATTTTTTTGGGGGTCAATATTAGAAATATACGACCGGCCCATTAGCTTAATCCCTATATTCGTATGGAATGAGAGTCGATTTTAGATGTGATGGTGCATATATGCAGTGGACTTACAATTGCCATTGTACTAAAGTCACTTCACATTTTTTTTTAGTTTTGAATAACACTTCACATTTTTTTAGTCACTTCACATTGTCTCACATTTTATATAATTATTATATTTTTATATAATATTTAACATCGTCTATAAACAACATAAAACTTGACAATTGAAGAAGAAGAACTTGAAACTTAAATTTTGTATTGGTGAGATGACAGAAATGAAACTGAATTCATGATAAATAGATATGAAGATTTTCAAATCTAATGATATTATAAGAATGAAATTGATAAAATATAGAAAAGAGAGTACCTATTATTTTATTTTTTTGTCACAATGACTTTGGCTTCATTTTTCTTCAGCTGTGAACAATTTGGTTATTGTGCCTAAAAAAGATAGAAGCGAAGCAGTGAATCCGTAGATGTGCAAAATCCGACCGGAAATTCCCCTGAGAAACCTACCAAAATCATCATAAACCTTCTTCCAACTCTTACCAAAGTAACACATTAAGGATCTCAAGAAAACACTTGCGGTGCCAAGAAGATGTTCAAAGGCAACCTTGCCCCGACATTAAACAGGTCAAAGAGAAGACCATGCACGCTTCTGGTGCCATAAACCAACAACACTGTCAATCCTTGGTTGAGCAAGTATGCATCAGGCAAGGTGTATATCCAATCACCACCAAGCAGAAGATAAACCAGACGGCCCACACGAGGAGCTCTCAGGTGTGCGAGAAGGACAATTGCATCGGAAAGCGTTGAATTCGCACTCTAAAGGGAAACATATTTTCGTTCCAAAAGTCGTTGGTCTATTGGCCTTATTGTTGCTGCAACGCGTATCAAAACAGTGATGGTAATGCGCTGTTCTGGATACCCGACTTCCCTTAGCCTGGAATGGATGCGACGAATAATCCACCCAAGATTACTACGATTTTGAGCCGGAGAGGTTGTAATATTGCGACCTATAATAGCAAGGTTCTCCAAGTCTCATAAACCTAGAGTAATAACATCAGAATCTTCCACTAGCACAATGTTAAAAGATGTCATAGTGTCAATGCCGAAATCTGGTTTTGCAAAAGAAGGCGGTAAGAATAAGAGTTTTGAGTAAGGGGCAGTAAGAAATAGATAGTTCTTATTAAGAATAATTTTTTTGTATAGTAGAGGCGAGAAGGAGAAGAGAAGAATTGAAGATGAACCATCAATAGTTGTTCCGCGTAACTAGTTTCATGTACATACATTTTTTCAAATGTACTTGATACTAGCAAGTCGTTCAAAATATACTTCATCTTAATGTTCATCATTCTAATTATAGCTTGATAAAATTTAGTGACCAACTCTATATTTACAATATATCGTATATGCTAAAGCATAGTTTAACATATCCATATTGTTCAAATTTCGCACCTGGGTTAGGTTCTTAGTAGCTAGAAGAATTACTGGAGCTCTCACCACCAATGCAAATAGAGTGTACTTAAACAGAAATCTCAAGTACGGCATGGTTATAAAACATAAGCCTACGATTTTGTTTGTTTAGTTTAAAGATTTTTATCTCATGAAATTGTTTAAATTTTAAGACTCTTCAAGATCTTCTATCAAATAGTATCATATAAGTGTTTTTAGTTGTTTATTTAAGAATATCAAAGATTTGATTCACAACGGCTTCGACAACCTCAATTTCATGTTTCTCTAAGTAAGTTTTAGATATAAAATTTCATTGTTTTCTTGGAAAATTTAACCGGTATGCCACAAAGCAATTTTTCGGTTGATGGAGTCAGAAGATCCTAAAATGTAAATGTTAAATGCTCTTAAGTAACACGCTACATTCTAAAAAACTAAAAGATTATATCACAATCACAAAAACAACCATGTCCTAACTAATTGTTTATATATAATAATAATTCAATACCAAAACACATGCATGGTTTAGTTGGTCTATAATGGATGCATGCACTTCCACACGCCATAATATACAACCTAATTTGCTCATTAATAATCAATAATATCATTGTCATTTAAAATATTTATTGTAGCCAAATAATATACATATATAGAGTATAGCGATTTGTTGACAAAATATATATATATGCATTTGAGAATGACTTTTACGTCAGCCATAGGAATAACAAAATGTAAAAGGAAATATACGTTGTAGCCGTGATGCGTTTGTATTTGTGTAATCAACTTGATAAGAAAAAACATACGGCGTAAAATATCAATTAATGATAAGAGATTTTGCCCCACAAGTAAAATAAGAGAATACGGAACATTTTCCAATTAGATAATGGAAAACGACGTTGGAAGCAAGAAACATAATAGAAAACAACCCTTCACAAATCACAATATGCCATGTTATTGTGTCAGTATTTCTTACCCGATTCTAACCACTAGACAATCATAAATTTTATCTGTTCCAAATCAGTTAATTATTGTACATTGGTATACTATGTTGCTATAATATCACAAACACATGTAGAATACTCAGAAGTAAAAAAAGCCTATTAGTTGATGATAATGGTCAGTACGATGATGATAATGACATAACAAGGAAGAAAAAACGTAGCATTGTGAAACAAAGCCAAAAAGAAACAAAACAAAGAAAAAAGTGCAAAAAATCTGAATTTGAAAATTAGACTAACACATACATTTTTAGAAACTATCCATCACTCGGTGAGGAACAGGAGAATTGATGACCTGCAAGATCTGAACAATCTCCGCCATTGTAGGTCGATTCGAAGGTATCTGAGAAGTACAAACAAGAGCAAGTTTAAGAACAGGCAAAACCTCATCTTCAGAGTAATCTCCCTCCATTACAGGATCAATACACTCCAAAACATTCCCTTGTTCCAACATAACTCTCACATGGTCACTAAGTATCACAAAGCTATCTTCATCATACTCCACCGGTCTCCGACCAGTCACGAGTTCGAGTATCAAAACACCAAACCCGTAAACATCGCATTTCTCATTGACCCTTAAGTTCTGACACTCTAATTCAGGCGCTACGTAACCTAAAGCGTTTTGAAACCTGTTGTTGTTCATCGTGCTCCCGTCTTGTGTCATTAAGAGACGAGATAGCCCAAAATCGGAGATTTTCGGGTTGTTTTTTTCGTCGAGGAGGATGTTGGACGGTTTTAAGTTGAAGTGGATGATTGGTGGACGGAATGTTTGGTGGAGATACGCGAGTCCTTTGGCCGTACCGAGGATGATTCTGTATCTTGTATCCCAAGAAAGAGGCGGTGTCGAGGGTTCTCTTTCGTGTAACTTGGACTGCAAGTTTCCATTTGGGATGTATTCCGATACCAAAAGATGCATCTCCGGTGTCCAGTAATACCCTTTGATCGATACTAGATTAGCGTGTTTCGCTTTCGCTAAGATCCGGATTTCTCGGTCAAAATCTTCCAGGTTTTGAAGAATTGGGGACGGAACGAGTTTCTTGACCGCCAAGTTTCTACCCTGGTCTCCTAAAGGTGCCTTGTAGACTGTTCCAAAGACTCCTTCACCGATTCTGGAAGCTTTATTGAGAAGAGACTCCGGGTTTCTAGAAAATTCTTGAGATGAAGACGAGGACCGCGACGTTCTTGAGTTTAATAAAACAAGCTTCCCGGTCACTAAGCTTCTTCCTGATTTCGAAGACCCTGAGAAAATGCTCTCCAATGCATTGTCTACAAACGCAAGCCGCCTTCTCACAGTCGCGTTTAGTAGCGTTATGATAACAACTCCAGAGAATATGAGTATAGCAGCTGAAATTGCCACAATCACTGATACACTAAGGAACATTCCGCGGTGAAACTTTCCCGAACCGTTGCTTTCTTGGTTTTCGGGTGTACGCTCGTTGTTATTCCTGTTCCCGTAAGAGTCCGGATTGATGACAAGAGGCTTTGGAGCATTCATTGTGCAAGGTCCTCTCAACAATGGTGAACAAATGCCTAGGTTTCCTTGAAGAGCACTCTGGTCTAAGCTCTGGAACACATCTCCATCGGGTAGTCTTCCGATGAGTCGATTAAACGAAATGTTAACTAATAACAAATTCTGCAATTCCCCTAGCTCTTTAGGTATTTCTCCACTAAGCTTGTTGACCTCTAGCTTCAAAATCTTGAGTTGTTGTAAATTTGAAAGTGATTTAGGAATTTGACCGGTAATATTGTTATGAGATAAACTCCTGCCAAAAAAGACCTAAAATTGTTAGAATGAAACATTTTTCAATTAAGCAAAAATGGATATCCATCAACTTAGTTGATGTTTAAGAATGTTTCACATAAATCAAAGAAACTGCAATAGTATTATTATGTTTTATGTATTTTCAAATTAAACAATCATTTATTGTTTATATAAAATTAGTCCAAACAATCACAAAAATTCTGCTTAATTCAAATGATCATAAAAGATGAAAAAGTTTTAATTTTTCACTTCGGAAAATGAAAACATTGAAAAGTACAACGCCAACTAATTTTATGTACTAAACAAAGTTCTCTAAAACATCAAGTAATATGATACGGAGGGAGTAAGAAACGGAGACTTACAACAACTTAAGAGAAGTGCAGTTTCCGATTCCTTCCGGTATAGGACCTGTAAGTGAATTACCATCCAATTGAAGGATCTGTAAACTCCTAGACTCGCATATATCAACTGGAACCGAACCAATCAACGCGCTGTTCCTGAGATCCAAGACGGTTAGATTCTGAAGAAACTCGATTTCCGGAGGAACTCTAGTGTTGAAATTGTTCCATGACAAATTAAGGTATCTCAGGTGAATGAATAGCCCTACTTCACCAGGTATATTTCCATTCAGATTGTTCCGCGACAAATCGAGCATTATAAGTGACTCAAAGAGTCTACTTGAGCCTCTCGGGATCGAACCGGTTAAACCATTACCGGAAAAATCCATTTCTTGAATTCCAAGATCAAATAAACCATCTGGAATGCTACCGGTAAAGCCGTTTCCGTGTAACTGAACAATCTCAAGCTCCTTGCAAGATTCCAAAGATTCCGGAATCTCGCCGGAGATTTTGTTCCTAGACAAGATTAGATCTTTTAAAGATCTCAAGTTACTTATCGAAGAAGGAAGCTTCCCGGTTATCTCATTGTTGGAGAAATCCAAATGTACTAAACCATTCAAGTCACCAATCCATACCGGAAAATCACCGGAGAGCAAATTATTCGATATATCGAAATGAGTTAAAGAACTTAACCGTTGAAGAGTCTTCGGTAATTCGCCAGAGAAACGGTTAAAACTCAAATCAACTCGGTTCAAATGTGGACATAGTCCAATATCTAAAGGCAATGATCCTGAAAATTGGTTTCCTTGTAATTGCAACTCTTTCAAGTTGTGTAAAGAGAGTATTCCCAATGGTATCGATCCCGAAAGAGAATTAAACGAAAGATCTAATGTTCTAAGCCTCTCAAGTTTCCAAATTCCAGAGACGAAACTCGGGTTCCCCGAAAAACGGTTACTTGAGAGATTAAGACTGTTCAAAACAGAGCATTGAAACAGAGTATTTGGGATTTCACCTTCAAGATTGTTTTGAGACAGAGAGAGAAACCTAAGAGAGGAACAGTTGGTGAAGAAACCGTCAAAGAGTGTACCGGAGAACGAGTTTCCGGTTAAATCGAGGTGTTGCAACGAGCTGATTGAACCGAAAGAAGACGGGATTTGACCGTAGAGATTGTTGTGGCTAAGATCTAGCTTCTTGAGATTCTTGTTGTTTGATAGAGCAATGATGTTACCAGTGAAGTTGTTGTTGGAAAGTGAGAGTACTTTTAAATGTTGAAGCTTTTGGATTCCACGGCCGATTTTTCCGGTTAAGGCTAAACCGTCTAGGAAAAGCTCGGTGACTCGAGATGTTTTGGGATTGCATTTGACGTAATTCCATGAACAAGGAGAGTCATCGTCTTCGTTCCATGACTTGAGGTTTGAAAATGGGTCTTTGAGGTCTGATTTGAAGACAATTAGTCCCAAAACGTCGTCGTTTAGTTGGATAGAGTCTAGATCATCACCATTGGTTAGTGATATCAATGTCATTAGGAGAAACAAAGTATATGAGATCTCTTTTCTTCTTTGATTACTCATTATGATTGTATTGAAAGCTAATTTGGTTGGGAAAGAGAGAGAGAGAGGAGAGAGTTATTGCATTTTGAGGATAGAGAGAAGAGAGAAGAGAGAAGAGAGTAGTTTTGTGCCAAAGAGAAGAAACTCGAAGTGATTGTGAGTGTAAGATTCTGAAGTTAGGAAAAAGACAACTAGAACCAGTTACATCTGATCCCTAAGGGCCAAATGGACCACATGTTCTGTTCCGGTCTAACTCAAAATGTGTCTTCACGTGTAAAATAGTTAAATGAAGAAATATCATACCATACCATGTTACGAGGTCATATAGGTGATAACTGTTCTAAACACCGAAAATGATACTCATTCTGTTTTTTTTGGTAAACATGATACTCATTCTGTTTGACGATATATGTCAATTTTATGTTTAAAAACATCTATAGTTTCTTTTAATAGTTTTAGTGAAATAAGAAAAAAAATAACTCATTTGTCCATGATTAAAAGCATTATAAATTTATTAGCGCAAGTAGCTTTGCCAATTTACAAATTTTTGAACACTTCAGTTTAACTCTACTTTTCTGCAAAAGAGTTGTGAAAAATGGACCACCATTTTGTTGATAAAATAAAGAATTTCATAAATCAAAATACAATTCTAAAAATAAAATATAATATTAATACTGGTGAGAAAAAAATGTTGAAATAACATTTCATTTGTAGCAAAAGAGTATAACTATAAACAGTAATAAACAAGGTTTTAAAGACACAGTTCTTCAGACTTGGAAACGCATTCCATCAGGCTCTGTTCCTCTGAGTTCACGACTTCGATATTGTCGACGGGCAATGTCAGAATGGAAATTCTTGAATCGACCGAATTCGGCAAAACGAATTCAAGATCTGCAATATCAGCTTGATCAAGGAATTACCCTCCAAAATCTAAACACTCAGGAGTTACGACAAATACGACAAGAATTACAAGTAGCTTATCGAGAAGAAGAGCTATATTGGAAAGATAAAAGTCGAAATACATGGCTTTGTCTTGGTGATCGTAATACAAAGTTTTTCTATGCGTGTGCTAAACAAAGATTGGCTCGAAATCGTCTTCTCGCAATCGAAGATGATCAAGGAACAATTCACAGAGGCGATAAGGCTATAGGCGAAGATGCAGTTCGTTATTTCACACAACTCTTCCAAACATCTAGACGAAATCATGAAGATTATACAAGTGTGTTTAATGGCTTTCAAACTAGAGTTACAGCAGAGATGAACACTAAACTTATTCAACCAATCACTGAAGCTGAGATTTACAAGGTTGTGTTCGATATTGGTCCAGATAGAGCCCCAGGACCAGACGGTCTTACAGGTGCGTTTTATCAACAGTTTTGGTCGGATATCAAGACAGAACTTATCGAGGATATTCAAAAGATATTTCAACAAAGTGTTTTTCAAGGATCTCTTAATCATACAAACCTGTGCCTCATTCCCAAGCCAGATGTTCCAAAAACTCTTAATGATTTTCGGCCAATTGCTTTATGTAATGTTGGTTACAAAATTATTTCTAAGATTTTGGTTGGCAGACTCAAGCATATATTACCACAGATTATTTCAGAAACCCAGTCGGCTTTCATACCTGGAAGAAATATAGTGGATAATGTGATAATCGCTCAGGAATTATTACATTCACTCAAGCACCGGAAACGATGGTCAAAGTCGTATATGGCAGTGAAGACTGATATCTCAAAGGCATATGATCAAATGGAGTGGGGGTTCATCCGAGAAACAATGAAGCGCATGGGATTTCATGACCAATGGATAGGATGGATAATGATGTGTATTGAATCTGTCTCTTTATCTCCAATGGTTAATGGAGTTCCTTTTGGTAATATCACACCTCACCGAGGAATTCGTCAAGGTGATCCTTTATCGCCTTATATTTTCATTCTTTGTGCGGAGGTATTAAGTCACCTTTTCTCAAAAGCAACTGAAACAAAACAACTTCAAGGTATGAAGATTAGCCAAACCGGTCCGAGTATCAATCATCTACTTTTTGCAGATGATGCCCTTTTCTTTTGTCATGCTCATCGCAAATCTTGTTCTACTATTATGCGAATTCTTCAAGAGTATGAACGGGTATCAGGCCAAGCAGTGAATCTACAAAAATCGGCGATTACCTTTGGAGCAAAGGTCAGAGATGATGTAAAAACAAGATTACGACACATATTGAATATACATAATGATGGAGGTGGAGGAAAATATTTAGGTCTTCCAGAAAATGTTGGGCGTCAAAAGAAAGAGATTTTTCAATATGTGGTTGATAAAGTCAAACAGCGAACACAAAGTTGGTCTCATCGATTTCTCTCTGAGGCGGGTAAAGAAATTCTGTTAAAAACGGTTGCTCTTGCTATGCCTGTCTATTCAATGAATGTTTTCAAGCTTCCTAAGGGTATTGGTGATGAGATTAATAAGGTTTTGGCTGATTATTGGTGGAGCAAAGGTTCGGGTAAAAGATCGATGCATTGGCTGTCTTGAAACGAATGAGTGCTCCTAAAAGAGAAGGAGGTCTGGGATTTCGTAACATAGAGGATTTTAACATTGCTTTACTTGGAAAACAAGTACACCGTCTACTTACTAACCCGGGGAGTTTAGCAGCACAACTATTGAAAGGGAGGTATTTTCCATCGACAAACATTCTAGAATCGGGTCAAGGATACAAACCATCGTTTCTTTGGACTTCACTTTTACATGGACGGGATTTGTTACGTAATGGAATGCGATGTCTAATAGGCACTGGTAGTGAAGTTCATGCTTTTACGGATAAATGGTTAAACACTCACCCACCACGTAGTGCACAATTACAAGAAGGAATCCAAACCGATATAACAAAGGTGAAAGATCTATTCATCCCAGGAAGTATTCGGTGGAATCATACTCTGTTAAATTCTTTAATTCAACCAGAGGATGTACAAGAAATTCTGAAACTCAAAGTTTCGGAATATCAAGTTCAAGATCTTATCGGCTGGAATTATACAAAAGATGGTGAATACACGGTGAAATCGGGTTATTGGTTTGCTACACAACTTCATGATCCAGGTAATATTGTTCCTCCACAAGGTGATCCTTTATTGAAAGAGACTATTTGGAAAATACAAACAGCCCCAAAGCTTAAACACTTCTTATGGCGCATTCTATCTCAAGCCATGCCAGTTGGCTCTGTCTTAAAACGGAGAGGAATTATTCGGGAAGCATTGTGTAGACGTTGTTGCACCGAAGAAGAGACTTTTGATCATTTATTCTTCAACTGTCGATACGTTCAGGCAATTTGGAGAGGTTCCAACAACAATTTCTTACATTTGACTGATGAAAATGTGCCATTTGAATCCAAATTTCAGAGGATTATAGATACAACTCGCAGTAATAATCTATCGGGATTCACGCGTCATCTTCCATTATGGATAGTGTGGAGAATTTGGAAAAGCAGAAATCTACTAATCTATGAGAGATATGCAAGGACATGGAAACAAGATATCTTTGATGCACGAAGAAAGACAAAAGAGTGGCTAGCTAACATTTCCATCAATACAAAGCAAAAGAATCCACAACCAACTGATTCACACTGGAGTAACCCAAGATCAAGCTTTGTTAAATGCAACTATGATTGTCGTTTTAAACAAGACAACACACCTTCAGGTATGAGCTGGATTGTTAGAGACGATAAGGGTTTCTATATTGGTTCTGGTCATGCCACTGGAAGAATTTGTCAATCACCTTTGGAGGCTGAATTACAAGCTCTTTTAATGGCATCACAGTATGTATGGTGTAAAGGATATCAGAGAGTAATATTTGAAGGTGATAATGCAACAGTGACTAAATTGATTGAAGGAACAGGCAAACATTTTGGTCTGTTACAATTGGATCAGTGAAATAAGACGATGGCATACGAAGTTTGCGGAAACAGAGCTCAAATGGGTGCATAGACATAGCAATGCGGTAGCTGATCGATTAGCAAAGGAAGTTGATAATATTTCGGGTTATGTTTATTATTATTATGTACCAACATGTATATTAAATCTTCTTCATGAAGATCATATTTCCTCACATTAATAAACCAGTTAGTTGATAAAAAAAAAAAAAAACTATAAACAGTTACCAAAAAAAAGAGTACACTACAAGAAAACAGTCCAGAAGTGACTGCGGTTAGTGACTGCAAAAGTAGTCACTAATATTTCCGACGCTATTGCGACGAACTTGTGACTACTTTGCGACGCCATAAATCCGCGTCGCAAATTAGTCGCTAATTTGCGACGCCAAAACCTGGTCGTAAGAGCGTCGCAAATTGGCGACTAATTTGCAACACTTATTCGAAGGTTTAGGGCTAGTCACATATCAGTCACTAATTAGCGACTCGTTTACAACTACTCTATGGGGTCGCAAATATGTGATTACTTTGTGACCATCAAAGCAGTCACAGATTAGTGACTACCATAAGAGCGTCACAAAAGCGTCACAAATGTTTAAATGTAGGTAACAATTTTTTTAAAAAATTGGTAGTGACGAATTTGTGACTCTTTAGTGACCATATAGGGTTTAGGATTTCAAAATAACAATTTTTTAAAAAAAATTGGTAGTGACGAATTTGTGACTCTTTAGTGACCATATAGGGTTTAGGGTTTCAAAATAACAATTTAAAAAAAAACTTAATAGTGACGAATTTGTGACTCTTTGGTGACTATATAGGGTTTAGGGTTTTGGATTCTCAAACCTATACTAACGTCACAAAATAGTCACAAATATACCACTATTTTGCGACACATTTGCGACGCATAAGTAAATTTGCGACTGATTAGTGACTACTTTGCCACTCCATTTTACAATAATACACATTAAACCCCAAAATGTATGCTTCTATGATTCATAGTTGTATTTAGCTTGTACTAAAGCCAATAACAAAGTAGCCAAGATATGATTGTAGTGAGTAAATCAATTTCTAAAAAAATATTTATGTGAGAACAACATTAATGTACTTTAGCTTATAAACACTTGGAAGTTTTAAAGTAAGTTTATGTGAAGTTGATGTTTTTGTAAATTAGTTTTGTTAGTGGTGGTATAATGGTTATATCATTTTATTTAGGGTATATGGTTTAGGGAAAGGGTAGAAGAATAAATTTTGGGTCTAAATGTTTAGGGTTTAGGGATTTGATTTGTGACTAACTTAAATCGTCACAAATCAGTCACAAATTAGTAACTATTTTGTTACTCTTTTGAGACTAATATATTTTACTTTCCCGCTCATTTGCCTTCTATAATTTCAATTTCCCTCTCGCCCCAATCTGAAAAAATCAAAATTTGGGTCACTTTTATACAAAATCTCTTTGTCTCCAGATCTCCCTCCTCTTTGATTTCCTCTTCTCTGTTTCATCTCTCTCTCTCTCTCCCTCTCCCCCCTAGGTTTTTTGCTCTGTGTTCTTGTAGCTCTTCTTCTTCGACTCGTCTCCAAAAACCCCTAGGAGAAGAGAATCCAAGCAAAGAGAAGAGCGTTGCGATGAGGCCGATTTTGATGAAGGGACATGAACGTTCCTTGACGTTTCTCTGGTACAACAGAGACGGAGATCTGCTTTTCTCTTGCGCTAAGGATCACACTCTTACCCTCTGGTTTGCCGATAATGGCCAACGACTCGGAACTTACCGTGGTCACAATGGTGCTGTTTGGTGCTGCGATGTCTCCAGTAAGTCCCTGGATTCTTAATTCGTGAAATTGAAATCAGATTTAGGGTTTTTAGATGATGCGTTAGAGAAACCCCTTTTGTTTTAGTGATTTTGTGAATTTGATTGAGATTCTGTTTTTAAACTAGATGGTGTAATCGAAATCCTTCAATTTCACTCTTTTACTCCTTTCGCTCTCTCGTTTTCTTCGATTCTTAGATTACTGGTTAACGGATTTTGCAGAATACGCATTCAAAGCCGTGAAGGCAGCTGGAATTACATCGATCGGTGTGCGAGGCAAAGATTCAGTATGCGTCGTTACTCAGAAGAAAGTTCCGGTTAGTCCTATTTTTGGGGGTTTCTTTGACGATTTGGGTCTAAGTGATTGCATATTGTATTAGGGTGTAGATCTATGCGCTTGTAGTTTTTGAGGGTTTTGATTATTTGGGATCCAATAAATTTGAGATTTTGACACTTTTTCAATATATATCTGAGATTTTCATGGTTTTTGCAATTGGGCAGGACAAGCTACTAGATCAGTCAAGCGTATCTCACCTTTTCCCTGTCACTAAGTACCTTGGATTGTTAGCCACTGGCATGACAGGTTCGTATATTCCGATACTTCGATATCCGTGTTGTAGGAAAATCGCAATGCTTTGTATGATAAACACTAGCTTGCTTATGTGACTCTTGAATGAAATGGCAGCTGATTCAAGGTCCTTGGTCACGCAAGCAAGGAATGAGGCAGCTGAGTTTAGGTTCCAATACGGATACGAGATGCCTGCGGACATTCTCGCTAAATGGTATATACTTTTGCAAACTGACCTGCTTAATTAGTTCTTAGCTAATTGTTGGGTGTTAAGTTATCACTCTTATCTATGTCTACACTAATGGACTATGTAACTGAAATAATGAACAATTTGGTTGACAGGATTGCAGATAAGTCACAGGTCTACACTCAACATGCTTACATGAGACCCCTTGGAGTAGGCAAGTTTGCTATCTCTTCCTTACCTGGTTTATATATATATACATTTGCTTGTGTTTGTTTGTGTGGTGTACTGCTAGTTATTTAATTGGAGACCAAAGACTCATTCTTGTTTCTTTGTCTTTCTGAAGTCTTTTGAACTAGATGGTGTAATGTAGAAACCCTTTTGATTTCATTGATACTTAATTAGTGATTCTGTTTCATCGATACTTGATTGATCTCAATTTCAACACTTGTATTTTGAATTTCATTGGAAGAAAAGGAAAATTTCATTGATTACTGTACTCTATTGTTACTTCATCGAAACTTTTTGTGGAGTTTGATTATGCAGATGATGAGAATTGGATTCGGTCTGGAAACCTTTGCTAATACCAGCCTCAAACAAAACAGGTTCATAAATCAATTCGTATGTTTTTTTTTTAGCTCAAACTCTCAAATGAGAGTAAAGATTGATTGTGCTCTGTTTTCTCTTGGTTTCTCATAGTTGAAATCTTTTGTTTTCTGTTTCCAGAGTTTGATTCTATCATATGGATAAAGATCACGATGACACATGTCTTTGCAAAGTTTCTCTCTTCAAGAAAACCATTTCGTCCACAAAGGATTGAATGTTTGATATTAAATCTTTAACTCTAGCCTAACACTAGTCTCTATTCTCTAGCTTTGTTATATATATCATCTCACACTCTTTTAGATTTCATGAGACTTGTAAAGTTTATGAATTTGAACAAACTTGATATGTAACTCTTTTTTGGTACTCTTATCTTGTTTTGTCAAGCTTTAGCTTGATTACTACTTTGGTTTGTTTTAATTTAAGTCTTTTTCTTCTTCTATTTTAGCTTCTCAAAACAAACATTTAGATTCAAATTAGTAACAATTTGGTACCAAATCAGTAGCAAAGAATTGGCTAAACAAGTGACATTTGGTGGCTAATAAGTGACACCATAGAGACTAATTTGTGACCAACTTATATTTTTATAGAGTGACAAAATAGTGGCTATTTCGTCGCTAATTAGCCACTACCTATATTAGTCTCTCATTAGTCACAAATTTGCGACTACGTTTAACAGTCACATATTAGTCGCTGATTAGCGACCCAAAATGATCGTCACAGATGAGTCGCTAATTAGCGACGGATTTGTGACGCCAAAAATTAGCGACGAGCGTTTTGTGACGACTTATTTTCGTCGCAAAGTAGTCGCAAATGGGTCATTAGTGACGAATTTGTGACGTTTCTGGGAGTGGCTAATGGCCTGTTTTCTTGTAGTGGTAGAACTTTAGACACAACCGCATAAAAATTGTAAACAACTAAACAAAAAGAACAATCATAAAATGAAAAAACAAATAAAATCGAATTAAACGAAATTATGATTTATAGACGGTAATCTAATCTAATTTGATGTTTTCAACCAAAATAATATAGTTATAAGGTGTGTATTCAATAATAATAAAAAAGTCTTCATCATAAACAAAATCATTATATATAAAGATATACAATTGATTGCCCCGACTTGCACGTAATAATAGAGTAGAAAGTAATATCACGAGGAAAGGAAGAGATGAGATAAAAGGTATGGTCAATAGAGATAGAGACCTATGAATTTGAGAATCCAAATAAAATATGATGAAATAAATGAAAAAAAAAAGGGTGAAGAAGAAAAGTAGAAAAGAACAAAAGTAGAGTTTGGTGCCATTAGAGCAAGAAAGACTCGTGACTGCAAAAGTTATGTGCAAAATCCACCGCACAATTAGATTACCTGTTTTTTTTGTCTCGACCACTGTCTCTTTACCCCACCACTCAATTTTGATTCATATTACGAACTAGATTAAGCTCTTTAAGATTATTTCCTATTATTAAGGGAGATTGATACGTTTCTTGGTTAGAGACAATTTTGTTTAATAACCATTGACTATGATTTGCGATCGTGTTTAGTTTGGATTAGCCAACACCATTGACTATGATTTGTGATGGTGTTTAGTTTGGAATTGTATATATAGTCGAACGTCTTCAACATATATTTGACACGAGTGGCAAAATTATAACTTATGAAATGGCAACATTCTTGTTAAGTTAGAGTAGTTCTTCATCTATATATGATTGATTGTATTGCATGGTCCTTTACTGGTCATCTACAAACTGGTTTTGGGATGGTTTTGGTTTAGTGATTGAGTTACTAAATTAGGTGAATGCTAGTTTAATTATGATATTGATTGTAACAAGATATAACTACGATACTTAGGCGTAGTTGATTATCGACCTAAGAGAGTGGCTTAATCATATCATAGTGATTTAAAGTACAGGACGAAAGAAAAACTATGTCAATTGCCTCTAGACCTAAACACTAAATAATTTGAATTGTGAATCCTGAAAAAAACCTTGAATCTCCAACGCTTCTAATACATTGTTTTCAATGCTTTTATATTAATCGATTTTTATTATTAATTTGCTTGATTTCGCTTAGCTTATTTTATTTCTTAGTTAACTATTGTGCATTCTAAATTTATGTGGAACTCGATCATTAAATATTGCAACTGATTTATTGTGTACTTACAATTTTTTTCCATTCTTAATGTTATGGTAAAACCTGACTCCACCAATCACATGCAACATAAAAAAAAAATATTATTCCTCAGATTCTTTAAGATTTATTCATTCCATTCTCTATTTGTTTTAAGCGATTCCACAATAATAGCAATACAAGCCAAAAAGAAAAAAAAAAAACTGAAACTGTGTCTGAATTTTGGTAACGGAGCATGCTCTCAATCTTGGTCGTTTTCCAATTATTATTGCTTACACCATTCAAGAGACTCTTCCTGCCAAATACAGTCTTGTAACTATTGGAACTTGGGTTAGCAAAAAAAAAGAAAACTAAATGGAACTTAGTTGTTTTCAAAATGATAAAATTTGAATTTCAAATTACGTCGACGCCATCCGAATAAGGGCTGGACAAAAATAACTGGAACCAAAAAACTGAACTGGAACGACCCAAAATTATCCAAACCAAAACCGAATTGAACTTTTAAGAATACCCGATGGGTTTTATATATCTAGAACCAATAGAACCGAAATCGAACCGAGAACCGAATGGGTACCCGAAAAATCCGAAACATAAATTAATCCATAGATATGTATGGATAGTTTGGGTATATTTTTACAATTTTTTTTGTTATGTTTACGATTAATTCGGTTAGTTCAAATATTTTTATCTATTGGTAAGTAGTTTGGATAAAAATAGCTAATATAAGTGTATTGTTTTATTTTTTATGAAAAACAAATACTATTTTTTGGATAATTCAGGGTAGTTTGGATAAAAAAATCTCGGAACCAAACCGAAACCGAATGAAAACTAAAAATTGTGGGTATTTATTATAAGAACTAAACCGATCTGAAACCGATAGGAACTAAACCGAAACTATTTCGGTACACATATGGGTCTTATAGCCCTCTACTCAAAAGATCCGGAACCGATTGGTACCGACCCGAAACCGAACCGAATATCTGAATGCCCATGCCTAATCCGAATGATTACTCTTATTTAGAAACCAAAAAAAAAAAAAATCAAATTTATGAATCAACAAAAAAACATAGATTTACAAGATCCAAATTAAATAAAGAATAGAAGCCAATGTTTTCGAATTATTAGTTGTAGTGAAGTTTTTTTAATCATAGACTCATGTGGATACAATAATTTAAGGCCTTGTTCCCATATCGAAGTGACAACAATCACGAGCAAAGTATGGTGCAAATGGTTTGCATAGGTGGAATACCTGGAATAATGTGAGTGGAAAATGATTTTTTTTGTTCCACTAGTTCTTCTAAAAAGAAGATAATTTTATATTTTGACCACTGGTAAAAAATATTCGCTTGCTCTACCATTAATCACATCTCTGATGTTTCCCATGGCTAAACCCCTAATATGCAACACCATCGTCACTTCTTGGCTCAACAACTCCTAACAGTTCCATCTTCGTAGTCCTTTACTGCGTCACTTTCGTCCTTTGCACTCATTGCCGCTTATTCCCCTTATCGCTTACCAAACAACCCCTTAACCTTGAATACTTTTTTTTCCTTTCCAAAAGTTATACCTTCGAGATCTTATTCACATCATAATCCTTTGTAAATTATGTTATCAAATCAATAACCAAAATAGAAAAAAAAAAAAATCAGAATTCAATACATTTTTTTACTGCCTACTTTATAAATGTTTATAGTTTTTTCATCTCCTCCTCTTCTTTCTCTTCAAGAAAGGCATAGCACTTAATCCTCCAGCTGAAGAATTCCCAGTTTCAATTACATCATTCTCCTCCAACGATGCATCTTCTTCATTTTGACGTTTAGATTTATTTCTGTGTTCTTCACTATCTGTGTTGGCATTGTCCTCGCCTGTTTCATCTTCGTCAACACAGAATCCACCACCCACAGCTCTGTAATCATCGGTAGCTTTATTCTCCAAACGAGCATCTCCAATATCAGCTTCTTCATCTGCACAGAACCCACCTCCCATTTCGATATGGTCTTCAGAAAGATTGATCGGTGATGCATCGATAATTGTTGTTTCGTTCTGATTTCTTTCAGCAGAGTCTTCGTCTCTGAGGAACTCAACATCTTCCAAATTCTCATTGCTTCTTGACTCGTCCAATTCATCATCTTCTTTTGCATTGTACTTCACAGGATTCCGAGATCGTGTTGACTGGAAATTACAGATAACAAAGTGAACCCACCACATAATCAAATCAAATTCCAATGTGAAAAAAAGAGAGTAAATTAAGGCTTACCCTTCGCACGTTTTGAATACTTTCATCGTGACGTGCCTCCAAATCAACTACGTTATCAATATCATCAGAACTGCCGTCAGATAGCTCAAGGAGGAGATTTCTTTCGTCCCTTCCTTTTCCTTTTCCTCTTCCTCTTCCTCGTCCTCTTTTCTGGGCTCTACCTCTGCCTCTACTACTAGATGGTTTTTCTAAGCGAGTCCTTTTGCTTTTCTCATTCTCATCAGCTTTTTCTGAATCTTTGTCTGAAGTGTTATCTTCAGTTTCATGGCGAGCGAGTCTTTTCTTGTTTTTGTTTCTTGGACCTTCCTGGACAGTAGTATGATCAATCACTTCTGACGATAGACCTCCGCCAATTCCTTTGACAGCTTTTTTAATTCTCTTACTTCGGATCTTTGCAAATCTTTCACTAAAGGAATAGAAAGCTTCCATCCGAAGTTGCGTCTACATGGAAAGAAAGAAACAAAATTGTCACATATATAGGTATTAATCATATCCATGCATAAAACAAAAGATCAAATGTAGATGAAGACCTCTCGTTTTTCATACTCCTTCAAGACCGGTAGTAGCAGATCATCTGTCTTCTTACCGTTCCAACCAAACTTCTCCCAGCATAGCCTTCACCCAAAAAAATAAAAAGCGAGACTACAGAATCAGAACTCAGGACATTGTTTCGTAACGTGCAGGTAATTCTATGCACAAACCGAGTCGATGGCCAAATCATGTAACTTTTTCCCTGTTTCTATTTCAGATTCATTGAAGCCCTAGGTGGCTTTAAAGAAGAAATGTCAAACCATGCCACATTGTTTGAAGGAAACTATAAGGTAAATGGAAGATTTTAAGTCCCTGGTACTGAGAAAGGATGGTCATATACATATCCAATATTAAAATTTAAAGTTAAGAAACGACTTACTTTCGAAGAACTAAAAGATCAGGCTTGCCCCATGAGAAAAGCTCGGTCGACCGATCCACTTGTGGACTTAAGTAGGCTGAAATAACAAGCTCACTAGGGAAAGTGTAAGGAATATGCCAGTTTTTGCTTACTTTCCTCTGTAAATATAAACGGTAAATCAAATTAGCAGGAAAGATAAGTCAAACTCTGACGAGTTGGACCACATTAAATATTGAAGTTCGTTAAAAGAGCAGTACATGCTTATCCATGAAAATTTTCTTTATTTCTTCTGTCTCATTAGTCGAGGCACCTGAGATAGTTCCTGTATCATCTACAGAGCCAGATCCACGCTTCTTTACATTCGAACCTGTTTTCGCACCAGTCTTTCCAAAAATGGATGGATCAGGTGATTCAACCCATTCACGGAATTTCTGAAGCCCATACTCCTCGGGAAATGCATTTACAACTTCAATAGCATTGACAATACCAATTCCACTGCATGTCAAAACAATTACGATATCAAGTAAATAAAGAATGAGACTTTGAACCTATGCAGCTAAAAAATCTGCCAACCTGATTCCTTCTGTGTAATCACTTCCTAGAAGCATTGCCATGCGGATTATTTGATCTCTGCTCAAGCCAAGCTCCTTCTCAATGTCCTGAGAATCAGAAGAGAATATGGAAGCTCATTAGAAACTGAAGAAGAAGATAAACTCATCGCAAAAAACAATGACTTCTTAAATCCACAAGTAGGAAAACAGAGCTTGAGGACTAATATGCACACCTTCATAAAGTATGTCTCCACATATTTGCGATCATCAAATATATTTTTGTACACGCTCCTTGCTCCAAACAAGAATACATCAGAATCGTCAGTGACAATGCCATCAACAAGGTTTGATTGTTCCATAAATGCACACTGTGCCTCTGCTTCCATGGGAGCTATGATGTATGGTAAGCCAAATATTTGGAGTAGCTCCTACGAAAATCCAAAATAAACAAAACATTATAAGTTTGTTATCATATCCAGTAAATCAAAATCTTTCAAAAGTTTGCAAGATGACAATAATTCATAAGTATACTAGAGACAATAGGCAAACCTGGCATTCTGCAAACATCTCACTGCTAACAGATTCGGCATTCCGCTCAAGTTTCCTTTGTTCATCACCTAAACTCACATATTCTTGGTCGAGAAATCGCATTTCCTCCTCCAAATTTGCTTCTGAAATTTCAACAGGCACACCTTTCTCCTCTATTGAATTCTCAAAATTAAAAGTTTCCTCCCTTCTTTCTTGCTGTGAATCTGTGTCATATACTATCCCTATGGGCGATCTGATGACATCATGAGAAGGGTCCCTTAATTCTGTGACGGGACTTTGGGATGTATGTCTTCTATTATCTCTCTTATCTTCCATCATGGTGGATACGTCAACATTAGCGTCAACATTTTCCACACTACCACAAATAGATTCCTCACCCAGAAAACCAGTTCTCTCCTCGTCAGCTATGGGCATAGCAGACACTTTGACAGCTTCTCCGCCAAAACATTCAGAATCATCTTCATTAAGTTGTCTAGCCACGGTGGACATCATGTGGCTATCACTAGCAACATTAAATGCTTTCTCGGGTGAGATAGCTGACTTTACCTCTGGCATTTCGTTGCTAACAGCATGTCTATCGTTATCAGAACCGGAAGAAGGGTGTGTACCGAATTGTTTGGTTATCCCTCTCTGACCATCTGCATTGTCCGCTACAGAAGTGCTGCACTTCTCATATATATCCCCACTAGTCGAGATTGTTTTTCCGTCTAGAGATCCCTCCTTAATTTCACTAGAACACAGACTTGTTCCGCTCCTCTTTCTCTTCTCTAATGGTTGACCAGGCACTGAAGGTCGATCATCTTGAGTTGGCTTGTCAACAACTAGATTTACCCCTACCGTTTGATTTTCTTCAAGAAGAATATCCCCAGAATTCTTATCATGTAAGTCAAGAAGACTTTTCTCGATGGCCTCCTGCAGATCAGCTTCTTCTTCCAGATAGCCTTTTGAGACCTTTGTTACTGTATCATTCTCGATAGAGTTACTGGCATTTTCACATGTGGTTTCTTCCCATTCTGCATCATCATCGCTACTAATATCCTGAGGGATATGCTGATTGCCTGAATTCAATTCAATCTTAGAGACAACATTGTTCTGAGCAGGCATTTCTTCTTCCCAATCACTGTCAGAAGCCCACAGTGAAGAGTCTTCTTTAGGGTAATTTTCTGTAGAACTGATTGTCACTGGTCCTCCCGCTGCCAATTGAAGAAACATATCATCTTCGTCATTGAGATCTTTTCCACCACCATCATTTTCAAACGCTATCTCTATTGAAGATGGATTTTGCAGCACAGAATCATCATTCTGGTTATCCAGATTCACAAAATCACATTTCTTAACAGGCAAATTCCCAAGAAACTGGTCCTCAGAAGGAAAGTTCTCCCAGGCGCTCAATGTTTCATCATTGTTAGACTTAGAACCAAACGTTGTTCTCTCCTTTTCTTTCATCAAATGTAGATTCCTCTGGATATCACGGGTCATTTGGATCCCCATGTGTCTGTTCCTTATTCTTACACGGCCCCTTTCGTCTACATATACTTCAATATTTTCATCAGGATTTGTTGGTTCATCTCTATCCAACTCAATGGAAGCATCTGATTTATTCAGCAAAGAAACCTTCTTAACGGGGACTGGCAACGACTGTTGTGGCGTATTTTTCTGATTTTCATCATTTATTCCTTCCCTGGCAGACGCAAGTACTCTAGAACACATTAAAAACCTCAGTCAGTTTCTTAACGTCAGAAACTTATTCTTTAATAGAATTCAAAAAATGCTCACTCTTTATCGCCAGTAAAGGAAGATGAGAAGATAAACTCTCTGTTTGCTTCAGAAGCTATCCTAGAAGTTTGAACTCCGCCAACAGCCCTTCCACCAGCATTTCTCTGAACTTCATTTATTTCCCGACGGAAGGCTACTGTTTTAAGATATGCTTCTATTTGCAGTTCTGAAAATTTTTCAGGGGCCTATACGCTCATAAAATAAGATAGCAACTTCCATACTCAGTGTCTCCTCATACAGAAAGGTTCAAATACACAATGAAGCAAGAATGAGTCAGAAATTTATACAACTCACCTTCTTGACCTTTTGGTACTTTTGCCGGTTTTCCGCCATCAATCTTTCTCTCATCTACAAGTAAAGACATAATTAAATAATTCTGAAACGTTCTTGAAATTTCAACATGCTGTCAAAATAGCTAGTTACCTGAACAAGGAGGTCAAGCTGCATGGATGGAGGAAGAGAAGCCAAAACAGCTGGGTCCACATTCCCATTCATTACTGGCTAGAAAAGTAGACAAAATAATATTAGCAGCTGAAGATGGTAAAGTATCAGATAACTCCTCCTTAAAAAAAGACATAATTCCAAAAACACTATCATAATTCTTCATTAAAGCAATGAAGATTTCATCCAGATGAAAGAAATTTCCTTTTTTCACAAAAAGAGGTCCGGCCAACTTGACGACTGGTGCTGATTGCTAAACTAAAAACTATTCCACTTAACCAATTTACATCATCCGAATAATAGTGAGCTGTTACTTAAGTATAAGAATATAAAGCAAGAGAATATGTGGTCCATAGACCAAAGATTACCAATAGCATTTGCTCATCTTCTTCGCTGCCCTCCTCCTCCGATGAGATAGCTGCAGCAGAAGTCGATGCTTTGCTAATAAAATCTCTGTTTTCTTCTGCAGCAAGGGATGCTGCCAACCTATATAAAACCAAGACAAGCAAACAAAAATGACTACATGCAAGCAAACATATACAGCCACTATGTCAATTACTGCTTACATCTCATCCAACTTTTCCTGATAATCCTTCGCCAGGACTGAAGAATCCTGGTCAAGATTACTCTTTGCTTTGTCATCTACGTCCTCCCCATCCAACAAAACTCCCTTTCCCTTGGGATCAGACTTCTTCGAGTCACCCACATAAAATAATAGACATTATATAAATTTCAATAACCAAATCACTTACAAAACTAAAGCAAAATGACACTGAAAGAACTGACAATTAGGGATTGAACATAGACATACCACGAATAAGTAAACACCATGTTTGCTACCAATTGTTAAGTCCCGCAAACAGATTCTCAAGATTCTATAATTATTAAACTTCAAAAGATGCAATACTATAGGCATGTGAATAACATAAACTGGAAACATGCCACAACAACACACCGTAAACAAATTTCAAAACTCTTAATTACCGTGAGATGCAGCAATTAAAAACAAAAAAGAATATAAACTGGACTCTGCCATTCTATGACAAGCACAATTAACTTCAACTTAGTTTCAGTGGGTCTGTTCAGAGAAATGAACCTCTTGGTACCAAAAAATCCTAAGAAGAAGCCTCTAACTAATGAACAAAAGAAGTAGAGAACTTTTTCCTATCAGTATGTAAAGTAACATAAACCACCTAAGCCAGTTCAACAACAAGACCATCTAATGTTCTTCTTTGCAGTTCAATGATTAGTATTCACTTACCGTAGAGCCTCTGATGGAATCTTCATCAGGATTTTCTCCACCCATAGATGCTCGCATTCTACATCAACCGAGTTCGTTAAAGCACAATAATCAATGAAATGTACGGTTACAATAACCAAAATGTGTAGCTTACACTTACATCTCATCAAGCGTTTCCTCTCCAAAACTACTTCCCCCAGCATAATCATTCAAATGCTCTTGCACAGATTCAGTTTTCTCTTTATCACTATTGTTCTGCTGCAATCTTTGATTCTTAAGATCTTTAGCTTGTTCCTTAAGCCTCATTTCCTTAAGCTACAACAAATCAACCCCAAATCCAATTCAATTCAATAAAAACCAACTAAATCACCTAAAAACTTCCTAATTTTGATTGGGACTGACCCGATTAAGCAGCAATTTCTCGGCGGTTTTCCGGATTTTCGTCTGAGCGTTTTCTCGCTGACGACGACGCGCAATGACGGTGCGGCGTTTCAAAGCCGGAGTGGCACCGTCAAATACGAAAACCGGTTTAGTCTTTAGAAACAAAAGCTTACAAATCCTTCGGAAAAAGCCAATCAAGTGAGCGTTCTGCACCATATCTCCCTTTTCGTCACGCATCGCTTTGATAAACTGTACCATCCATATACTCGCATCTGCAAATCGACCATCATCATCGTCATCAAATTTAACCTTGGATTCGTCAAGTAACGAACTGAAGAAAATCAAAATCGTTGTCATAGTGATCGTCGGAGAAATTCGTACCGATGGCTAATCGTTTACCGGCTAGGGTTTCGACGGAGACACGACGACCTACCGGAGATAAGAGCTCCCAAAGCCCTTGAACACCCATTGTGGCAGTTTCTTCACCGCCTGAGAAATGACTTCGCCGATAATCGGAACCGCCAAATTCCCCCGAGTATATATGTATTGATGATTTAATACGGCGTCAATACAAGCCCATTAGGGCCCAATATAGGCCCGTTTAACCCAAAAAAAAAATGCAAGTTTTTTTGTTGTTGCTATGTTATGTTGTTTTTGGTTTTTATTTTCTCTAGGATTTGCATAAAGCAAAGGACCAACATTGCTCTCTTCTTATAAATTTTGTGTTTCTGGTGAATTTTTGGTTTGTACTTGGATAGTGTAGTGTTCGAAATATATATTTTTTTTTGCTTTTGAACATCTGATATTTTATTAAACTGTAAGAATTTATACACAAAATTTTAAGATAATTGACGAATACAAATAAGAAGAGATAATAATAACTAAATCATTCATTTTTATACCATATAAATACCGCAAGTAACATGATATAATGATATACATCAGAGACCAAATCAGTGTTATGCCCATTTTTCAGTTATATACAAATTAAATGCTTTAGAAAACCGCCGATGTTTTGTTTGTAAAACGTCTATGTTAACATATAAAGGTTCAGGAGTTTTTTCTCATTAAAATATCTTTTGGTTAATATTTTGATATACCATGATTGGAAAAGCACAATAATAAAAAAAAGAAAAACGAACTAAGACCATCCCCACCTATGAATTTATAAAGTATCAAAAAAATAAAAAAATATTAAAAAATGGCACCTGGTGCATTTTTTTTTTTTTTTTTAAATTTGGATTGTAGTATTTTATTTTTTTAAAAAATCTTATGTTTTTATATAGAGGAATTCCCTAATATGCCACCATTTTTCAAAAAGTTCCAAAAATAACACTTAATCAATAGTTCCAAAATACCACAAATACAAAAATTGATTTTCAATAGATTTGTAATTTAAATTTATTGGTTTGGATTAACTATTCCCAAAGTAAGATATCAATTTTAGGGGGTAGGGTTTGAGTTTGGGGTTTAATGTTGAGTTTTAAATGTCAAAACTTCATTTTAATTTTGTGGTATTTTTGTATTTTTAACAAAAGTGTATTTTAAAACTTTTCAAAAAATGGTGGCATTTTTTTGAATCGTCATTTTATTATATATAATTTTCATTATTATCCAATTTGCAAAAAATTTAAAAAACAATTTTAATGATACCGACACCAGTCTCACCAGTGGAAGCAGATTTATTAACAGTATCATAATGAATCTCAAATAATAAATAAATATTAAAATTTATACTAAAATAATGCGGATATCATAGGTGTTTGGGTATTATGGATGTGCATGCTCTAAGGTAGCATCTTTAGGGGTAATTCTTAGATCCACCCCTAGGGTGTATCTTTGTATACACCTCTTGAGCTCTTAACCAATCATTTAGCCACGTAGTTAAAAACAAAAAAAAAACAAAAAATCTTGTAAAAAAAAGACGGCAAAGTCTGTAAACGCCGTCTAATTAACAAGGGAAAAAAGGTTTCGTTTTATGTTCTACAGTGCCCGATCGAAATAATAAAAGCTTTTTGTTTTATGTTCGTTTTGAGAATTCTCGACAATTTTGATCACAAGAAGCAAGACTAGACAACTAATTGTTAGCGTTAATTATACAAGTAAGTTGTGCCACTCTCTCAATTATATGATCATATAGGATAATCGGTACAAATCGATTTGATTTCTTTTAGGTATCCAAAATAAATTATAGTTGATTGTGCTTAAGTGCTTCTTTTCTTTTGTGTTTGAGATAATAATATAATCGAGATGTTTAAGAGTGTTTATAAATCACGTGGAGTTTTCGTGCTCTGCATTTATAGGTTTTTTATTACTAAGATCACGGACCTGAATTGTTTATAAATCACATGTGGATAATTGTTGGCATGAATTATATGATAGTTTAATTGCAGATTGCAATGGAGAGTAGTCATTTAAGTGGTCAAGAAATTGTTCCCGCTAGTGGTTTGCAAGTATCCGGTGAATCTAGTTTGTTAAGTCAAAATTCGGATGAATTTTTAGCCAATGAAAAAGATGCTCAGATTCGTGATGATAATTGAAGAGTCGTAGTCAAACAAGTTTGGGGCTAGCTTGACTCGTTTAGATAACATTCATTGGTCATACCAGTTATTTATTCTTGTAATGAAGATTCATAGTAACAAGTCACGATTAAAAATTATTCATTTAGCTGCGAATCTGAGTTGTTATCATAAGGAAGAATGTTTCAAAACTAAAACAATTCTTAGATACACCCCTTGGAAAAAAAATGAAATTTGTATGTGAACTGTGTTAGGTGAATCTGAGTTTTGAGATAGAGAAGCTGAGCCGAAGCATGTTCAGGAGATGTGTAGACACTTTGTAATAACATTCTGTGTTCTTAATGGTTTTTTTTTTGTGGTTGTAGCTGAGATTTGAATTGGCAATGAAGCAGAGTTATTAATTGGCAATGAAAGAGGCTTTACAGAGAAGAGAAGCTGATATCAAAGCAGAGCGTGATGTTAAGGAGAAAGATTGTTAAGGAGAAAGATAATATGGAGAGCAAGGAAAGGAGAAGAAGACTAGTCGTATTTTATAAACTGCTTATATTTTTGCAACAGATGACTCGTTTGTGTTATATCTGACGATTGATCATCATTGTAATCTTAGATTAATCCACAGCACAGAAAATTTTAATATTCATTAAAAAAAGATTCAAACTATGCTCTGCGTATTGCAGGTACTAGAAACATCTAAATTAAGAAAGAAAACATGTACTAGAAATATCAAAATAAGGTTTGCCATCACATTAAAAATAAGAGTTTTTCAATGAACCACCCTAACTCTTCTCAAATCCCTACAAAATATAAGACTTCATATTATTAAAAATTGATAGAAAACTCAAATATAAATAGTATAGAGAATGAAGTATTTACCTGGAGCAGTTGTGAGAAAGATGGCTGGGTATCAGGTTGAAGAGTTGATTGGGTATTAGGAGGAATAGTGGTTGCAACAGATGACTGCGTATCAGGAGGAAGAGTTGAATCCTGAAATACATATATTGATTTAGTCACATTTCGATGAAAATTAAACCTAAACAACAGAAAAATTATATATCAAATACCTGAAACAATTTTTTCCTTACTGTAGCATTACTTGATGATTTTGATATACCATGATCTTTCGTTTCAAGAACATTCAAAAATCGACCATGACGTCCGACTTTTTGGTTCCTTTTTCGTGGAGGAGGAATTTTTCTTTTTATTCCACGTGCATTTAGAACTTTTTCTTCTTCTTCTTCTTCCCCAAGTTCAAAATCTGAAGTATGGAGCATCCATTTATTAGCTTTCACAAGTTCCTTTTTCTTTTCCACCAATTTTTCAAGCAATTGAGAGGCTGCTTCATCTGCACACAACGTCAGCTCTATATGTTCAGCAGCAACAGATGCAATCTCACGGAAAGTACGACATATATGACTATATCGTTTTCCAATCGATTGCTTCACTGTATCATTAGGTGTCTCTGAATGATAAGAAGATATGGTTCGTGCTTTTGCCTCTTTACTCCATCGATTAAGAATGTAGGTAGGTGGAATTCTCCTAACATCCTTCTTGGACAACACTCTTAATGCATGACGACATAAGATCCCAGCAAAAGAAAACTTCATGCAACTACAATGTATCGTTTGGTTTGCAGCATCATACTCAACCAAATGATTTCTCCCAACACCACGAAAACGTACATTGTATTCAGCACTTATCATCTCAGACTTATGTACCCTTTTGGCAACATAATCGCCGATAGCTGTGTATTCCTTCTCAAACAAGGTAAACACTTCTGGTGTATACACGTCCACTGCATGTTGCAACATTTCTACAGGAGCAGATAATACCGGCGAGGTATGCATCATACCAAAATCAGCAGTTAATTCTTTAAATCGGCGATCATCCAACACTCTCTCATAGTGTTCAAAGAACCGCAACAAGTTATAACTACGCTTCAAGTAATGTTTGAAACTACTATTCATACTTTCACTACGCTGTGTGCTCATCATATCTGCTGTAAAAGTCTGACGACCATATACCCTTGCCCATTTTTCTCTCAACTCTAACAAATCCTTCAACCATTTATTCTCAGTCAATTCATGCTTCTCGAGCATTTCACTCCATGCTGATAACCAATCTGCTTCATTCTCATGGTCATATACACATTTTCCAAAGTCTGTGGCAAACTGGTCTCTTCCATGAAATACATGACTCAACCTTTTTGCAGCATTTTGGTAAATATGCCAAACACATAACCTATGTTTTGTTTCAGGGAACACCTTCCCTATTGCATTTGCCATTGCTGTACATTGGTCTGTCAAAATTGTTTTTGGTTGTTTTCCAGACATTGCTCCAAGAAAAGTCTCAAAGAGCCACTTAAAAGACTCTGTGGTTTCATCATATAAGAGAGCAGCACCAAACACAACAGTTTGCCTATGCTGATTAACCCCGACAAAAGGAGCAAACGGTCTATCATATTCATTGGTCTTATAAGTTGTATCAAAGCAAACGACATCTCCAAAAACATTGTAGTCACTAATTGATCGATCATCTGCCCAAAAGATATTAGTGATCATATCGTCCTCATCAAGTTGCATTGAGTAAAAGAAAGATGCATTATCTTTTTTTTTTTTTTGGAAGTACTCCAAAACTGCTCCAGCATCTCCCTTTCTCATTGCTTCCATCCGCTTACGATATATGTAATTGCGATAGTCTTTCTCCATAAAACCCAGATTTTCTCGCCCCCCTACTTCTCTACTCATCATGTCAACAGTTGCTTTTACTGAAATTCCTGATATCTCGGCATCATCAGCATGTTGTTTTTGAGGGATAGAGATTGCCCGATTGCCCTTCAAAAAATGCTTCATAGGTGTTTTCACTAATTCATGGTTATGATTCGGTTCGAAAGACGTAATCTTATATCTTCCGTTACTCTGAATGTAGCAAGACATGCGAGCTTTACAACCACACCTCGTGATTGGTTTTGAAAAAGATTTCTTGACCGGAGGTTCCTTTCTAAGCCCCTCTTTTGAGCATACATAAACAAATTGTACTAGCTTTCCTTTTTTCATATTTGTTCGGTATTTTCTTATGTCGAAACCACGACTGCCTCCGTACTTTACATAAGCTGTATATGCGGCGTCAGCTGAACTAAACTCCATTCCAATGCAGAGATCATCTTTCTGCTCATTTTCATTGCTTACCTTTGTATCGTCCTCATCTTCGTTGCCTATGTCTTCTTCTTTATCGAAATCACTGACTGAAGTATCGTTCTCACTGATTGAAGCATTGTCTTCACTGATTGAAGCATTATCATCACGAATCTGAGCATCTTTTTCATTGGCTAAAAATTCATCCGAATTTTGACTTAACAAACTAGATTCACCGGATACTTGCAAACCACTAGCGGGAACAATTTCTTGACCACTTAAATGACTACTCTCCATTGCAATCTGCAATTAAACTATCATATAATTCATGCCAACAATTATCCACATGTGATTTATAAACAATTCAGGTCCGTGATCTTAGTAATAAAAAACCTATAAATGCAGAGCACGAAAACTCCACGTGATTTATAAACACTCTTAAACATCTCGATTATATTATTATCTCAAACACAAAAGAAAAGAAGCACTTAAGCACAATCAACTATAATTTATTTTGGATACCTAAAAGAAATCAAATCGATTTGTACCGATTATCCTATATGATCATATAATTGAGAGAGTGGCACAACTTACTTGTATAATTAACGCTAACAATTAGTTGTCTAGTCTTGCTTCTTGTGATCAAAATTGTCGAGAATTCTCAAAACGAACATAAAACAAAAAGCTTTTATTATTTCGATCGGGCACTGTAGAACATAAAACGAAACCTTTTTTCCCTTGTTAATTAGACGGCGTTTACAGACTTTGCCGTCTTTTTTTTACAAGATTTTTTGTTTTTTTTTTGTTTTTAACTACGTGGCTAAATGATTGGTTAAGAGCTCAAGAGGTGTATACAAAGATACACCCTAGGGGTGGATCTAAGAATTACCCCATCTTTAGGCCGTTTTAAATATTGTGCATCAAAATTTCTGGTCAACAAACTTGATCTTTAAGGCTTTAGAGACGGAATGCCTCAACTGAAACAATGTGGTCAAAATGTTTTCTTTTTTAAGTTAAAAAAAAAAAAAAGAGTGTTGTCGTTCTCATCAAATAAGATTATTTGTGTGCATAAAATGATATTGAAATCCAAAAGATAACAGTTAGGGGTAGAATTATTATCAGGGATCCGAGATCCGATCCGGATCCGCTCCGAAAATCCGGATATTCGGGGGGCCGGATCCGGATCCGGATAATAAAATCAAGGATCCGTCAAAAACAGATCCGGATCCGGATATCCTAATTTTCAAGTTCGGATATCCGGATCCGGATCCGGATCCGGGCTATTAAAATATATTAAAAATAATTATTTTATTTTTATTTTTTTATTTTTTTAAAAAATTAAACATAAAAAATTAAAATTAAATTTATTTTCGTAATATTTTATTTATTTTTTAATAAATTTATAATAACTTTACAAAAAAAATAGTTTTTTTTTAATTAATTTAATATTTTTTAATTTATTTTTATTTTTTTGACGGATCCGGATCCAGATATCCGCGGATATGTTAATTTTTGAAAGGATATCCGAAAGCCGGATATCCGGATGCCACGGATCCAGATCCGGATAGTAAAATTACAGATCCGATGGATCCGGATATCCTGAAAAAAGCCGAATATCCGAATCCGGCCCACCCCTAACAGTTGTGACCAAAAAAAAAAAAATCCAAAAGATAGTTATCTTTTGCGTTGTCTTCATTTACTACCTCTTCTTTACTTCATTTTGTAGTCATTATGTATATCAGTATATGTTCTTCTTTTTACATTTATATATTCGTTTTATTTGGGATATTATAAGTCAGCCTACCATGTACTGTGTACATGTGTGTGATATTTAGCGGGGGGTTTATCTTATTGGGTAACCGATGGATGATCCTTCCAACACATATGAAGGCTAAAACCATGAAAAATGGCCGACCAAATAGAAAAGAAAGAACAAGAAAATGAAAAAGAAAAATAAAAAATAAAAAGGCCAAAGTTTAGCCGAGTATAAAGGTAATAGATGCTTCTATCCGTTAACATCATATAATTGCTCATTTATTTTTTTGGTATTTCAAAATGCTTCTATGTATCCCTTAACATCATAAATTTGTTAATCTAATTTTTGAAGCTCTTCTTATTTTAATAAAAAAAAACAACGCAATATATTTATGTGTTATATTTACAATTGCGACCGCAAGTTTGAAATTTAATTAATTTTTAGAAACATCAAACTAAAACATACAATGAAAAACTAACTCAAAAGATATTCCCATTCCACCTACGTACAATTTCTTTTCTTGCAATAACTTACAAATATCCTCGAATCAGGCATTTAGTAGAGATTCAAAGCATGAATCAAATTTTCATTTTTTTAAAAAGAATGTATACATCAAATTTTCATTTTACAAATATATATTAATTCGAACCAAAGTGAAACTGAATCTACCAGAATACGACTACTACTGGTCCTCACATAAACATAACTAGGGGTGGATCCAGAAATGTTTTCAAATGGGGGCACAAATATTTAATTAAATAAATATAAAAATAAATAAAAATAAAGTCATATTCAAATAAAAATAACATTCTACAACACCATTCTACGTTCTTTCATCGCCTGAAATTAGTCCATCACTGTTTCATTTGTAACATCTTCAAGCAATTCTTTTTCGATAAAACAAATCAGGTAGTCACTTAAAAAATCATCTCCCATTCGGTTGCGTAAGCTTGTCTTCACTAACTTCATTGCAGAAAAGCATCTCTCAACACTTGCAGTAACAACTGGTAAAGTCAAAACTAACTTCAAAAGCCTGTAAACCAATGGATGAGCAAGATGTTTTCTGGTTTCTACCATCAAACGAGCAAGATCTCCAAGACTCTTCAAATCTTTGAAACGCTTATCTTGTCGTACATTATCAATGTAAATTCTAAGTTGTTGCTCAAGAGATAAACATTCCATGAAACTAAAGTCATCTGGATAAAACTTAGCCAATTTCACCAACTTTGACTTGTCAAATCCACGAAACCCATCAAGAGGACTTAAAGAAGCCATACAAATGAGTAAATCAGTGTTTACCTCAGTAAAACGATCGTTAAACTCCTGAAGCTGCAATGCTGGTTTTCTTTCTTGGTCTCCGAGGATCGATAAAATCTTCTTCCATTATGAGCATATGAGCATCATGTTTCTTACAAAAAGAAGAAACTTTGAGCATAAGTGAATCCCAACCATCATCTCTAACCTTCTGTAATTCCCGCTTAGTAGATTCTACTAATGACATAGCATTCAAAATGTCTTGATCTTTCTTTTGCAAGGCCATCGACAAATTCTCGGTTAATCCCAGAATAAGTAACATCAGTTGCAAATAGAAAACACAATCAAATGTGTGAATATACCGAAGGAGACCATGGGTTTGGCGTCTCTTTACATCCTCTATGCCTTTATTCTCGATATGCTCAAGAACTTTGACTATAGGAGAAAACAAACTAACTAAACGCAATAATGTTTTATAATGAGAACCCCACCGAGTATTTCCAGGCCTTTGAAAAGAAATTTCTTGATTTTGACCCTTTCCAGTACTAATTTCACCACTAGTAATTCCAACAACTATTTCTTCCCAATAATGTTCCCTAACCATATCTTTTCGTTTACAAGAGGCTCCAACCACATTCAGCAGTGTAGAAATCATATCAAAAAAATCACCAACATCAAAATGTTTCTTCGCGACCGCCACTACAACCAACTGAAGCTGATGAGCAAAACAATGAACATAATATGCAGAGTTATTTTCTCTGGAAATCAATGATCGCAACCCATTAAACTCCCCCTTCATATTACTCGCTCCATCATAACCTTGTCCTCTTACCTTTTTCAAGTTCAACCCACACTTTGCAAATAATTAATCAATAGCATACTTCAAAGATAAAGAGGAAGTCTCTTTCACATGGACAACTCCAACAAATATTTCTTTGACTACTCCACTTTTATCAACAAATCGAATAATAACAGCCATTTGTTCTTTGTCAGAAACATCAGCTGATTCATCACCCAACAAACCAAACACACCATGATCAATTTCTTCTATAATAGATTTCACTACTTCTTCAGCAAAAGAGTTAACTATATCCTTTTGAATCTCATGAGAAACCATCTGGTTGTTTCCTGGAGCATTCTTCAGAACAACTTTGTCTATAAGATCATTGTGATCTGCAGTGTATTTCAAGAGTTCTAAAAAATTTCCTCTATTAGAAGACTCTTGTCCTTCCCTATGACCACTAAAAGCTAATCCTTGTCGCAACAAATGCCTTGCAACATCAACTGAAGCATTCAACCGGATACGACACTGATTTTTCACCACATTATCCTTCTTATATAGAGAATGTCTGATGGACTGCTTTTGATTCAACAAATCATCACATCTTTTTGCAGCAGTATTATGAGAGCTATTAGGATCACTACCTACATGATTAAACAATCTCTCTGGCTTGTTCCAACTCGAAAATCCTTTTTTTCACAAATCCAGGATATTCTTCATCTCTAAACAAGTAGCAAAACAAACAATAAGCATTTTCTTCTGATTCACTATACTCTAGCCAATTAGCATAATCACCATCAAACCAAGTTGGATTGAATCGTCTCCGTTTTTCTCCAAAATCTCTTTTTTCAAAGATATGATCACGTGGTTGATTTGGACCTCTAAGAAGATACTTGCGTCTTACCTCGTCTCTTTGGTTTGGATGATAATCCATTATACTTTTTCTTTTAGCTGGATCCCTCGGCAAATCATCTATACTATCAGATGATGAATCAACCTTCTTTATAAAATATCATTCCATTGTTAATCTACAAAATATGAATAGAAGTGTCATCTTTATTCGTTCAACACAATAATTTAAAGATAAAACAAGAAGCAAAACTTAAAACTAAATTCAAAGACAAACATAATTTATTAGTGCCAACAGCCAACGAAACATTAAAAACCCATCATATGATGAATCCTAAAAAAATATCAAATAGTCAAATTTGATGCCATCTCAAATTCTCAACTTCTCAAGACTTTTGTCTTTTACTATTGTTTACTGAGACAACAACTCGAACACTAATTTTGAAAGGAATTATTGTATATTCAAATACTAATCGTCTATTGATGTTTTTAACTTGTTCTAGTATATACTAAATACTAATACGATCAGATCAAAACAGAAACCCTAAATGTTCACAATTAAATCAATTAAACACTTCAATTCTTAATATAATAATGGAAATTTAGAACAAATCAAAACATGTAGAATTATAAATAACAAAAAACAATTACCTGTTTTGTGATGATTTGGGATGATTAGCAGGCAAAACAATAAGAAACGTTAAAAAAAAATAATAGGAAACTGTTTTCTATGATCGAGAGATTGATTAGATGAAACTGATTAGGGTTTTTTTAAAAATAAAACACTAGTTTAACATAAGTGGGCTTTATGATTTTAGTTATTTGTTTGATTAAATGGTTTTAATTATTTTTTTCTTTTGGCTTTAATCTATGGGTATCAATGGATGCACATAAAAATTTACTTAACAAAAATATATATTTTTTAAAAAACGATCGAAAATCCTTTTTTCACAAATCCAGGATATTCTTCATCTCTAAACAAGTAGCAAAACAAACAATAAGCATTTTCTTCTGATTCACTATACTCTAGCCAATTAGCATAATCACCATCAAACCAAGTTGGATTGAATCGTCTCCGTTTTTCTCCAAAATCTCTTTTTTCAAAGATATGATCACGTGGTTGATTTGGACCTCTAAGAAGATACTTGCGTCTTACCTCGTCTCTTTGGTTTGGATGATAATCCATTATACTTTTTCTTTTAGCTGGATCCCTCGGCAAATCATCTATACTATCAGATGATGAATCAACCTTCTTTATAAAATATCATTCCATTGTTAATCTACAAAATATGAATAGAAGTGTCATCTTTATTCGTTCAACACAATAATTTAAAGATAAAACAAGAAGCAAAACTTAAAACTAAATTCAAAGACAAACATAATTTATTAGTGCCAACAGCCAACGAAACATTAAAAACCCATCATATGATGAATCCTAAAAAAATATCAAATAGTCAAATTTGATGCCATCTCAAATTCTCAACTTCTCAAGACTTTTGTCTTTTACTATTGTTTACTGAGACAACAACTCGAACACTAATTTTGAAAGGAATTATTGTATATTCAAATACTAATCGTCTATTGATGTTTTTAACTTGTTCTAGTATATACTAAATACTAATACGATCAGATCAAAACAGAAACCCTAAATGTTCACAATTAAATCAATTAAACACTTCAATTCTTAATATAATAATGGAAATTTAGAACAAATCAAAACATGTAGAATTATAAATAACAAAAAACAATTACCTGTTTTGTGATGATTTGGGATGATTAGCAGGCAAAACAATAAGAAACGTAAAAAAAAAAAAATAGGAAACTGTTTTCTATGATCGAGAGATTGATTAGATGAAACTGATTAGGGTTTTTTTAAAAATAAAACACTAGTTTAACATAAGTGGGCTTTATGATTTTAGTTATTTGTTTGATTAAATGGTTTTAATTATTTTTTTCTTTTGGCTTTAATCTATGGGTATCAATGGATGCACATAAAAATTTACTTAACAAAAATATATATTTTTTAAAAAACAATCGAAAATCCTTTTTTCACAAATCCAGGATATTCTTCATCTCTAAACAAGTAGCAAAACAAACAATAAGCATTTTCTTCTGATTCACTATACTCTAGCCAATTAGCATAATCACCATCAAACCAAGTTGGATTGAATCGTCTCCGTTTTTCTCCAAAATCTCTTTTTTCAAAGATATGATCACGTGGTTGATTTGGACCTCTAAGAAGATACTTGCGTCTTACCTCGTCTCTTTGGTTTGGATGATAATCCATTATACTTTTTCTTTTAGCTGGATCCCTCGGCAAATCATCTATACTATCAGATGATGAATCAACCTTCTTTATAAAATATCATTCCATTGTTAATCTACAAAATATGAATAGAAGTGTCATCTTTATTCGTTCAACACAATAATTTAAAGATAAAACAAGAAGCAAAACTTAAAACTAAATTCAAAGACAAACATAATTTATTAGTGCCAACAGCCAACGAAACATTAAAAACCCATCATATGATGAATCCTAAAAAAATATCAAATAGTCAAATTTGATGCCATCTCAAATTCTCAACTTCTCAAGACTTTTGTCTTTTACTATTGTTTACTGAGACAACAACTCGAACACTAATTTTGAAAGGAATTATTGTATATTCAAATACTAATCGTCTATTGATGTTTTTAACTTGTTCTAGTATATACTAAATACTAATACGATCAGATCAAAACAGAAACCCTAAATGTTCACAATTAAATCAATTAAACACTTCAATTCTTAATATAATAATGGAAATTTAGAACAAATCAAAACATGTAGAATTATAAATAACAAAAAACAATTACCTGTTTTGTGATGATTTGGGATGATTAGCAGGCAAAACAATAAGAAACGTTAAAAAAAAATAATAGGAAACTGTTTTCTATGATCGAGAGATTGATTAGATGAAACTGATTAGGGTTTTTTTAAAAATAAAACACTAGTTTAACATAAGTGGGCTTTATGATTTTAGTTATTTGTTTGATTAAATGGTTTTAATTATTTTTTTCTTTTGGCTTTAATCTATGGGTATCAATGGATGCACATAAAAATTTACTTAACAAAAATATATATTTTTTAAAAAACAATGGGAGCACGTGCCCCCCCCCCCCCCCCCCATACACATGCCTCCGCCCTTGAACATAACTAGGAATTGATACTGTTTTTTTTTTTTTTTTATCGATGAGTATTTTCGGATTACACCAATCCGTGTTAACAAAGGTTTGAGATTTTAAAAAGTTGTTAGTAAAGGATCTTCATTGAATTAAGTGCTAATTGTTTTCGCTCTTGATCGCTATGAAAACATTCGTCAGTGCTAAATGAACCACATCGTTTGGTATCGTCACCGACCTTCAATGATTATAAATTTTCGTCAGTGTTAAACCCTAACTGAAAATCTGCTGACTAGCATTGACGTGGTACTACGTACTACTCATTATTGCTATTTTTTGGCATCACGAAAGCTTCAAAAATATCCAAAAATGAAGGAAAGTTGTTAACAATGCTTCTCAAGTGATCCGTTTGATGTATATATATATATATATATATATATATTTTTTTTGGTTGATGAATTTATCTTACCTAATAGTTAATGATGTTCTTATGTTATTACGTAGATTCAAATCTAATAAAATGATTGTCGACAAAAAAAAAAACCTGTGAAACCGAAATCATTTTGGCAGAAAGAAACCAATATAAAACCAAACCAAATGGTCCAATCTAAATGAAAGCGCTTTTCAAATACAGTGCTATGAAAAGAGGACAAATAAAACAAGAAAACATATGTCGACCAAAAAAAAAAACATATTAACTCACTATCGGTTGTAATATTGTTTGTGTATTAATTTTTTGTCGATAAAAACGTAATTATTTTTCGTTCCCAAAAAAAAAAAAAAACGTAATTATTTTTAAAAAACTGTGTACCAAACACGATATAATTGAATCCTAACAAGGAACAATTCCGAACCGTCCATATAAAAAATAGTCTAAATAAAGAAAAGCAAAAACTTTGCGGTACACCCCTCTTACAAAAAGAGACATAAAGTTTAAATTATTGCATATGTGATATTATATAATATATACTATTGAAATAAGGCAAGCCCACCATGGTAATTCATCATGTTGAACAATACTCATAAGAATATTTTTGTTGTTTATCTAAATCAACAGTGAAACTACTCAAAAATGCAATGTTGAATTAAAATTACCATTCAGCAAATTAATTATCATTCTGAAAGTGTCCTACTTATACAAAATCTATTTCTTTTATCTGTATGAATATTTAAAAGATTATCTCTTAGCTATAATTAACTAATTAATTGCTAACCTAGTATTATTACATTAACTAAGGTAGCCAATATTTATGATAATAAATCCTTTATCTAATTTTTAGTCATTAATTGAATATTCTTTACTGATTCTCCATTTAAATATTAGTTCAATGAATTAGTTTTGAAATACCTTGAATAAAATATTTATTTACTAAAATAAGCTTAATTATATTCGATACGAAAGACAAAGCATATATATAGTAATGTATATGAATTATATTAATAATCAATAATCACAGTGTAGGGTTATAATACCCCTCTATTTTCTGTCAACACAATAGCTCTCTTTTAAAAAGGAATTGTTAGCATTTTAAGACATAACTATTCGTTATAGGTACGTATAATGAAACCTACTTTTTATTACTATTTAGTCTTTGAAATAGCCTTATCAAAAGTCAAGCTAGATATCAATATAATAATATGTCCAAACATGTAACCATCCTAATGTTCAAGTTAAGAAACATCTCAATGATCTCATGCCCTACGTGATGAATTTCGTTTCTTATTTTGCTGTGTAAAAAGTATGAAATTGAAGGAAAACTGAATTATGTAGTGTATAAATGAACGTAATCTATCTGAAATGTAATAATAGATACATTAATACCATATCTAATTTGTGATCATGATGTAACTATATCCTTGTCGAACCTTAGTTTACGTTTTCATTGGTGATCAAATAACAACATAGTGAATTCCGTAATTAATTTACGATAGAGTAGTAAGTAGTAACACTATCAGTAAATAGTTGAATTTCTAGTACTTGATTACAAATTCATTGTAATTTTTTTAGGTCAATCAGATTTGTTATACCATAAAAAGGTTTCACAATTATATATAGAATTATGGCATATATATACTTTCGAGAATATTTATTTTTATAAAATTAACCATTTTGGAGACGTTGGATTTGACCATTAAATGTGTGTGACATTTCGTCAAGCAATCACCCTAGAGAAGAAAGCTTTATCCATGAAAAAGTCACCTTCTAATTCCCATTTCAAGAACATCATTACGCTTAGAATATATATATATATATATATATATATATATATATATATATATATATATATATATATATATTTGTTTGCTACAAGACAATTAATATAGGGTTAAAATTCATCACTTGGATAAATAATCAAACATTCTAATAATGGAATCGTCATCTTTTTTTTATTGGTGATACAAATACATACCGGTCGGGCATAAGAATAAAATGTTTTGGGCGAGAACAAATGAAACAACGACACGAGATAGCTACATTGAGATAGGTAAAGAAATATGACTAAGCTATAAAACACAACTGGCATGAAATGGAATTAGCGAATAAACCCATGCATGGAAAGACTCAAGCGGACACGTCCAATGAGACTTACGAACCGAATCTTGACCCGAGATAATGTGAAATCCAAACCGAGTAAAGTAAACTACATATATATGTTTTCATTTCTCTTTAAATAAAGGACCCGTTTCTAGTTCTTAAACCTAGTTCGATATTTAACTCTAGGAGAACTCATTAAAATTCATATTATTAAGTCATGATGGGGTCATAAGATCTTAACGACTAAATACTCTTGCGGTTTGTCGTTTTTTTGGGATCTGTTATATTCTGTAAAATTAGTGACTTAAGTCACTAAAGTTTCTTTAAAACAACATCATACCAGTCCTTAAAAAAAAGAATATTGAAAGTTATATATATTTGTTAAATTGCGTATGATATTTAAACAATATTAATTAATATCACATCAAAAATATGTGAACCTTAATTTCTCATAATGGTGAACTCCACTTGACCACGATATTGATTGGTTTTTATAATTATTTTGATAACTATTGGATTATGTGAGTAATTTTTAAAATAATTTTTCTTATAGCAATCTCAACAAGTATATTTTCAGGAAAACTGTCTTGTTGGCATACCTTACTCATCACTAAGGAACTAACTTTATATATTCAAAATGCAAAACATATATATTGCGATTTTTATCATCCATAGATTTCATAAAGAAGAAAAAGATGGTTAGAAACATGGCTACATCGTAATAAAAAAAATTCGAAATCGACATAGTCGCATGCTTACTTTATATTTATATTAAAGTGTTACAAAAATCATTGTATTGTGTACCTCAACACCTGTAAAGGCATTTCCCTTTTGCTTCAAATTTTTATTTATCAGTTGAAACTACCTAAGTAGTTTATTACTTTGTTTCACAAGGGCCAATTCTCTATCTCTTTATCATGATTTCTCATCCATTTTCAGGAAAACCAAACCTTAATAGCGTATAAAATCTTGGAAGTTATATGTTCTTGTATACAGTCAGTTCTATGATGTTAAACCTCAAAAACTAGGGATTTAAACGTAACCAAAAAAAAAAACTTGGATGATCAAAAAAAAAGTTGATGATAAAATATGCAAATTTTAGTTTCTGTATTTATAGATTTTTTAAAATCAGAAATGAGATGACTCCAAAAATAGAAATGAAGAGAAGGATACTCATGGAATCCATGAAATTTAACAAAACTTTTACCTTTTCTATCATATGATACATATGCAATTTAATATAAACACACAAATTTAGAAGTCGTTCAAAAAGATCGAAAAGGAGAAGAAAATAAATGTTGCGTGATGTGTTTTTCTATCAGCTCGCTTGCTTACAGTCACGTGTATCACTATGAAATTAGAATAGTATTATTTTCGTAAATGAAATATGGCCATGAATAAGATTATTACATATAACTTACATACAATGCACATATACATGTGGCATATATATCTAGACACGCGTATACTAAATAGGGTAGGCATAGTAATAATCAGCTCTAAAAACAATAAGCCAACGAGAAAGTGTTCTAAAAGAATCAGATATGCGTCATGATTGTTTCCTCAAAATGGAAAAATAAAACTTCAACGTCGTTTTCATTTCAATTCCTTAAGCTTCTTGAGTTTCGCTTCGTCATCACAATACATATATACATATGTAAATATACATGAGCACCTATATTTACACCAACATCTCATGGTGTATCTATAAATATAACCAAAGACCACACACATATTTGCACCACCAAATTGCATCTCTCTCTCTCTCTCTCTCTCTCTCTCTCTCTCTCTCTCTCTCTCTCTCTCTCTCTCTCTCTCTCTCTCTCTCTCTCTCTCTCTCTCTCTCTCTCTCTCTCTCTCTCTCTCTCTCTCTCTCCTCTCTCTCTCTTCTTGTTCTTGCTTCTTGCTTCTTGTTCTTGTTCGGATTTTGTGTTTCAAGTGAAATGGTTAGCGCGACAGTTGCCCGAAACATTGCCGGCATTTGTGGTATGCACAAAGTTACATGTAGTTATGCGCTTTGTATCCGTATGGATAGTTTGAAGAACCTCTAACCTTTTTTGTTAATTTTCGTAGGAAATGTCATCTCTTTGTTCTTGTTCCTATCTCCCATGTAATCATTAATCTCATTACCTTTATTTGACCTTATTATTTTGGTCTAACAACTTAGATTTTTCTTACATAGACATACCATAATTAATGTTTATGTGGTAATATTATTAATGCAGACCCACGTTCATAACGATATACAAGAAAAAAATGGTGGAGGGGTACAAAGCCGATCCTTACTTAGCCACGGTGCTAAATTGCGCACTATGGGTCTTTTATGGCATGCCAATGGTTAATTCAAAAGATAATCTCCTTGTGGTCACCATTAATGCCACTGGTCTAGCCATTGAGCTTTTCTATCTTGCTATATTCTTCTACTTTTCTCCCACCCCTCGAAAGGTATTATCTTTTTTTCTTAACTTAATTTTCCGAACCTGTTTTTTTCGATGATTTGTTACGCAAAAAGATGAACTAAAATTTTATAAACTAGCTAGATCAAACTATTGGTTTTGGTTGTGGTTTAGTTAATTTGCCAATGGGACTGTAATTGTAAATTGATGGGTTTGGTTTGGATAATATGGTTTTTTTCAAGTGATTCATCAATTATAGACAACTTTTTTTTATCATGATCAAGTGTTGATAGTGGATTTTGTTCCAATAATTAAAAAATTTACAGCGAGTTGTTTAATTTTATTTTAGTCTGGTTATACATGAAATCAAAAATATTTTACTTTTTTCAGTGTAATATCGGTTTTTGATTTTGTAAGGGCTATTAGGAGTTATTATTGTGTATCAAGAATTGTTTTTTGAGGTTTTGGTTTAATCGTAATGAATCCGAGATGAACCAAACCACACCAAACTCGATTCGATTAAATTAGGGGTTTCAGCTTAAAAAGAACGCTAAAAGACTAGTAGTCGTAGGCAAAGGTCGACAAAGACTGATTCTGTTTTAGGATTGTGATAGGCAAAACAAAGTGTATACAATTTTATTCTTAATTGATGTTTTTTCGTCACAATTCTGAATTGATGTTAAATTGATTAATTGTGCAGTTAAAATTGGGGCTATGGTTGATAGGTGAGATGGTGTTTGTAGGAATAGTAGCCACATGTACATTGCTATTGTTCCACACACATAACCAGAGATCTTCATTTGTGGGAATCCTCTGTGTCATTTTTGTTAGCCTCATGTATATTGCCCCACTCACTATCATGGTACTATTTATTTATTATCTTCCTCTTTTATTTATTTTAATATTTTTATATTTTGTTACAAAATAGATTTACAACACTTTTGTTGTGTTGTGAATGAAATAGAGCAAGGTGATCAAGACCAAAAGTGTGAAGTACATGCCATTCTATCTCTCACTTGGTAGCTTCCTAAACGGTGTCATTTGGGTTATCTATGCACTTATTAAATTCGATCTTTTCATTTTGGTAAGCCTATTAAATTATTTATTATTACTATTCCTCTTCTAATATAGTACTAGTATAACTTATTTACATTTTGTAAATTATAGATTGGAAATGGACTAGGGACAGTATCAGGAGCATTGCAACTTATTATCTATGCTTGTTACTACAAGACAACACCAAAAGATGATGAAGAAGGTGAGGACAATCTTTCTAAGGCTAACTCTCATTTACAACTCAGTGGCAACCATGGACCAGCTAAACAAGTTTCAGCTTGATTATATGCTTTGAATTAAATCAAATATATGGAATTAGTTCTATGTCCCTTTTTACTTCTATTTTTCAACCTTTTGGATGATTTAATTATAAGTAACTTTATTATAGTTCTCGTTCTGTAAACTTCAAACTCCTTTTTCGTATAAGAAAGATATTACCAATGATATGCTACAACACAATCAAAATTTACTGATTATTTACATTGTCGATTAGATACCATAAAAAAAAAAAGAATCTTATGCGTCAAGTTACATGGACTACTATGGGCTTATACGGTTTATAACTTTATACAAAGAGAGAAGAGCAAAAGAAGCTGGGCCTGAAAAATAACCAAAATCTATCGTCAAAATTAGAAATTCATCCTATCTTCTCCCCTCTCGTCTTCTTGTAGTTCTTCTTATTCATCGTCTTCTTTGAGTTTCATGGGTGTATATAACCTCTAAGAAATAGAATAAAATTAGCGGGAATGAGCGAACACTCGAACCAACTCGACTTGGTCTGAACCAAATCGAAATTCATCAATCCCAATATGAACCGAACTCGAATTTTATAGAATCCAATAGGACTAACCAAACAAACCAAAATTCATTAAAAATAATTTATATTAAATATCTAAAAAGGATGCATTTAAATATACTAAAATTCTATATTATCATGTGAAATAGAAATCAGTATAGAATTTATATGAACATTTTAACATAGATTATAAAATTTGATAAGAGTGCTTGTATGCATAAATTATTTTAATACTTGTATGAATCAATGTTTTATATCCCGTATTGCAAAATAAGTCATAAATCATACTTTAACTTCTTTTGCCCCAAAAACATATTTTTTCCCCAAATCTACATGCATAGTCAAAACACATCATAGATGTAGTCACCATTATATCTTAATAATAATGTTCAAATTTTTTGAATATGTTCATTTAAAGATTGATTACCGATGATAGTTCTTAACTAATGTATCAATTTATATATACATAACTTTTCACCTGTTCTTGGAGACGAGTGAGAAGACGGTTATGGTGGAAATAGTGGTGAGCGGCAGGGTCCTAATTAACCAAACCAAGATGGCTAGTAAAGCATTTGTAGCTCGATTGAAGGATCGAAGAACCATATGTTCTTTGAGAACAAATTTAATAGTCTAAATATGGAGCTACTTAATTTAAGAGAAGAGAACAACTTTTATGTTCTCACGATTAAAATCGTTCCCATATAGGCCAAGTCAGTCTCAAACATGTCTCTTCACTCTCCTTTAAACTTGAGTGCACAACATTTGGAAGCGAAGAAATGCAAAGTTACATCGAGCAGGTCATTAGCCTAACCCAACCATTATAGCGGATAATTAGACATAACAAAACAAACTAGCCTCGATCGCGCTACCCCTTAGCTCGCCCCAGCCCTCAAACACGTGACTTATGCTCTCTCGATCTACTTAATCAATCATTGTCTTTGTGTGACTATGTCTGTCTGCTTATTATATCTCTTTTACTCTTTGTGATTACACTTTTTCTAGTCAAGTCTAATTAGTAAACATTCAACAGTATAGATGAAAGGGGAAGATATTCTGGTCTCTAAGCAGGGCCGGCCCTAGGTGATGGACTGCCTAAAGCCCAATAAATTTTTTTTGCCCTATTTCAAACACACACAAAAAATTATTACAATTTTACGCTGAAAGGATTCGAACTCGTAAACAACCCTTGCCATAAAAAGGAGTGGACCGCTGGACTACTAAGTTTTTTTGTAATATGTATGCCCATAAAATTAATAAGTGTTGATGCCTAAAGCATGTGTTAGGTCAGGGCCGGCTCTGCTTCTAAGTGATGCCACGTAGATAAAAATAATCAGAATTCAATTAACAATTTAATCAACCAATCAAAACATTCCAATCACACAACTCAACACTAAAAAAAATTAACACTATCATTTCCTCTACAAATCGCAGACTTGAATCTTCTAACAGCCTAAATCGTTTAAGCTTTGGTAAGGCCCAACCCAATAAGCCAAATCTTTTCTTCATCGCCGATTCTATGCAACGATCAAAGTCTTACCACCGAAACATAATCCACGGTTACGATTCTTCGCCTCCTCCACTCCTAAAGTCACGGTTACACAATTAAGATCAAGATTACCACGACTCACATAGCTATCAATTACTTCTCTCACTCTAAACGCTCCAATTCACCGTAGTAATGGCTTCTCCATCGCCACATTCGTTCAATCCTCTATATATAGAATCTCATTCTTTGCAAAACATCCCTCACATCTTTTCCCTCACTCAGAAATCCTAACACTACCTATAGGGTTCAACCAGCTCTTCGGCTCTTCCGCTTCCTTTCCCAGATTTCCGGTACCACCTTTAATGCTCCTAAATTAGTTATCCTTTTGAGCTTCTAAATTAGTTATCGTGTTCATCAAGCGTTGTGATGAGACAAAAAAAACTTTTAAAAACCATTCTTATTTCACCTCTTCGATTTCTAATCCGGTTCTATGAGGGAAATTGAACCACGGCGGTTTGTATCTCACGGCGGTTGTAGTCACCACAGTCGGATGTTCGCTCGAGGTTTGTATGTTTCGCATTTTCTTTGTTACCGAAAGCTTTTTTGTTAAGTTTAAATTTCTTTCAGTTATGGCTGCTCCATACAAATTTCCTTCATATCATGAAGATGGGTAAGTTTCTTGCAACTCTAGAGTTGGATACATTTTTATTATTCAGAGAAACTTTATCTCCTCTCTATTCTTTAGTTCTTATTATTACTGTGTTGCTTTTCATATGAAACTATCTTCCCTCGATAATAAACTTCTTCATTGCTTCAAATGATTGAAATTTGTAGTTGAAATCACATAACGGTTGTGTTATGCATAACACTAATCGAAATTCTACTTTTTGCAAGTGTCATATGTTAACAAACCGTTTCTTTGTGCAGGTTTATCGATAAGTGCAACACCCGAAGAACGGGAAAGGGAGATCATTCGGTTATACTATGGTTTAGACAAAGAATGTCTCACAGCAAACGGTATATAGTCAATTTTATTAAGCCTCTTGACCCATTGTTGCATCAAAATGGATCTTTGAACTGTCTCTTGGCAATTGCAGAATATGTTATCAAGAGAGAGGGTGAGACAGGTGGGGCTTGAGAAACTAAAGCATGCAGCGAGGAAGAGAAAGAATGAGGCAATGGTCCTCAAGAATTGAATTTTTTTTTTTTTTTGAACTAAATGTAAAATCTCAAGAATTGAAATTTGTTTTCGTACATTTTGAATTACGTCAGACAGAGTCATAGAGAGCGGTTGTGAATGTGTGTATATTACAAGAAAAAAGGGGGATCACTCTCTTTCCATATATCTTCCTTGCTTCTTATGTAAACTGAGTTGAGAAACCAAATAGTGATGTAATATGGCTTCAAGTAACTTCATCGTCCACATCACTTCATTCACACTCCCCTTATGTCAATCTGGTCGAAAAAATATCAATTGGGATGATCACTAAGAGAGAGTGCTTTAAGCGAAGTTCTTATGTGGATTTTATTTATGCGTCCATGGTGTAATTAATCATTTAGTAAGTGGTTGAGATACGTCGAAATAATTGATTGTTGATTCTCAAAACTACCATATTTTTAAGTCACAACTTTTATTTACTAAAACTTTTTTAAAAGTTTGTGTAGTTTATAGTTGAAGAGAAAAAATCATATAATTAATTAGTGGAAATTATAGTGATGTTACTATCTATAAATATATACACTCAAATTTAAATAAATCATCATTCAATTTTTTGTTTAACTCAAATCTAAGACTTGAAAAACCAAATGAGGTCAAAGCCAAAAAAACCCATTGGAATTATTCATGCCCTTAACATAATTGAAAGGGACAATCAGTCCAATATACATATTGAACCAACTAATAGAAATTAGAAAATATAGCAATGACTAATGGAAAATTGCGTGAATAACCATTTAACCGAAAAAAGAGTTTTTCTGTTTCTGTTTTCCTTTCAAGATGATAAAAATAAGAAGAACAATTTGGAGAAGAAGTTTAGGTGATTCAATAGTAAAATAAAAGAAGGAAAAAAATCTTTCAAATGGGTATTAGGCTGAATTTGGGGTTCTTATGTTATTTTAGTACAAATAATCAATGGAAAAATACATACAGTGGGTGAAGACGTCCATAGCTTTGCGTTTTCAATTCTATTCTTACCTTTGTGCAAGCTTCTTCTTACTGAGTTATAGAAAAACAAGATGGTTATTCATACTGACTACCGCAAGGTGCACCAGAACTTCTATTTATATTTGAAACAAAACATGCATTGCTTTGTTTACATGGTCCAAATTGTTTATGATTTTTAAAAAATATCTTAACCGAGAAAAAATATAGCTAATTTTACTCTATGGTATAAAGTTACATTTAAAATGAAAGAAAACCTTATTACATATTTGTTAGTTTGCATTAATGATATTATATTCTCAATATTACTTTATTATGTTTTCCTATAAATAATTTTATATACTATACAAATTAAAGATACACATGGTAGAAAGAGATAAGAATAAAAATGATGAAAACATGTGGGGAAAAAAACGCGCAGCATATAAAAAAAAAATCCCAAAAAAATATTACTTACAAACTAAATGATACTAACACAAACTTAAGTAAAAAAATTAACCAAGTTCCAGAAGATTACTAAAACAAATCTATAAAACTAAAAGTTTATTATCAAATCATAACGAAGTCAAATAAAATTATTCAACAAATATAAATTATTAAAATATTAATGAAACCAGCAAAATTTGACTACCGATCCTATAAAAAAAACAACGAACCCTTAAAAATACATATATTTTTTTTATAATTTGTCACATTAAAAGGGTAACTGTAACGCCCCGACCGCCCCTCCTATGGGCCCCTGTCCACTCTCAGGCCCGTGGGCCCACCATGTCCGACGGTCGGTGCGTTAGTCCGGGAGGCTCCGAAAGTCATGTTTACGACCCTGCAAATCACCACGCGATCTTTCCTCGTGTTTTGACCTCACTCACACGATACTGAAAATCACTTCCCAGTAGGTCATCCATCTTGAAACTACTCTAGCTCAAGCACGCTTAACTCTGGAGTTCTATCAAGACATGTGACCGAAAAGATAAGTGCACTTTGGTATCGTGTGAGTGAGGTCAAAACACGAGGAAAAATTGCGTGGTGATTTTCAGGGTCAGTGAACATGACTTTCGGAGCCTCCCGGACTAACGCACCGACCGTCGGACATGGTGGACCCACGGGCCTGAGAGTGGACAGAGGCCCATAGGAGGGGCGGTCAGAGCGTTACAAGTGGTATCAGAGAGAACCCTGACAACTGTGTGCTGTCGGGGTAACGATCTTGGTATGCGCAACGAGGACGTTGCGATCTGTTAGTGGGGGTGATTGTGATACCCCGGTTTCAGAACATATGTGGTATATGCGGTATATGCGGAGAGGCTTAAAAGAATTGATTTGGCTACCTATACCACCAAAGTACACTTATCTTTTCGGTCACAGGTCTTGAGAGAGCTCCAGAGTTAAGCGTGCTTGAGCTGGAGTAGTTTCAGGATGGGTGACCTACTGGGAAGTCATTTCCAGTACCGTGTGAGTGAGGTCAAAATACGGGTAAAGATCGCGTGGTGATTTGCAGGGTCAGTAAACATGACTCCCGAGCCTCCCAGACTAACGCACCGACCATCAGACATGGTGGGCCCACGGGCCGAGATTGGATGGGGGCCCATAGGAGAGGCGGTTGGGGCGTTACAATAACTTATGATTTGATATCTATTATTGTTTTTGAATGTTGTATTTTAACTTTGTTATGCATATTTACAAAAAAAAAGTATCCATTTAATTAGATAAATGCATAATTTTATTGATAAATTTTAAAATATATAATTGGTATATTTTATAAATTTGTGTGAAAATTCTACAGAAATAGAGATTTATTTCTATATTTAAAAAAACTATCAAGTAATTGATTATTAAGAGCAATGCATTATCAGAAAGTACAACAACAATCAATGCATCTCACACGACACAAACTAATTAAGATACTATTAAAAATGGGACTTATTTGACGTTACACTACTAAATTAAAATTCTCGAAAAACGTTCAATTAAGAAGTAATTTTGAGAGATCACCAAAATAAATCCATAGTCTTAGAAATTAAACAAGAGAGTCCAAGCACCAACAATAATAGTCGGAGCGAGAGATGGAGAGCATTTCATCAGGAGACATCCTCTCGACCTCGCTCTGCCTCCATGCCACTTGGTTGCTACGGTTCTGCGCATCTGCGGCTAAAGGGTAAGCTTCAATCTTGTGTTTCTGATATTTCATTCTTGTGTAAAGCCTCATCGTTGCTACACAGTCTTCATAGGGGTCTTGTATCCCAACATGAACATCATACCTATAAAACATCAATAATCATTATTAATTAATATCAATTTTGAACATAAGACATTTATTGATGTCAACGGTTTTATATTATGTTAATAAGCATCTCGTGCAAAATAACAATGTGTAACCATGTATAAGTGTATAAATAGATGTAGAAATAAATATATTATAAAACATGTGATTCTTTTCACGTTTTGAAATTAAATATCTTCCTTCTGACTTTAAAGCCCATACAAAAGCATCAATACCCACAGCATCAAAACCAAGTAGTAAATTATGGATAAAATATGGTACATACATACGTATCAACATACGATGCATGCATGTATTACAACGTTCCAAATTATTTCATTAGATTCAATAAATTATTGTTAGATAAAAAGAACTTGATTTATTACCCGAGATAGGCTTGGGTTAAGTACTTGAGAGAGTTACTCAGCTTGCTTGTTTTCATCAACGGAGGGTATTTCGCAGTATCCCTACATGTACATACAATGATATTAAAATTCACCGTTATAAAAACTCACGTAAAATCTTGGGTTATATTCAAAGAGAAGTAACACCAATTAAAGAATCTTGATCTCTTTTTATATAAATGTTACCTTATCATGGAAGAAGGATATTCAAGTTGAAGGCAGTCAAGATCGTGATCGAGGCCATGTCCCACGAGAATCCTCGCTTTCCCACCTCTTGGACGAATCTTCCACATGGGCTCTCCATTACAAAGAAACTCATGAATCTTTCTTTGTGCCTGTTTCAACGGCATTGCATCCCTTAGATTCTCCGGACGTATCCCCGTCGTTTCGTACCTATAGCTAGTTACGGGCATCAACGGTTTCACATACGTGTGGAACACAATATTGTCGTTCTCATCACTTATGCAAACCCTCGCACATATATCCAACGACCCATCGCTTCCTCCTCCTACCATTTTGCAAGAGAGTGCAACAACTTTTGGAGACCTCGATGACATGTAGTCGATCAAGGCCTTTTCTCTTAGGCCTAAGGCCGCCATACGAGTTGTCAGCCCCTGAAAATCACAAATCCATATGATATATATATATATATATATATATAAGTACATGTATTTTTGCATACGGTGGATACATGTGCTACAATATTAATCATATAAATATGAGAAGCGAAGATTACATAATTGACACTCGAGAATTGACATCTTTCTTGATGGATCCTACGCGCATTCGAGCTTTCGAGGATTGTCAAGCAGAATCTGCATCCACGAAGGCTGAAAATGTTCTTGCATTCTTGTTTTGGCAATGGCCCTATATTAATATAACACAATTAAAATTAAGAATACATATATGTGAAATGGTGTTTTTCTAAAGATATGAAAAGTGTATATACGTATTTTACCTATGAGATGTTCCCGGAGGGACTCAAAAGATCGGCAATGTTTCTTGCAAACGCCACAAGTAGGCTCATGACCCGAGTGATAAGAGATCTTCATGTGCTCCACTAAATGTTCCATTTTGTTGAACTGCCTATAACAAGCTGCGCACTTGTTCCTGCACGTGTATATATACATCCATTTATATTTCTTTTAGTTTTTCATCAGTTGATTATAAAAAACTGTATGGTGTTATACATGCCATTATATGAGTCTTTTCTTGGGGGTTTTTGCATAAAATGTCTTCATATAATAGGCGTAGGTCATTAAATTGTTACCTTAGGGTTTCTGAAGACTCCATTGATGATCGGTAATCCATGGTACGTATCACAAAATGCAAACAAGAACTTAAGTACTTACGAGTTGTGAGAGTTTAATCAAGTAACTTTTTAATTTGATTGTGTGTGGAGAATAGGGAAGGTGTGAGAGGTATTTATAGATGAATATACAGAATAAAGAGAAGGAAAGTAAAGCTGACCAGTCTCATATATCACCGTTTAGAAATTTGTGAAGATTTATTACGAAATAAGACACATATTGAAGTAGATGCCATAATGTGGTTGGTCACTTCTCATGGTGAAAAGAATCACATTTTTAGTTTCTTTTGTTTTGAACGATAAACGAAGATGTTACTATCGTACGTGCACGTGTGGACTATATGTGATGTCTATCGGACAACGTTTATGAAAATAAGACTAGCGAACAGAACACCATGACCTTGAATGATAATAGTTTCTAAATGGGTTTCAGTAAATAATTCCTCCGTTACAGAACACCAAATTTGGCAAGTAGATTGGTTTATTTTAATTAAAACCTTTATACGTGCGATAACAAGTAATATATGAACAAGTTTTTCGGTGGTAAGTACAGACGACCAAGTTTTGATCGACAAACACATGATACGGACAAATTTTGATGTACAAGTGAGAAAAAGTGACATTTTTTCTTTAATAATTACTAAAAAAATAGTGACAATTTCTATTAAATTTTTTATAAAGTGGGACTACCATAAACAACACTTTAATATGAGAGTACGTAGTATAAATCAAAAGATCGAAAAATTAAATAGAGACTATATATTCAAGGGAGTCTTATTAGAATTTTATTGATTTTTATTGATCTTTGAATATGTTCAATAAATCAAAAATGTTTATTTATTTTACGATAAAAGACGATCTAATTAAATTTAAAATTTTCTAATTTTTTTTCGTAGAATTCTTATTAGACAAGGCTTTTAATTAACGCCTATAATATGTTGCCAAATTGGTCGTACTATTGAAAAAACACTATACTAGTACGACTTAATTCCTGTCGAAACACTTCAGGTTTATCTAGAATGTTTTCGTGTTCCTAAGATTTCATTTCTCTAGTCAGTCTCTCTTATTTGATCACTTTGATATTTTGTCTATAATTCCATTTACTGAGAAGGAATTTGCAAAATAAATAATGATAATAATAATAATAATAATAGTAAAGAAAAAATATCACTGCAAAAAAAAATAATCAGAATGCAGAAATTTCTTGTAATGAAATGCAAATTTGCGAACTATTGGAAGCTCATCTTATCTTATCTTCTTATCTTATTTACGCTGAAGATAAGGTTTACTTTTCCCATAAAAGCATTTGCTTTACTGTTGCAATATCATGCTCATGCGTATGCATGTTGGCATGTTGCATTTGTGCCCATATATATTTCTTAAGTTTGTGTTGCCGAATTTATATACATATATATATATATATATATATATATATATATATAATGTAGTAAACAAAATTATCCAAAATTTAGCTACTACTTTACGCATTTCTGTCTATTTAATTTGGTGAATTATATCTTATGGAATGGCTAGCTTCTTTTGTTTCTGTATGTGAATTCATTTTAAACGAATTACTATCTTTTTGTAGAGTATATATGGAAATAGAATATTTAGCATTTATGTTATACCTAGTGTAGTCCTCTTGTACGCTTGTATAAATAACCTGTAATACTCATTCTCAAGATAATATACAATCATATCATTCATATGGTATCAGAGCAGTAGAATCCCTAATACCTTTCTAGCCGTCATCTTTTCTTCATTCTCTATCTCTCTGCCTTTTTCTTCCTCTCTTTCTCCCTTTCAACATGACTAACCCCACGGCAAATGATAGTGAGACCATCACCGTTTCTCAAACATCTACTCTTCTCAACGTCAACATGACGAACATCACCAAATTGACTGCCACAAACTTTCTCATGTGGAGTCGCCAGGTTAATGCTCTGCTCGATGGCTACGATTTAGCTGGTTATGTTGATGGATCTGTCACCGTTCCATCCGCAACTCTGACCACTAGTGGCACGACCTCACCAAATCCAGCCTATGCGTTATGGAAATGCCAGGACCGGCTCATTTACTCTGCTCTTCTCGGTACAATCTCTGTCTCCATCCAGCCGCTTCTCTCCACGGCAACCACTGCTTCTGAGATCTGGACAATGCTATCCTCGATCTATGCCAATCCAAGCCGCGCTCATTTTCAACAACTGAAGCAACAATTGCAGACTTCGACCAAGGGCAACAAGACGATCACAGAATACTTTCAAGGTCTCACGATCCGGTTTGATCAACTTGCACTAATGGGTAAGCCTCTTGACCTTGAGGATCAAATTGATTTCATTGTTAAGGGACTTCCCGTCGAATACAAAACTGTGATTGATCAAATTAAGGGTCGTGATGTTCCACCTATGCTCCCCGAAATTCTCGAGAGGCTTCTCAATCATGAGGTAAAGCTGCAAACCAGTGTTGACTCCTCTTCTTCATTGCCGATGTCTGCCAACAACGTCACCTACTCCGGCAACAAACCAAACAACTTTCGCTACCAGAACCAGAATCGCAACAACAATCATTCACCTCGCTATGGCAACAAAAACACATCGATCTCGCACCAATCTTCACCACAGCCAAATCAAGGACGTGGGCATGGTTACCAAGGCCAATGTCAGCTTTGCGGTGTCTTCGGTCACAGTGCTCAACGGGGCTCACAACTCCAATCATTTGGTGCTCCGTATATCTCCTCTCCAACTCCGTGGCAGCCGCGGGCTCATCTTGCTACAGCTCCGCAATTCAACTCTGGAAATTAGATTATGGATAGTGGTCCTACTCATCACTTAACCACATATCTTCATAACCTCTCGCTACATCAATCATACACGGGTGGTGAAGAGGTTACCATCGCTGATGGCTCTGAACTTGCAATCTCGCATACTGGTTCTTGTTTACTTCCTACTCCCTCTCGCTCTCTTGCCTTAAAAGATGTTTTATATGTCCCAAATGTCCATAAAAACCTTGTCTCTGTTTACCGGTTATGTAATACTAACCAAGTCTCTGTTGAATTCTTTCCGGCACACTTTCAGTTGAAGGATCTGAGCACGGGGGCGCGATTGCTCCAAGGTAAGACTAAGAATGAGCTTTACGAGTGGCTGCTACCATCAACCATCGCCTCCTTTTCCGCCTCTCCTACATCCAAAACTTCCCATACCTCTTGGCATTCTCGTCTTGGCCACCCGTCTCCTCCTATTTTAAAAACCGTTGTTTCTCAGTTTTCTTTACCTGTTTCGGATTCAATGCAAACACTTGCTTCTTGTTCGGATTGTCTTTTCAATAAATCTCACAAATTACCTTTTCATACCAATACAATTACCTCAATTAAACCATTACAATACTTATACTCTGATGTGTGAACGTCACCGATAGTCTCTCTTGATCAATACAAGTACTACCTCATCCTAGTTGATCATCATACCCGTTATACTTGGTTCTATCCGCTCAAGCAAAAATCACAAGTTCGTGAAACGTTTATCGCTTTCAAGGCATTAGTCGAGAATCAGTTCCAGAGCAAGATTGGTACCTTATACTTCGATAATGGTGGTGAATTTGTTGGTCTTTGGTCATTTCTCATCGCTAACGGTATATCTCATTTGACTTTGCCTCCGCATACACAGGAGCATAATAGAATCTCGGAGCGTAAGCATCGTCATATTGTTGAAACAGGCTCGATATTACTTAGTCACACTGCTGTTCCGAAACATCATTGGCCCCTTGACTTTGCCACCGCGGTGTATTTGATCAATCGAATGCCTACGCCTATCATTCACAATCAGTCACCATATGCAAAACTGTTCGATCAACCTCCTAATTACCTCAAGCTCCGAGTCTTCGGCTGTCTCTGCTTCCCATGGCTTAGACTATACACGACGAACAAGCTTGACAATCGATCAGCACCATGTGTTTTTGTTGGGTATTCTTTGACCCAAAGTGTTTATCTCTGCTTGGAGCCTATCTCTGGCCGACTTTACACCTCTCGACATGTCCAATTTGTGGAGACCTCCTTCCCATATCGAACACCAAAAATCAGTCTTGTACCTTCAGTCCCTACTACCTAGTCTTTCATCTAGCCAGTCGCGATTCGGTCACTTGTCCAAGCTCACTCGCCGTCGCCTCTAAGCTCAGATTCTCACCTGCCCGTGTCGCCGTTGCAATCTCCATTGAACTCTTCGAGTTCACCTGCAACGGAGAGCTCATCTTCCCTAGGTATGTCTATTCCTAGTGGAGTTTATATGGGCTCTGAAAATAATTCAACAGGCCCATTACCTTCTGGCTCAGATATCCTAGCTAGCCCACAAACCCAACTTAATGCCAACCAAACCGTGAATAGCCCAACTACAAACCCAAATCAGCTTTCCCCTTCTCCCCGACACTCATCTTCGTCTTCTCCAATAGCTACGCCACCATCAAATTCACCAGAATCATCACCACCTCCACCGATTCTACCTGAACCACAACCGGTCCCTCAGCCCTCACCAATCAATCCACCACCTCCACCCAACAATCAACACCCTATGGCCACCCGAGCTAAAAACCAGATTCACAAACCCAACAAGAAATACCTCCTTACCATAAACAAGAAACCTATGATTCCCACCACCGTGAACCAGGCTATGCGAGATGAAAAGTGGAGACGTGCGATGTCTGAGGAGTATAATGCGGTTGTTCGTAACGAGACTTCTGATTTGGTTCCTCCAAATTCTGACCAGAATGTTATTGATACTAAATGAATTTATACACTCAAATATCTTCCTAATGGTGCTCTGGACAGGTACAAAGCGCGACTCAATACCCGAGGCTTTAATCAACAATATGGCATTGATTATGCGGAAACATTTAGTCCGGTGATCAAATCAACAACGGTCCGTCTTGTACTTGAGCATACGGTTCGGTCAAATTGGAGCATAAGGCAACTGGATGTTAACAATGCGTTCCTTCAGGTAGGCCTGGGCACTGGTACCCGTTACCCGCCGAGTACCCGCTACCCGCCTCGTACCCGCCCCGTTCGACCAAGTACCCGCCCCATTCAAGCCAAGTATCAAGCCGGTCCGACTCATTACCCGCAAGTATCAAGCCAAGTATAAGGCGAAAATATTTTTCCGCTACCCGCCCCGTTACCCGCCCCATACCCGTTACCCGCAAATTACCCGCAAGTACCCATAAATTACCCGCTATTACCCGCTATTACCCGCAAGTACCCACAAGTACCAAGGCGGCTCAAAAAAGCGGGTACTTGTTTAGGTGGGTACCCGTTCGGGGCAAGGAAGTATCAAGGCGAAATTTCAATTACCCGCAAGTAACAAGGCGGGTATCAAGGCGGCCGAAAAAACTGGGTACCCGCCCCGTGCCCAGCCCTACCTCCAGGGCACTCTAAAGGGTGAGGTTTATGTCAAAGAGCCACCGAGATTTATTGATAAGGATCATCCTGATCATGTTTGTCGATTAAAGAAGACACTCTACGGTCTTAAACAAGCCCCGCGAGCATGGTATGAAGAACTCAAACGAACTCTGGTTGCTGCTGGTTTTCAGAATTCCATTGCCGATACATCGCTATTTATCTTCAACCAAGGTAGTCATCAAGTCTATATCCTTGTCTATGTCAATGATATTGTTATCACCGGCAGCAATACGCTTCTTGTCAATCGTATCATCGATTACTTGGCAACACGATTTTCTATCAAAGATCTCGGTCAACTCTCTTATTTCTTGGGTATTGAGGCTCATCGAACTGCTAAAGGTCTACATTTGATGCAACGGAAGTACATTCTCGACTTGTTGACAAAGACAAAGATGACTGATGCGAAGCCTGTCTCGACACCTATGGCATCACATCCACGGTTGACTCTTACTACGGGCTCACCTCTCTCCAATCCTTCTGAATATCGTATGGTTGTTGGGAGTTTGCAATACTTGGCCTTTACCCGACCTGATGTTACTTATGCGGTCAACAAGCTCTCTCAATTCATGCACAAACCCACCGAAGCTCATTGGCAAGCTGCAAAGAGGGTTCTTTGTTATTTGGCTGGCACCGTGTCTCATGGCATCTTCCTTCGCCGTGATGCCCCTCTCTCCTTACATGCGTTTTCCGATGCAGATTGGGCGGGTGACATGGATGATTACGTCTCGACGAATGCCTATATCATCTACTTAGGCACTACACCTATCTCTTGGTCCGCAAAGAAACAAACCGGTGTAGCTCGCTCATCCACCGAAGCTGAGTATTGCGCTGTTGCAAATACAGCTTCTGAACTTTGTTGGGTCTGCTCATTACTCACAGAACTTGGTATACACTTGCCGTCTCCTCCGGTTATTTACTGTGATAATGTGGGTGCTATGTATTTATGTGTTAATCCTGTGTTTCATTCGCGAATGAAACATGTAGTACTTGATTATCACTTCATCCGTAACAAAGTTCAATCTGGAGCTCTTCGCATCTCACATGTTTCAACTAAGGATCAATTAGCTGACGCCTTGACAAAGTCATTGTCTCGGACGCGTTTTCTCGAGCTCTTCTCCAAGATTGGCGTGGCTTCCGCCCCTTCATCTTGCCAGGGCGTGTAGAGTATATATGGAAATAGAATATTTAGCATTTATGTTATACCTAGTGTAGTCCTCTTGTACGCTTGTAGAAATAACCTGTAATACTCATTCTCAAGATAATATACAATCATATCATTCATACTAATAATAAATTTACCTGAGAATGTTTAACACCATCAAAATCATGTCTCAAACATTAACTGAATTTTTTTTATAAAGAACTAAATCAAATTGCAATATGTTCATAACATATGTTTTGAATTACATTTTGACTTTGATTATTTCTCACATCGAAAGTGGGAATAAATCTAAACTAATATTTAAGGGACTTGGGCCTCTCCACTCATAGCCAATTGGTTTTGAGTTGGATGCCTAGGAAACTTAACATTGTATCAGAGCTTGAACACACGCTCCCCCACCCGAACCGAAATCAATCCGGTCCGAAAGAGGTCCGATTGATCTTACCCGAAATTAAACCAAGACATGGATATTGTCGAGATTAATGGCTAGACGGGTCATTATCGAGAGAGGGGGGATATGTGAAGTCCCACATTGAAAGTGGGAATAAATCTAAACTAATATTTAAGGGACTTGTGCCTCTCCACTCATAGTCAATTGGTTTTGAGTTTGATGCCTAGGAAACTTAACATTTATTGATGGCATTCCGGAGGTTTTACGTTTTTGGAACATATATAAAAGACCATCTTTTGACCGAGTAATGGGCCAAGTCTAAGATTCTAATTCATAGTGTTTGATCCAAAAAGATTTCAAATTCTAATGAAAAAGTAATATTCATGAACAAAAAAGATAATGGTCCATTGGTATCAGACCATGTATATACACCTATCTCTTTTCTTGGCCCACAAATCAAATTGAAACTTTCAATGTTTTTTGTTGAAAATATTCCTTCAACTCGTTTCATCTATAACAATTTCCTGAAACCAGAATTGTTTCTTTTAATTCAATTTTTTTTTCTTTTCCTTAGCGTTTACACATGTATGTTAAAATAATGCTTCCTGATTAAATAAAATAATGGAAACTGCAATAATTATTTTTGACAAATTCTAAATGCAAACAATAGTGCAAGGGATCAAGAGAGGGAGGGTGTGTACACAGTACACATCTCTTGTTTATGAAATTGATGTTATGGTTGGTAGGTCCATACACATATACTATTTACGTAGAAAAATTAAAGTTTAGTATATTCTTCCGTAGTTAGTAAGTTCGTATGCTCTTTTGTCATGTGTCATGACTGCATCTATATATATGTGTGTATAAAACTCACTAAAAAATTAAACTACATATAAGAAATTCTATAAAATTCAGTAACTATTTAGCTATTTCTAATTACTATATTACTTTTTCGTTTTCTATAATTTTACAACAAAAATATTTGTTTCGGCATAATACACAATTTTACTTCCGTGCTCTTTATTTATACCATCATTTATAGAATTAGAATCTTCGTTCATACAATTAACAATAAAAAAAAAACCTTAAGCAAGGCAAACAATTATTTTATTTAAAGACTTCGTAAAACTTAAACATTCAGATTTAATGTCAACTATGGCTTTTAGTTAACACTAACAGAGGTAGCGATATTTACAGTTATGTTACGTTAAGGATATAAAACACAAGATCAGTGTGACTCTGAATATTAATTTGATCTAAAAGCTTTTAAACCTTTTTAAATAATTATAAGCATTTTTTTCTTTATGCGTATACTCTATAAAGTTATTACAGCGGGTTGATCCGCTCAATATAGTAATTAGATTTTGCGTATTGCAAAATCGTCTCATATTTGACCTAGGCCCTAATTTAACCTAACACGAACAAAAATTAGAAATTTATTTCTCTTATATTTTTAAGGCTTAATTTACTAAATAACAAAGGAAAAAATTAAAATTAAAATACTAACCAAAACCCCTAATTTCAATGGCCAGGATTTTGCCACATAGGCTAGTTTTGGTTAGTTTTTTAATTTTAGTTTTTTTTCTATGTTATCTAGCAAATTATCCCTATTTTTAATTAAGGAAAACAGATGAAAACTATCTCCTCTATATTCTTGTGGTTGTAACACGAATTTACAAATTATTTATCGATTTTATAATAGTTGATCACCTATTTAGAACTTTTGTCGATGAATATGATTAATTACTCTGGCATCATAGAATTTTGTATGTGTCTCATGTTATTGTGTTCCTTCCAAATTGTATGGAAAGTGGTTTGGAATACATACTGTAACAGGAAAAGTGAATTTCACTAAAAAAAATTGGATTTATTGTGACGAAAATTTGATAAAAAACCATTTGTCACAAATCTGTGGCGGTATCGATACGATTTTGTGACTAATTATTTTTTTAGGAAATGTGTAGCTAGTTCGACAGTATATTGTAACCGAATAAGTCGTAACCAACATATGTCATAATTAGTAACAAAATTGTGACACTAGTAGTACTCGTAACAATCGTGACAATATTATTACTAATTTTTATCACAAATTAACTATAAACTTGTAACGGAATTAAGAATCTTACTTTGTGACAACATAATAACAAAATGTTTGTGACTAATTGATACTAATAAATAAAGAAATTTCGTTTAGTTAGCCTTACGAATTCTCGGTCACAAATATATGAGGGTTTGTGATTTAAGAAACACACATTTTGATTCATATAATATATATATTAACTTTTACTCCTTTATTTCTTCAAAATTTGTATGTTCGAGTATCTGGTCTTCTTCGAACAAATTCCATTAGCAATTCTTTTGAGTAGTCTTTTTCGGTTGAATAGAAAATTTTAAAAATATAAATGATATTATTTAGTGATAATTTTCAAAAGTGGCATAAAAATAGAATTTATCGATTTTTTTTTTTTTCGAAATCTCGAAAATTCTGTTTAGTTTTTAAATTTATTGATAATATATTTACATTAACATCAAATAATTTAGAGGAATTCCTTAATATGCCACCATTTTTTAAAAAAATTCAAAAATACCACTTTTTCAATACTTCCAAAAATACCACAAATACAAAAATTGATTTGAGTTTAGGGTTGAGTTTTAAATGTTAAAACTTCATTTTAATTTTGTACTAGTATTTTTGAATTTTGAACAAAAGTAGTAAGTCTAAACAAACTAAGGCGCAATATACAAAAACAGAGCGCGTGAGATCCACCAGAACTCTCTCTGGCGATGTTCACGAGACAACCGGTGCCGGTGACTCTCTTCATCGGAGAAAGGCATCCAACTCCGGCAACGTCTCGGCGTCACCAAGATGCACTCCAAGGTCCTCCATCTCAACTCTCCAACGTCTCTCCACCGCTACGTCATCGCCGCTGCATCTCTGCCACCGCGTCTCCGCCGTCGCTTCTCCGCAGTTGCGTCTCCGACCTTGTCTCTCCACTATGCCTCTCTACAAGATCTACTTTGTGGCCGCAAATCTTATCGGTTTTCTCCACTGTGAGGCTCGCCGTGACAGATCTATGGGTCAGTCTCTCTAACCGAAGGGTGACCCATCCAACGACAACGGAGCCTCTGGTGCCTCCAGACCCGCCACCTCTTTCAAAAGTCTCGATTCTGACCACATCCCCTTCAATCCTCCGTTAGTGTCACTGGAATTGATCATCGACGAACCACCTTGCAACTGTTTCGCCGGAGTTCCTTTCTCCCGACGAGGACTCAACCATCGAACAAACAAACCACCGCACCGCTCCGTCCATGAAGAACCAGCGAGAATCTCCCACTGTTCTCAAGCCGGAACAGTGCCTCTACTCCCCATCGGAAAGTACACAACGCCAAATCTTCCGACTGTCGGTCAATGGCCGGTAGTTGATGTGTCGCCGGCGGGAGGAAAAAAAATCAGGGTTCCTCTAGGTCAAAGTTGTTTGACTAACAATGGGTTGGGCCTTGATCCAATGGGCCATGATTATTATTTTAATAATCCAGATTATTCTATCAGCCCAGTAAGCTTAGGGGTGTTATATATGGGCACTAGCCCTAAAACTAGGCAATTAAGACCTTCTTCCATTGATTTTGTCCACGGCTCTCGAGTTCGGATACTCATGTCGGGCAAAAATCTCTCATCATCAGAGACGGTTTATGGCCGAGCTTCAACCCGTTCTTCCGGGTGTATCAACGTCGGAATCAAAACCGACTATTTAGTGTTCTTTCGAACACTTGTTTTAGGGTATCAAATGAATTCTCTCCACGGATTGGTTCACTTTGTCGAGCAAGCCTCGTCCTTAAACGACTATATCCTTCATTTTATCGCTTTGTTTGTTTTTATCATTTTGCCGTTGAGCATGCCTCCGGTTGTAATTGCTAGCTCATTTAATTAATATCATGAGTTTCGATCCAAAAAAAAAAGAAGTATTTTTGGAACTTTTCAAAAATGGTGACTTTTTTGAGAATCGCCCAATAATTTATACAAATAGTTTAACTAACAGCGATTACATTTTTTTGTGATGCCATTTTATTTTTCTATCTAATAAAGATGACAAACATGAGATAGTCATAAGAAAAAAAAACGGTTGGATCATTTCTCGAAAATCATCCCGTCAAAACCAAGAAAAACAATCATATTTGGGATTGTGTTGATTTTTTTGCAACTGTATTTTTATCTTACTATTTATTTTATTTAAGTATATTACGTACTTCGTTTTGATTGGTACGATAAACTAAATTTTATTTTCTTTTATTTGGTTTAATTAGCTTTTTTTTTCTCACCCACAATCCTTTTTTATTTGATTGTTGCAATATTATCTTTGAATAACCGTTTTTTTTTTAGAAGTGAAAAACGTTTTCAAAACAGTTTTTTTAAAACAATGATTCCTTTGGTATCTCCTACTTAATCTTCAAAAACTTTCAGAGACATAATTCTTACTTTTTTCTATCATTTTATGTTTTAAGTTTCCTCACATATGACTCTTTTTCTCTGTTATTTTGGTTTTTTTACTCAGAAGATTTGTCATGAACGTTGTTCATAGATTTAAAAAAAAAAAAAAAAAAAAAAACCCGACACATGGTAAACTCCACGATCAATTCTACGATGCAAATACTGATATTTTGGAAATATGTGCTACACGGTTTGGAGTAATACAACATAAAGGTACTCCTAACATTTTTTGGTAGACACAGCAACAAATTGTCATTGACAATTTTGTTCAAGATTAGTCTAAGAGATTTAATCCTCTTAATTTGATCCAACTTTTGTAGACTATAAAATATTCTCAAGTACAATGATAATGCAAAGGATCTCATGATATGAGTCTTAAAGAATCTTTTATTCTACAAATGGAAGAAGCAGAGTAAAGAAGAAAATTTGAAGATTCCAAGATGAAGGATCAATGTTTCTCGTGATTTTAGTTTATATATATCATTATTTTATTTTTACTTTTGTCGTAAAAGTGTTTTTAGAAGTTAATATTAATTGGATTGGATTCCATTACTGAGCTTTTTGTTGTTATTGTAAATAACGCTTTTTTAGTGATGTAAGATTTTAATAGATACTAAAAACGATTTTGTGCTATATAAAAATCATAATGACTGAATTAAATAATAATTTTGGAAATTAACTAAAAAATAAATTAATTAATCAAATAAATAGTTTTTTCAAAATTTGCGTTAATTTTGTTTTTGATAGATATAAGGAAAACTGTTTTTATTATTTAAAATAATAATTAATGAATAAATTCATAATTTAGAAATTATAATGTGGATTTGTGACATAATTTTAGTGCTAAAGGTGGTAAAGTTTGGTCAATGAAATAGTAACAAATTATGACAGATTAGCCACTGATTGCGATGATTTGAGAGGATACTTTCACCATGTGCAATGGAGACACTTATCAAAGTGTCTAAAATATTTTTTAAACTAAATTTTATTTACTTTTAAACATGAGAGTGTTTAAAGTGTACTAAAAATGTCTAATATTAGACACTTTTCTTACTTTTGATCTCATTCTTAATATTTAAATTATATTTTATATATTACACATTTAGTTAAGACACTTTGTATTCTCCATTGTACATGCTCTAATAGTCACAAATATGACAGTTTCGAAACGTTTTTTCTAGTATGTAATAGTGATGATTTTGTTACTTTTATGCAATGTTTTGAAAACCGGACCGGCGACCGAACCGAAAATACTTTTGGGTCATGGTTCAATGTGGTCCGACCGGGTCGAACCGGACTTAATAGTTTTTTTTTTAAATAATAATATAAATAGTTTTTGTATAACTATAATATCCAAATATATAATATAGCCTTTGAATAAACATATATTTTTTTAATAAACATATATTTTTAAAAAATAAGAAAATTATTTTAATAAAAAAAAAACTATTCAAAGACAAAATTTAATGAGAAATAGTTAAGTTTATATGTAAAACAAAATTAAAAAAATTAAACCCTAACAAAAATTAACTAAATTCAAAACTTTTTTTTTTGGTGGATAACTAAATTCAAAACTAGTATTTAAATCTATAAATTTTAATCATAAAAAAATTTAAATATGGAAAAAATTAGAAATTTACAAAAAAAAAAAAAACCCTCAAACCCGGGTCAACCCAACCCGGCTAGCCCATTCACGGTTGAACCCGGGCCGACCCCCGGTCCAGTCCGGTTTTCAAAACACTGCTTTTATGTATCGTTACCATTTGTGACAAAACGATTACTAGAAAAATTTGTCTCAACGCTTATGACATTTTTGTTACAAATATAATTTTATGACAAATTTATTGTGACTTTTGTAAATCATCACAAATTCATCATAATGTTTGTATTGTTACAAAATATCATTTATTGTGACGATTTTTTTTTTTGTGACAATATCTTTTTCTTGTAGTGTTTTATCTTGCGAAGTATCCACCAACAGCTAAAATATTTGATAACAATTCGTTGTGTAACCCTGAGCAAGAAGTTATATCAGACTAGTATACTTCTAACTTCTTGATGGATTGGAAGAACATGCATTGAAAAGGTAACTAGTATTATTAGAACCGATCTCTATTATTTCGTATATTAATCAAGGTCTAGATGTAAAATCGGATAAAAACAGTGAAGAATTTAAGCAAAACAATAGAGAACCAAAAATTGAGGCAAATGTTGTTTAACTAGAATTTCTTTATTCATCTTTTGTATCAATAATACTAATTCTTTGATATTTTTACATGAGTTCCCAAAACTAGATTATAAGAAAAACCTAAGCATGATTTTTCTATTGCACATCTATCTATCTAATTCTAATAGACCTTTTCGAAATTACTAAGATTTTTGAGTCACTTTTAAAAACAACACAAAAGTATGAGAGATCTAAATACGAAAAAATACATATATGCAAAAATGGCTAGGTCATGGGAAGAACATGGAGCCATTATGGGACAGTCAAACTTTCTCCACAACCATTCGTACACCTAAAGCAAATATAATGCTTCTTCTCTTTTGTATTTTCTTGCTTGTAAAAGGGAAAAAGAAAAACAAATTTTGAAAAGATGTAAACTTTCAGAGAACCTTTAAAAAGCATTGAAAGATGCTTATTTGACCAAGAAAATCATTAAGTTTGTTTATATCTATATATTTTTAGTTTTACCATGAACTTTATTTTTACCTTTTTGGGGTACAATTTTGTGGGTTTTACCTATATTTTACTATACTATTACATATGTTTCTTTTCATGGTATTCCGATTTATTCTACACAGAAGATTTGCTACCATTTTAACAAAAATATTAGGCAAACTATTTAGATACATTTCAAGAAATAAATCTGTTGCTAACTGTAAAATGAAATTCAGAAAATGGTGAAAATCCTTTTTGACTTATGTTTCTTATAAATATATATACTGTTAATGTACTTAATATTTGTATCACCTGTCGGTGTTATACATAATATGTGTTTCATCATTATGAGTTCGTGTTTCAGAAAAGTGTAAAGTATTTTAGGTTGCGACAAGCAAATCAATACGTCAAATCTATTATTGCTATTAATTGTTTTTGTTTCAAGTAGTATAATGGCTTATTGTATAGTATGACGTCCGATCAGCTAAATCTATGTTTATTAATATTATTGCTATTCACTAATATTCATTGATGAATGATGATGGTTTATTGTAAAGTATGACCGATTAGCTAACTAGCGGTTTAACTAACTAGCATAATACCAACAAATATTTGACAGATTATTTATATAGAGCAATAGCTCCGACCAAACTTTCAAATATTGTTATAGGTTGCACGGAACCTTCGCCCAAACACCGATTCTCTCTTTGAAGTGGAATCGGAATTAGAAGCTCTTGTAAGCGCGATGAATGAATAATTCTTAAAAATCTAAATTTGAAAGCATTTTGGAAGCCTTGATTTTATTTTGGAAGTTCTGATTTTTTTTTGGAAGCGTCAAAAAAATAATAATTAAAAGCTTAAAGATATTTATGTGGTAAATTATTAGCTTAACTAAAACACTCATTTTAAAACCTAAAATGAAAATAACGACGATGCTTTAAATCTTTGATTTTAAACATTTAGGCTTTTATTTTTTATGTGGTGATGTTTAAAATAATTTTTATTAATACATGAATTTATATTTGAATTTTATTATATATACGTTTCCTAAAAATAACAAAAAGTTGATTTTGAAATTCCGATGTGTTTAGAACAAGATTATATGAACTACCCTTCTTATTAATGATTTGAGAAATCTCACCAAAAACTCAAACAAACTTGATCACACACACCTTATGAAACAACCCTTCATAAGTTGGTTTATATAAGCTCACCCCAAATCCCTAATTTCCTTATTTGATTAAACTACCCTTTAACAAATAAGTAAATATTACATTAGGAATTATCTAACATTTTCCCCCTTAATTCCTAATCCCGAATTAAGGTCTTCAACACCAATAAGCTTCCTCATCTCTGCAAACTTCATTCTCGCCAATGGTTTGGTTAAGATGTTCGCTCTTTGCTCTTCTCCAGGAACAAACTCCACGCTTATCTGCTCATTCTCAACACACTCACGTATGAAATGATATCGCTTCTGAATGTGCTTACTCCTTCCATGAAAAACAGGATTCTTCGACAAAGCTATTGCTGATTTGTTGTCAATGAGTAATGTGACACTCTTTTGATTCAGACCCGTCACTTCATGTAGCAAATCCTGCAACCAAATAGCTTGTTTTGCAGCTTCCGTAGCTGCCATGAACTCTGCTTCACAGGATGACAGAGCAACTGTTGGGTTCTTCTGTGAGCACCACGTGATTGGTGATGTCCCGACGTAAAACACATGAGCTGCAGTGCTTCTTCCATCGTTAGGGCTTATGTCATGACTACTGTCGCTGAAACCTAAAAGTTTCTTGTCACCTCTTCTTCTGAAGTTACGACCATAGCCTTTAGTTCCCTGCAGATATCTAAGAACATGCTTCAATGCTGCCTCATGAGATGTTCTCGGGCTCTGCATATACCTGCTTAAAACTCCCACTGCAAATGCCAGATCAGGTCGTGTGTGTAATAAATACCTCAAGCATCCCACCATCTTTCGATAATGTGTTGCATCGACCTCTTCTTCTTCCTCTGCTTTGCTTAGCTTCAAGCCTGGTTCCATTGGTATATTAGTCTTGTTGCAGTCGTCCATCTTAGCTTCTTTGAGAATCTTCTCTGCATACCTCTGTTGTCTGAGAGTTATTCCTTCTGTAGTCTGAGAAACTTCAATCCCGAGATAGTAACTTAGCTTGCCTAAGTCTGACATCTCAAACTCATTCGCCATTCCTTGCTTGAAATCATTGATAATCTTCAATGTAGTCCCCATTACGAATAAGTCATCAACGTAGACAGCCACAACTAGCTCTTGTTGTTTCTCTGTTTTCCTATACACGGATTGTTCCTTAGAGCACTTCTCGAATCCCAGGTTTTTCAGAATCTGATCGAGTTTTGTGTTCCATGCTTTTGGCGCCTGTTTCAGTCCATATAATGCCTTTTGAAGTTTATAGACTTTGTGTTCTTCCCCCTTTTGTTCAAACCCTTCTGGTTGATAAACATAAACTTCTTCTTTCAGCTCCCCGTGCAAGAATGCAGTTTTAACGTCAAGGTGGTGAATCTCCCATTCGTTTGCAGCAGGTTCAGCAATCAAAAATTGAATTGTTTCTAGTCTCGCCACTGGTGCAAACACTTCGTCATAGTCAATACCATACTTCTGAACATATTCATTAGCCACCAATTTCGCCTTATGCTTATTGATGCTTCCATCCGAATTCCTTTTGGTCTTGAATACCCACTTAAGACCAATTGGCTTGACTCCATTCGGCTTATTGACTAATATCCAAGTGTTGTTCTTGATTATTGAATCAATTTCTGCACAAGTTGCTTCTCTAAACTCTTTGATTTCCTTTGCTTCTTGATATGAGCTTAGTTCACCATCGATCGTTAGGAGTAATTCTTCACCCATCAAGTCTGCAATCAATAAGTACTCCTCAAGCTTCTTAGGCAGTTTTCTCTCACGAACAGATCTTCTTAAGATCACAACTTCTCCCGAATCTGCATCAACAGGATCGACCGGTCTGGGGGATGGACCGGTCGGTCCCTGTTCCAGAACCTCCGTTCTGTTTCCAGAGTCTTGAGGATCAAATAGTCTTGGAGATGGACCAGTCGGTCCACATTCCAGAGCCTCTGCTCTGTTTCCGGATGTTGAGGGATCGACCGATCGGTCCGGTTTCCAGGGACTCCGTTCTCCTTGCCGATCTTAGGGGATCGACCGGTCCGGGGAGTGGACCGGTTGGTCCGACTTCCAGATCATTGTTCTCTGTTTCCTCACCGAAATCTCCCCATTCCACACGTAATGTTTCCAAGTCACTTAGTCTTTTATCTTGAAAGTCTCTCCACTTCCATCCTTTAGACTCATCAAACACCACATCTCTACTTACATGAACTCGTCTGTTTACCGGATCATACAGACGATAAGCTTTCGAACTCGGCTCTATTCCTAGGTGGATAAGGACTCGTGTTCTACTGTCTAGCTTCTTGAGGTTGGCGTCTTCAACTCTCGCATAGGCTAGACACCCGAATACTCGCAGATGACTCAAGCTTGGTTTATGATCCTTGAAGAGTTTATAAGGCGTTTGATCTCTCAAGGCTTTGGTTGCAACTCGATTGATAAGGTACGTGGCGTGCCTCACTGCTTCACCCCACATATAATTTGGCAATGCCATTGTGCTAAGCAGTGTGCGCATCATCTCCATGAGGGTACGGTTGCGCCTTTCCACCACTCCGTTTTGTTGTGGAGTGTATGGAGCTGTAAGCTACCTTGAAATCCCGTTAGTTTCACAAAACGTTTGAAAATCGATAGAATTAAACTCACCTCCTCTATCGGTTCGAAACGTTTTTATCTTACCTCCACACTCATTCTCCACCATGACTTTGAAGCTTCTAAACTTGTCAAGTGCCTCGCTTTTCTCATGTAGCAGGATGGTCCATATGTACCGTGTATGATCATCAATCAACACAAACACATACTGGTTCTTTGCGGCCGTTGTTGGGTTGATTGGACCACACAAGTCTCCATGAATCAGTTCTAGTTTGTAGCTAGATCTGTACATAGTTGCATTCAGGAATGGCTTGTGTGTTTGCTTCCCAACCAAGCAGTCTTCACAAATCCTCTTCTCCTCTTCGAAAATAGGCAATCCATGAACCAGCTTCTTTCTTGACATAGTTCTCATGCTATCAAAGTTAACATGTCCAAGTCTCGCGTGCCAACGCCAAGTCATGTCCTCAGTCTCGGATAGTAAACTCACTGGAGAGCCGATTGTCAATGGGATCTTGTACATCCGATTAGGAGATCGAATGACATTCATTAAGAGCCTTCCACCATCATCATGAACTGTGAGATAGTTCCTCCTAAGTCTCACATCACACCCGATCTCTGTTAGTTGTCTGAGGCTGATAATGTTGCTTTTGAGATCCGGTATCCAGTAGATGTCTGAGATTAGTTTCTGTTCACCAGTTTTAGCTTGAATGATGATGGATCCCTTTCCCTTTATCTCGACATAAGACGCATCTCCAAACTTTACTTTCCCACATATGTTTTCATTCAATTCTGAGAAATAGGATTTCCTCTCAGTCATGTGATTACTGGCACCATTATCCAAGTACCAAACGCTTTGATCTCCTTGGTCCTTCTCGTAATCACATGGTGTAACATTCTTCTCATTCAAGAAAACAACCTCACGTAAGAACAATGTTGCATCAGCTACCTCTGTTTGCACCATGTTCGCTTCTTGTGTATTTTGATTCCTCTCAGGACACTTATCTACAAAGTGACCCTGTTTATCACATCGCCATCAAATAAACTTGGAGTGATCCTTTCTAGATTGATTGAAGTTGTTGTTTTCCCGCTGATGTGAATTGAATCGACCTCTACCTCTGCCTCTACCGCGATTTCCTCGACCTCTACCTCTCTGCCCATTGTCTCGATTTTGATTGTTGGAGTAACTCAACAGAAGTTTACTTTGATCTTCTCCTTCAGTTACACCACTTATGCGTTCTTCGTAGGCCTTTAGCCTTCCCACAATATCTTCAAAACTGGTTTTGTATAGGTCCAGTGTTTGCTCCAAGGAGGCTACAAGATGAATAAACTTTCTTTCCGGCAAGCCATTAAGAAACTTTTTCACCATCATGTGTTCTTCTATGACTTTGCCCAGTGATACAGATTTTGAAGCTATGCTAGACATCCTTCCTACAAAGTTCTCAATCGTTTCTGTATCTTTCATCTTTAGGAGTTCGAATTCAGCTCCAAGGGTTTGAAGTCTCGCCTCTCGCACACGTTCTACACCAACATATCGATTCATGAGTGACTCCCACATGCCCTTTGCCGAATTCTGGTCTCCTATCTCTTCGATTAGGTTTTCAGGGATCGATTGATACAACAATGCAGTAGCTACATTGTTTTTTATTCCATCCTTCTCTTCTAGTTTGATCACATCCCATACTCTGTTTGCCTTCAAGGCTACCTTCATCCTTAATGCCCACACGTTGTAATTCGTGGCTGTGAGCATCGAATACTGTATAGAGGACACACTCGGTTCTTTCTCCCTCGCCGAAGTAGAAACTATCGTCCTTGCCATGTCTTCCTCTTTGAACAGCAAAACCCTAGTTTTATATCTAGGTTTTGTTCAAAAAAAAAAAAACTCTCCCAAGAAAAAGAACGTTCTCACCAACGTAATTTTCCAACACGAGCTTTGATAACAAATGAAATTCCGATTTGTTTAGAACAAGATTATAAGAACTACCCTTCTTATTAATGATTTGAGAAATCTCACCAAAAACTCAAACAAACTTTATCACACACACCTTATGAAACAACCCTTCATAAGTTGGTTTATATAGGCTCACCCCAAATCCCTAATTTCCTTATTTGATTAAACTACCCTTTAACAAATAAGTAAATATTACATTAGGAATTATCTAACAGATTTCACGCTTCCTAACAATTCGCTTCTGATTCCATGCATCATAGATATTGTTTAAAGAAAAGTGTCGGTATATAAATGCGTAGAAATTAATTAAAGAAAATATTTAGTGAATATATAAAAATATGAAAACGGCGAAGGAGTTAAAGGAAATTAGGATTTTGATATCGGTCTCTATATTAGTTGCTTAAGAAAAATATATAGTATTATATGGTTATAGAGTGTCTTCATGCAATACAAAAATACAAATCAGAAAAAGAAATTGGTTAGGTCTTACAATCATGGACAAACGTGTGAGTTGTCTGTATCGTAGGGATCGAATTCATGCATATGACCGACCACCAACCAAATAGCCTAATGTGATTGCAAATTCCATTTGGCTAATTATGTAAGATAAACGAAACTTACAAAGTCATTTAATTCATTTAAGTTATTTATCTGTGTTATTTAGTCCATCCCAAAAATAAATCCGTTTACACGAATAACTCATTTGAATTTGGGACGAGTAGTTGTAACACGAAATTTCAAATTATTTATTTTCAAATTTTGTAAATAAAAAAAAATCTGATTATGAAAAACAATCTTAAAATGCGATAGCAAAAAACTTTCTTCTAATAAGAAGTGTTAACCATCATACAAAGCAGCTTCCTCGTCTGTGTCTTCAAGAGGGATGAATTCGACGGACTTATGTACTCTAGTTATGTCTTTTTATTGGAGAAGACAAATGCAATATCTAGTAATTATTTGATGCGTAAATGTTTGGGTTAGATCACTACAAGAAAACAGGTGGTATTCCGACGGCCAAAACCGTCGGAATGCCCTCGGAAAAGAGCCTATTCCGACGGCCTTCCGACGGGAAAAGTCCGTCGCTTCTATTGCGTCGGAAAATAAGTTCCGTCGGCAATTCGTCGATCCCTTGCGACGGAATTCCGAAGTATTTACGTCGGAGTTGAAAGGGAGACGGAATTCCGACGGTATCGGTTTTCCGGCGATAACAGACGGAATTCCGACGGTATCAGTTTTTCGGCGATAGCCGACGGAATTCCGACGGTATCAGTTTTCTGGCGATAGTCGACGGAATTCCGACGGTATCAGTTTTCCGGCGATAGCCAACGGAATTCCGACGGTTTCGGTATAGCCGACTGAATTCCGACGGCAATCGTAATTTTAAAAAAAAAATTATAATTATTTAATTTAAAAATAAAATAAAATAAAACATTTTAAAATATATTAAAAATTAAAATTAAAAACTCATAAAATTAAAATTGTTTTAAAAGTATTTTAAAGTTTTACAATCAATTTTACAACTCTAACGGGCCTATTCCCGCCTACCGGTACCGAAGAAGTTGGTCATCTTCTCTTCCATCGCTCGAAATCCTGCATCGGCCTCCGCCTTATCTCTCGCTCTCGCTGCCTCGGCCTCCTCCTTATCCTTCTTTCTCTCTTCCTCCATTGCCCTAAGCCGTTCGTGCAGGTCTCGGTTTTCCGCCTCCAACCTGCTACCACCGCCATATCGAACCGTCGAAACAGACGAGCAACTATCTTCAGGGAGGCCGTACACACGGCCTCTGGTCTTGGGAGTAACCTACGAAAAAAAAAATTAATTTTATAACTTACTTGTATTAAAAGTGATTTTGAAATTTATTTAAACGTGACACGGTTACTAACCTCGTAGGTGTACTGGTTGATCATGTCGACTGGAACTTCGGTCGGCGCCGGAGTTCCTTCCTCGATCGGTTGTGATTGGAGGTACTCCTCCTGCCGCCTCTCCACGGCTTCCACGATTTCACGAGCAATCGGATCTTGAATTTCACCGGTCTTCTTGTTGGTGTGCGAACGTTTGACCAAATCAAGATTGGAAGGAAACACACCGGTCTGTTGAAACTGTTAACATATAAAATTTCGTTAGCGAATTTAAAAATTTATTGAATTATTTAACTACTTACCATTTGCTGAGCAGCTGAAGCCTTGCTCGTTGCTCCGAGGTTGTGGGTCGCGCGTCCCTTCCCCTTCCGCTGGCTGTTGCGGTTAGTTGGGTGTTTCTCTGAATCCTCCCGAGTTGCCTCTAGTTCCCAATGTCGAACTAGTCCAGCCCAACACTCATCTTTATATTTAAAAACCTTAGGCACCTTCCCGGTTTTATACCACGTCTCTTTCCACTCGTTCATCTTCCACGAGTACTTCCTCGCAGCCTTTGCGTCGAATGCCTTGCGGACCATCGAAGTGAGCGGTGGGTCCCACGTAAAATCTTGCTGCAAAAAAACAACATTCCAGCATTAGTAATTAAATTGTGAGTCATAAATACATTTTAAACAAATAAAATAAAATCATACCGCAAATTGTCGGAACCAAGTGTCCCGGTCCTCCTGTGGCATGTCGGAGTATGTGGGATACGGTTTAGATACCATTTCATCCATCATTGTGTTGATTGAACCCGTAATCCCGTTTCCAGAGAATTGGAACCAATTAAAATATTTAATTAAATATTTATTTAAAATAATTTAATCCACTACATATTTAAATAAGACTTACCAGGTCGTGTTAGGTGGCGCGTCTGGATCTAGATGAGTCAACCTATCACGTCTGGGTTGCGCCACAAACTGCTCGATGGTCATGGACGTAGGAGCTGAGTAGGCGGTAGGCGGGGGCTGAGACGTGTATTGCGTCTCCAGGTCGGGACTACTCTCGGGCATATCCGTCTCAGTAGCAGTCCGACCTCCCCTACTGGAACTCGCACGATGAAATCGCCCATAATCCCTACGATTTCCATAATTCTAAGATTTAGAGATTTCGGGATTTATGGAATTTTGAATTTAAAGGAATTTGAGATTTTGAGATTTTTTTATTTAGTTTATTGGAAATTTAGGATTCTAGGATTTAAGGATATTGGGAATTTGAGTTTTATGGAATTTAATGGTTTTATGTAATTTAAGTAATTAGGGCTTTTATGTATATTGTTTATTCAGAAACCGAAGTTTATGGTTTTAGGTTTTGTGGGGGAATTGATATTTATAATTTGGAAAATATTATACAAAAATTTGGAAGACTAGTTTTAAAATTTTAAAGGTTTAAAGTGTTTTATTAATGTTATTAAAGTTTTATAATGTTACAGATTTTAATTGATTTTCTTAAAATTATGTATAGAATATATAGAAATTAAAAAAATTTCATATTAATGATAGAATAAATTATAAAAAAACCCTAAAAATAAAAAAAACATATGAAACTCAAATTCTTACAATTGGAAATAGTTAATTAATTTTCATTCTATAACAATCCCTAAATTGGTAAAATACTAAAATTATCAAAATACCTAAACCTATAAATCTCTAAAACTTTAAACTCACAAATATTTCTAATTTTCTAAAATTCACAATCCAAAGTTTACGGATTTAGGTTTTGTTGGGAAATTGATATTTATAAGTTGAAAATTTTTATAAAAAATTTTCAAAAACAAGTTTTCAAATTTTAAAGGTTTAAAAGTTTTTTTTAATCTTATAAAATTTTTAAAATTGTAAGGATTTTAATGGATTGTCCTAAAATTAAAAATTTTACATATTAATCATAGATTAAATTTTTCAAAAATCACTAAAAATAACAAAACCATATGCAAATCAAATTCTACAAATTAGATATATTTATATAATTTTCGTTCTATCAAAATCTCTAAATTTCGACAAAATTCCTCATGAACCCTAATTTTTTCATTCCTAATTCCTTAATTCCTCAATTCCTCAATTTGTTCATTCCTAATTTACTAAAATTCTCATAACCAACAACGAAATCATGATTCACAATCTATGTACCTACAACTTCATGAACAATTTTGCAAAATCTCTTTTAAATTGAGTAAAACTTACATTTGGTTTTGATGTGGTGAAGGATTGAACAATCGGCGGTGGAACGGCGTGAAATCGGCGACGGAACGACGGTGTAACGGCGGTGAACAATTTGAAGAAAAAAAAAATTACAGATCTGTGTCGGGGAACACGAAGGCCGTGGATTTATTAGACTACATGACGGCATTCCGACGGGATTTAAAACACCGACGGTAATTCCGACGGTTTTCCTGCTTTGACGATGATCACGAGGTTGTTTGGCGGCAAGTCAAATTAGGGTTTCCGTCGGAATTTCGTCTTAATTATAGACGGTATTCCGACGGTTTTTTTTTTATGTTCCCGTTCCGTTCTGACCCGTCCCGTTCCGTTCCATTCCCGATCCTATATTCCCGGTCCATATTTATTTGTACAAGTGAGTGATTCCCGTTAGAGAATGGGACAGGACAACACGGAAACGTAATTTCCAGAATTATTTGTCCCGAAGTAAATATTGATTTTTTTAAAATATATCTTAGTAGATTTTAGTTTCTTAGTTTTTCATATATGTAACTATGTGACTAATTTTTGTTTGTATACTACAAATCATTTGCAAAAAAGGATTGATCCCTAATTTTTTTACCTGGTCAAATTTATTTATTGCAGGGTGTTGGTTTTCTTAGAATTTTAAATTAGTAAGAAGTTAGATTATTAAGTTGCATGGGTTGGTCTACTTCATAATATATTTTTGTAAATAAGACTTGAGTTTGTTCAATTGTATTTTATTTAATAAGACTTTTGTTTTTACGCCGAATCAATTGTTTACAAAAATAAAATTAAAAATAAAATTTGAATAACCGTCGGAATTCCGTCTTAACTTAAGACGGAATTCCGATGGTTTTAATAAAATAAAATATATATGTAATAAAATATAAAACAACCGTTTGTAATATGTATTATATTTATGTAATAAAATATAATAACCGTCAGAATTCCGTCTTAAGTTCAGACGGAATTCCGACAGTTGTTAAAATTTTATTTTCATTTGTAATAAATATAAACTACCGTAGGAATTCCGACGGAAGTGTCATTTTATTCATAATTCCTACCATATTCATAATTCCTTTCTCCATGTAAATACCAAACCTTATATCCCGGCCTAAAACCATATCTATATAAGTGAGTCCAAACATTATGAACGGCAACACTAATTCTATTACAGCAATTAGAACAAGTACATTTGATATCCTGACCTTTTTTGGCTGCTTCTATATTACTGGGTAAATTCATGAACTCCCATAATCCTTGAGCGTACTCGTCCCTTAGTAAGTCCGAGCCTTCATCCGTCATTGGCTCGTCCATCCATGCCCGAAAATATGAACTCATCTTTATAGTTTTTTTTTTTTCTTGAAATTTTGTGATGATGGAATGCAGCATTCTGCAAACTTATGTAGATTGGATTTCCGTCGGACATCCGTCGGAATTCCGTCAATACCTCCGACATAACACCCCACACATCCCATCGGCCACCGCAGACGATATGGCAACCACTCAAACTTGCCGACATCGGAAACCGTCGGAATGCCGTCGCAAATCCGTCCCTCCTTCCGACAGGTTTTAACCGTCGGAAAAATGACCGATCAATCAAACGTTGCCGGCACCGGAAATCCTGAATGCCGTCGGAAAGTCACGAAAGCTCATTGCCGTCGGAATTCCATCAGAATTTTCCGACGGGGTTCCAACGGAAGGGTGATGCCGTCTGATGATGCAGACGGCATTCCGACGGAACGGTTTTACTCGGGAAGTCGTCGGGAAACCGTCGGAATTTAGCGACGGTTTTCCGACGGAAAGTAACAGGCCGTCGGAAAAGTACATGTTTTCTTGTAGTGGATTATCTCTTTCAGTTTCTACACTTGATGCAACTTAAGGAGTGTCTCTATTTTCATCTAAAATCCTCTTTGGTATTTTTATATTTTATAACAATAGTCTTTCTCCTCTTATCTTCCATTTTCATGAAGTTTGGTTCTAGATTCATGGCGATGTGTTTGTATCTTTTGTTGTCGTATTGTGTATATTGCTTAAATGTCAATCATGTGGTACATGTATTTGATATCCTTACTTAAAGCTTTCTTAAAGTTTGATCCCTTTTTTTTTCTTAATGAATGTTTACAGTGTGAAAGAGGGTGTTTGATGCAACAATCATAAAGGTTCTTCAACTCTTTCAACTCAGAAAGCAAGATAAATAAAAGTGAAAAGTACATTTTTTTTCTATTTTGTAGTTTTGTCACATGTCATAACCTTTCGCTCTATGTATGGCCTTCGCACTCTAATTAATGAACGGTGGAAAAATAATAATTTTTTTTTTTAAAACAAAATCCATATATTAAATCACATTTGGTCGGTATAAACATCCCGAAATCGGGTATTTTTTACCGACTCATCGAGATCTACATGGAAAAAGAAATGGTTACGTGCTCGTGCCGCTTTTGCAAGAGCATCGGCACGATCATTACAAGAACGAGGAATATAAGGTAACTGGAAGGAAATAAAATGTTCTCTAAGTTCTACGAAGTGATCTAATTCAGACTAAAAAGCTAGCCAATCTAACAGATCGTCGGTTCGTCAATAGGTTGGAGCAATCCATCTCAAATCGGACCCTAAGTATACGTTTCTGAATAAGACAATCCATCGCCCAGAGGAGTCCCTCGAACTCTGCATGTAAAACTGAAAGACTTATTCGACATCACTGCTTGCCGGTGTGTGTTTGACCTAATGTGTCAGTGAGGCACCATCCGAAACCGCTAGTGGGTCCTTGATTTGCCCAAGATACGTCCACTTTGCAGATCGGGATATTTGGATGCTCGGATCGGAAGGTATCTCTATTCTCGGTAGTATCTCCTTCCTCCCCTTCGTCTCTTTTTATGTTTTTCTTGTTAATAATCTTGTTGACTGCCTTGTAACCACCAACAAGTAAAGACTTCTCATAGAATTTGAGATTGATGAAAAAAGAGTTATATGTGTTATTATGCCCATCTCAAGTTGAATATTTTGCGAGCATCTTCTTGTTCTTTAATTACATAGTGAAAGTTTGACGTTAAAAAAAAAACATAGTGAAAGATTTTGTTTGTTTGATTAGTTCCAAGTGCCACATAAAGCATATTTTACTAATGGTTTGTTTGATTACATGTTATTAGTTACTATAAAATAAAATAACCGTCGGAAAAAAAAATTCAATTTATAATTTGTTATCGCTTTTTCACTAGAAAAATTTCAAGATATGCTATTTTTGACATATCACTTTCAAAAATGTCACTATTACTTTTTCACAATTTTTAAATCATTTATGTTTGGGTTAACTATGTTATATTATGATTTAGTTTTTTGGGTTTGAGGTTTGTTAGGGATCAAAATGTTTATTTAAATTTAAAATTTTGAGATATAAGGTTTTTAAACGGATTTGTAAATGGCATGTTGGTAAGACAATAATTCAAAAGTGGCATATTTGAAAAGTGGCATGTAAAAAGTGGCATTTTTGTAAATGTCTCTTTTCACTAATTATATTATGGGAAATTGCATTGTATATACACATTGTTTTTGCTATTTAGGTCCAATACAATTTCATTATTTATATTTTTGATAATCCAAAACAACCTCTACTACACGCGCGTGTGTAAATTAAATATTGGCGAACTAATAATGTTAAACATTGTACACTAAACTCTTAGCCGTGTTGTAGACATTGTAGCCGAATAAAGAAAATAATAATTTCTTATTTAATTAAAGCTAGTAAAACATAGTAGTACTTAGTAATTTATGGGTGTTAATCATTAATGTCACGACAACTTTTTGATTCGTACTCTTATATACTTGTACTACAATATATTGATCGTACTGATTTATACTTTAATTTATGAGTTTGGGTTAACAATTCTATAAATAGGGTATGTTTTTATGGTTTTTAATTGATGTGTTTGGGTTAACATTTGTAAAGTCCACATGATGGTGGGCGGGTGGTTGGCGGGCCACATAGAGTGGTGGATGCAATTCACTCTTCTCCTTGATTCGATCCCTCCTCGCTGTTGTTATCAACATTATGTGGAAAGTCTGTCAATTGGGCTTTGCCCTAATTAGTTTACTTGGCAAGGGCCCTATCCGCTAACGCAGAAGACTAGTCCACTTGGTAGCACTTTGGTGCGTTTCTACCGGGGCTGACTAGAAAGTCCATAGGGTTTATAAAAAAAAAACACTTGTAAAATTAGGATATAGTTTTTTGGGTTTAGAATTTAGGGTAAAAAAATTACTAATTTTTAAGTGGGAAATTAAGTAAAAAAATTACTAATTTTTAAGTGGGAAATTAAATTCTTTGCGGCTATTGGTAAAAATGATGGATAGCTAATATGCACGGAAGTCTTATTCGTCATTTTACCTTCAATCAAAAAAGTCAGAGCTAATATTTTTGTTGGACCCGTTATTTTACTAATATACTGAAACATTATGGTTTTTGGGCTAATTCACCCTTATATTATTCCAAAAAAATTACATTTTGAGTATGCCCTACACTGATGACTATAAGGGCCCATGGAGCCGTAATGGGCTTAAAGGTGGACCACTTCTGAATGATAGAACCAGGCTGGCTTACTGGTATGCAGCTGTAGTCCACGTGTCAAATTATTTCGTCGTTAAGTGAAATGTTTACTAAATTAATAATACTATAACTTTAAAAGTGCTCGAATCTTAGTGGTCCAATCAAACGTTCCTTTTCTTAAAAACTACAGTAAAAAGTAAAAACAGTGCATCATTATATCAAAAGCCTCGTTTTTAACAATTAAAGATTTTCCTCATTACATAACGGGACAATTAGAGATAATTGGATTATTAAGTTGACACGTGGCGGAATCTCATTGGGGTTATTATACAGCTGGGAATTTGAAGGGTTTGACGTAGACTTGTAATCTTTTTCCAGCATTTAAATTAGCTGGCTAGTTAACGGGTAAAAACAAAAACCTTATATATTTCAGGATCAATTTGCTAAGTAGCAAACAAAAAATTAATAATTGAAAAAGTAACAAAATGTGGCATATTTTGGCAAATTGTAAATCTTTTGATTTAGGTTAATTTACTAGTTTATAATTTTTTTTTGGGTGATTTTCACTTAAAGGTACTTTGTAGGAGTTTTATTACAAGAAAGGTACTAAATTTTCTAGATATACTTTTGTGTTGTGGAAAGATAAAAGCAGCCCTTGGAGTTTAAGGGTATTACACTAAAACTGCCCAGTAAATAACGACCGAGTAATAAAGTAATTTACTTGTTCTGTAAAAGAATTAGGTTTTACAGTTTTGCCCGATTCCTCTTCCCGGCGGCGACTTAGCGGCGTCTGTTTCTGGTTTTCGTCAATACCCGGTGAAAATGGTGAATTGTAACGGTGAAGGAGGAGGGATTGGTGGTAAGTTGATATTTTCTGTGGTAATTTGTTAGACATTTAAGAATAAAGGGGGAAATCTCCCGTGTACTTACTAACACTAAATCGTGGTCGGAATCGCAGAAGATGTAGGAGATGGTGAGATGGCGATTGATTACCGACTACCAGTACGATTGTTCAAGACCGATAGGTATCCAAATTCAAGGTTGAATGTATATTCAAAACCATATCTGCTAACTTTTGTTAGAGATGCACTAGACGGTTCTCCCGAGTTTTTGAAGATTAGAGAGTCACAATTTGGTGTTTTGTTTGACTTACCTGTCAGCCGTGCTCCTATTTCTTGCAAATTGTTACACAGTCTTATTTGTCGGCAACTGTTGTCTAAAAAGAAATATGAGTTGTGGATGGTTTTTGGTGGCTAGCCTTTTAGATTCTCTCTGGCAGAATTTAGGGCAATTTCTAAATTGGATTGTGGAGAATTCCCGAGTGGATACAACCCGAATTTTGAGCCAGTGATAAATGTAAAAAAGGATCAAATGTGGCAGAAGATAGTATGTGGAGATAAGCATACCACTTTGGGGGATTTAGGAGAGTTGTTGAAGACATATAAAGGGATACCTGGATGGAGGAAGCTAGCAATTGCCTTAATAATAATCGTGGATGGGGTGCTTATTGGAAATTTGCAAGTCAACAGGCCTACACTTAAGTATGTGCAGATGTTAGAAGATGTTGAGAACTTCCTAAAGTTCCCCTGGGGGAGGGAGTCTTTTCTGAAGACGCTAGGAACAATGAGGCCAGCACTGTTTCCCACGAAGAAATGCACTGATCCAGTAGTTGCGTTTCGTGTGAAGTGCCAACAACATTCGTTCATGTTGCAGGGATTCCCTTTGGTGCTTCAATTACTGGCATATGAAACAATACCCTCACTGTTGGCTAAAATACCCAATGCAGAAGCGAAGGAAACATTCATGGATGAATCATTTGTTGGGGTCCCAAAACTAACTGGTTTAACAATGAACGATGTGCTAGAAGTAGAGAATGATACCCAAGTAAGTTGTATTTCCCATTTTATATGAAAATGACGGTTTTTATTTGTACATATATGGGGGGTGACTGATATTAATTGATATTCTTTGCCGCAGTTGAGAGTAGAACCAGTATGCCCTCTTGGCATTTCAGGCTATGATTGTTGGGGCGAATGGGACGATGAAGATCGTGACAAAAACGTAATGTACATGCAGACTTTAATAAGTGATGGCATTGAGTTTGGTATGTTAATGTGGCCTGGAGGAGAAGTTGCAACATCGTACGTTGAGTATGAAGGAAAAGTTGGACACCAAAAGCACGTTGTTGATCGTAAGAAATGTAGTGTGGCATCGAGAAAACAGAATAAAAATGGTGTGGATAGGAAAGGGAAAAAGGTAAAGAAGCCTGTGTCGGCTCGCAAACAACAGAAGGTGGACAACTATTTCAAACCCATTGAAGTAGTGGGAGAGGAAATGAGAAAATGGGTGGAAGGAAAGATTGAGGATGTGAGGTGTGTGTTAGTAAAACAGATTGATGAGCAAAGAAAAGAGATAATATGATTGAAGGAGAAAAGAAGTGGGCGGAAGAGGAGTTATTGTAAGATCTCAAAAGGCTTTATGAGGACGGTGAGAAGAAAAGTGAGAAAGTGTGGTGAGATTGGTAGCCCCAACCCAATTAACTTGGAAGAGGTAGGACTTGAAAGTGTTAACTATTATGTTGTTTAATTGTTTCTGATGCAACTGATTGGTGTGTTTTGTGTTGTGGTTAAGCGGTTCAATGTGGAGAGTGAGAAGGAGGAAGATGAGGTGGTTATAAGTGTAGCCTATTGTTGTAGTTGTTATGTTTAGATAAATATGTTTTCAATTATATTGACAAGTATTGCTTATGAAATTAGGAGAGTAAGTGTGATGGTCGCATCAAAGAAGATGGTGTAATGGATGTTGTGTCAGGGCTATATGGCGTTAAGGTCAGTAAAAAATGTTGGCGTGTAGATGTGTGTATATAAAATTTTAGGCATTGGTAAAATGTGGTAATGGTGGAAAGTGTGGTGTCGACAGGATGATATGGATGAATTCGATCTGCCAGCTATGTGTATGCAACCGTTATTAGAAAACCAGTATGGGACGGTGTTTGAGGGTGGGCAAGATGAGGAGGGTGTGTTAATGGAAGGGGACAGAACGGTTACGTTAAATGAGCTGCATCGGTACGATGTGGCTGGAACTTATGGTCAGGATGTAATGGATACATACAACCCGCCTTCGGTATGCGGGCAGTTGGTTAAGGAAGGAACTGGTGGGAAGGAGCAGGAGGTTGGATGGTGAATTGAAATGATAGGTTTGATTACACAGTGAGTCATGGTATATGTGATTGAAGTTGTTTGTTGTTGCAGGGTATTGGACAAGTGTGGTGGTTGAAGGCAAAGGGAAAGGAAAAGGGAATTCAGGTGATGGCGTAGAAGCATACAATGGTGTAAGTTGTGATTCATCCATTTTGACACTGTTAAGAGTAAATGTTAGTAAAGTGATTAATAAGGTGATTAACATATGAAATGCAGGGTGTAGCAGGTGGGATGGTGGAATATAAATTAAAACAGAAGGAGAAAGGGAACGAAAATCTTGTCTCCCTATCTAAAAATGTTAGTATTTTTGTCGAACAGCTTGGTAATTGATAGTATGAAGGGTAAAGTAATATGTTGTGGCGATGGTGGTTGTTTTTTTGTGGATAGGGCCTTGGTGGTAGCATGAAGAGTGGACATGGAATGGGAGAGAGAGAAAATGAGGGCAATGTAGACCTGGTGAGTATGACTGTGAGTGAGTTGGGTAATTATTTTTGGTATTTGGTTGGTAATCTAAATAATAAGTCATTTGTGAAGATGGGTGAGGAGGAAATAGATGGTGCATCCTCAAAAGCGGAAGTTAGGAAGGTAATGTGTAATGTACATTATAGTGAAGGTTCGAATCTGGGATTTGATAAAGGATATGTATGACAGGAATGTGAGGAGGAGAACAAAGAGTTGGTTGATGCATGTGCGGGATTGGTAGAAAATGTTGTGAAGGCAAACATGCAGTTGGTGGGCGCGAGTGATGAGGACGAGGAAGTTGGTAAGGGCGAGAAAATTTGTTTAAGTGATTCGTCTCCAGTGCGAATTAGGGAGAGACCGAAAGCAACACAAACAGAGATGGCGCTAGTAAACTACTTCAGGTGTAAGGGTAAGAGGCAAGTGATGGACCTATTACCTGATGTAGATGCTGCGGATTTTGCTATGTTCGAGGCCACCCTTAACGCTTTCCCTGAAATGTGAGTGGAATGGGAATGGCTGATAGTCCATGTATTAAATAGTTTTTGATAATCTAATATTGGTAGTGGGTAATATGTTTGCAGGGAACATGTGACCAACGAAGGGTTTATTGTGGACAGCAAGTTCCTCCTTGATCTTGCCAAACCAACAAACTGGATATCAACGAGGGTGAGATTTTTTTTGGGTTTTAGATTGTAGTGCATGGTTATTCTGATTGAGAGAGGTGTTATAAGAAGTTGTCCAGTGATGCAACACATAGAAGTTTTGATGTCAATGCTTAGGAGAAGGCATGCTGCTGTACTAGAACACGAGCAAGCGGAATTTGTGTCACCCTGGTTTGCGAACTATTTGCAAGGAAAGTATAGGTCGTTTGACAAAGCTGTGAACAAGGGGAGGATACGGTGGGGTACTAGGATAGAAGAATATGTTGCAAGTGAAGGGCATAAATGGTGTGAGGATATAAAGTCGGTATATGTGCCTATGTGTTGGGAAGACAGACATTGGGTAGGTTTGGCAATACATTTCAATATCTGGGTGGTTGAAATATTCGACTATGAACCAAATCTGTATAAGGCAAGGAAGATGGAAGAACAACTGGCTCCAGTTGTGAAAATGTTGCCCCACATTCTGGATAAGTTTTGTAGTGCAGAACTTTCACAGCGACATGGGCTCAAACCGTTTGGTTATAAGCGAGCAAGTAACATGTATGTGGACAAGCCATCTGGTTCTTGTGGACCTCTGGCGGTAAAGTATATGGAGCTCCATCTGAATGGTAACGTAGGCGATGAAATGAGTTCAGTCACTGAGGAGAAGGTAAAGAATTTGAGGAAAAGCTATGCAATGGATATATTCCAGGAGTTTATTGTGCCATTGTATACGCAGATGGAAGATGGAAGTGAGGATGGTGGTCCTGCAGATGTGTAAACCAGGGAGTTGAACATAACTATTGTGAAGTTGTCTTGGCTTTTGTTGTAACAAAGTAATGTAGGGGAATCCTATATGTGATACTAACCGTATGTAAACATTTTGAAGTAAACAATGTGGGTAACGTGTAATGTGTGTAAGGTCCTGGAATGGGTGTGTATTATAGAAGAGGAAAAATTGGATAACGTGCCCTGTTAAAAATTTTGATAAATTTGGGCTTATCAATTATTGGTGGAAGTGGAGGACAATAGATGGTGGATAGATAATGGTGGTTGGATGAGCGGTGAAAACAAAAAATAACCCAATATGGGGTTGAGATATACCTAACTTAACAAAGGAAAATAACCCCAAGTATCGATTGTGTGTTGATTGGCAGGGAAGGTTGTTATTTTTGGATTGGGTTTGTGGACACTGACCACAAATAATTGTCCATAAATTGTTGCTGTTGTGAGCAGGGGCATGTATCGGTATAGGCGGGAAAATTCCCGCCATAAATGGGGAAAATTATTCTATGTAAAAAGTGAAAGTAAAATGGTGTCGGTGGGTTGTTGGGTCAGTAGTATTAATGGGAGTCGGGTTAACGGTTGGTGTGAACTAAAAATTTGTAATTGCTACCAGAAAAAATAGGAGATCTGAGGATTCGTCGTAGGAGATTGACGAACAACTATTGGCAAAAGAAGGAAGACCGAGAGAATATTCTGGAGACAATAGCGGGGTTTGTTGCTGAGCAGGGTTTGGAGAGTTTGAAGGTTTATATCCGAGCGGCGCCTGAGTTGAAGAAGGCAGGTTTGTCAGATTTTGCTCTGAAGAAACTCAACTTAGATGGGCGAAATGATTTCCCCTGGTGGTCATGGCCTAAATCGAGGTACAACAGTTTGTTTAGAAAATTAGTGAGGGCAAACCATACGTATGCCCTATACATTGACGCAATTAGACTAGCTTTTAATGTTGGGGAACTATACGCAGCCTTGTATATTTTGGAAGATGTGAAAAAATACTATCCAGTAGCAAGATTAATGTTCATGATGCTGAGCCACTGTGCTGGGAAAGACGCTATGGAAGATGAGGCGGTTTTGAAAAGGGAGTTTAAGTTTAGGGACATAGAAGCTATGGGGGAGGAAATTGTGGATCACATCAACGCTGTGAAGCCAAAGAAGGCCAATTACTACAAAGCGAGTTGGTATTACGAAGACTGTCCTGACGGTTGTTGGGCGATGCATGCATATCTTGGGGAAAACAATGGTGAACGATGCGAGGAATGTTTCTTGTGGTACTTATCTATTGAAGTATGCCGGATGTCGTAGAACAATATGTGTGGTTGTTTGTGTATGGTTAGTAGAATCTGTTGCAATGTAAGATAATTATATGTGTGTATGTTTTTGTTGTTGAACCATTTGTAATGTGTATTTTCCAGACATGTTTTCCGTGGTGAATGGTGTGTGATAAACCAATCAATACCAACCTGTTGAATGAACATGAAAACAAGTCCACGAGACAGCATCCATGGATATAGAAAAAAATGTTGAACTCCGGAAAGCATGTCTAGTAAAGGAGGTGGGGCGGTTCACAAAGGGACCATAAGTGCATAATCTCTATAGCAACCAGTTTGTGTTCGGGGATCTTGAACAACGGTAATGATAATATAACAAACTTAACATAGCGTCCATGAGATAGTAACCATACAGAGATGTATTGGAAAGGCAAATAGGTAAAAACGGTAAAGCCGTAACCACATGAATGTAATAACAAAACAAAAAGACCGTCCATCATTATAATATCCGTGGGGAGAGTGTTATGATGAATATTAAATAACTAACTACTGTCCATCAGAATGTAACCATACAATGTCGATGGAGAGTAGTTAGTAAAAAAGAAAAAGGAATAACAGTTAGTAAATGTTTTGGGTAGGACGGTTGACGGCATTGGGCAATCTAGACAATCGGATTCTTGCATGTGGTCCTGTTGTGACCGACTTGATTACACTTTCCACACCTGTTAGTTGATTCCTTTTTTGGTTGCTTGGGTCCCTAAAATGTGATATATGGCATATATGTTAAATTAGGAATTGGTAATAACATGGGTGTAACTGGAAGCAATGTAGGTAGCAAATAGACATACCTGTAATTCTCCAGTGGTAGGGTAGCGTCCTTCGCGAGGACGGCCAGTCGGGCGACGAGTGAAGGGTGGCAGAATTTGAAGGCTAGTATCCTCTTGTCCAGGTTCTTCACCGAGTCTGTCAAGTTCTGGATGTATTTGTGGCAGAATAAGTTGAAACCCAAGTCGGGGTTTTATACCAAACTTGACATAAGGTTGGGTGAGCGACACCCTTGCTGTTTCAAGCTAATATTGCATGCCAACACGGGGTTCCCTCCTTGTCATATACCCTGCATGTGCACTGCCGATTGAGTAAGTCAACCTTGTGTCTCTCGTTGAACTTCCCAATAACCTCAACCGTCCAATCGCCCAGGCTGTTGACTTTGACAACCTTAATAGCTTTTGTTGTCTTGGTTAAAAGCTTGTCAACTGCTGGGGGGATAGAGGAAGTACAGCGTTGGGATTTTCTCCTCCTAGCATCAAACCACCTGCTCATCAAAGAACGAATGAATTGGTAAAGGTCGGTGATGTGACATGAGCGTCCAATGAAGAGAGCATTGTTTAGTGATTCAGCAATGTTGCTTGTCATCAAATTGTATCGGTTTCCATTGAAGTAAGCTCTTGACCGATGGGCAGGACCAATCTTCTGCAACCACTCACCACATGTTCTATTAGTGTTCCAAATTTGGCTGTAATAATGCCTGAAACCACCAACCCTGTAGGCACACGCAGCAGAGCCAACGAGATCTGTGAGGCCCTGGTTCTTGTACTTTGAAATAACGTTACGTTGAAGGTCGACAAGGCAAGCACCATGATGGGCCTTTGGATAAATGCGAGATTTTGCCTTGTAAATGGACTGATGCCTATCGGAGATGAACGTTAAAGTAGGACTGTCTCCTATGAGTCCCTCAAGCTTAGATAAAAACCAAGTCCAAGATGCATCGTTCTCACTATCAACAACACCGAAAGCAAGTGGAAAAACTTGGAAATTTGCGTCTTGTGCACTAGCGGTAAGTAGAATACCCTGGTACTTACCAAATAAATGAGTGCCATCTAGTACAATCATCCTACGAAGATGCTTAAACGCAGAGATAGAAGCTCCAAAAGCCAAGAAGAATACAAGTATCTATCCATGTCATCTTCGTCTTTTTCTGTTTCCAAATGAGTGATTGTACCTGGATTGGTCAGTTTGAGACGGCGAAAATAGTCTGGCAGCTTCAAGTATGAATCTTCTACCTCCCCTCTAACATCGGTAATAGCTTTATCTTTAGCTCTCCAGCACTGCATGTAGGACGGAGCAACGCCTAAGTCTTCTAGTACCATATCTTTTAAATCCAACGGTCGTGGAAAAGAGCCTAGATTTACAAACTTCCCCTTGTAAACAGAGCCAATGACTTTAGAAGTTACCTTTCCTTTATAACCGTTACGAATGTCTAGATCACAAAGATGCTCTAAGTTGACCTTCTTAAGGACGTAGTTGCAATTGATCTTCTTCTGAACAGCCAAAATCCTTCAATCGCACTTCGGTTGTGTGCAAGTCAAGACAAAACTATCTCTTTTGGTAGTTGTTTGTTTGAAATGGAACTGTTGCTTAATCGCATAAATTGCAAAAGCAATTTGGCAATCTTGCTTGTTGGCATAAACCTTCCCAACGTAAATCTCCTCGCCGTTAGGATCTACATCCAAATCTGGAATTTGAAGACTTTTGTACTCAGTGTCGTCAACAATAGGAGGGATATCAAACGCTTCATCGTCGGTGTCTTCAAGATTGCGTGGGTCACGCAAGGGGAAGTGAGGAAATGTACCATCCATGGAACCCTGTCCACCATATCCCACCCATGGCTGAGAAGCCAGACCCCGGTTACAGGGTGGGGCTGAATTAGATGACTGAGAGGCATCTCCAGTTGATTGGGCAACTGAAGTTGCAGATTTCCTACCACCATAATGATGTTTCTGTGGGCCATTGCTTTTCAAATCTTGCTGCTTAAGGGGTTCCCTTGTTAGCATAATGTCAGGTGCATTTGAACCGCCTAATTCTCCAGTAATCAAGTCTTCCCAAAACTCTATTTGATATCCACGCGGCTGAATAACGCCATCATCATCGCCATCAAGAGAACCCAAACCGTCGTCGGCATCGCTGTCTAAAGAAGTCTGAGGATTTTGAGTCTTAAACCTGGCTTCGACGTCCTCAACCTCTGCTATAAATTTATCAGTCTCAGATATAGATTGAGAGAGATTCCGCGGGACTAGACAAGGTATAGGTGTAGTTGTTTCATCCATGGATGTACGACCATCCTGTGCCATCCACGACGGTGAATCTTCAGAACAGTTAACAGATTGACTGCGATTGATGCCTGAAGAACCATCCCCGTGTACGCTAAACTGGCCGTTTGTAGATAGCACATCCACTTGCCCTAACCGGTGTCGCTTATTCAAATGTGAAGGCTGACTAGGGTTTTCGGTGGAATGTGGACCACTAGCAAACGTGGATTTAGTTTTTGAGCCAACTGTAAGCAAGATTGGTGGAGTACAATTCGTTTCGAATGAATCAGTGATTTTCCCAAACAAATTGAGGTCCACCGGGGTTACGTCATGGACAGGGGTTTTGCAAGGAGATTGTACACAGGGAATAGTAGGGTTACTTCCACCAGACACAGAGTCAAAAGACACAAAGAGATTAAAGTTTTTATCCACACTAAGACACTTCAAGAAATACCCAATCGACCCATCCGAGGTAAGTAAAACAGGGGGGCGATGGATGGAACTACTGTCTACCGTTGGAGGCCAGAAACCACGATTGAACAGCCAATCCAAACTCAACGGCCGCTAAATCTTTGAGCTCTTGTAGCTTCATCTGAGAAGAAACACAAACAACCCTAGACATTCTCTGCTTATCTACAAGGAAATCCCAATTTCCCTCATTAGAAATACACCAAGATCCACACACAACGAAACAATGATTCTCCATCCACAGGGAGATGGTTAGAGAAGAAAGAAGACTAAGGTGAACATAGAAATATAACTATGGTGTGTGGAAGTGTGGAATGGGTATAGTTTATCTGAGTCTCTTTTTCCTTATTCCGTACAAGTTACGGAAGTCAAGTCTCACCAACCAAAATGCAAGTTCTGATCCCAGCCACAGGATGAACTCGAGATGTGGAAACATTAAATGAAAAAGTGCAGATTCCTGGCCTTAGATCTGCAGGTGGTCAGGTTAAAATGGATGGACGAGATTAATAGGTTTTGATTGTGTTTTTTTCCGTTTTGGAGTTTTGTTAATGTAATCCACCAAACATCGACCACCTAAGCAAGCGCATCAAAGTAAGTAATACTTGAAAACGATCAAGTTTTTCTCTTACAAATTAGTTATGCATACTTTGTTATCGCCTGGTATAATTAAAGTAAAAAGTATCATCGTCATGGTTACAAGACGAAACAAAACCAAAAAAAATTACCCATGATTAATGACTTATTACATCGTCCATAACCCATCAACCACGAAAATGTTACCACGACAATAAAACAGAGGCAAAAACAACGAAATCACTAAAACAAACCTCTTTTCAACAAGGCCCAAACACCAATTATAGATGGAATAATACTTTCCCCCAACCAACAGTTCATTCCAAAACGCCTTAGATCTGCAGGTGGTCAGGTTAAAATGGATGGACGAGATTAATAGGTTTTGATTGTGTTTTTTTTCCGTTTTGGAGTTTTGTTAATGTAATCCACCAAACATCGACCACCTAAGCAAGCGCATCAAAGTAAGTAATATTTGAAAACGATCAAGTTTTTCTCTTACAAATTAGTTATGCATACTTTGTTATCGCCTGGTATAATTAAAGTAAAAAGTATCATCGACATGGTTACAAGACGAAACAAAACCAAAAAAAATTACCCATGATTAATGACTTATTACATCGTCCATAACCCATCAACCACGAAAATGTTACCACGACAATAAAACAGAGGCAAAAACAACGAAATCACCAAAACAAACCTCTTTTCAACAAGGCCCAAACACCAATTATAGATGGAAGAATACTTTCCCCAACCAACCGTTCATTCCAAAACGCCTTAATGAGCAGACATAGACCAAGTATTCACTGAAATCTCTGTTAGTTTCTTCGAACACCAATTCGATGATGTTTCTTATTGTTATTGGTTGAGAAAAACCTGAGCTTCTGACTTTGGAGAAACAGAATCGGTTCGATCTATAGATCAAAACATTAGATATTGATTTGTTGAGAGAAATCAAAAAACTTTGGGGGGTTTTTGTGCTCTTTCATTGACGAATAGTGCACACGGAAAAACAACAAATCTCGATTCCAATCATTATTGTTCTTCGAATTCTGGGTTCTAAATTTATTTTGTTTTGTTACAGATACGAAAATGACAAGGGAAGAGAGAGAGGAAGATAGAAGACAGAAGAAGCAAACAAACGGTGAAGAAGGGGTAGAAATTAGAAATTGGTAATATAGGTATTTAAAGATTTAAAGATGGAGAAAAGTATAGGTAGGAGCTAAAGTATGTCTTGGTGTTATAAGTCTATAACAAAGTATCTTCAGACGTAAAAAACCCTCTTTTTTTTTTATAGTTATTGCACACAATTTTCCTATATTTCATTTTTACTAGTAACTCATGATTGATCATGAAATCTCCAAAAAACTGCATTTGAAGGAAACAATTTTTCTCGAGAACTATATATACATATTTTTTAAAGAATTTAATCTTGAAATGGATGAGATATCATTATTTTGTACTTATAGAAACGAGAAAAATACATAGAGAGAGAGTGCGAGTAGAGGAATAGACATCGAGGAGAGGAAACTCGTTTCTCTCTCTATTTCAGATCCGCCGTCTGCTACAGTAAATTTTCTTCAATTTGGATTTGGGTCCGGTGGTCAATGGCTTTCACGACGCCGACGCCGGACCTCCGTTTCTCTGAGTGTTTTAGTTGTGTTGTCTCTTAGTTTCAATTTAGTTTTAAGTTTATCATATTTCTTCTATGTCGGAATGATCTTGGCTCGTGATACGTCAGACTGGATGAGGTTAGGGTTTCAGATCCGGTGTCTCGGTGACGAAGCTTGTTGTTATTGTTCGATTCCTCTCGTTTTTGGCTTTGATTGAGTGGGCTTTGATTGATCTCGGATCTGGTCTTTTAGATCTTTCTATGTTCGAGGTTGGTTAGAGTTTGTCTCCTTTTAGCTAGAGCTAGTCTTTTCTGTCGTTGGAGGAAGCTCCTTGGTTGGTCGTGGTTGGGTTCCGAGTTGGGTCTTGATGTATCTTGCAGGTGAAGTTTGATTTTCTCGGTTTCGGTCTGTTGTGGGCTTCGACTGGTTCAGCTTATGCGAATAGTATGGTAAGTCTGTGAAGGAGGTGCTCTTCGTGTTTAAGATTGTTTCTTTGCTGTGCCATTCTTTGAGCTTCGATTATGGTCTTTCGAGTATCGGTGCTCACTAAGTCCGCTTGTTCTGGTCCTGCTATATGTGATGAGATGTTGTTGTTGGGACATCTACTGCTTTGGTTTTGGCTAAGGTATCAAGTCTAAACAATGTTGTCAATTTCCAGCTTTACTCTTGCGAGGAGGTGGCTTGTTTTGGTCTGTAGATGGCCTAAGCTTGCTTGCGAGTGTCCGCGTGCTAGAGGTGGTTTTCTTCTTTAGCAGTTTCCCAGCAGTGGTCTTGGTTTTGCCTTTAGCTTAGTGTGTTCGATGGGTCGAAGATTGTGGTTTAGCAGTTCGGGAGTGGTGTTTGATTCATGGTTTCTCTCGATGTTCTTTCTTCCCCGTCCTCCTGGGTGCTGGTGGAGTTTGAGTTTGTGCTTCCTGTTTTGGTTGCTCATCTGGCTCTTGTTTTTTGGCAAAGGGTAGGCATCAAAATGGCTTCTAGTGGATGTTTGTTTCATTCGGGTTGAAATTGTGCTCGACGATGAGCTTGTGTTCTCTCTTCCCTTGCCTTATGGTTTGTTGTATCCTTTGATTTATCATTATGGTTTGTTTATGGTTGAATTACTCGAGTTTTAGTTTGTTTAAGCTTTTTATGTGTTTCTTGTTGTGTCTCGTTAGGAATCCCATGTGTGGGCTTTGCCTCCAATGTCTTGTTTGACATCGATTTTCGTATTTCAAAACCGTATTCCACCCTTGTATCCCAACCATGTTTATGGAATAAAAGAAACATATGACATAAAAAAAAAGAGTGCGAGTAGAGGAGAAGTCATCTTCTTTATTGCTTCAATAATCAATCTCCTTTATTGCTTCAATAATCAATTTTCTTCGACCTAATGATTTCTATATTTTTTAGGTGTCATATCATTAATCACATGAAAAAACAATCAATTATCATACTCCCTAGCTTAATCTCTTTAATAATTTAATTTAAAGGTCGATGAAAATAGTAGTAGACCCCATTTTTGTTTTTTTTTTTAAACTTCTTTTGGTAGTTAGCTTTTTCTAAAATCAAAATTGATAAACAAAAAAAAAGAGTGTGTTAAAAAGAAAAGATAATATCACACAAATAATTACATTAAACAAAACTTCTCTTTGGTATTTTATAAATAGAAAATAACAGAAACCTAAAATGAATTTTTTTATGAAAATGAAAATTGTAGTTTGCAAAATAAAACCTAAAATAAAATTATTTAGTTTAGAGGATGTCTATTAGAGACACTGCATCGAGTGTTTAAAAACTTTTTAGAATTAAATATATTATTTTTTAGGATCCTCGAGTGTTTAAAACCATAAAAAAATCCAACTACAAACAAAAAAACTAGGCTTTTTCTACAACAAATATGACAGTGAAGTGCTAGTGCATAATTGTTGTTGCTTCATCTCTCCACTCTCTCCCTATTACATAGCATAGTGTGTATATATATTTTCGTAAGTATGTATAGATTAAAAAAAAACAATTAGTCATGAGATAATGAGAGGGAAGAATTTTTTTTTTTACGGCAATATATGAGAGGGAAGATATATAAATCATATAAACACCTAAAAGTGAAAAGTACAAAACACCAAATCCTTCAATTTGATATTTTTCTCTACAAAACACAAAACCACGAACCACAATAACGACTTCTTTTTGCCATTGTTTCAGTTTTTCTTCATAGTTTTGCAGACACAACCAAAACTAAAAAAAAAAGGTACGATTTTTATCAAAGTTCTTGGCTTTTTCTTTTGACTTTCCTCGAATTCAATACTGGGTTTTGTTCTGTTTCTCCGTTAGTAACCGAATCCATTGCATCTTTAGATAATTAGGGTTTTCTTCAACCAAATTTAGGTTTTTTACGGTTCTCGAATTCGTCTGGTGTTGAATCATCTTCTTGTTTCAACTGATTTGAATGATTCAGTCTTGAAATAATAAAAACCCGATCTTTAATCTCATTTATTGGGTTTTTCAGATTTATCGTTGATTTGTGAATTTGCGATAAAAGGGTCAAAGCTTGTTTCTGGGAAATGGAAAATGGGAATGGAAACGACGAGAGGGTAAAAGACGATAATGCCCTTGAGAATTCACCTAGGAGTCCTTTAAGCTCCATAGATCTCGCCATTGATGGTGCCATGAACGCTTCAATCGAACAGCTTTACAACAATGTCTGTGAAATGGAAAGCTCCGATGACCAATCTCCGTCGAGAGCGAGTTTCATATCGTACGGCGCCGAATCTCGAATCGATTTAGAGCTTAGGCATCTCGTTGGAGATGTAGGAGAAATCGAAGAGACGAAGAAAGAGATTATCTTGGAGAAGAAGGAAGAAACTAGCTTGAATCCGAAGAACGTTAAGAAAAACGTTTCGAAAACCCCGAATCCGAGGATTTCTTCGAGGAAATCGCCGGATTTCGGGAAAGTCGAAGAGGATAATCCCGAGCTCGGGCCGTGGTTGTTGAAGCAAGCTAGAGAATTGGTTTCTTCTGGTGAGAATTTGAACAAAGCTCTTGATTTAGCGTTACGAGCGGTTAAAGCGTTTGAGAAATGCGTCGAAGGAGAGAAACAACATTCGTTGAATTTAGTAATGTCGTTGCATATCGTGGCAGCGATTTACGCGGGTTTAGGGAGATATACCGAAGCAGTACCTGTTCTCGAGCGTTCTATCGAGATACCGATGATCGAAGACGGCGAGGATCACTCGTTAGCGAAATTCGCGGGTTGTATGCAGCTCGGTGACATGTACGGTTTAATGGGTCAAGTCGAGAATTCGATTTTGCTTTACACGGCGGGTTTGGAGATACAAAGACAAGTTCTCGGAGAATCGGATGCACGAGTTGGCGAAACTTGTCGGTATTTAGCGGAAGCTCATGTTCAAGCAATGCAGTTCGAGGAAGCCTCGAGGCTTTGTCAAATGGCGTTGGACATTCACAAAGAGAACGGTTCGTCCACGACCGCTTCGATCGAAGAAGCTGCGGATAGAAAACTGATGGGGCTTATCTGTGACGCGAAAGGCGATTACGAGGTTGCGCTTGAGCATTATGTTTTAGCGAGTATGGCAATGTCGTCTCAGAATAATAGAGAAGATGTTGCATCGATAGATTGTAGTATCGGCGACGCGTACATGTCTTTATCACGGTTCGATGAATCGATATTCGCGTACCAGAAGGCTTTGGCGGTTTTTAAGCAAGCGAAAGGCGAGAATCATTCCTCGGTTGCTTTGGTTTACGTTCGGCTTGCTGATTTATACAACAAAATCGGGAAAATACGCGATTCGAAATCGTATTGCGAAAACGCTTTTAAGATTTACCTAAAACCGACTCCGGGAACTCCTGTGGAAGAGGTTGCGACCGGTTTTATCGAGATTTCGGCTATATATCAGTCGATGAACGAACTCGAACAATCTCTTAAGTTGTTGAGACGGGCGTTGAAGATATACGCAAAGGCTCCGGGTCAGCAAAACACGATTGCGGGAATCGAAGCTCAAATGGGCGTGATTTCGTACATGATGGGTAATTATCCGGAATCGTATAACATTTTCAAGAGCGCGATATCAAAATTCCGTAACAGTGGAGAGAAAAAAACCGCTCTTTTCGGGATCGCGTTGAATCAGATGGGACTTGCTTGCGTTCAGCGTTACTCGATCAACGAAGCTGCAGATTTGTTCGAAGAAGCAAAAACTATTCTTGAGAAAGAGTACGGACCGTACCATCCCGATACGTTAGCGGTTTACAGTAACCTCGCGGGAACATACGACGCAATGGGCAGGTAAATTTTACACCTTGGCACATCTTTTGTTTTTTTTCAGTTATGTTTTCTAATGTGTTGTTTGGTTTACAGGTTAGAGGATGCTATAGATTTACTCGAGTATGTCGTTGGGACGAGAGAAGAGAAGCTCGGGACAGCGAATCCCGAGGTGGAGGACGAGAAGCAGAGGCTAGCTGCATTGTTGAAAGAAGCTGGAAGAGGAAGGATTAAGAGAAACAGAGCACTTCTTACTCTTTTGGACAATAACCGTGAAATTGAACCGAATTGTGGACAAAGACCGGTTTACTGATTAAACCGTGGTTATGGACGGGTCTAAAATGTATATACATACGAAATTCTAATAACAGTACTTACACGGTCTGAGAAAGAACAAGAGAAAAAGAAGAGGTTTTATGTTTTCTGATTTTATTAGAATATCTGATTCAGAGATACTAAAGAAAATTCATGTTCCATTTGTTTTTGTATCTATTGGCATTTTAATTTTTGTTTTTAATAACGCGTAAAATGTATGAAAACTGAGTTTTTTTTTTGTCTTTTGTATAAACAAGTGTTTGGTTTAAAAACCATATTTTGAAATTTGAAATTTATTTGGATGGACCTTGACAAACTATGCTAGTTACATTCATTAATTCATCTTTTGGCAAGTTAATTTTTCATTAGCTTGCAAGTTTTTTGGGTTGGTAGAGGTGGATCGGATATCGACCCATCGAGGATCTGATTCGCAACTAGCATATTCGCGGTTTCGGTATAATGTATATACCATCCCAACTAACGAATTTTGTGCGGTTTTTGCAGGAAGAACTATAAAGTTCTGTCCCATTTGGAAATATTGTTTTCCCACATCCCATTCCACGTCCGACCGCCCCAACGCAACAATAATCAAAAGGGTCCACAAAACCTGCGATTAGATCGATTAAGCCAGAAACTATGAGATGTGTTTAACCGTATAATGTTTTGGCTTTAACGGTTTTTGGTTTAGTACTTACCGAGATTCTTTGATTTGATGATCAATTTGTATTTAGCTGAGTAGAGATCAACATAAGTGAAGAGAGAAGAAGGTAACTCCTTGTTTAGTTCAGAGATTTTGTTCTTGAGCTGCTTGTTGAACTCAATCGCCACATTGTTTAGAGGCTTTAAACAACCGTTCTGATCTCGTGGTGTAGTGGTAAAAGCTTTCAGAAGATACGGTAAACAGCCTGTCGGTCCGGTGTTATGAATTGAGAAGAACCTTGCTCCTTCTTTGTAAAGCAACTAAAAATATATATATACAAAGTAATAAGGTATGATGTAATTCATTATTTTTAGATGAGTAATATTGAATTTTATGATAATCGATATGTTAAGTTTCATAGGATTTCAACTCAAAACCATAATGATAATTTAGATACTTACTTTTAAAGCAATGGTAAAGTTTTCGATGATATTGGGTATAGTTGCTTTGAGTTGTTCCTCCGTCATGTTTTGGAACCCGATAGCGAGATCGTTCTGGCCGATATCGAGTGTATAAAGAGCTTTTGAGAAATCTTTGGGCCGTGCAAGGACTTCTTTGCAGATTGGGGTTTTCCTTGAGGCTGAAAACAAAATGTTCACAAAAAGAACATATGACCGGTAGTAATTTTAATTCCCAATTTGGCAATTAAAATGTGACTTAACCAGTTAACTTACCCTTGGTTTGGTTATAGAGAGACAAAGTACGAGACTTGAAATGAATGAATTGGGCACCTGAGTGCCAAGATGGAGTTGGCTAAAACAAGCAACGGTCGGACGAACACAAGAACCGCCAGTCGCAAAGTTAGCACCATGTCGGTAATTAGCTCCAACCGAATCCAAGTATGGTGTTAGATACGGTAACGTGAGATTTTCGGCTGCCAAAGACGACAACAAATACTGATTATATATTGTACTAAACTAAATGTCACACAAACTTTGGTATATTTTTATTTAGATGTTTATTTCCTAAAATTTGTGCAACATTGCCCAATCCAAAACATTAGCATTTTCTCTAAATTTCCATCACTTGAAGAAAACAAGAAATAAAATCATTGTAGGTTAATTTATTGCATAGAGACATATTTAGTTACTTGAACTAGAAAAAAAATAGTGTAAAATTGAAAGAGTACCAAATTGAAAAGCAAAGATACTTGCTAATGAAATCTATAATGAGACGGCCATCGGAATGTCGTCCTTCGGATTTTCCAAAGAAGGCAACTCCATTTGGTGGAGGGACCTCTCCGATGGCCGCTGAGATAGCTCCGGTATCTGAATTTGAATCTCCAAAGTTATAAACAGCCGGAAAATTGCAACTCATGTGAGAATTTATATGCGTTGCAGTTGAGAATTTCTCATCAAGCCCGAAAAGAAAAAGGAATATGAATAAAGATAGTTTGTAAGTCTCCATGTCGAAGTAGTAGATACTGACCAGAGCTTGATCAAGAACGAAGCTTTTTCTCCTTTATATTGTGATAAAGTCGTCGCTTCATGTTCGTTGGTATGTAAGTAGTATTATTATAAGGATTCTAACCCTTAAAATAGGGGGAAAATGTATTCATTTTATAAGAAATTATATTTTCAACAACTAGAAAAAAAAAACAAAAACAAAAAAAATTGGACGAGCAAGTAGCTGGTGGATTCATTAGAAAATTATATAAAATTGTTTTCTTTTTTTTATTGTTTATTCATTTGGTTTTCATTTTTTAACATTCGGTTGATCACGTGGTAACCAGTATAGTCCAATGTCAATTTCTATATATGAAAGACTAGAGACAGAAACTCTGAATGCCACATGGGTAGAATCAAACCACGAGAACGCATAGTTTAATAGGGCTGGGCAAATTATCCGTTAGATTTGCTCCGATCCGTGATCCGTTTTGATCTGATCCAAAAAATTCGAATATCCGTTATAAATCAAAGCAAAGCAAATAGTAAAATCTACGATCGTCTAAAGCAAAGCAAATCATAAATACTAGTTTTAAAAATCCGAATATCCGATCCGATCCGTAAATTACATATATGTACATATAATATGATATACCTACAACATATATTTGCATTTTTTAACCTTTTCAATACATTGAACGGATATAGTTATAGTAAATTTACGTAGTTACTAATTTTGTAAATCAGTTGTCTCATATTTTTATCTAAAAATAATAATAAATGTTTCGTAGTCCACCATTTTTTCTTTCACTTTTCATTTTATTTTTAGTTATATCAAATAAAATTATCTAACTTATATTATTTTTTCACTAATTAGTTTAAAATTTATACTGAAAAAATAACTTTTTGAAAAAATAAAATATTTTTCTTTCGTTTTTTTCAGTTAAAACAAATATCCGCAAATATCCGAATATCCGCAAATATCCGGAAAAAAATCCGGATATCCGTAACTCCAAATATCTAAAATTTTCAAAGCAAAGCAAATCGGAAAATTTAATATCCGTGAATAACAAATCGAATCACAAATACTATAATTTTTCCGGATATCCGATCCGCGCCCAGGCCTATAGTTTAATGAACTAGTACGTAGGAAGACAATAAGAACCGATATCCCAAGGTTTCACAAGCTTCTTTCTTCCCGAAATCGACAAAGATAGGATTTAGAATTTCCGGATTTCTAACCATGAAGACCAAGTTAGGACTATCTCATACTTCTTCTTTAGGCTCTTCTTGAAAATCCTTTTCAACTACCATAGTATTTGCTGGATTTTTTTCGTCACTCAAATTCCTGCCCATTATTAGCAAATAAGAAACTAAATGATTTCGATGAATAGTTTTATAGGAATATGTAAAAACATTTCCTACCTCTTATTCAAGCTAGGCTGGAATGTTCTCGTGTGTTTATTATGATAACTCTGCCCATTATTAAGAGAACAGAAACTAAATGATTTCAGCAAATGTTTTTATTGAAAACATATAGTAACAGTGAGATACCATGAATACCAAGTTAGTAATGAAATATTTCATACCCTGCCTCGAACTGCTTTCCTAAATTCTTCAACTACCTGCCCCATTATTAGCAGAACATAAACTCAGTGAGACATCATGAAACACCAAATTAATATGAAATATTTTTTACCTCTTTTTCAAGCTCCTTGAATTTGCTGAATTTTTTTGTGACTCTTTTACCAATCTAACCATTAGTAGCACAACAGAAACAAAAATATTTCAGCAAATGTTTTCAAAGAACCATATAGAGACAACGAGACATCATGAACACCGAGTTAGTAAGAAATATTTCATACCTCTTCTTCAAACTCCTCGAACTTGTTGAATTTTTTTGTGACGTTTTCAACTACCTGCCAATTATTAGCAGAACAAAAACAAAACAATTTCAGCAATTGTTTTCATAACACACATATATATATAGCATATAGAAAGTGAAACATCATGAACACCAAGTTAATATGAAATATGTCATACCTCTTCTTCAAGCTCCTTGAACTTGCTGAATTTTTTCATGACTTTTTTACTATATGACCATTAGTAACACAATAGAAACAAAAATATTTCAGCAACTTTTCAAAGAACCATATAGAGACAACGAGACATTATGAACACCGAGTTAGTATAAGATATTTCATACCTCTTCTTCAAGCTTCTCGAACTTGTTGAATTTTTTCGTGACTTTTTCATCTACCTGCCCATTATTATTAGATAAAAAAAAAAAATGATTTCAGCAAATATTCGTTTTCATAGACAACATGTAGAATAATCAAGACACCATGAACATGAACACCAAGTTAGTATGAAAGATTTCATACCTCTTCAAGTTCTTGACCGATTAATCGTGTAACTTTTTCAGCTACCTGCCCATTATAATAACCACAACAGAAATGAAAAGAATTCAGTGAAATGTTTTTATAGAACCATTTAGAGACAGTGAAACACAGAGATAATTAGTATGAAATGTTTCATACCACTTCTTGAAGCGCCTTAAAAAGGTTGAATTTTTTCGTGTCTTTTTCACCTACCTGCCAATTATTAATTAGTAGAACAAAAATTAAATGATTTCACCAAATGTTAGAATAGAAACAGTGAGACTTCATAAACACCAAGTAAGTAAGAAATATTTCATACCTCTTCTTCAAGCTCTTCGAACTTGTTGAATTTTTTGGTGACTTTTTCAACTACCTACCCATTATTAGCATAACCAAAGCTAAATGATTTCACCAAATGTTTGTTTTCATTGAAAACATATAGAAACAATGAGACACCATGAACACCACCAATGTAGTATAAAATATTTGATACCTCTTCTTGAAGCTCCCACGATTTGTTCAAAATTTTCATGACTTTTTCAACTACCTGCCCATTATTAGCAGAAAAAAAAAAACTATAATGATTACAACAAATACAACATAAAAACAGTGTGAAACACCAAGTTAGAAATTGATCAGCCTCATATATCATACCTCCTCACGATGACCAAGTTCCATGGCTTTGATGACTTTTCTCTCATCAAGAAGAAGAAAATTATCCATTTTTTTCTCACACCATTCCTATGAAACAAAATAGAAAAGAGATCAACCGTAAAAGATGTAATCTGCTTCGGATAGTAAAAGGAGAAAGTAAACGTACTGAGCCAAAGAAATCTGTGACACGTAAAGCTCGAAAACACCGAAACCGATGTAAATACGATTCATCGATATCAGAATAAGTATCAGAATTATCAGAAAAAGTATCAGAATAATAAGTAATTTTTTGGGTGCCAGTAATACGCCCCACTGTGCCCTTTTCTGTATCCTTTCACTACAAGAAAACAGGGTTGTTTCCGACGGCCAAAACCGTCGGAAATCCGTCGGAATAGCCAATATTCTGACGGTTTAGGGCCGTCGGTTCTATCTCGTCGGAAATAAATATCCGTCGGAAATACGTTGGAATAACTGATGGATTTCCGACGGAATAGGGATTACCGAAATCCGTCGAAACTCTGTCGTAATACCGTCGGTTTTCAATCGCCGACGGATTTCCGACGGATTCGAAAACCGACGGATTTCCGACGGAAATTTTTACCGACGGATTTCCGACGACTTTGGTAACCGACGGAATTCCGACGACAGCTTTTACCGATAGCTTTCCGACGGCCACGACAAAACCGACGGAATTCCGACGGATTAGCAATTTTTTTTTTAAAAAAAAATTCTAATTAAATAAATTACATTAAATAAAAATAATAATAAAATTAAATTAAAATAAAACAAAATTTAAAATTAAATTTCAATATTTTTAAAAGTAATTACATAAAGTAAAGTCTACTGGGACTGGTTACGGAAGAACTCGTTCACCTTTTCTTCCATTGCCCGAATGCGTTCTGCATCTTCTGCGCGTTGTGCCTCCATCACGCTCATCCGATTGAGAAGCTCGGCGTTCTGTGCCCTCAAACTACTATCTGCGTGAAAGCGGTATGAATTAACGGATGTGGAGGAACTGTCTTCCGGGAGGCGTAACCTGCGATAAAAAATAAATCAATCAATGTTGTAAGTTATTAGTATTAAAAGTTATTTTAAATTTGTTTAAATTTGAAACTGTTACTAACCTCATAGGTGAACTCTCGAGTGGAACTTCGGTGGCCGACAGAGTTCCTTCGACGATCGGTTGGGATTGGAGGTACTCCTCACCGAGCCTCTCCACGCTTTCCACGATTTCACGAGCAAGTGCATCTTGAATTTCACCAGTCTTTCTGTTGGTGTGCGCATCTTTGATTAAATCAAGATGTGACGGACGCACACCGGTCTTCTCAAACTGTTGGCATAGAAAAGGAAGGAAATAAGATAGGGGTTATAAAAAATTTAGAAAATTACCAGTTTTTCAGCACGTGACGCTTTGCTCGTTGCTCCGAGGTTATGGGTCGCGGGTCCTTTCCCCTTCCGCTCGCTCTTCTGGTTCGTCGAGTTTTTTCCTGAGTTCGCTTCAGTGTCCTCCCGTTCCCAATGGGCAAGTAGTCCAGCCCATAATGTTGGGTTATTTTTCATAACCCGAGACACCTTTCCTTCTTTGAACCACATGTCCTTCCACTCATTCATCTTCCACGAGTACTTTCGACCGGCCTTTTTGTCGAACTCCCGTCGGACTAAACTAGTCAGTTGTGGGTCCCAAGTAAATTCTTGCTGAAAAAAACCCGTACCCGAATTAGTATTGACAATTTGAATGGAAAATAAAATCTAAATTCTTAATTTAGAAAAAAAAATCATACCGCAAATTGCCGAAACCAAGTGTCCTGGTCTGCCACCGGTCGAACTGTAAGTGGGATATGGCTTAGTTATCAAGCAATTGATCATTGCGTTGATAGAACTCGTAATCCAGTTTCCCGAATATTGGAACCTAAACAATATTTAGTTAAATATTTTATTAAGTTAATATAATCAAATACATTTTTAAATAAAACTTACCAGGTCGTGTTAGGTGGCAAGTCAGGATCTAGGCGAGTCAACCTATCCCGTCCGGGTTGCGAAACAAACTCCTCCACGCTGATGGCTGTGGGAGCTGAGGCCGTTGTACCCATAGGAGGAGACGGGTCTGGGTCTCCAAACCGCTAGTGTCGGGGATATGCGACTGACTCGCACTCCGACATCCCCTAGTGGAAGTACCGGCTCCACTAGAGTGATGAAATCGGCCATAGTCCCTACAATTGCCAAACTTTTTACATACCTTTGCAATTTTCTTACAAATAAAAATTTAAAATTTAAATTTTGAATTTTAAATATAAATTTATAATTAATAATCTATATTACGGATTTACATATATATATATATACCTTTAAATTTAAATCTTAAATTTTAAATATAAATTTAAAATTTATAATCTACATTACGGATTTAGGGATTTTGAGTTTTTGGGAATTTGTGATTTTCACATTTTGAGATTTCAGGATTTAGGGATTTATGGGAATTGGGGATTTTGAGATTTTGAGATTTTGGGAATTAGGGATTTTGGAATTTAGGTATTTAGAGATTTTGGGAATTTGGGATTTTGTAATTTAGGGATTTATGGAATTTCAAATTTTTAGAATTTAGGATTTAGGGAGTTAGGGATTGTGGGAAATTGGGATTTTGAAATATAGGTATTTAGGGATATTTGGATTTTTGGCTTTTCAGATATCGAGATTTAGGGATTTAGAGATTTATGAATTTTCAGAAATTTGGGATTTGGGAATTAGGGATTTTGTAATTTAAACAAAGTAAAAATTTTCGGGAATTAGGGATTTTGTAATTTAAATAAAGTTTTAGATATTTATGAATTTTCGGGAATTAGGGATTTTGTAATTTAAACAAAGTAAAAATTTAGTAAAATTTCAACAATTTAGAATTTTATAATTTATTCATATTATAAATCTTTATAAATCCCTAAAAATCACAAATACTTATTAAAATGGAAACCACAATCACAATTTATACACACTTTAATCTATTAACCATGTAACGGATGATTTGTTTCAAATCATGACCATTATTCACCGGATTTTCTCACCGCACCGGGACTTTTTCCGGCGTTACAGCCTTGCTTTCTTTGCTCAGGCGAGGTGGATATTCGAAGTATGCTTAGATATACTTTCGTTCTCGGAATGTACTAGATTGCCTAGAGTATCTAACCACATTGCCAGGTTCCTCTGGTTTGTAATCTGGGAATTTTGTCTCCATCAAATCAGCCGATTCTGGAGATCTCTGTACTTCCATATTCCCTTAAACAAATTTTCGGAGCAAATTCAGGGATCCATAACCAAGATACCTGCTCTTAATAACAAGGAGATTTTTAAAAAATTTCTTTGTCAACGATATTTTGGGGAGTTTTTTCCAGGATTTACCTCTCACCTTAATCAGTGGAAATCAGGGAAACTCCGGCTTTAAGATTCGTTTCTTCAGAGGTTAATCATCAAATCTTTACACCAAAATCAGGGATCTATATCCGTGATAGCCACAATCAACATTCAGAATTCAATTACCACGGATTTTGACCAACTAGATTGGAATCAAAAAGAGCTTTTTAAGGGATTGTTACGGAACAAGGTTACCTTTTTTATACGGGAGGAAAAAATCTTATACAAACACAAGCTCCAAATCCTTTGTTCTTGTTCCTTTTCTCCAAATATTTTCAAACTCTCATTCTCCGGCGACATTTCAACCACCATGGCTTTCAAAGGCAACCGTGGGGCATCCAAACAAGGGATGAAAAAACAGGAGCCAATCAAAATGCCAGGCTTTGACATTAATAAAATGCTCAAGTCTTTTGAGTTAACCTTGGCGGGACGGGTCCTTAATCCGGAAGCTCAGGCTCATCGGGTTAAAAACCTGGTGCCTTTGTTACCTTCGGTCTGGAAATGTGAAGGCAGAGTCCAGGGAATTGATGTCGGCAGGGGCAAGTTCCATTTTCGTTTCATCGAGGAAGCGGATATGTTGAATGTTCTGGAGCATCGACCGTACCACTTTGATGGTTGGATGTTTGCAATAGAACGATGGGTACCATCCTCCAGAGACGATTTCCCTTCAACAATCCCGTTTTGGATTTCCATCGAAGATCTACCACAATGTTATTCCTATGAAGAAGGTGTCAAGGAGATCGGGGAGAGGTTAGGCGAATTGATGAAATGGGATTGGCAAGCTCATCCACCGCGTGTTCAAGTGACTTTGGAAGGGTCAAAACCTCTGGTCAGGGACAGAGAACTGGACTTCGGTGAAGGCATCATCCTCACAGTCAACTTCCGATATGAGAAGCTTGAGAAATCGTGTAAGATATGTCATTGCATCACACACGACCGTTATCATTGCCCGATGTTGCGCTTTGCGAGGCATCGACAGTCGCATCGAACTTACGGCGAGGACGTGGACAGGACAGTGGATAGAAGAGGTTTAACTCGCCATCGCATCCACTCATAAGTTCCTTTGGAAGTGAATCAGCCGCCACGGAATAGAGATAAGGGGAAGAGGGCTGAAGGAATTGCCATGGGCCCATCCGCAGAGATACCGGCGAGGAAACCCCTGTGCCGTAACCTCCTCACTGAGATTGAGCAATCGAGTTACAAAGAGAAGAATCAGGTGGAGTTTCCAAAAGAATCCACAAGAGAGTGGGTCAAAAAGCGGTTTCCTCAAGCTAGTGTTGGAGAAACATCGAGGATTTCACCGGAACAGATCGGGAAAGTTAGGGCTTCAGGTCTTAATGCTGAAGATGTGGTTACGCAAGCGGAGGTGCCTGATCAGAATAAGAGTAGGATTTAAGAGGGAGGGAAGTCTCCGGACTTTCTTCATCGCCGAGCTTCCTGGTACCGAGATACAGCAGAGGAAGCGAGAAGGGATGACTCTATTATCAACCAGGACAGACTACGGAAGCAAGTGGTAAAGGAGGTCCAAGCTCAAAACCGAGAGATAGAGCTGGAGGCTAAGAAAATGAAGATGAAGCTGACCGGCGGAGAGGGGAAGTTGCCGGAGATGTCGCTCGACGAAATGATCACTCTGTTGAAGAGTTTGGCCGAGGATGAGGAACCCTGTCCACAAAAGGGCTATATATGTGTTCCTCCAAAGCCCAGTACCAAAAATACAAACCGGTTTAAGAAAGCTTTGGGTGTGAGAAAGAAGATTCAACAAAGCCCGTTTCGGGGAGCAAAAATTCATAAACAGACCGCCTTTTCAGTAACTAATACACTTAGTAACGTTAAGTCTCTTTGTGGCAAGTTACCACCGTCAACTTCGGAGACGGTCCCTGACAGGGAAAAACCGACGAAGGAAATACAAGAACCGGTGGTTGGAGAGAAACCACCGGCAATCGATTAAATGATTCTAAGTTAGAATTGTCAGGGAGTTGGTGGTTTCCTGACAGTTCGTCGTTTGCGCGAGTTCCGTAGGAGACTATTCCCGGGAATAATTTTTCTTATGGAAACAAAGCGCGAGAAGAGTTATTTACAAGAGTTACAATCTGAGTTTGGTTATGATTTTCTTTTTACTGTTGACCCTAGTGGTCTTAGTGGAGGGCTAGCCCTTATAGCTTTACCCGAATTTCAAATTCAAGTTCTTTCTTTCAATAAGAATGTTATCGATGTATTGGCTACAATCCATGGTAATAAAATTTTTATCTCGTTTGTTTACGGAGAACCTGTAATATCTCGCCAAAACACAGTTTGGGAATCTTTAAGCCAGATTGGCTCCAACCGTACCAGCCTTTGGCTAATGACTGGGGATTTCAATGAAATTACAGGACATAACGAGAAAACAGGGGGACAAGTTAGACCAGATAATTCCTTTTTGGATTTTCGTCTAATACGGAATAATTGTGGTATGATTGACTTTCCTTACTTGGGGAATCCCCTTTCTTGGGTTGGACAACGAGGACAACAAGTCATTCGCTGCCGCCTGGACAGAGCAATGGGTAACAAGGATTGGCATGATCTTTTCTCTCATACCAAATCAGAGTATCTAAGATTTATGGGCTCAGACCATAGACCGATTCTTACGCGGATTACGTCCAGAGATTTTTAGGGAATGAAGAAGTTCAGGTTTGACAAACGGTGGTTATCAAAACCCAACTTTGAAAACATTATTAAGGAAGGGTGGGCGCCAGATGACACGGACCCAAATTAGGATATCAGTGATCGCATCTCATTATGCCGAAAACTAATCTCTAGATGGCCTAAGACGGACCAACAAAAGAGGAGTTGGATAGACTCTTGAGTGATGATTCGACGACCTTGGAAGAGGTAGCGGAAGCGCAAGAGAAACTACGCATCGCTTTGGCAGATGAGGAAATTTTTTGGCAACAAAAAAGTAGAGTATTGTGGCTGGTTGCTGGTAATCATAATACTCAATTTTTCCATGCATCCACGAAACAAAGAAGGGCGAGAAACCGAATCATAGGCATTTTAAATTCTAACGGAACATGGACGGAAAAAGAAGAGGAAATTGAGCGGATAGCGATTTCCTATTTCGAGGACATTTTTACCTCGGTGGGTATATCAGATTTAGAAACATCCTTAAGGCATATCCCTTGTATTATTACACAAGAGATGAATGATAACCTCACTCGCCCAATCTCTGCGGCAGAGGTTAAATCAGCAGTTTTTTCAATCCATCAGGAAAAAGCCCCGGGACCTGATGGGATGACTGCTCTTTTTTACCAGAAATTTTGGCATATCTTGGGCCCGCAAGTAATCGCTATGGTCCAAGAGTTCATGGCATCTGGATCCATTGAACCTAGTATGAATGAGGTCAACATCTGACTTATTCCCAAATCTGAACAGCCACGGGAAATGAAGGAGTTCTGTCCTATTAGTCTTTGTAATGTCAGTTACAAGATTATTTCAAAAGTTTTATGCCAACGACTTAAAAGGCTTCTTCCGAGGCTGGTCTTTGAGACTCAATCAGCTTTTATATCAGGGAGGGTGATATCGAATAATATAATAGTAGCTCAAGAGGCTTTCCATGCTCTGGTCACCAAGGAAAAATGTCGAAAAGAATTTATGGCGGTTAAGACAGACATGAGTAAAGCATATGATCGCATTGAGTGGGGTTTCTTAGAAGGTCTTCTACGAAAGATGGGATTTTCAGAAAAGTGGATATCATGGATTATGCCGTGTGTGAACTCAGTTTCATACCACCTACTACTTAATGGAGATCCCCGTGGTTCAATTACCCCCACCAGGGGATTACGGCAAGGGAATCCTCTATCACCGTATTTATTTATTCTCTGCACGGAAGTCTTAATTTCCAATCTTAAGGCGTCGGAATCTGCAGGTCTTCTTACAGGCCTCAAGGTAGCCTATACTAGCCCACCAGTGTCCCATTTCTTGTTTGTAGATGACAGTTTGTTCTTTTGTAGAGCAAACATTGAACAGTGTGACAAGATTTTACAGATTCTCACGCAATATGGAAGTACCTCTGGTCAACGAATTAACTTTGAAAAATCTGCTATTACCTTTGGCAAAGATGTCCCCGCAGAATCTCGGTTGACCATCCATCAACGTCTAGGGATTACGAACGAGGGAAGCTCCGGCAAGTACCTAGGTATACCGGAACAGTTACAAGGGTCAAAAACTCAAATATTTGCCTTTATCCACGATCGGCTTAATAGTCGGATCAATGGTTGGTCTGCGAAATTTTTATCAAAAGGCGGCAAGGAAGTATTGATAAAGTCGGTGGCACAAGCCATCCCAACATATGTGATGTCAAGTTTTCTCCTTCCTAAAGGCTTATGCAGGAAGTTAGCCAGTGCAGTCTCCCAATTTTGGTGGCGATCAAAGCCCCAGTCAAAAGGTTTGCACTGGGTTGCATGGACAAAACTCTGTCTACCTAAGAATCAGGGCGGTATCGGATTTAAGTCTTTCGTAGATTTCAATCAGGCCCTCTTAGCAAAACAGATGTAGAGATTACACCAATACCCAAACTCCCTAGCAGCGAGGGTCCTAAAGGGACGTTATTTTCGGAATATGCACCCTTTTTATGCGCCAAAACCTAATCGCCCATCCTACGGGTGGCGAAGTGTATGGTTTTCGAAGAAGTTGGTACTTCAGGGAGCCCAGAAACTTATAGGTAATGGGTACGGTACGGTGGTTTGGGAGGATAATTGGATACCTGATACGAACCCCTGACCGGCAATTAAACGGGGTACCTTAGTCAATCCTCAGCTTCGAGTATCAGACCTCATCCACCAACATAGCCGAAAGTGGAATACTCAGGCAATAAGAGCTAACGCGCACCCCCAAGATGTCCCAAGAATTCTGAGCATGAGGCTAAGCCCAAGAACGTCTGAGGACTTTTTTTGTTGGCATTATACCAAATCTGGACTCTACTCGGTCAGATCAGGTTATGAACTGGCTAGGATACATAAGGATGCGGAAACTCAATTTTTGCTCCCATTACCGTCAAATAATCCGCTCAAGGCCTATCTTTGGAAACTTCCTGCCCCTAACAAATTACGTCATTTTATCTGGCAATGCCTAGCGGGGGCGGTGGCGGTAAACGAGAGACTCAAGTTCAGTCATATCAGGGAGTGTGCAACCTGCCCTAGATGTACTGACCTAGTTGAGTCTATTAATCATGCGATTTTCACGTGCCCGACAGCAAAGGAGGTTTGGACCCTATCTGGCCTCCCGACGGAGGGGCGACCCTTCCCGTCAGATAGCCTTCGCTCTAACTTGGATTTCTTCTTCTGGCGTATCGCTCGATCCAGGGTCACAGACGAAGTCTCCCATGCTTTTCCTTGGATCATATGGTATATCTGGAAAGCGCGAAAGGACAAGCTTTTTAATACGGTGAGCCGTGAGGCTGAACCGACTTTAGCAATGGCATTAAAAGAGGCACGAGAATGGATTGAGGCAAACACCTCGGACCAAGTGCTAACTGTGCAACCCCCTTCGGTAACGACCTTGCCTTCATCCACCTTCACATGTTTCGTCGATGGATCATGGAAGATAGGGGATAGTACGAGTGGTGTGGGTTGGGTTTTGCTGCTACAGGATGGGACAACAGACCTAATAGGACTACAAGGAAACAATCGCAGTCTCTCCCCTCTACATTCTGAGATGCATGGTCTGCTGTGGGCCATGCAATCTTTGATTCGAAAACAACGTTTTTGCTCTACTTTCGTCACATACTCAAGGGATCTGGTAAAGATGGTGGAGGCGCCACATGAGTGGCCCGGTTTTGTACCTGAGTTACGTGAATTGGCAAGCCTTCGGGAATCTTTCCCAGAATTCGATCTCATCTACCGGCAACGAGAGAATAATACGAGAGCGGATTTGCTAGCAAGGAATGCACGCACGAAAAATAAGATATTTCTTTTATTAGCACTTCTGTCCCCTATTGGTTTGCTGATACTGAAAGCGTATTTGCTTAACTAGTAGTGAAGTGTAATTCTGTGACAAAAAAAAAAATGGAAAATAATTTTATAAACTCGAAAATCTCTAAATCACAAAATTTCAAAATTTCAAAATTTTTTTAATCTCTAAATTCAATAATTCTTAAATTACAGAATTCCTAAATTCCTAAATTCCTCAATTCCTAACTCCATAAATCCCTTAATCCCTAAATCCCTAAAGTTCGAACATCCTAAATCCGTACATTTCTACATTTCTATCATCCTAAATCCTTACATCCCTTACTTTTATAACATCCTAAATCTATCAAATTCTAAAAAACATCTCTAAAATTCTTCATTTCTAATTTTCTAAACAACCCTAAAAATGAACAAAAACTTACATTGGATTCATGATTTGGTGGTGGAGGTTGAGAATGGGGTTGAATTCGATGTTGGTTATGGATTTCCGGCGAGTTTTCGGCGTTTTACGACGATTTGATTTAGTTTCCTCCTAAAATTCGGTCTGTCTCCGCGAAGAAGATGAGCCTGGTTTTATTACATGTTTTCGACGGAATTCAGACGGATTTTCCCGCGTTTTCGATGATATCGAAGTTGTTTGGCGGCAGAAATTAGGGTTTTTCCTCAGAAATCCGGAATTTAAATTTTTTAATCTTTTATTAAATTTCCGCAGAAATATAATAAGAATATTAAAATCCGTCGGAAATCCTTTGTAAATTCCGAGGGATTTTAATTTTTTTATCTTTTATTAAATTTCCGCAGAAATATAATAAGAAAATTATAATTCGACGGATTTTAAATTTAATTATTATAAATTGTTCTCATTTTATTATATTCTATTTTAATTTTTAAAAACATAAATTTTAAATCTCATTTCCCAAATAAATTGTCTTTACATTAGAGCCTTGAAAGTATTAAACATACAACAGTTATGTTACAAGGTCACAATACACTCCTAATTTTAAAAACATATGTCTCTGTATCCACTCCAAACTTACCATTTGTTAGAACCAGAAACTTTTCTTTCCCTTTTGTTTTTTTGGTGGAGAATCTAAATATCCGTCGCAAAATTCCCTTTTGATTGCATCAACATCTACATTTAAGTTGGGGCTTTCTGGTCTTTGGGCAAATTCATAATCATAGTAGTGATTCTTACATTCATTTGAAGTACTTCCACCGTAAGTATCTGACTTTTCAATCAATTGAGATGGTTGTACGTCTTCGAGAACATGCTTCTGGTCAGGACATTCTGGCTGCTTATCATACTTGGGACTCAAAACATTGGGAGGAGAGCATGAATCAGCTTCCCACGAGTATGTGGGTATTTCTTTAGTATATTCGTCGCACTGAGATTGAGTTTCCCACGAGAATTTTGGAATGTGTTGGATGGTTGGCAAGCACTGGCTGTCCGACACTATTGTTGATGAAGAATCTTCAATATGGATTGGTGAGCACGTATCAAATTCCCATGAGTAAGTGGGTATATCTTGAGTGAATTCGTCGCATTGAGTTTCGGTTTCCCACGAGTATTTTGGAATTTCTAGGTGGTTTGCGACGATAGTTGATTTATAGTCTTCATTAGGAGAGCTAGAAGACATTATTTGTGTTATTGATAGGTGTAGAAGATATGCACTTCATCATATGTATTTATAGTAGAAGTTATATGTTTAAACGTAAGTAAAACCATATCCACAAATAATGGAGATAGTACGAAACTTTGTAGTCCACAGAAGTTGTTTTGTCTTTGAATATTGTGTTGTCATATCACGAGAATCGATATGAGGCGTAGAAATTTTTCAGTCATATCTGACCCATTAAAACAAGTTGTCACATCTGCCTAGTATTAACCCATTATCTGCATTTAGTGTTTCGTACCTTTACAGAATCGATCTGAGCCGATGAAATTTTTTGTTCATATCTAAACCATTAAAACGAGTTGTCAATTCATCATTCAATGGCCGACATTATCATTCACAGTGTAATTCATCATTATGTGGCCGACAATTGCATTCACAGAATTGATTTCTTTATTGCTCACTGAGCTGTAATGTCGCATCAGTTATTGTGATTCTCTTATAACCACATATACAGCGACACGTTAAGATTAAAATATCTCTCTATTTTGCCTATATAAGTCAGACTAATTCAACACAAAATTATAACACAAAATATTCAATTTTGCAAAGGCAAACAGAGATCTTTGGAATTATTATATGCAAAACCGAGCCTCCGTTCAAAACCCTCTAAACACAAATCTTGTTTCTTCAAGCCCTCCATACGATAACTTAAATGTTACTGATGCTCCACCGATAGTTTCACTCCAACCAACTCAAGGATCCCAAAACCAAACGCCCGTAATACCAGGACCTGCCCAACTCATACGGCGAAGACTGTTTCGCAAGAGGTCTCACGATGCAAAGTTGTTGCAAGGTGAAAGTTCTCAAACACGCACAATACAAGATTTCATGCGTGAGGTCATTAATGAGCCAATACAGTGCGACCAGGATTTTAGTGGTCCTCAGTGGACTTCTACTATCGATTACATAATCCGTGAATGTGTATATATATATATATATATATATAATAAATACTTTTACCATTACAATAATGATTGATGATGACAAACTAAATATATCTTTCATACATGTAGGTTCTTATAACAACAGGAGCACACTATTCTGGACCCAGGTTGCAGAAATTCAATGGCCGCATTCACAATTTGTGAAAGTAAAAAAGGTTCACGTTGTACAGTGATATTTTTTCATTTTATATATACAATTTATCTAACAAGTAAATCGTATCTCATTTTCAGATTGTGGCTATGCTCGCCAGTTTGACCCCTAACAGTTGAGAGATCTGCTAGTAACCTTAAAGAATCCATCCGGAAAAATCGAGCTAACCATGCACCATAACATCTTCAAAAATGACGAGTACAAACTCTCCACTGTTGTAGGTGCGGTGGTCATTTTACAGAATGTTAGCGTATGCCGTTTTAACATGAACTCTAAGTACCTCAACATCACAGAACAAAACATTGTCAAGGTACATTTTCCAGAAGTTTGTAAATATTTCTGATATTTAAAAACTAAATTAATTTTCGAAACAGATAATTGGTGCTAATTCGATGATTGATGAATACGAACCAACCGAAGTATCTACTATCAACGAGGAAGATGAATGAACTACTGGGTACGAATATGAAACAGTTCCAAACTCAGAAGATGAATAAACATCTGAGTCATCAATGGTTATGAATAAGCTTAATTAAGGCTTTATGTTGCTTTAATGTTTAATATTTTCCTACTATCCATTGTACGAGTTTACAATAAAGTTGTTATGTGTTATATTTTCTATTTTCTAATTAATGTAATATTATAACGCGTTCTAAGATTAATATATTAGTGAAAGATAAAAACGAACAGAACTTGTTCGTACCCTAATAGTAAAATCATCACATGTTACTGCATAGTGAACCCGAGTCCGAACCTATGGTCCAACGAAAAATACTCAGATTGTCTTCCACAATTGGATTTGTTACTGAAATTTCAAATATTGCAAATTTTTGTCTACCATGAAGTACATTCATAAACAAACATTTATTCGTAAATTATTAATCTGAATCTCCTGATGAACATTCATTAGGGATGGAGTCTGAATCATCATCAAATTCATCACGTGATTCCTCTTTGTCCGAATGAACTAAATAATCGCCGATATGTGTGACATCAACAACAAGGTCAATGTTATCTATCTCCTCGACAGGTGACATTTGAATACTTCTCGATGGTTGGAGAGCATCATGTTCTGGAACTCCATATATTTTCCCTCTCGGATTAATTTGAGTTACTGTGATCCAAGGATCTGTCCGATAGGAAACTCGAGGATATGGAAAGTAGGAAACCTATTAATAAATAGTGGATATTGTTAATATAATGGAATAACAAAACCTAACGTATAAGTATGTACGAAAAATTATTATTGTATTGATACCTGGTCTGCTTGAGACGCAAGGATAAATGGATCGTAATGCTGTAGTTTTCGGCTTGAATTTATCGAAATAAAACCAAAAGGGTTAATTCGAACACCACGACCATTGGATGGATCATACCAATCGCACATAAACACAATGCACCTCAAGTCCAACATTCCTGGATAGTGAATTTGCAAGATTTCTTTTAAAATGCCATAGTACATGGTATCACCTGATTGGGCTGAAATACCATAGTCCGAAGTTGACCTTTGACGTCCTTCCTCACGAATCCTGAACGAATGTCCCCTAGTGCAAAACCTGGGATATGAAGTCGCGGTGCTGCGTAAACCATGAGCAAACTCCACTAACCATGTCGGTAGGGTTTGACCACTTGCTAAACCTTCGGAAACCTAAAAACAATATAAGTAAGAAATCAATAACATATGAACGTGAAAACCTTAAAAAGTAAAAGTAAGAGTAAGGAATTATATTAAACTTACATAAAATTTCAACCACTCTGGGAATTCTTCATCTTTTAAGACAGCAAGTTCAGAATTTGTCTTATTAGCATGGTAAGTTTGTACTAAGGACATGTAAATCTTGTAACATAACAATTGTTATTAGATGAAGACAAATACTTCCACAAATTTAGTATAACAAATGGTGTACCTTTCATACTCCAAAAGTTCATCACAATTTCTTAGGATATATGTATGCAAATGTGTGACCTCTTGTGGTGATAGAGTGCGTTTCTTCCCTTTTCCACTTACGCGACCAACTTGGGCAAACAACTCAGGTACAACCACGGGATACACTGCTTTCTCACCTCTATCATCATGTTGCGCCGGTCGTCTACCCTTAGTCCAAACATCCGAAGGAAAGTAATACTCGGCAAAGTGTGATACTTCTTCATTTAGACTTTGTGCAACAATAGATCCCTCAACCTTGCTCAAATTTTTAACTTTTTTCTTCAGGTGGAACATGTAACGCTCGAAAGGATATATCCATATGTATTGAACAGGGCCTCCTAAGGCTGCTTCTCGTGGGAGGTGAAAAGGAAAATGTTCCATTACGTCAAAAAGATGGTGGAAATATCTTCTCAATATTACAAAGGAGAACCGGGATATTGGCATCTAAATTACGGATACCGTGGACTGTAAGTGTTCGTGAACATAAATCTCTAAAGAAATCCCAAACTCCTACAAACGAAAAGTAAAAAAGTTAGTACATATATAGTAATATTATATTAGTAAGAAACTAATGGGAGTACGAAATATACCTCCAATTGCTTGGTGGATTGCTTGTGGAAGAAGATATTGAAATGCAAATGGAAGAAGACGCTGCATCACAACATGACCATCATGACTCTTCATTCCAATAAACTTCCCTTCCGTCGAATCCACGCAATTACGCAGATTAGATGCGTAGCCATCAACAAATTTAACAAAATTTTCTATCCAATCAAAAAAAACTTCTTTCTGACCCGCGTCTAACCGGTACGCAGGCATCGACAATCTACCATTAGGCAAAACATGATGAAGAGATGCCCTTGAACAAATCAATGGCAAGTCTAATCTAGACTTCCCGTTATCTTTTGTCTTTCCTGGTATGTTTAAAATGGTGTTCATGATGTTGTCAAAGAAATTCTTTTCAACATGCATGACATCTAGATTATGCCGCAATAGATGGTCTTTCCAATAAGGAAAATCCCAGAAAATATTTTTCTTGTGCCAATTGTGATATTCCCCACAACCGTCAACGGGGTGATGGCAATTACCCCCATATTCAGGAGTTTGCTCTGCACCAAAATCTCGTAACTGTTCCAATATGTTGCGACTATCTATCTCAGGAGGTGGACCATGTAACACTTGTACATTCTTCCTGAAATGTCTTCTAGACCGACGATATGGATGATTTGCTGGTAAAAATCACTTATGGCAATCAAACCATGAAGTCTTCATTTCGTGCTGCAATTGGAATATTGAAGTATTGTCTTGGCAATAAGGACATGTCAATCTTCCATGCGTTGTCCATCCAGATAACATACCGTATGCCAGAAAATCGCTTATGGTCCACATAAGAACCGTACGCATGTTGAAATTCTGCTGGATTAAAACATCAAATGCCTCAACACCATGCTCCCACAACATCTGCAACTCATAGATCAATGGTTGGAGGAATATATCGAGTGACCGTCTTGGATGATCTGACCCGGGAACTAGAATTGAGAGAAACAGGAACTCTCGCCGAATGCACATTGAAGGAGGCAAATTTTAAGGTGTTACGATGACCGGCCACAATGAATATTTTCTTCCATGCTTTCCAAATGGTTTGAAACAATCAGTGGATAAGCCGATATATACATTCCGTCGTTCATATGCAAAATCTGGATATACGGATTGAAAGTGTTTCCACGCTTCCGCGTCAGAAAGATGCGTAATATCTCCATCTTGACTATGCTCTGCATGCCATCTCATAGCCTTAGCTGTGCGTTCTGATTGATACAACCTCTTCAACCTCTCTGTTAATGGTAAATACCACATCCATTTGAATGGAATCTTCACTCTGCCACTTGTGTCCTGGAACCGTGGTTTACGGCAAAATTTACATTTGTTTATGTTCTCATCTTCTCTCCAGTATAGCATACAGTTGTCGATGCACACATCTATTATCTGGTATGGCAAACCAAGACCGGCAACAAGTTTCTGGACCTCGTAGTATGATGCTGGACAAAGATTATCCTCTGGCAAAACATCTTTCACAAACTCTGCGAATGCATCAACACATTCTTCGGAAAAATTGTAATCAGTCTTCATGTTCATCATCCTACTAGCAGAAGATAACGGTGAATGACCTTCCCTACAACCGCTTTATAGTGGTTGCTTTGAAGCATCTAACATATCAAAAAACCTTCGAGATTCTAAATTAGGTTCTTCAACCCTATCACCCTCATAACCACCAGACTGCAAATTCTCTCTAAACACATCGTTAACCATCGCAATCGTACTTACCTCAACATCTACTTCCGTTGTACGTTCTCCTACGCTATCCGGAAAATAAGGTGCATTACTACTAGTACTACCATATTCATAATTGCTTTCTCCATGTAAAAACCAAACCTTATATCCCGGCCTAAATCCATATCTATATAAGTGATTCATGAACTCGCATATACATGCAGCGTATGCGGACGTTAATAAGTTCAAGCCCATATCCATCATTGGCTCGTCCATCCAAGACCGAAAATATGAACTCATCGCTAACAAATTTTTTGGCTTTTTAAAATTGTGTTATGAAGGAATGAAGAAATGTAGAAACTCATATAGAACGGATTTCCGTCGGAAATTCGTCAGAAAACCGTCAAAAGCCTCCGATATAACACCCCACCAATCCCATCGGCCACCGCTAACGATATGGTAACCACTCAGCCGACATCGGAAACCGTCGGAATTCTGTCAGAAATCCGTAGGAGCTGCCAATCAAACTTTGCCGACACCGGAAAGTCAGATTTCCGTCGTTATTCTGTCAGAAAGTCTTCGAAAAGTTACGACAACTTATTGCCGTCGGTAATCTGTTGGGACAAGACGACGGATTTCCGACGGAATACCGACGGTTTCTGTGGCCGTCGGAAATTTGTCACAATATACTGACGGATTTCCGACGGATTCTTTTTGCTCGGAAATCCATCGGCATGCCGTCAGAAATTTTCGACGGATATTATGTCCGTCAAAAATTTCGTCGGAATACTGCTTGTTTTCTTGTAGTGTTTTTGTGAACATGATCAGTGGGATGAAGCCAATAACGGGCATCTACGAGACGAGATCCATCATAGGAACAGAAGGAACGGATTATACCAGAAGCTAGATTGTAACAACCAACTTGCTTGCCAGTAGTGTAATAAATGGAGTTAGGCTTAAGTCCCGGGTATATGCTTGCTAAGAGACAAAAGGGTTCACTCTCGCTAAAGAAGATGCAGAGATCTCCAATATTTCTAGTGTAACAAAAATCATAGCTCTTCTCATCATCTTCCCTAAACACCATAAACCGGTGAGGTTTATGGCGGTAGGTTTTAACATCCCCACATGAATACTTTTCGTGTGTGTACCACTTGATGAAGAATAGTTGACCAGAGGGTGACTCCACCAAATGCTCGGTCACGAGCTCCCGACCTGAATGTGAGATCTTGGGCAGGTTTCGAATGTGTATGTTTTTATACTTGAGCTGGTTGTTGTAACTTGGATCTAATACACCTATGCGGAGACACTCAGAAGTGGTGAAGTAGAATGTTTTGTCTCTCTTACAAAACATGAGAACCGAGGTTGGTGAAAGAGGAGGGCCGTCAAAGTGAGTCCACTTAGAATCGTCATCACAACAAGGCATGCATAAACTTAGCTGATGGTTATTGAACTTTGCAGCCACAAAAAAGTCGTTTTCTTGATCAGGATCAGAAGAATAAAGAGACACTCTGGTGCGAGTGAATGTGGACCGGGGAATATCTTCGAGTGGAGGCAATGAAATGACTCTTGGAGATGTAACCCATGGCTTGGACAGATCCGTGATATGTAAGGTACCGTCTATGTTATTCTCAGCAGCGATCCAACCTTGCGATGCTCCCTTAAGATACCGCCAATAGAGGTCCTTGGGAGCCTTCTTCTCATTGCTAGACACTTGCTCTTCCTTTGCGGCATCAAAAACATGATCTTGCCCTCCTGAACTATCTCAATGTCTAGCAGCAAACATGGGAATTGAGGTAAGGATGAGAAGAAACGAGAATTCTCCCTGTGTGCTACTGAAAGCTTTGAGATTCGGTAGAAAAACAAAGACATATGTATGGTTTGCAGAAATCGACAAAGCAAAAGAGAGATGAGAAAATGTAACGTCCCTATCTCAAAAACTCAGTAAAACCCTAACCTATTCTGCAAGGAACTGGTTCGAAAGAGAAGAAATTTCAAATCTTATTAAAAATCATCAGAGACATCATCAAGGATTCCTGAGTCGTCTTTGCTTTCTTCTGTATCCTCTATGTCTCATTTCATTTTAGAACGAGATCTTGGGATTACAAGATCGATTTGAATATATTTCGTTATAGTAATTAGGAAAGTTACATCAATAACTACAATATATATTTAAGAGAAAATCTCATTTTCTCTTAAATATATATCGTAATCCCGAAGATCTCCTACCATCTTTTTTTCCTCGACCCCTTCTTGTAAAATGGGAAACTCGTTCATTGGAAGGTGAACCCAAATAAAAGCCAAAGCTCAATAAAAAATGAGTTTTTCAGCAAAAGAGCGAGACACCATGAACACCAAGTTAGAAATACTTCATACTTCTTCGTGAGGCTCTTCTTCAAGCTCTTTTCCATACTCTTCTTCAAACTCCTCTCAACCTCTGATGGGATTTTTTCGTGACCCAAATACCTTCCCATCATTAGCATATACGAAACTAAATGAACTCACCACTAGAATGTTCTCCTGAGTTACTCTTAAACCTGCCTATATTAATGGAATTAAGGAATGAATAGCATATTGAAAGTTGGAAGGGATTTTAAACAATATATATTTTTTCACTTGGTGTCAATTGATTTTGAGTTGGAAGCCTATAATCTAGTTCACATAACATAAATTAAATGACTTCAGCAAATGTTTTAATAAAATATCACATAGAAACAGTGAGGCATAACATGAACACCAAGTTAGTATGAAATATGTCATACCTCTTCTTCAAGCTCACACCCTTTGCATAATTTTTTCTTGACTTTTTCAACTATCTGCCCATTATTAGCAGAATAAAAACTAAATGATTGACGTCAAAAAAAAAAAAAAAAAACTAAATGATTACAACTAATACAACATAGAAACAATGGGTCCGATTGGTAACCTAGCTTTTTAAAAATCTGGAGCGGTAAGCTTTATAGCATAGTACAAAGCTGTATAGATAAAGATTTGAGATAAAGCTGTATAAATAAAGGGTCTGATTGGTAACCTAGCTTTTTTAAAATCTTAAGCGGTAAACTGGAGCGGTAAGCTTTATAGCATAGTGCAAAGCTGTATAGATAAAGATTTGAGATAAAGCTGTATAAATAAAGATTAGTGTAATAGTGTTGATAAAGCTTTTGATAAAGTTTTTGTGATTGTTACAATCTAAAGCGGTACAAATTAAAAAGTAGTAATAAGATGGTAAAGATTTATACCAATCTAATCCAAAGATTAGTGTAATAGTGTTGGTAAAGCTTTTGATAAAGTTTTCGTGATTGGTACAATCTAAAGCGGTACAAATTAAAAAGTGGAATAAAAGTTATAAAGATTTCAACCAATCACACCCAAATTTTTTTACCAATCTAACCCAATGAGCACCATGTGAGCACCAAAGTTAGAAATTGATTGACCTCATATTTCATACCTCCTTACGAGCTTGACCGACCCATTAACAGGGTTTTTGGGCTTTAGTGCAGAACAATATTATAATAGGGGTCGGTCGAAACTGAAGTCGGTAGAAGGATATTTACTTAGTATTGTGCATAATTATTTCTAAATTTAACACAAACTAATTCTTTTTTTTTTGCTTAAAGCGTTTTGAAATATTCAAACGAGAAATCAAAAGCCGCGAGACTAGCGGCGAGGGTTTTTGCTACGTTTTTTTCCCTCTTCTTCACTCACCAAAATTGATTAATCGAATCGAAACCTAAATTTTCCAGAACCCAATCTCAAATCAAACAATGGGGAATTTTCTGCATGTGGTGCTCGTCCCTCCGCTCTTCGATTTCCCTCCCCTCTCCGCCCGTAACAGGTTTCCTCTTCGCCGTTTCTCCTATTCGATTCGAAATTCTGTTTTACGTTGGAATCTAGACGCATGATTTCGTGTATCTCTGTATGTGTATTGAGGAAATTGTGTGTTTTTAGTGTTCAATTTCGTGTAATTTATTCTGAGGTTGTTGGAATCGTCATATAATTTGTTGTTTGGGAAGCTTGCATTGAAATGTCTATTTGAGGATTATTTTGAAGAAGCAAATCATTTCTCTGCAAAGTTCCTCTTAAAACCTATTGATGATCCTCATGTCAGACTTAGTTGCATCTGTATCAGGCGGTAACGCGGACGGAGATCTTGTAGGAAACGTGTTGTTTCGCTGGCAAAGGTAAATAATTTATCGCAGTGTTTGAAATACCTTCATGTGAAAATAATGCTTAACGTGTTTTACTGAACTTGTGCAGTGATGTTGATGATCCTCATACTTTTGTGGACCTCTCTGTATCAACCTCGAATCCGTAAACTCCGTGCCACTCTTTTGTGTATCTTCTGGGAGTTCGTCTTGATTATAACGTTTTGAAATACGTCTTTTGTTTATAAGGGTTCTTCTAATGAGGTCATCTGCTTACTACCCTAAATATGGAGTTGGAGCATTTGCAATATACCCTTTGCTTTCGAAAAAGACGACGTAAGTTACATTTCGGTGGAAGAGGCCTGCGTTTTAACTTAGATTTCATGTTATCCTATATTGTAATACGGTGTGTGTTCTGTAGTGAAAAGTTACCTGACCAGGATGGAATCATGGGGTTAAGATATGGCTCAACGAATTTATCTCTCGGAGCTACTGTCTCTCCTTCTGATGGTAAGCACATTCTACTCCTCTGCAAATTCCAGTTTTACTTTTGTAGAGAATGCTGACTCTTTTAACTCAACAAATTTAGAAACGAAAGAATTGCCAAAGAGCGCATGGCTTGTAAGCAAGATGGGAAGGTTTATGGTAGGAGTGCAGTATGAGCCGCTATGTAAGTTAGTACATTATGTCTGCCAGATCTATTACATTTTGTGATTGAAAGAAAGTGGGTATGAGCAATTGTAATGGGACTTTTGTGTTAGATGGAAGCAAAGACATGTCAAAATATACCGACCCAAGGAACTGGAGTTGTGCTGCTGGCTATGGAGTAGGGTCACAAAGCCCCTTGAGCCCTTCTTTCAACTTTGGCCTTGAATTAGCAAGAAGCTCTGAGGTCATGCTTTAATATTGGATGAACTAGCAGTAAACCATTTTGTTGTATTGTTGTGAATTGCATTCTTAGCCTTGCTGATTTTGTTAACCTTGTTTTTAAATGCAGTTTATCGCTTCGTTTTACCAACATGTAGTAGTCCAAAGACGGGTACAGCTCTTTGAAACTAGTCCTTTTTTGTGCTGCATCTGTTTCTAAGTATCCTGATATATATAGTTTAGCACAACTTCTGGCTCAATATGAAATGGACTTGGAACAGGTGAAAAATCCTTTTGAAAAGAACAGTGTAGTTGGAATCACAAACTACATTGACTTAGGTTTTGAGCTACAAACAAGGTAATGAACATCTCCAAGCAAAAAAACATTGGAGCTAATGCTTATCTAATTTCTTGGAAACATTGTAGCTAATGGTTTTTTCTTATATTGAAGCGTCGATGATTCTCCCAAGACACCAGGCAGTACCATCCCAGATTCTTCATTGCAGATGGCTGCATCTTGGCAAGCCAATAAGAACTTCTTGCTTAAGGTTAGAACACACGCCTTTTTGAGTACTTTTTGGTATCTCAGTAAGTAACATTTTGAATTTTCTTGCAGGGTAAAGTTGGAGCTAAAAGTTCAACATTGACATTAGCATTCAAGTCGTGGTGGAAACCGTCTTTTGCTTTCAATATTTCAGGTATATTCTCGATAAACAAATCTTCCGTTTATGGAGAGATTATCGACGAAACAGTTTGAGAAATCTAATCTAGATGTGGTGAATAATTATTGTTTGGTCTCATTTTGATGCAGCGACGACTAATCATAGGACTGGAAACGTAGAATGTGGGTTTGGTCTCCGTGTTGATAGCTTAAGAGAAGCCAGGTCGGTGCAATCAAAACCTTATTTTCGCAATTCAACGTTACTCGCTGTTTGATTTATATGAATTCTCTAATAATTGCAGTTACCAAAGAGCTGATCCGAACTTTGTAATGCTAACACCGAACAAAGAACATCTCGCGGAAGGGATAGTGTGGAAAATGGGAAAGAGACCAATGCTTCAATCCGATTTAGACGCAGAGAATTTCAATGAGCTCCCAAAAGAACTTAGACCTCCTCAGAAGATTCTCTAAAATTAATATTCTCAGTCAAGATTTTAATTAAATTTAGTGTTTAATTTAATGTCTAACTAGATGACTCCCCGCGTTCTACGCGGATTAACTTATTTTTAGAGTTAACAATTGCTAATGATGTTCAATTTTTTGTTTCGGTTCATTTTTGGTTTTGAGGGTTTTTATTTTTAAAGTTTTCTATGAATAATCCTACATCTTGATTAAAACATACTCCTATTTAAAATTTGAATCAGTTTTTTAAATAAATGGAAGTATTTATTGTGATTTTGTTTGTTTGTTAGAGCATCTCTAATGGTTCTCTATTTTTACCTTTTTACTTTATTTTTAGAGTAAAACCATCTCCAATAGTATTCTATATCATGCTCTAAAAATAGAGAAATGAATAGTAATTCTCTATATTTGGAGAAACACTATTCATTTTCTCTATTTTTATTTACAAAATAGTCCTACAATTTGATAATTTTTTTATTTAATACCTAAATAAAATTTATCATACATATAACACCCACAAAAATAGTTTATGAACCCAACAAAGTTACCATGTGACAAATTTATAGTTTGTATATGTTTTGTAAATATTTTAAATTACTTTTAATTTAAATTCAACAATTACACATTTAGCTAAAACATACAAGAACATAATACACTCTAAATTACAAATACATATCTAGTACCGGAAATTAAAAATAAAAACACCATTAGTGCGTTGTAATAAAATTTTATCTTCATAATAAACGTTATTAATTTGAATGATATTGTTATTTTTTTGTTGTACTATTATTACAAACAAAATATATGGGTAGAATTAGTAAATTTGAAAAATAAAGAGGTTTAAGAGAAATTAATAAGAAAATAAAAATAGAATATATATATATATATATAATATTTTATTGATAAAGAAAAGAATAGAGGCAACTATTGGAGTAAATTTCTCCTCTATTTTTAAAGAACTCTTTTTTTAGAGTAAAAAATATAGTAAACCGTTGGAGATGGTCTTATGGATCCATTTTTTAAGCAAAATCATAAATAATATAGAATATATTAGTTTTGGAAATAGTTTTTAGGTTTGATTTGCATAGGTAGTAAAGCTAAGTGAGTGTCATGTCATAATAAATTTTGCGCCATATCATAATAAATCTTGAGTCATGTCATAATAAATTTGAGAATCACCTCTTTAATAATATATAGGGGATAAGGGATTTTCTAGTTTTTTTTTTTTTTTGGTTCAATTTTCTAGTTATACTATTATGATTTTCTAGTTTTTTTTGGCTATTTTAGCACATTATCTATCATTTTTAACTTTAATATAAAAACAATATGAAAAAAAAATGAAATAAAACAGAGGCCACAATCCAATTGTCCATGAACAGAAAGTAATGGCGACGAATTGTTCGCTTCTTCTTTCTACACTCTTCCTTCACTCTCCTCCTCTCCGATCATCTTCTCCGGCTTCGATTTCTCTATACCCTCTCCGATCCAAACGGTGTTTTCGAATTTTCTCTAAGCTTCCACTAAACGACAACGGAAACGACGACGATGCTCTTCTGACGCCGTTATCCTCCGCCGTCAAACCTTTCTTCCTCCTCTGCACTTCCGTCGCTTTGTCGTTTTCGCTATTCGTCGTTTCTCCCGCCGTCGAATCCGCCGCGGCGTTTGTCGTCGCCACTCCTCGGAAACTCCAGACCGATGAGCTCGCGACGGTTCGATTGTTCAAAGAGAATACTCCTTCCGTTGTTTACATCACGAATCTCGCCGTGAGGTAATTCAATTTCTTTCTTATTCTCTTCGATTGGATTTTTTGGTTTCTCCAGTTTAAATCGGTGATTGGATTTGAATTAGGCAGGACGCGTTTACATTGGACGTGCTTGAGGTGCCTCAAGGATCTGGTTCAGGATTCGTTTGGGATAAACAAGGTCACATTGTTACCAATTATCATGTTATCCGTGCTGCTTCCGATCTCAGGTCAAATTTGAATTCACTTGTTCATTCCTTACTTGGATTGGTCATAGTTCTATGCAATTGTGAACATATATAGTAATTGGATGATGAAGAAATTGTATGGTATATGATTAGGGTAACTCTTGCTGATCAATCAACATATGATGCAAAAGTGGTTGGATTTGACCAAGATAAGGATGTTGCGGTTTTACGTATCGATGCACCGAAAGATAAATTAAGACCTATACCTATTGGAGTCTCTGCAGATTTGCTTGTTGGTCAGAAAGTCTTTGCCATTGGCAATCCTGTGAGTGTGTATCTTTAAAATGATCAATCAATATCATAACCTCTGTTTCGTATACACACTCGTTAAAAGCAAGAACGATTTTTTGCAGTTCGGACTTGATCACACTCTTACGACTGGTGTTATAAGGTAATGAGTCGCATTCCTCAACTTTCGATGTGTTCTTCAATTTTTTACGTCTTTTCTCTTCTTAAAACTTTTGTGTATGATGATTTTGTACAGTGGCTTGCGAAGAGAAATTAGTTCTGCAGCGACTGGTCGTCCAATTCAAGATGTGATACAGACAGATGCAGCTATTAACCCTGGTAATAGCGGAGGACCGCTTCTTGATAGTTCAGGAACACTAATCGGTATCAACACCGCCATTTATTCTCCTTCTGGTGCATCTTCTGGAGTCGGCTTTTCGATCCCAGTTGATACTGTGAGTTCTCTTTTCTCTCATTGCAAAAGAGAGTTTTTCTATATCCTTAACTACTAAATGAGCTCGGTTTATCTCATGTTCAGGTTGGTGGTATTGTTGATCAGTTGGTGAGATTCGGTAAAGTCACAAGACCAATCTTAGGTATCAAATTCGCACCAGACCAATCAGTTGAGCAATTGGGAGTGAGCGGCGTTCTTGTCTTAGACGCTCCTCCTAGTGGTCCAGCTGGAAAAGCCGTAAGCCCCTTCGTGCTTCCAGTTTTCCATTACTCTCAATATTACTGCTCATGATGATTTTGTTACACAGGGACTTCAGTCAACGAAACGTGATGGTTACGGGAGATTAATACTAGGAGACATAATCACGTCGGTGAACGGTACAAAAGTCTCAAACGGAAGTGATCTGTATAGGATTCTCGATCAATGCAAAGTCGGTGATGAGGTAAATTAAACCCCGGGCAAAAAAATTTAACTTTGTGTTTTGCATATGAGAGAGTTTGACATTGTGATGATTTGCTTTAGGTGACGGTAGAGGTTTTAAGAGGCGATCACAAGGAGAAAATCTCAGTAACTCTTGAACCTAAACCGGACGAGTCTTAGAACGTCAGTTGAAAGAAGTTAATATAACTGTGTAGAAAATTCCTGTGGGTTGTTGTATATCAATTGTTCGGAAAATAGATCGTCCAATTGTGTGCATAAAAAAAAAATCAGTTTATAATGCATTTCTGGTGTTATGGTACGGATTTGGTCTTTCATTTTCAGTTGAGACTAAACGAGAAATACTTAAATAGGTTTTGAACAATTGCTCATGCATATAAAACAAAAAAATTTACATGAAAATCTGTGAATGAATTTAGGGTTAATTCGAAAATACATTACAATGCGAAACTTTTACTAGATGAATCAGACAGTTTCGAACAAATTCGTCAGCCAAACTTGTCGTGGCAAAGACTGTCTTGATTAAAGTATACACAATGATTGTCCACTTAACCGTTAGTTCAACACATATAAGGCTTATTATTATTAGGAGCGAGATTTTAAAACAAAATGCACAACTTTTAGTACTAGAAACTTCCGTAGTAGACACCAAAATTCAACTTTTAGTGCAACTTCCGTAGTAGATTCGGTAAAATCTCAATGCAAAAAGAAATTCTCAACATTACAGTGCTCATTGCAAAAAAATAGAAAATACATATCACTTGGTGTCATAGACACCAAAATTCGCATTTGTATCATGCGTATTGATATAGCCTTCAATCTTATTATATAAAGGAGAGTGAGTAAAATTGTAACTCACGAGATCGCGACACGTGTATAATATCGTTTACATAATGACACATGCCAATTAATTAAATATGTAAATTTTTCAATATCAAAATTGTTAATTACTCGAAGAAGTTAAAGTAATTTTACAAATTGCACAAAACCTTTATACAAATAGTTATATACGATATTTAGTTGACAACGATTTTTAATAAAAGGAAATTTAACATAAAACAAAAAAAATATGATTAAAAATAGAAACGAGCATATTTCCATCGTTATCGTTTTTTTTTTTTTTTTGCTAAATTGTTAATATCATTTGGAATGAAAGGTTTAGGTTTACAAAGGAGTTTTTAACCTATACAAAAGCAACCAAGGCAAAAAATAAAACAAGGTTACAATAAAGATAGGATTGATTTGGGTATGCTACCTAATCCATAGAAGCATAAGAACGCACCACCTCTTACGGTGACGCCTTGAAGTGATTGTGTTCTTTATCTCACGGTCAACAAGTTTGAAAATGATTTCCGGCCGTATTTGAACACCATTATGCAAAAGATTATTCCTTTGCCTCCATATGTGGTAAACAACAGTGTGAGCCACCACCTTGCGGAGAAGAGACGGCCCTGATGTTGTAGATTGTCGCATCCAAGATAAGAGCTCCGTCCACGAAGTGAACAAACTCTGATTTGGAGTGATTCTCATAAAAACTCTGAGCCAAAGTTGAGTACAAAACACACATGAAAGCAGGAGGTGGTCTCTGGTTTCATGAAGATTTGCACATAAGCAGCATCTTGGTGTGTCTATCAAACCCCAAGAATGAAGTCTTTGCCTTGTTGGGAGACGGTTGAAGTGGGAAATCCACATATTGAAAGCCAATCTAGGGACAACTCCCTTATACCACACAACATCTTCCCACCGAACATGTGGAGCTCTAGGCCGAATTGCTTCCCAAGTGAGAGAGTTAGAGAACTGAGTATAAGCATGGTAGTCTTCAGTGTTAGCCAGAGAAGGGAGATGAATAGCTGTCAGATGCTGGAGAAGATTTTGAACTCGTTGAGATCTAGCATTTCTAAGTTTCCAGCCAGCCTCATCACATGCCTCAGCCACGGCTGCGTTCAAGGGAATGCCAGTGATCCTTGGCCCCTGTTCATTCAAGTATTTGATCAAAGGTCCCAAAGGGGTCCAGTGATCAAACCAGAAGCTAGTTGCAGAGCCATTGCCAACTATGCTTCTAATGAATTTTTGAGCAAAGGGGCGAAGATGAAGGATAGACTTCCAAGTCCAGGAATCAGTCTATTTGACCTCTAGCTCCCAAAAGCTTTTGCCCTGAAGCCGGTGGGTGGAGTGCCACCTAGACCACCATGAAGATTTGTTTGCAAGGAGGAGCTATACTAGCTTAAGACAAAGAGCTGTGTTCCACTCTCCCAGCTTCCTTACTCCTAGCCCCCTTTCACTCTTTGGCAGACACACCTGGATCCAAGACACATTTGCCCCTTTACTTCCATCAATTCTTCCTGACCAAAGGAACCTAGAACAAAGGGATTCAATTCTTTTAAGACAACCTTTTGGAAGGATAAATGGGGAAGTCCAGAAGTTGATGGATCCATATATAATAGACTTGATAAGCTGAAGTCTGCCAGCGAAAGATAGAGATTTCAAAGCCCATTTACTGAAGCAGGCAGAGATCTTTTGGATGAGTGCGGCATATTCTGGAATTCTGAGTTTCCTAGTCATCAACGGTAGCCCCAAGTATCTTATGGGGAAGGTGCCTTTGGCATAGCCAAAGTGGTCCAAGTAGTGGCTTTCATCTTGACTCTCCCCTGCCAGAAATAAGCTGGTTTTATCTTTGTTCATTTGCAAACCTGACCAAGAAGCAAAGTCTTCCAAAGCCTCTGTAATCCCATGCAGAGATGAAACACTTCCATCAAAGAAGATCATGAGATCGTCAGCAAACATCAAATGGGTTAGAGCTAGATGAGAGGTTTTTGGATGATAATGAATATAGCCTGCCTGAAATCTTGTATTCAACAAGCTAGAAAAAACCTCCATCCCCAAAACAAAGAGATAAGGGGATAGAGGATCCCGTTGTCTCAAGCCTTTAGTGCTCTTGAAGTACCCCTCAGTACATCCATTAACTTGGACAGTGAAAGTAGGCGTGGTTATACACTGGGCGATCCAAGATATGAATGTGCCAGGAATCTGAAGGGCTTTTAAAGCTTGTATAAGAAATTCCCAGTTGACTGAATCAAAAGCTTTCCTTAAGTCTACCTTTAGCATTCCCCTGGAGCTAATATTTTTCCTGTTATACCCTTGAACAAGCTCTGTAGCCAGCAGTACATTCTCAGAGAGCAATCTTCCTGGTAAGAAAGCGGATTGGGAAGGTGAAATGACCTGATTTAAAAGCTTTTGGAGACGGGAGGCTAGGAGCTTTTCCATCGTTATCGTTATATATATGTATATGTTCAACATATGTATATCTATGAAGAACATAAAATAATTGGCAATGGATCAAAGTTTAACATACTTATATATATATAGGGAACATAAAATAATTAACTATTGCTAAAAAATGAACTAGATCAACGTGAAGATGCAAAGATAAATAAAATTTGGTTAATAAAGAGAAATTTAACATAAAACAAAAAATATATGGTTAAAAATAGAAACGAGCATATTTCTATCGTTATCGTTATATATGGGTAGAAGTTTAAAATATGTACAGTAAAAACTCTATAAATTAATAATGTTGGGACCACAATATTTTATTAATTTATAGAGTTATTAATTTACCGAAAATGGAAACTTTCCATAATCTTTTAAAAATAATTTTGATTTTAAAATTTTAATTTATATTATGCTATATTTTTATGCAATTAGTTTATTCTCTTTGTTTGTTTATACTATATTAAATAACGATAGAGTTATAAACAAATTTCAGTTCTAAAAAAAAGACATACAATACTAACATGATGTATAAATATATTTTAGTCATGTTTATATAGCATATATTAATTTATGATATTATTGGGACCATATATTTACATAGGATTTCTAAAAAAAATATTATCTTATTATCTTATCGAATTTTATTATATTTTACACCGGCCCGATTCGGGACTGGCCAAATTTATTAATTTAGAGAGTTTATTAATTTATCGAGTATTAATTTATAGAGTTTCTACTGTATATCTTAAAAAAGCATAAAATAATTGGCATTGGATCGAGGTTTAACATATGTATATCTGTAGGGAACATAAATAATTAACTATTGCTAAAAAGAGAACTAGATCAACTAGAAAATGAAAAGATAAAGAAAACTTAGTTAGTGATATGTTTTTACATGTTAAAAGTTTACAAAATAACATCAAAGAAGAATTGTCAAAAAATGTAAAAATGATTTAGTAATAGTGCCAAATAGTTAATGATTTAAACAATATTTACATATAAGCGTATATACTTTATTGATTTCCAAATTTTTCAAATTATAAATAGATATGAAACTATACTTTTTCAAATTATATATGAATCTATAATTTTAATCGCTACATTATTTAAGTTAGGGTTTAAAATAAAAAATATACAATACTTTTTTCCAAAACATTTTTTATACATAACTATTAACTTAAATCAAATATTTCTCGCATCTCGAGGGTTTTATTCCAGTAATATAATATAATATAAAAAAATACAATAATGACAACAAATTTAATACTAAGTTGCCACTTTAATATCCACTTATGCTCAGTGTTCTATTACAACATAATACCATCTTTGGGGAAAACTTAAACTTGATATAAATCTTAGGTTGTACAATTTGCTAGAACTTGTTTTCGAATGCGTCTCAACACACCACTGACGTCCAAATGTGATAGTATGGTGTTGTCTTGTCTATCGGATTCCAATAAAGCACGTGTCTTGTCTATCCTACACTATGGTGTTGCCCAAATGTGATATATTCCATCGGATTCCAATAGAGCGTTTGTTTACCCTACACTACAGTGTGTTGCCCCAAAACATGATAACACAATTTATTATTACTGTACAAAAACTATTACATAAGCGTGATTCATCATATTTCTTTGGCAGCAAAACATATAGGTACGGTCACTCCTAGTTTAAACTATTTTTGAAAAACAAATATTTTGTCAAGTTTGTGAGCTTGTGAATTGTTGGTCTGATATGTTCAACAATCACGATTTAGAAATACATTTTGGTTTAAGGATCTAGTTCTTCTTTAAATGGCAAAAAAAGGAGAGTGATAGACTAAAGAACAAACAATAATGATTAAATGAATAAGAACTTGATTGATGGACTTCACTTCGAAGTGAAAGGAAGAGTTATAAAACTACCCTAAAAAGAGTATTTTCTAGCTAGTGCTAAGTGTGAATGTGTTACAATAGCCCACATGGTCGTGGTCTAGTGGTAGATGAGACTTGAGAATGTGGTTAAACACTTTTTCCAAGATTCGAGTCTCTTAAAAAAGAAAATCACATTCATGTAGGAAGTCTGGGTTTAGGCCAAAGGCCCATGCATTTACCTGGTAGTTTGGTAACAGGAGATCCGGCTTCCTTCTGGTATTAGTTGGAAAACATTTTAAATTCGGGATAGACGCTACCATCTGCCATTAGTCAGAAAGTTTCATTAAGGTTGTTAACACTTGGAGAGACGATTAAATTCATTGTATCAACCAAGGTTTATATAGTTTTAAGATAACTATGACGGATTGGAGTATCTACAAACATACTCTCTCCGTTTTTTTTTGTTTGATGTTCTAGAATTTCACACCACTACTAGAAAACAGTCCATTTGTGACTACCAGATTCATCGCAAATTCGTCACAAATGAGCCATTTGCGACTACTTTGCGACGAATCTGGTAGTCGCAAATGTGTCGTTGCAAATTTGTGACTACCACAAAGAGTCGCAAATTCGTCACAAATCAGTCGCAAAATAGCGACGCACGTGTGACTTTGTTTTTCCGTCGTTAATTTGCGACAGTTTTGCGACTCCACATTTCAGTTGCAAATAAGCGACACTTGTGTGACTCAGGAAGGTAGTCACTAATTAGCAACGGATTTGAGACTGTTTTGTGCGTGGCAAATAAGCGACTAATTAGCGACTTCTAATTTTGCGACTGACTTATGACTAACTATATTCGTCACAAATTAACGACTAATTAGCTTCTAATTAGAGACTATATTATTGTTGTCACATTTTGGGTTAGTCATATTTTGGTCACTTATTTGCCACTGATTTGCCACTTAAATGCTACTAATTGTTTATTTGTTTTGTTTTGAATTGTCCAAATCAAATGAATAACCAAAAAACCTTGAAATTAAAAGCATACTACATATTCAAGCATTTAAAGTACAAAATGGTTGAAACCAAAGTACAAAAAGTATTACAACATGCTAGTTTGTTAAGAAGAGAGAGTTCTTGTGACCAAAAAACAAGAAGAAGAGAGAGTTCAAGAGTTGAAGAAGCAGCCTAAGTGTTGGATCTTTGTTCTTCAGGAGCTCAATCATCTTCACCATCGCCTTGATGAAACCTAATACATAGATCATGGAAAGAATAAGTACACATGCCTCATTGAGAATGTCTTTAAAACGGTGTGAATCAAGCTTGGGGGAGCTCTTAATAGTGTTAGGTAGTAGTAACAAACCTCTCACGCCTTGAGAGTTCAGTGGTTTTACTAGCCTAGCATACGGGAAGAACAGAAAAAACACACTCAGAGTTATTGAAACAAACATATATATACAGATTCATAGAAACTGACTGGAACTTACATCAAGGTCTCTTGCTTTTAAGGTCTTTGGTTTAGCTCTGTTAGGGTTATCAACTTCGATAAGAGCTTCATGTCCTTTCTTCTTCACCTGATATTATTATATACCAAGTAAACATGAATTCTCCCAACACTGATAACAGATGAGGCAACATAACATGAAAGGGTTTTACACTCACATCAGCTTCGTCTTCAGATTCCTCTTCAGAATCCTCTTCGACATCTTCTTCGTACTCAGCTTCTTTCTGATAATGTCATCAAAAGGCCAAATAATGATTCAACACACAGAAAAATCAACAAAAGTATCAAACTTGTAAGTGAAAACTACCAAAAGTACCTGTTTGAATGATCGAGGACGTGCAGCAGAAGTGCCAGCAACTACAAAACCAGAAACACCAAAGTTAAAAATCTACTATACACGGAGCAGATAACACTAAACTGCACATAGACCATGAACATCCATAGAACATTTATCAACACATGAATATCTATGGAACAGAGAATCTTGACTTAAACTGCAGAATAACCATAAGAAATTCTCAAACCCATATACGTATATATACCAACTAAACACAGTTTAGAGGAAACAAGTTGGTAGTTCCAAAGGCCTAAATCAAGCAAGCCAATTAGAGCATAATACATGAAGATTCCACAAAATCAAGCAATCGAGTATATAACCAATACTTATCTTGTGGATTCGAGCTCAAAACACTCAAATTACGATCTGTAGAAGACAACATCTAAGGCTTAAACATCAGAATAACGATCAAGAAATGAAAATTCCCAACCAGTCAAGGCTAAAATCGAGGATATACCCAGAACACAAAACCGATTCATATACGAACTCCGAAATCAAAAACCCTAAATCCATAGAAGAAGAACAAAATCCTTACGTATATCAGCTGCACTGGAGAATCGGCGTTGGCCGGTAGGTTTGCCCTTGAACTTGCCTCTTCCCATCGTTTCACAACACAAAAACCCCAAAATTCACGAAAGAGAAGAAGAAATCAAAAGAAACGGGAGTTGATGAGATGCACGCGGTTGAGTTGAAGCTGGGTACTGTCGGGAGACAAAGGTTCGAGGGGTTGATGTTGTGCCCTGAGACGACGGTGTCCGAAGAGAAGACGGAGAATGCTGACTCGACGGGTTAGAGGAATGCGAAGAAGCGCCACCTCTTGCAGTTGGTGAACCACCGCCGACGTTGTTTATCGGAGGTCCAGGTGGTGAAGCAGAGTTACGCCTGGCCGGAACCTCCGGCCATTGATTTCCCAGCACCGGCGGTTGCGAGGAGCTACTCCGGCGGTTGCGAGGAGCTACTCCAGCACCGGCGGTTGAAGCTGGAAGCTTTCCGGTGTTGCGAGGATAGTAGAGAGATAGACTGGGATCGAGATACGACTGGGATCGAGAGAGATAGTAGCAAAACTAGGGTTTTCGATTTTGGGAATCAGATCTATTTGGTATCGAGAGAGAGAGAGAGCTAGCAAAACAAGAATTAAGCGCCTAATATTTTTGGCGAAAAAACTCAAAAATTTTGACCCAAAACCTTCAAAATTTTTAAAATCTTTAAAACTTAGAGATATATTTTCCTGACTAGTAGCAAATTAGTCACATATTTATGACTACTTTGTGAGGCTTTTTGGTAGTGACAAGTCAATTCCCTAAACCCTAAACTTTTAGAGCCATAACAATGAGCCATTTACCTTTCCAATCAGTTTGTATTGTATTTCTTAACTGTTTATGTCATTAAACACAATTAAATAGTGCTAATCAAGTTAATCTAGAAAAAAATTCAACTTGAACAAAGATTAGATTGAAACTACAAGTCATTTCTCTAAAGACATGAATGTAAATGTTACAAAGATTATTGAAAATTGAATATGATTTTTTTTTCACTAGTAAAGTATACTATTTCTGTATCATATTGTTGAGTACAATGTAAATACTAAAATTAAATCGTATAACCTAGAATATGTTGTTTAATTTCCAAAAATCATACGGATTAGTCACAAATCAGTAGCAATGTAGTCGCAAATATGTGACGATAGAATAAAGTAGTCACAAATTAGTGACTGTTTTGTGACACTTATTTCTCAGTCACAAATCTATACCCTAAACATTTAAACCCTTAAAATTGATACACATTGTTAATAGATAATTCCTAGTATATTTCTTAAGTCTATGCTTGATTATGTAGTGTTAAATAATACTAATTAAGTAAATTTTGAAAAACTATACACTTCAACAATCATTAGATTGCAAACATATATGTAATATAAAGGCAATTGTTATTTAAGATGCAAATATTAGATAGGTTAAAGTTTATAAATTTTTGTTAAATAAAATAAATTACTAGTTGATTGTATATTAGTGTAACTACAATTGAATCTATGTAGAAACCTAAAACTAATATACTTACAATATTTTTTTGATGAATTTCTAAAAATCATACGGATTAGTCACAAATCAGTAGCAATGTAGTCGCAAATATGTGACGATAGAATAAAGTGGTCACTAAAGAGTCACAAATTCGTCACTACCAATTTTAAAAATATTGTTGTTACCTACATTTAAACATTTGTGACTCTTTTGTTACGCTTTTATAGTAGTCGCTAATCTGTGACTACTTTGATGGTAACAAAACAGTCGCAAATTTGTGACCACTTTATCCGTCGCTAATTAGTCTGTATTTTGTGACTACTCTGCGACTACATGAAAACCAACGAATGTCTGTCTCAAATTCGTCGCTAATTTGTTACGCTTTTATGACGAAGTTATCAGTCACAAATTGGCGACTGTTTTGCGACTGATTTTAGTGTCGTCACAAATTGGTCACTTAAGAGTCTCAAAGTAGTCACAAAAATTAGTGACTGATTTTTCAGTCACAAACAGTAGTCACTAAGTGCACTTATTAAGAACACACATTAATTCTTAGTTATAAATGTCTTGTTTTTGTACAAAACAATTTTCTATAACTTTAAACTAATAGTGATTCAATAAAACCAATTAATGTGCCTTGAAATTTACAATTCAACATTATTTTTTCATTAAAAATGCATTAAGAATGTAAAAAATCAATTTTTTAAAAATAATTTTTTTCCTAGAGCATCAACTAAAAGAGAACGAAAGGACTATATAACGTTATAAGTTAGTGCTGTTTTATCTTTGAACAAATTTATTACGATATTACGTAGTTTTCAAAAACTTGTTCACCATCAAAGTATTACTATTACGCACGTGATCAGTGAACACGCATGGGCATTACTGCATCAATAATGATCAGGGTTGTCCCAACGTGGAATTTATTTATTGTCGTCGATTGGTTGGGATGATCTCCAAACCAACCCGGTTTAATTTGCTTTCGTTTCCACTATATATGGTTGTAATTACTAATTTGAGAAATTGTGGGGTCATAATTCACGGGTTTTTCATTGTGATTGCTATAATTGTATAGGACTACTTTCCAACAGAGTTGGGAACGAAAATGATTATGAGAACCTATCTTCTGCTTTTTTGGATACCCATTTAAATTACTATATCTTCGATTTTATATTTTATATCGGTATATGTATATACGACTTGTAGATTCCCAACTGCCTTGTTAGAAAATAGCTTGTTGAGAGCTTGACTCTGCCATTGCCAATCACATATATAGAATTAGAAATGTTCATTTGGCTTTCTTTAACTTCAAGTTAATTCTTAACACCTAATTTTTTTTTTCTTTTAAACACCATAAACTAAACAGAAGGATAATTTGATGTATAGCAAAGAAAAAAATGATAACTAAACTGTTGATTAGTATTATTTTAGTATGCACAATGGTGATTTTAGTTGGGTATCACAAATATTATTTTAGTATTATTTTTTATAATAGTTTATTGTTTGAGACTCATTATGAAACTGTTAATAAATCTGTTCCAAGTGGTAAGACCACGGTTTAAAAAAAAAAAATTTAATGTTTGTAAAATAGATAATAATCAAAGTAATATATATATATTTTTATAAACATAAGATTAGAAAAAGAGAAATTCTCTAGGATGACACCAAAATACCACAAACACAAAAATTATTTTTTAAAAGGTCTAGAATTTAAATTCTTAGGTTTGGGTTAACTATGTACAATTAGGGTATAGTTTTAGGGGGTAGGGTGTAGGTTTAGGGTTTAGGGTTTAGTTTTGACAGTTTAAAACTAATTTTAATTTGGTGGTATATTTGAAACATTTGAAAAAAGTGGTATCTACAGAACTTTTAAAATTTGGTGGTATGGTTGGAAAAAAACTTTAAAAAGTGGTATCTATGAGAATTTCTCTTAAAAAAAAGTAATATTATAATCTGTAAAAACGTAAAATCACTCCACCAATTTCTAATCGTAAAAAAAAAAACGCGTTGAATCCCAACCTGCCACGTGTCACGTGATACGGTATCACGAGTCTAAGTGTGGTGAAACGTATCATGCACAAAAATCAGTTGAAGATTGATTTTTTAATATTTTATGGGCTCTTGATACTCCCAAAAAATCACGGCTAAAAGTGCTCTAAAACCAATGGTTTTCATTTGGCCAAATATGCCACTTTTGGCTAAATTATTAGTTATACTTTTTCTCTTTTTTTTTGGTGAAAATGTGAGGGGTGACCCTCATTTTATTAAAGAACTAAAAAAACTACAAACGGACTCATCTCAACTGAGAATACCCATTGATATCCTCATTCAAGATTGAGTCAACGTCTAAAGGAACTACATTCAAAGCATGAAAACCAAAAGGTAAAGAAAACGCATAGGTTGCTAATCTGTCTGCAAGACAATTTGCCTCCCTATACACGTTTACCAATTCGGACTATCCAGTCCCTCGACAAGAAGCCATGGCACAAGCGTACCAGGAAAGACATGGGATGTGTATCACAAATCCCCGTCGTAAGAAAATCGACTACCATCTCCGAGTCCACCTCTAGTTGTATTCGATGCACTCCTTTGCCCCAAGCAATGCATAAGCCATAATACACTCCCCAAAGCTCCGCTAACGGCGCTGAACAACGCCCAATGTTGACTGCAAATCCACCACACCAACTTCCGTATTCATCCCCCCCCCCCCCCCCCCCCCCCGCCGTAGCTGGTCCCGGGTTCTCTCGAGAAGCACCGTCTGTATTCAACTTATACCATCCCATTTGAGGCACTACCTAGCGACTGCTCCTCTCCACTCTCCCATACATCCCTAGTCTTGGTTGATTGCTTGACTGGGCCACACTAACCTCCTTAGTCCAATTTTTAAGAAAATGCACCCGATCCTTCCAAAGTCGTGTATCCCCAAACACATTCCCACACCACCACTTCCACGCCCACCATACCACTCCAAACATCGTACTCTATATACTATCACTCGTCACCACTGCTTCTCTTAGGTTCCCATATATTCATTCGAGTAAAGTCTGTGGGAAGAAAACCCGTCTCCTTTCAACCGGGACAAGACGAATCCAAATTCCCAACATAGTGGGGCAATCCCGAAGAATGTGTAAAATTGATTCTACGTCTCCTTTACACACTTGGCATATCTCTGTATCACTCAAATGACGATGAAACCTCTTTTGATTTGTCATAATTACCTGGTTACCAACTAGCCACAAGAAACACCGAATCCTTTCCGGTACCCTTACCTTCCATATACGTTCATAGAACAAGTGCATGTTAGGTCTCAGCTTCTCTTTCGGGTAAGAAGAGAGTACGCCAATTTAACCATAAACTGCCCATTCGAAGTTTCTCCCCAAGATAAAATATCCTTCGCTCTAGTTACTCGATCGATCAACACCGCCGCTAGTTGCATTCGACACTCTTCTGAAACATACGGTAAGATTCTATGAAGATCCCAACCAATCCCCTCAAGCCATAAGTCATGAGCTTTCACCAGGTGATAGCCATCTGGTCAAGGTCCTAATGCCTCATCTGAGAGAGGTGTCTTGTTCAACCATTTATCTGACCAAAAAAAAATCTCCCGACCATCCCCAATTACCCAACTCTGTCCACGGTATATCACTTCTCTAATCCCCACACATATACTTCTCCACGTCGACGACCGATTACTCTTCACTTCTGTCAAGCAATGATCTTGAATCAAACCAACATTATACTTGCTCCGAATAACTCTTGCCCATAGGCTAGTTTTATCATTAATCAATCTCCAACCCACTTTCACAAGCAATGCCTTATTCATAGCACTTGGTTTCCTTATACCCAAGCCACCATCCATTCTCGTTTCACACACATGATCCCTATTCACTAGATGTTGTCTCCTCCTCTCCGCAGTAGAGCCCCAAACAAAATCCCTTGCCATTTTATCTAGCCGGTGTAACGTCCCCTCAGGAAGCTTGATAGTACTCATAATGTGAATTGGGATCGATGCAATAACCGATTTGGCAAGAGTAATCCTTCCAGCAAAACTAACCATCCGACTCCTCCACCCTAATAAACGCGATGACACACTCGTCAAAACATCTTCGAATGTATCTTTATTGATACGACAATGAAGGATAGACATACCCAAGTACATCCCCAGTTCACAAGTAACCGCAATACCACTCTCTGCGCTAATTTGTCTCCCTAGCTCTCAAGACACGTTCTCCAAAAAAAGTATCTTAGACTTCTCAAGACTTACTTTCTGGCCCGAAGCAAGGCAAAATCTTTCCAACACACCCCTAATAACTCGAATCTGAGCCACAAATGCCTCCGCAAATAAGATCAAATTATCAGCAAAACAAATATGCGACAATTATGGACCCTCGCTAGATAAGCTTATCGGTTTCCACTACTTTCCGCTATAGACGCCTCAACTAAGTGACAAAGTTGTTCCATACATACAACGAATAAGTATGGGGACAATGGATCACCTTTCCGTAGACCCCGCGATGGTGTAAATGGTTAAGTATTCTCTCCATTCCAAAGTAAACTCATCAAGGGCCCTGACACACACTGCATAATCCACTGTACCCATGTGCTTGATAAACCAGCTGCCTTCAAAGAGTCTTCCAGAAAGTTCCATCTAACTCGGTCATAAGCCTTCTCAAGATCAAGTTTCAGCAACATCCAACCCTTGCGACCTTTCTTGCGTCTCATAGAATAAACCGCCTCTTGGACAATAACAATATTATCCGTGCTTAATCGGCAGAGAATGAAGCTAGATTGGACAGGACCGATTAATTTTGTCATTACCCTCTTTAACCTTCCCATCAGAGTCATCGTGTTCACCTTAAACAAAATATTACAGGGCTAATTGGTCGAAACTGTGTAATCCTCTCTGGTCCTGCTATCTTAGGAATTAGCACTAAAAGTGAATCATTAGTATCCCTCGGCAAAACTCCAGTCTCCAAGAACTCAAGAACAAAACGAGTAACCGAATCACCAACCACGTCCCAACATTCTTGATAGAAGACTAGTTGGAAACCATCAAGCCCTCGTGCCTTGTACTTACACATACTACATACTGCCTTCTCCACTTCAAGTATTGAAAACGGTCGATTAAGTTCTTGTTGATCAGCCCATGACAAAGCCTCGAATCCATATGATGGTAAATGATGCACTATCGGGTTCACGTCTTCTAAAGAATAGAGACGTCGATAGTAAGCTACTACCAAATTCACCAACTCTGTTGCATCTGTAACTAAACGGTTCTCATCATCTTTAAGCATTTTAATCCGATTTCTTTTCCTCATGATAATCGTAGTAAGGTGAAAGAATTTCGTGTTTTTATCACCGTGAGCAACCCACTTTTCCCCAGACTTTTGAACCAAATCAACTCCTCCTGCTCAAGGACTACATCAAACTCCTTTAATAACTCATCCTCCTTCCGTAGAAGATCCTCTGTTTGATTTAGGTCTAATAGCCCATGGACCCTCTTAATCTCCTCCATAATCTTCTCTTTACGAACTTGAACCTCACCAAAAACTTTTTTATTCCATTTACACAGCACGCTCTGGAGCTTGGTAAGGGCTTATGAGGAGCTTAAGTTACGATTACAAGAGGCTAGTAATAACTCCTTAAACCCCGGATGCTCTAACCATGCAGCTTTAAATCGGAAAAGACATCTTCCCACGGTCCCTCGTGTCTCTGGCACCAATTGTAAAAATAGTGGCGCATGATCCGACGCAAGAAATGGAAGATGACGTACCGAAGCTTCCTGCCATTTCAGTCGCGTATGTACACAACACAAAACATGGTCTAAACATTTTGCAGCAAATGTATTTTCACTCCTACCTCTTTTCCAGGTAAATTGATTCCCCTTAAAACCCATATCCATAGGAGACAATTCGTTTATCCAATCCCCGAATGCCAGAGAATCCGTTGACAAACACCCGTTATCTCCCGTTCTTTCATCAAGGCGAACAATGGTATTAAAATCCCCTCCAATCACCACTGGACCATCAATCGTGAAAATAGTATTCTTTAAATTTCCCCATAAACCACTCCTACGGCTCGCTGAAGGAGCAGGATAAACCATAAAAAGATTCAAAACATCTTCGCCCTTCTCCACTTTCGCGTAAATGAATTGATCTGAAGGCGTGGTTATACGCACCACACCAATCTTCGACCTCCATAATAACCATAACCCGCCTCTTTGGCCCACTGCATCTACTCGGAATTTTTGATCGAAACCCAATCCATTACAAATTCTCCCCGCATTATCACCTCCTGCGTGAGTTTCAAAAATTGGAAGGATATCGGTTTTAAACTTTTTCAACAAATATCTAATTGACCTGCGGAAATTAGGTTTATTTGCCCCCCGGCAATTCCACATAATGCAATTCATCATCATCAAACTATATTTTAATAGTAAAATTCCCGGGGAAAAGCGTCATAATTGAAGAACATTCCCGTCCTCCAAATTCTCCTCCCGTGAGACTTGAACCAAGTCTTTTTCATTAGTATTCGAATTGGAACTTCCTCCCACCTTCGGAATATTCTCCACATGAAACCCAGCCACTGTGTTATACTCGCCGACGGGATTAACCCCAAAGCTTCCTCTGACACGACCAAAACTATGTTGCTCTGTTCTGAGTCATTTGCCATTTACCGATAAATCCACCTCTTCATATGTTGAACCAAATATTTGGCCTCTGGTGGACCGGTTTCCCTTACTTTGTTTGGGCCTCTGAGAATGACAAAAGTGGCCCATTTCATTTCCTTGTTTAATAATCATTCGGTTTGGTCTATTATTCTTGTTTCCTTTTCCTGTTCCCGCCTCAAACAAAACCAATTTCCCATTCTCCACATCTTTCTCCTGCAAGTTATGGAGAAGATCTCGGTTTTCCTTATTTTTCTTTTGGTTTTAATCACTATCCCGTAAATCTCTAATTGCCTTATTCTTCTGTTGATTTGAATCACTTCCCCGTATCTCTCCAATTTCCATATCCACCTCCAAATTACCAAAACTATTAGATGTGACAATCACCATATCTTCTTTCCTCCTAGAATCACTCTGAGAAATTACCTTCTTTGGTCTCGTTGGTCCCACCGTCGGCGTCCCCTTCCTCTGTCTGGAAATAGAACTCCAGCCCGATGCTCTCACTGGAATGAATCCTTCGTCCCCCATCTCCTCTGTATTCATACTCATGTTCATCCCCTTCTTCGATGGAACCTCTCCAACAGTCTCTTCATGCGCCTTGTGTGGACATTTATGCACCAAATGACCGTACAAACCACATCTTGAACATATGTTAGTTAACCCTTCATACGACACAAAATAATGTTCATCATTCACCATCACCGTTCCCTTAAGTGGTCGCTTAAGGTTCACCTCAACAAACACCCTCGCAAACCTTGCTCTTTCAAAGTTAAGGGTTGTTAAATCAACTCTCACCGGCTTCCCAATCCCTTTAGCAATCCCCATTAAAATGATTTGTGATAAAAGTTAACGGGCATGTTTGATAATCGAACCCAAACCGGAGTAGTCTCAATCTCATCTCTCATTGGATTGAATTCCGATGACCAAGCCTTCACCATCAAATAACTTCCAAACGTTTTCCACGGACCCCCGGTAAGTGCCATCATGAATTCATCTTCAAGCTCAAACCATATCAAGAAAACTGACGGGGAAGATCCATCACATACATCGCACCCTTTGGTTTCCATAGATCTCATAACCTACGATTCAACACCGGTATTGCAATATTTCTCCCCAAACTTTAACAGGCATACAATTTTTCCACATCCCGTTCATCACCTCAAGGACCTCTTGATCAATAGTGATCACCAGTTCTCCATCCTCACCGTTGGGGAAATCCACATTCAACCTCCCCGCCACAAACGCCTCATCCAACAACCTCTTTGGCTCTGGCCTTCCTCCTACATTACCCCCTGAAACCCTCTCTGCCCACGACCTGCTAGCATCCGGCGGCTCACCCGAAGGTCGAGTCTTAGCTCCAACCTCTTCCATAGTTGCATCATGCACGCCACCAGAACGAACCCTACTTTTTCTCTTTGTCATACACTAAATTAACCCCTAAATAAAAAATATTTTGAATTGATTCCCCTAATTTAAGAACAACAAATAACTAAATATAACAATACCTTTAAGAAAAGTAAAATAATGACAAAAGTTATTTTTCTTAATGGAATTTCAATTTTTTTCTTTTATTTTATGAATAGTGGTTTGTAAATATTCCATTTGGTCAAAAAGTATTCATCATCTCTTTTTTGTTTTCAAAATTTAAACTATATAGTTAAGTGGAAACTATATATATATATATATATATATATATATATATATATATATCTTACAAGGGTATATGTAATGGTGGCTGGAGAACCAAAGAGAAGAGAGTAAGAAGGTGGCAGGGAGACAAGTGAGCAAAGGAGCTTCTATTCCTCCAAAAATTAATTAATTGTGAGATAATCTTCTTTGCCTAATCCAAATCTTTCACTAATTTAATCACTTCCACTTAACTTGTTAGTTGGGATTAGGTTATAAATTACAAAACACATATTGTAGGTAATGTTATACAACGTGTCCTTGTATATTCAATGTATACCCACGCATATGTGTATATGCATATCTCTTTAATATATATATATATATATATATAGATTTGTTTTTCTTCTGATCAAGCTTAAGTCTTTTGGAATTACGTCACGTAAAATTGGAATGACAAAGAACAACTTAACATGATCCATACAAACAGAACCCGCCTAAATCAAATGGTCAAATATTTTTACTCAAGCAAGAGCAAAATCAAAATCTCCTCTCCTGTATTAAATAAAAAATGGTAGATGAACATTATTTGAGAAACGAGACTACGAGTATGATTTTCATATACGAAAATCATTTATATACATCGCATGAAAATCTACCGTATAAATTCCACTAATCTCTATTATCATTTTTCCGTGTATCAAATGTTATAGTGGATTACTGATTAGAATTTAGAGTTGGTTTCATTGCAGACTAAAGACTGACTCTGGATATACGGAACTTCGTAGTTACTAAAATAAAATAAATAAATTATAGTCTGGTTTTGAATTCGTTTTAGTTTATATATTATGGTTTTTAAATAAGGTGTGTACGATTCTGTTGTTTTATATATATTCAGAATCAATGACATATTGTAATAGTGTTTAAGTTGTTGGTCTTTTATTAGTAGAAAATAGTTAAGATTATTATATATTGTAGTTATATACTATATTATAGTGGAACAAACTGGTAAATGTGAAGTAAAATAAATTACAAAGCGGTTAAAACATAAAATATGATACATTTCCCAAGCAATCCCCTTCATATATATGTACCAGATTTTTGTGTAGACTTCATTTCTTAAATATATATTCTTTCTTATAAAAAACCCACGGCTAAAAATTGGCTTTAATTAAGAAAAGTTACATAGGGTAACAGAGGATCAAGCTGTGTACATATAATGTATATAGCCATGAATAACCAAAGATTAGGTATATATGTCTGTATATATATATATATATATATATATATAATGTAATCACTCACTAGTCACACTGATCTCTCTAGCTATCTCTCAGACACAAAGACAGAAGTAATCAGAGAGTAATCATCAAAGGATGAGGATAAGGAGAAAATCAGAGAGAGAAGAGAATCAAGAAGAATACAAGAAAGGTTTATGGACAGCAGAAGAAGACAACATTCTTATGGACTATGTTCTAACTCATGGCAAAGGCCAATGGAACCGCATCGTCAGAAAAACTGGTCTCTCTCTCTCTGCTCTCTTTTTTTTTTTTTTTTTAAATTACTAGAGAGGTTTTGGACCGAATCCCGTAAGCCCACAGGCCTCTCTCTCCCTCCCTCTCCCTCTCTCTCTAGATTACTACAACACTAGATCATATCTCTAAACTTGGTTTGGTTTTGTATAATCAATGATTAGGGCTAAAGAGGTGTGGGAAGAGTTGTAGACTGAGATGGATGAATTATTTGAGCCCTAATGTGAAGAAAGGCAATTTCACTGAACAAGAAGAAGACCTCATTATCCGTCTTCACAAGCTCCTTGGAAACAGGTATATATCTCCCTCTATGCATACATAGTTACATATGTGTATTATAGAACATGTCTTTGTATGCTCTAACCTGTGAAATGTCTTTGTATAAAGACTTGCAAAATATTTTTATTTCTTTTCTCCTTCTGAATTCAACTGATGTGTTGATGAATATTTTCAATTTTAACTGGTGTTTTCTCCAACTTTTTAAAAAAGTAGTTATCACTTGTTAATAATAAGTGTTCATATTTCATGTTTATCCAGAAAAAAAAAGTGTTCATATTTCATTTGTTTTCTCTATTCATCCCATCACCATGAGTGTAAAACATTAAATTTGTAGAATTGCTGAAAAAGCCGATGAAATTGGTCTAAATTGATGTGTCCACATCATTTTAAGTAAATGTAGTGGAATTGATGGAATGAATAGGAATTGATCAAGGGAAACTAAAGACTCATGGAACAGAAATTCATGATCAGGGAATGAAATTAAAAATGTGGTTGAAAAATATGAATAATTTATTTTAGATTTCAATTCATATATAAATTCAAGAGTAATGTTTTTAAAATCTGTTTTTTTTTGTCAACCAAACTTTTATTAGAAAACGCCTCCCGGATGGATGTTTTTAAGTTCTTAAATATTTGATTTTAAACCATAATGTTCTTTATAAGATAATTATGTTTAAATAATTTATTATTTCCACAATTCAGTTTTTCATAAATTTTTACTATCAGTTATTTAGTATAAGTTGGTTATTAGTTATTCCGGTTTACTTTTAATAAATTCAGTTTATCACCTAATTAACCCTTAATTTTTCGCTAAAATCCAATGTTACCATATAGATATGCACTCATTTATGTTTTCCCCAAATTCAGATGGTCTTTGATAGCTAAAAGAGTACCAGGAAGAACAGATAACCAAGTCAAGAACTACTGGAACACTCATCTCAGCAAAAAACTCGTCGAAGATTACTCATCCGTCGTCAAAACCCCCGGAGATGAAAACTCTCCACCGTCAATGTTCATCAACGCCGCCACAACTTCCTCTCATCATCACAATATTACAGGCAAGAGCTTCGACTGCGACGAGGTTAAACCGAAACTGGATTTGACACAAAGCGACGTCGTTTTTGCCACTACTAATGATCATCCTAGCCACTGTTATGGCAATAATGCTTTTTGGGTTAATGGAGATGAGTTCGAGCTGAGTTCACTCGTTATGATGGATTTTGCTTCTGGTGATATTGGTTACTGCCTCTAGTTTCATTAATTAATGTGTGTTTGACTCTCTTAATTTTGATTTAATTACCGATAGAGACTATGGATATTTAATCATAATACGAATACGACTACTACTTCTTTATATTTTCTCAGGATAATAAAATTATTGTAGTTCAAATGCAAATGTATATTGAATCATGAGATGGAGATTTCAATATGCGCTTAAGATAAAACTATATTACATGTTTTAGACTTCGATCGAAGACCCATAATATATTACATGTTTAATTCCTTATGATCTGAATTAACATTCATATCTTTTTTTTCCTTTTTACCACAAAAAAATCTTGGTATTTACTCAACAACTAGCCGGTTGATCCCCACCGGGTGTGGGTATAAATTTTTGTCAGACAATAAGATAATTTTACTATTTAATAATACGATTTTATCATTTATACAAAATAATTTACATGATTGTTCGTTTTAGTTTTATATGTAGGTTAAAACTTAGAATTCTTCTGTTTTGTAAGTTTTATGTTTGTGCTGAAGTAAAATACAAACGATGTTTGTACATCTTAATTGTAAACGCATTTTAAAAATATAATAATAATTCAATGACTTAAATAATTTTTGCCATGTCAAAATTTTTTTTTTTTTGTGAGAGCCACTAAAATTCAATGACTTCTTTCAATAATTACTAGTAAAAGGATTTCTTCAAACCTAAACCATAGCACGTAAATTTAGTTCATTTTCTAACACTTGAAAACCTTGTCCCGTTAAAAATAGTTGTATAATAAGTATGTGCTGAATCTAAACCTATGGTAAATATTATAAACATTTAGTTGTGCATTGAGACAGGCCTAACATGCTATACATGCCAATAAGGAAAAAACTAGAGTCCCAAATTAATTTCCCATCTGTAAGTCTGTAATATGAAAACTAATTTCCCAAGTTGCATATTTTTAATTTAATATTTTTGTAAGAAAACTATAACAATTTTTTTTTGGTTTGTCACGAAGAGCATGTGGTGTTAGGCTTTTGTGTCCCTTGGTACTCCAATGGATAAATATATACTAGAAACCGGAAAGTTAGTTGAGGACGCCAAAAGTACTGTTCCAGAAAGATAGAAAAAGACAGATATAGCTAGATTAGTATTATAGCAAAATCAGCTAACAACCTAGTTCTCATGACTGAGTATAGGTGTCCATTCTAATATTTTTATACCAAAAAGTTTCGTATCAAATTCGGAGTTCCTCAAATAACTGTATAAATGGTTAGTATTAGTTATTAAATAGAATCCATATATAAATAAAAAGAGAATTTAAAAAATGCCACTTCTAATGTTTTTGGATCATAGCCATCTTCAATCATACGTTGCATTAGGTTGCCAATTTTAAAATAAAACGATGTAAAAAGACGAATTCAACTCGAATAAAAGACAATGGTTTCAGTTGTTAACATAAACTTTGATATTTTGGATATAAAATTGTTTGGTTAATGCAAATAAATGAACAATATGAAGATGCAGCTGCTGAAGCAGCAATCTGTTGCAGTACCAGATGGGAGTACTTCAGAAGAGGTGCGGGCCAGCTGGTTGGCTTGAAGCTTGATGAGCTTGTGGAGTGGATCAGTCCAAACAAGTAAGGACGTGACTTGCACTCAAGGAAGGCTGGAGGATATCTTTGGAGAAGATTTACTCAAGCTTGAAGATTTCCTTATTCTTAGGAGAACATAAGGAAAGTGTACTTATCCATGAAGATTTATATCGAAGAGTAAATCTAGCATGGAGTGGAGGCCAAGGCTAGGTTGAGCCGCAGGCCATTGGGTATAAATAGGTGTGTTTGAGTCGTGTAAGAACTTGAACACAACTAGAGCAAATACTTAGCAATTTCGGGTAAACAAAGAAATCTTGTATCAAGGGCTAAGGGGAAAAGGGTTCACGTATCGGGTTGATTCGTGAACAGGGTAGACTAGGATTAAGTGAAAGCAATACGTGTAAGTATTCAAGTCATTAATCTAGTATCTTTTTGAGAAACCCCTTGTGTTGTGTTCCTGGTCAGAACTGTTAGTGTGTTTGTTCTGAAGCAGTAGCTATTACATTTTCATTTGGTATCAGAGCGGCACTTGTTCGTATTACTACAGGTGAGATCTTGTGGAGAAAATGGATAGCTATGACGAATTGGTTAATAATTCTAAGGTGATACTTGATGGCGGAAACTACGGGTTCTGGAAGTCTAGGATGAAGTTCATAATCGTGGGAATCGATGTACTGGCCTGGAGATCTGTACTGGTACAGTGGGAAGCGCCTGTGATAGTGGATGATAATGGATTCAGGACTCCCAAACCAGAGGAGACATGGACGGAGGAAGAATTAAAGAAAGCCAATTACAACGCCAGAGCCTTGTCTACCATACATTCTTCTGTAACTAAGAAGACCTTCGAGTTGATTCAAGGATGTGAAATAGCAAAGGAAGCATGGGATCTGCTTCAGACTCACTTCGAAGGAACCTCTAAGGTTCAGAGTTCCAGAAGAGACATGATGGCCTCTCGATTTGAGAACATGAGGATGGAGGATCATGAATCTATATCAGACTTTGGTTCTAGGTTGAAGTCACTGGCGCAGGAGTCTGCTACACTGGGAAAGAATTACAAGGATAAAAAATTGGTAAAGAAGTTCCTAAGATGTCTTCCTGCTCGATTCATGGCTTATAAGTCAGCTCTGAACGTATCTCAAAATACCGAGGATCTTAGCTTTGGTGAAGTTGTGGGGATGTTACAAGCTCATGAGATGGAGCTGAACAATGTTGCAGACTACTCAAGGAAGAACAAGAACTTAGCCCTAACCTCATGTGAGACAACTGAAGAGACTGAAGACAGAGATCCGATGAGTTTGTTGGTAAGAAGGTTCGATCGAGCTCTAAGAAGAATCGAACGAGATCAAGGTCAGAAAAGTACAGGAGGAGGTAGGTTCCAGTCTGAAGGAGAGAAGCAAGGTAAGAAAGCTGAGCTTCAGTGTTACGAATGCAAGGGATATGGTCACTTCAAGTCTGAATGTCCTTCAATCAAGAGAAGGGAAATGAAGTGCTCGGTTTGCAAAGGAATCGGACATACTCAGCAAGAGTGTGTTGATACTCTGAAGCAAAGAAGAGAGAGGTCGATGATGGCTGAAGAAGACTCTGAAGCTTACAGTGAGGATGAAGAAATCCTGAATAACTTGGTATCACTCGTGGGAATCCTGGAAGTAGAAGATGAACAGTCTGATTCTGAAGCTGATGATGATGAACTGGTTGAAAGTTACAAAGCGGTACGTGAGACTCTCATCAGATTGAGACAGGAGAATCTTGCACTAGTAAAGGAGAAGCAGCGACTTGAAGCTCAGGTTGAAGATCTACAAGGAAAACTTCAGGATGATCAGAAGTTGAGTCAGGAGAGTGTATTATTACTGAAGGAAAAACTCAATCTGGCGGTTAAGGCAGTCAATCTGGAAAAGGAACTACAAGCTGAGAAGAAGATCTCTGCCGAACTTCAATCACAACTGGATCTGCAGTACAAGAAGATTCGCATTTTTGCTGGAACAGAACAATTGGATAGAATTCTGTCTTATGGAAGGACTGAAGCAGTTCACAGAGGACTAGGATATAATGGAAAGGGTGGATCAGAATCCAACAACATCAAGTTTGTGGCTGCCAGCAGTCAGTTACAACCTACTGTCAGAACTGGAGTTGCTGAAGTAAGAAGACTGGAAGTCAGTGCAAAACAAAAGAGTGGATGTTATTTTTGCGGTAAGCATGGGCACATACGAGCCTATTGTTACAAGTACTGGGAGAGAATCAGACGGCTTCGATATGAGGGAAGATTCACTTGGAATGGTAGTCGTAATCAGATCTGGGTAAAGAAGTCAGATTTAAGGGCTCCTGCTGCAAGACAGGGATCTAAACGTACTTCATAGTTTGGGTTCCGATGTAACATGGCGGTTGTGTCAGAAGAACAAGAAGATACAGGCCCATGGTATTTTGATAGTGGTAGTTCTCGACACATGACGGGAACCTTGGGCATTCTGGACAACTTCAAGACAATTAAGAAAGGAAAAGTTACTTTCGAAGACGGAGGACATGGTCGCATTCAAGGAAAAGGGCAGACATGTGATACAGGATTACCCAAACTAATGAATGTATATCTGGTGCAGGGTCTGAAAGCAAATCCCATCAGTGTGAGTCAACTATGTGACGAAGGGTTGACTGTATGCTTCACAAAACATGACTGCAAGGCAATAGACAACAAAGGGAAGACTGTGCTGATGGGAGTTAGAACTGGCAACAACTGCTACATGTGGAAGAAAGAGGCTATCAACGGCTTCAGTGCAGCAGATGATCTAAACCTATGGCATCAACGGTTGGGTCACATGAATGTTCGAAGCCTTACGTCTCTCACAAATCAGGAGATGGTCAGGGGAGTTCCTCAACTTAAGGGAGGAGAAACATTTGTGTGTGGACCTTGCAGCAAAGGTAAGCAGGTGAAAGTTCAACACAAGAAGGTGATGGATGTTCACTCTGAATCAGCACTTGATTTGGTTCACATGGATTTGATGGGGCCTACTCAAGTGGAGAGTGTCGCCGGGAAAAGGTATGTGTTTGTTCTCATTGATGACTACACAAGATATACTTGGGTCAGATTTCTCCGTGAAAAATCTGAAGCAGCAGACAGCTTCAGAATCTGGGCTTTACAACTAATTAATGAACGAGGAGGAATCAAGAAGATACGCAGTGACCATGGTGGTGAATTCCAGAATGGGTACATGAAGGAATTCTGTGAAGACCATGGTATTGCGCATCAGTTTTCAGCCCCTTAGGCGCCTCAGCAAAATGGTGTAGTTGAAAGGAAAAACAGAACGCTGCAGGAAATGACTAGAGCAATGATACATGGAAACAACATTGCTGAGAGATACTGGGCAGAAGCTGTAAGTACTTCATGCTATATTATCAACAGGGTCTATGTTCGGAAAGGATTGTCCAAGACACCGTATGAGTTGTGGAAAGGTAAGAAGCCAAATCTCAGCTACTTTCATGTGTTCGGGTGTAAGTGTTACATTCTAAATGACAAAGACTATCTGGGAAAGTTCGATTCAAGAAGTGATGATGGGATTTTTCTGGGCTATTCTGAGAGTAGTACAGCCTTCAGATGTCTGAATAAAAGAACAGGGGTGATCATTGAATCAGTCAATGTGGTTTTTGATGACTGTGCTGGTACAAGGTCATGCAGGGATAGGATTGTTCTTCATGAAAATGAGTCAGAAAAACCATCAGATGGAGGAAGAAGGCAGCCGTCTGGTACAGAGGTAGAGACGGACTCAGAACTCCGATCTGTCGCAGAGGAAGATTCAGAGACAGAGCAAGTTGTCACACCTCACGTGCCTCAGAATCATTCAGCATCTGATCTTATCAGTGATGTGAATGAAGGGAGGAAACCCCGAGGAGTTAAGAAGGATTTTCGCGAAATGATGGGCCTGAAGAAGAAAAATCACGAAGTAGTTCAGTTTGCATGCTTTGTGTCAATGATTGAACCACGAAATCATGCACAAGCCCTTGAAGACGAATTCTGGATTGTTGCAATGGAACAAGAGCTTGAGCAGTTTGAAACAAATGATGTGTGGGAACTAGTTCCACGACCGGAAGGTGTCAATATCGTTGGAACAAAGTGGATTTTCAAGAATAAGATCGATGAAACTGGAGTGGTGGTTCGGAACAAAGCAAGGCTGGTGGCACAAGGTTACTCTCAGATTAAAGGAGTGGATTTTGAAGAGACCTTTGCCCCTGTAGCAAGACTTGAGTCTATTCGATTTTTCTTGGGCATGTCATGCATTCTGAACTTTAAGGTATATCAAATGGATGTTAAGAGTGCCTTTTTGAATGGTTTTTTGCAGGAAGAGGTCCATGTTGAGCAACCGAAAGGATTTGAGGATCCAACCAATCCAGATCAAGTGTACAGGCTGAAGAAAGCTCTGTATGGGCTGAAGCAGGCACCACGGGCTTGGTATGAAAGGCTGACAAGCTTCTTGACGGGACAAGGATATGAAAGAGGCAGTGTGGACAAGACGTTGTTCATTCTCAATCAGGAGAGAGATATCATGATGGTCCAGATCTATGTAGATGATATCATCTTTGGAAGCACGTCACAACGGCTTGTGGACAAGTTTGTCGAAAGCATGACTCAGGAATTTGAGATGAGCATGGTGGGTGAGCTGAAGTATTTCCTGGGTCTCCAAATCACTCAATCCGAAGAAGGTGTGTTTATCTCTCAGAGTACCTATGCAAGGAATCTGGTAACAAGGTTCAAGATGGATCAATGCAAGGAGGCAAGGACACCGATGAGTACTACAGTCAAGATGACTCGTGATAGAGATGGGAACAATGTGGATGTTAAGCTGTACAGAGGGATGATCGGCAGCCTGTTGTATCTCACAGCAAGTAGACCGGATTTTTGTCTGAGTGTTGGGATTTGTGCTCGGTTTCAGGCCAAGCCGAAGCAGTCACATCTTGAAGCAGTAAAGAGAATCATCAGATATGTCAAAGGTACAGTAACTTTGGGAATTTGGTTCTCCAAGGGGTCAAACAAGAATTTGGTTAGATACTGTGATGCTGACTGGGCTGGGAGTTTAGATGATCGGAAAAGTACCAGTGGTGGTTGTTTCTTTTTGGGAAATAACTTGATCTCTTGGATGAGCAAGAAGCAGAACTCTGTATCTTTGTCCACCGCTGAAGCAGAGTACATTGCCCTAGGAAGCTGCTGCACCCAACTTCTCTGGATGAAGCAAATGTCTGCTGACTATGGGATGGATTCTGGACCACTTCTGGTTCACTGTGACAACAAGAGTGCTATAAGCATCTCAAAGAACCCGGTGCAACACTCAAGAACAAAGCACATTGACATTCGACACCACTTCATCAGAGAACTTGTGGAGGAAAAACAGATAGTGGTGGAACATATTGTTACTGATTTACAACTGGCTGATTTATTCACAAAACCGTTGGATTTTAATCGTTTTATCACTTTAAGAAACTCAATTGGTGTTTGTGGAATTTGATCAATTGTGAAGTGTGCAGAACTGATACAGGTACTGGTTCAAGGTGCATATAAGGCTTTGATTTTGTTTGGAGTCTGAAACATCAATGAGAAAGAGCTGCCTATCATGTCGTCTTGTCTTGACATCAGTACAGATTCCACGGTAAAGAAAGAATCAAAGCTGAAGAAAGAAAGTTCAGAAGACAGCTTCTGAGAAGTCAAGTGATGGAGCTGTCTCATTCAAAAGAAAAGAAAACAAATAAAACAAATAAAAAGAACCCAGAAAAGTGGGCAGGCATGTGGAGGTGAAGAAAATCAAAAAGAAAAAAATAATCCACACGTCTTGAGTGCATCAGCAACTTTCTCGAGTGGATAAAGGTTGAAAACTGGTTAAGACAAGATAAAGACATAGTGGTGTGAAAGCTACTCATTGGAGTAGAAGATGACCAGATGTTATGAATCAGGTCGAGCTGAGTGTGTGCTGCGAATTGGTCAAAGTTCAGTCTCTGAAACATCACTCGGAAAAAAAGGTAAATTAATCTTGTGTCAAAAAGTTTTTCAAAAGCCAGTTTAGGTCCTTACAATAACCATCATTATCTGTTTAATCCCCATTGTGCTATCAAGTGAATGTGGTTGTTGTTCTGTGTGTTATGAAAAATCTGGTGAGTGTAAAAAGCTGTTGCAGTGTTCTGAAGTTGGTACAGGATCCCCTGGTTCAGAATAATCCGAGAATTTGGGCTTCAGTTTTTGTATGGGCCTGGCAACAAAAGAACTTGGGCCTAAGAATGTCGGTTAGGTTCTTAGGGTTTTCCGAATCACAGTCCAGAAGAGATTATGTGTGTTTAAATGGTTCCTTTGTTTGGTCGCGAGAAGAAGTACAGAAACCAAGAGTTTTTACTTCAGAAACCCTAGAAACTCAAAGAAGAGGAAGAAGAGTCTTTGAAGTCACCATACGAGGATAAGGAAGTCGAGGTCTCTGATTCTGCATGGGATCTGGAAGAAAAGGAAGATGATGAGGAGCCATTGATTCGAAATTCGAAGGCACTAAAGATGAAGAAGGAGCTGCAAAAGAAGTTGGGGAAACAGATCAAGGAGCAAGAGAGCTCTGAAACTAGTGATTCAGACGATGCAGGAACAAGATCTGCTGCTGGAACAGGATCTGTGACTGGTGGAGTTTCCTTTGATTCTGACAAGTTCTGCTCAGCTGAGCCTACCAAAGGTACATCGTATTCAAAAATCGAGGTATTATTGGTGAAAAATTGGTAGATTTAGAGAAACAGAAAGAATTGGAGTATCCGTCTGTGATTGCTGAAGCTGGATTTACTCCCACAGTATCGATTAAGTCAGGTCATGATAGGGAGCTTATCAATGAGTTTATGCGAATCTGGGAGACACTGTGATAAATGATGGGGGAGTTATGGTTCTGGTCCGAGGTCGCATCATTAACTTAAGTCCTGTCAAGATCAACACTTTTCTGAAGATGTCTGAATTGAGTGCCAAGGATTTGAAAACTGCAGCAGCAACTAACAAAACGGATCCAGACTATGTTGCTGCATTTCTGAAAGAAGATGGATCTCATGAAGGTATGATTCAGTCATCAACAAGCGTCCCATGAAGGTTCCAGCACTGTCTACAGTCCATCTCTCTCCAAAGATTGCTGCATTAGCCATTCTGGCTGGGCACAACTGGTACCCAACAACGCACCGTACACACATTGCTCAATACAGAGCTATGCTTCTGCACAAGTTGGCTCAGAAGGTGCGAGTGGATTTTGGAAAGATGGTGTTTCAGCAAGTCATGGCCATCTGTGAGATTGAAAGAGAAGACAACAAGCAGGCTGATTCAAGAAAGCTGGTGTTTCCTCATCTGATCTATGGGATGATTCAGGAACAGTGTGGAGGTGTTGTCAGTGAGGATGAGGTTTTGGTACTGCCTACTCACTATCAGATGGATGGTCGAACTGAGAAGAAGGACACAGGAGCAATCAAAGGGGCAACCAGGACTTCATTGCGTACAAGGACCAAGGCTGCTGCATCAGTCAAAAATGAACCAGCAACCAAGAAAAGAGCCCAGTCGTCTCCAAGTCAACCTGCACTGAAGAAGAAGACCAAAAGGGAGCCAGAACAGTCAAAGCCGTCTAGCTCAGCTCAGTTCGATGACTCAGGCTCAGCAATTAACGTTCAACTTGGCCACATCAGTGTGCCTCTGGGTAGCTCAAGCCGGAGGGTGGTCAACCAGGTCTTGTACCAGATCACCTCGGTGCTGCATCAACTAGCCGGGATAGTTCAGGACATCACACAGGAACGAGTTTGAGTCGTCAGGTGAATTAGACAAGCTACACGACATGGAGATTTGTTCAGCCATCGTACCATGTGACCCCTTGAGCTATACTTCAGAATATAAAAGTCATGTTGCTTTTCCCTATGTACTAACTATATTTGTTTTTAACTTGTGTGCTCACAAGCTGGGGGAGAAAAAGTATGACCGAATAAGATGTCTTGATTTATGGGGGAGTGAGTATGACCGAATAAGATGTCTTGATGTCTTTATTTATGGGGGAGTTTGACCATGTTATGATTGTTAGGTGTTATTAATCTTGTTAGAGATTCGGTCATTAGTGATAGGATTCGTGGGGGAGTTAGGAGATGAGGTTATAATGTTGATTAATTGATCTTTAGAACTTTATAACTCTGTAGTTCCATATACAGTCTTGTTTAGAATCCTATTTGTGGCTGGCTACTTCTGTGTTATGTGTATGTGTTTCAGGTGCTTGTGCTTGTGAGACACACAAAGCTAAAAAGGGGGAGATTGAAGATGCAGCTGCTGAAGCAGCAATCTGTAGCAGCACCAGATGGGAGTACTTCAGAAGAGGTGCGGGCCAGCTGGTGGGCTTGAAGCTTGATGGGCTTGTGGAGTGGATCAGTCCAAACAAGTAAGGACGTGACTTGCACTCAAGGAAGGCTGGAGGATATCTTTGGAGAAGATTTACTCAAGCTTGAAGATTTCCTTATTCTTAGGAGAACATAAGGAAAGTGTACTTATCCATGAAGATTTATATCGAAGAGTAAATCTAGCATGGAGTGGAGGCCAAGGCTAGGTTGAGCCGCAGGCCATTGGGTATAAATAGGTGTGTTTGAGTCGTGTAAGAACTTGAACACAACTAGAGCAAATACTTAGCAAAGGGATAAGGGTTTCGGGTAAACAAAGAAATCTTGTATCAAGGGCTAAGGGGAAAAGGGTTCACGTATCGGGTTGATTCGTGAACAGGGTAGACTAGGATTAAGTGAAAGCAATACGTGTAAGTATTCAAGTCATTAATCTAGTATCTTTTTGAGAAACCCCTTGTGTTGTGTTCCTGGTCAGAACTGTTAGTGTGATTGTTCTGAAGCAGTAGCTATTACATTTTCACAATATTAATTTAAGATTTTGTTAATAGTATGTTAACAACCTTTTAGGACTTTTTAAGCATGGAAATTTTGAAATTAACATATTAAAAATGCTGAGATTTTGGATCTAAAATGGTTTGTTAACGACATTTTCTTTTTAGTGTATTCTCAACTGATCAATTTATTGTTCATATTTCTTCTTTTATTCTTTTTTTTTATAATAGCAACTAAACTGTTCCAACAAAGAAAGGCAGATAGAACCGATTAAAATTCTCTGTAAATTTTTTTTTTTATTTATCTGTAATAATTTAATACTTGCACTGTTCATAAATCAGCTAACAACGAAGTTGTGATTCATTTTTTTTTTTTTGTCGTCCGAAGTTGTGATTCATAAATAAACGAGACCTAACTTTCAGGTATAACTTGCGTATTTTGGTAATTTGTTGGATACTTTTACATATTCTTGCGTCGTTATTTACTTGAATATTGTTGACATATTTTTGGTAATACGTACATATTTAGTGATATGCGTACAGGTCGACATTTACTACACTGGGCATGACAGCAAACAGTAACAGAAAGGACACACAATTTACTTTGGGTAACAGCAATAATTGATTTGTACCACAGATTTTCTTTTCCAATTTTAAAATGTTTCGGGAAAGTAATAATCTTGGCAACATTCTTTAACATTTACTTGTCATTTATTGCTATCCAATTTTATTTTTAACCGATTTACTCATCTAATCTATGATAGTATATCTGTTTATTTGGAGAAAAACAAAAAAATGGTTTTCAAATGTTCTAAAAAAAAGTAGGGAAGTTCTATACTTCTATACTAGTACTATCTAATCTAATTTTGAATTTAGTTGTTATTCACTACTTACCAAGTTTAAATCACAAAATTGTTAAACTGGTACTCTTAAGAAGATTTGAATCTCTAAATGTAATAACACAATTTGAAAAAAAAACACATTTTTAATATAAAAAAATACGACTCTTGTCATACCATTTTTTAAAAAAACTTTTGTTTGATGTTCATTTTCAAAAAAGAATTTTATATATAAATATGCTTCAAACATTGTAAATTTGAAAACTATACGAATGACTCTTGGAAAGAGTCGAACATGAATTTAGATATTGGTTGGTAAACTTTTCAGGACAAAGATATATGGTCATGATGGGAGCTCAAAATCTGCGAAGGAGTTTACCTTCCTATACTCGGAGATTGAAATCGCTTATTTGGACAATACGACCAACATAAGATGGAGGTAGCTTTCGAAACAGAATATTCTGATTTAGTGAAGATAATGTCTTCACCGCGAAAAGAGTTAAAACTAAAAAAGAAGTTTTCATTTTCTTGTTGTCTATCATCCCGCGCATCTTGAATTCTAAAGCCTATATTGTGATCAAAAAAAAAAAAATCAATACATTGTTATTCTTTGTAGTAATAGATAAATTTGGATTGACTTAGAATTTGTAAGATTTTCCTAGAAATCATGCAAATAATCAATCATAGATCTTATCAAAATTTTAATCCCTTTAATTATCACTTTGTATAAGTTCTATAATTCACATTCTAAATAAGTATATGAATATGTTTAAACTGATTTATACATTTATAAATCTTCAACTTCGCCATTATTTCTAAAATATAAATTTTTAAAAAAATCATTTTCTTTTAATAGCTTATATCATAGTCTTGTTAAATAGAAGTTTGTGACATTTCAAAAAATTAGTAAAGTGGATTAAACTTTATTTGATAAAAACTATCCTATTAATGTTCATTGTAAAGAAAGAAATCACTAACCATAATGATACGACTTATTATAGAAACAGAGAATCTTTTACAAATGACTTTTATTTGCATGTATCAGGCCGCCTAAAGCACTAGATTAGTGGAATAATTATACTTTTCTTTAGTCTTCTTCTTCCTTCCTTCACCTAAATCTCATCCTTCTTCCTTGGTCAACATTTTCTCAAAGCTCTAATCGGGAAAAATGGAGGCAGTAACGGCAATAAAGCCATTAATCAGAGTCGCTGCTATCTCCGGTTCAATCCGTACAGGCTCTTACAACACTGGTCTCCTCCGTGCCGGTATATTCCTTTTTCCGTTTTTTTTTCTTCTTCTTCAGGTTTTTGTTTTCTCAAGTTTTGATTTGGCATTTTTTTAGCGATCAATTTGACGAAGGAATCGGTTCCGGGAATGGAGATTGAGTATATCGACATATCTACGTTACCGTTGATTAATACCGATCTGGAAATCAACGGTACTTATCCTCCCGTCGTTGAAGCTTTCCGTCAGAAAATCCGTGAAGCTGATAGTGTACTGTTTGCTTCCCCTGAGTACAATTACTCTGTTTCAGGTACTTCGAAATGGTTTTTTGTTTTTTACTTGTAATATTAGTTTTGTCAAAAGTGCCACTCGAACCAGCGACCTCAGATCTTTATTAGTTGACCTATTGGCTTTTGGTTTTCGAAATGTTTTTTTCTTAGATGTGTATCAGAGGTGTGAATTGGTTATAGAATCTATGGATTTGGTTTTCTTGTTCGTCTTATTGGTAAAGATTGTGGAAATATCATGAGGGACCTCTTTTCTACAGAGAACTTTTGAATTTAAAATAGTTTAGGATTTTGGTTAACCAATCATTGCTAATTTGGATTTGATAAGACATTTAGTGTAACCATGGTACATTTTTGCCTTAAGTCATATGCAAATATTAAGAACATGGGACCAAACTTATTCTCAATTTGAAAGATTATAATGCCATCTATTGCCGGGATTTTACACTCTTTGGACTTTCGTCTTGCTTGTAAAATTTCGATCTATGGGAAGTTGTGACATTTCTTATCGAGTTAATGCGATGTGATGAGGAAACTTGACACACCTAATAACTAGTCCAAGCTTGTATTGATTTTTTTTTCCTGCATTGTATGAAACATTGGATTGAAAACTCTTTAGATCTGCTGACTCGATTTTTTTTTTTTTTTTTGTTATTACTACTATACAAGCTCCTCTTAAGAACGCGCTTGACTGGGCTTCAAGACCACCTAATGTTTGGGCTGACAAACCTGCTGCTATTTTAAGTACCGGAGGAGGATCTGGTGGAGGAAGATCGCAATATCATCTTCGACAAATCGGAGTTTTCATTGATCTTCATTTCATCAACAAACCTGAGTTTACTCTCAATGCGTTTCAACCGCCTCAGAAATTCGATGCAGAAGGAAACTTGGTCGATGAAGCGGCTAAGGAGAGGATAAAAGCAGTTCTTGTCTCGTTACAAGCATTTACTTTACGACTTCAAGGTAAGTAAGTGAGGGCAATTCTTAATTATTTGTGAGATTGATTGGTCGTGACTCATTTGTCATGAAAATAATATTGTGGTTTGTTGTGATCAGAAACAGTTGTGCCACTTATCGTATAACAGTTTATGTTTCTCATTAATATTGTATTTGTATGGAACATACATGATTCAAGTGTGTTTTATTAAACGAGTGATGATTTTTGTTTTGTGATAAAAAAAAATGATAATGTTTGAATAAACAACATAATGATTATAAAAAATGTCTTCATCGATGGAATAAAATGTTCAAATAAGACTCAAGACTAAACCCTATGATTCACCACGACTTGTCTAATGTCGTTGGCTTGGTTGAGAATACAATGGTGATGTCGGTGTTGTGAGAAAGTGTTCGAACCAGCTCCTTAAACCCTCTTGCTTCAAGATAACGATCTTCCAACCGTACGACCATTTTCTCTAATGTCCTTGTGTTTTTAAGCATAAGTTTCATAAATGACGCCAATTGCTTTGTCTCTTCACTCCAACGGGACATGTTCCAACGGACACTATCTTTTAATCCTGAGCCTTGGTCTGATGAATCGGAGCCTAGCAAATCCAATTGCGTGTCAAGATACTCACCCTGTCCAATAGAAGAAAACAAAACATGGTTCTTGGATCATTCAAACTCGTAAAATGATCAAGTAAAATTAAAGAGGTTTACCGTTTTGATGTCGCATGTCCTTGTGAGTACTGTTAGCTTCTTTAAATCAGGTGAGTTTTGTAACAGTCTTTCTATAGTAGGAGGAATAACAAATTGAAAGAGCGATGCCTCCATAGTCAAACCTTTGACCTTGAACATTGGAAAAGTTTCACCACGAGGCTCAGCAAAAGATAAAATCTAACACAAATCACATAAAAATTAGTGAATACCCAAAAACTATATAGTGTATATAACATAAGTTGCAGCTTTTTGGAAACTAGTATATAAAATCAATGCAAGATTGAAAACTAATCCATATCGGCACATATTTGGATGTGCAACCAACTGATATTCAACATGAGTAAAGCAAGTAAGAGACTAAAAATACACTTAATTATGTATTGAAACCGTAAAAATCATCTAATTTAAAAACAAAAATTCTCTAGAACATCAATTAAAATGATACGAAGAGAGTATATACCTGAAGAAAGTCTCCCCCAAAAGCAAGTTTCTCAACGTTCTTCAACTTTTCTAGCATTTCTAACATCTTTTGCACCATGACTTCGATACTTTGAAATGTTTGGAAAGATTCCTTGAAGCCCATGTTTAATTTAGCTTCGGTTAAAGACGAGACATCAACTAAAGTACAAAGTGATTGAGAGTTTCTAATTGTGAGACAATGGATATGTGGTGCAACAATTTGCATTGTCTCCGTAACCCAAAAGTGACGGACTAGATGTAACGTTCTGAGACGTAGCGATTTGCTAAGATCAAGAGATCTCAGTTTATGGCAAAAATCCAATGTTAAGCTTTCGAGAATCGGACAACCAGTAAGAATCTTAGCTATGGATTCATCAGAGAGAAAATACCAACGCAAAGACAACTTCTTGAGTGATGTCCAAGACACAGAGGAATTAGTAATCATCATACGAGTAAAGTATACATCAATGGAGAGTTCCTTGACAAAGGAATTGATGTAGAAGAAATCAGGAAAATTATACTCAACACTATAAAACGGAAATTGGAGAGACAGGTTCTCAACGTTGCGTGACATGGCTAACTCTAACCACATGTTGATGTGGATGTGGGGAGCATTGAGGATGTAACAGGTTTCGAGGTGTAAACTCATCATTTTGGGAGCAGTGTAGCGATCTTGGGTTTTGCAATACGTAGCAGCCTCCAGTGTACCGGCGTGGAAGGATAGAGAAGGTAGATCGCACCATACGTGTCTCCATCGTCTAGACAAAAGGGATATTCTTGTTGGGATAGCAATCCAAGTCCCACATCTGAAGATTAGACGAGATATGTCTAATATATAAGTAAAGTCCAACCAAATTAGTATGAAGCCTTTTGGGAAGGAAACCAAAGATAATCCGTGCGGGCTTTAATGCTTCGGCCCAAAGCGGACAATATCATACTAATTTTGGAAATTGGACATGGGCTTGAAAAGCCAATTTCAACAGTTCTGACGGTGAGTTCGGTCGGAATAAAAGAGAGGATATGTTGGAGTATCTCATCCGGTAGAGTGCTGATTGAGTCTTCTTCGTCGGCCATCGCAGTTTGCAGATTTCTTAGGGTTTACTTTATGAAAAAGCATTTGATATTCCCTCGATAAGGGTAGTTTTGATACTTTTTGGATATTTTTACTTTGAGTTAGAGGTGGGCATTCGGTTTTAGTTATTCGGTTTTAGGACTTTTTGGATTCTAAAAAATAGATCCCATTGGAGATCAATTGACTACTTTTATTTAATATTGTAATATTTAGTGTATTTCAATATTTCTCTATAAATTTAAAAATATTAGTTTTAAAAATATTTTTTGGTTAATTTGTAATTGGATCATTCGGTTTTCAAATTTCTATTTCATTTGGATTATTTTGTAGTTAGGTTCGGTTTGAGTTCGGAAATTTTGGTTTTGTTCCAGAATTTAGGCCACCTCTACTTTCATACAAATTAAAACTTTATTTCTAACCTTAATAATATAAGTTGACGTTTGGTAAATTTATTTTTTTATTAAAATTGAGATTGAATTGGTATTTCAGACCAAATATAACAACACTGTTTTGGTTTTTGAAAAAAACAATCCTACAACATCATCTAATGTTTGGGCTGACAAACCCGCTGCTGTTATAAGCAGGCCCGACTCAGAGGGCAAGCCAATGAAGCCACCGCTTAGGGCCCTAAATTTAGAGGGGCATTTTTTAGCTTAAATTTTCGTTATACTTATAATTAAAAAAAATTAGAAACGTTTTTTTATAACAATAATATTTGTATGGTATTTTTTTAAAGACTTGTGTAATGTTTATGGGTCTTTTCTTAAGAAACATGTTAATTACTTGTTTTCTTAACCTAATTTAAATTTATAGCTTAAAATTCTAGTTTAGAAAAAAAAAAAATCCTAAACGACACTTCCTCTTCAATCATCACGTCTTTGCCCATTTAGAATATCTATTTTACTCTGGCCTCAATAAGTAATGATATTTTGAGAAAATAGTCAGTGAACCTCGAGATTTCTTTGAAGAATGGTATACATTCTTACATAGTTGGTGATGACTTGTTTATGGATCTAAAAAATCTATGAGGAATAATACCAAAAGAGGTTCGAAAGCCTATTGAAGTGTTTGAGTTTTTGAAAAGAATGGAGGGTTATTATCCAAACACCGCAATTACTTATCGCGTATTATTAACCATTCCAGTATTGGTTGCAACCACATAGAAAAGTATTTCGAAATTGAATGCGGTCTACCATGTCACAATAGAGATTGAATAGGTTGGCTTGCTATCGACTGAAACATATATGGTTGAAAAACTCGACTACATGAGTTTAATGAATGATTTTGCATGAAAAAATGCAAGGAAAGCAATATTTCAAAAGTAAAATTTTATTTTGTGTTTATTTTTTATTTTTTTGTTTACAAACTATTTGGAATTATGAACGGTTTTATGAAGTTTTATTGTATTTTTTATTCTTATGACTATTATTTACGTATTGGAAATTATACGAAAAGGACACTTTTAAAAAATTCTGAATAGGGCATCCAAAAACATTGGATCGTCACTGGTTATAAGCACCGGTGGAGGAAGATCGTAATATCATCTTCGACAAATTGGTGTGTTCCTTGATCTTCATTTCAACTACAAACCCAAGTTTACTCTCAATGCGTTTCAACCGCCTCAGATATTCAATGGAGAAAGAAATTTGGTCGATGAAGCGGCTAAGGAGAGGAGAAAATTAGTCCATGGCTCGTTACAAGGAATTCAAGGTAGGTAAGTGAAGACAATTCTTGATCATCTGTGAGATTGATTGGTCATGAATTCAAGGTAACAGTGTTTCATTTATCTTATAAGAGCGTCATTATACATGGTAAATAGGAGTTATTATAGGGGGTTGTAACTAATAAACCTATTTAAAATAAATCTAAATGGGCTTATTTCTATATTACCGGTTCTAACTTTGGCCACTATATATCCCGTAAATATAGCATCTGTGGGAGGCTGTGATTGGTCGAAATTATGAACAAAAGGAGAAGAAGAAAAAACACCCACGCGACTTTTGGTTATCTCCGTCTCTCTCTTGATCCTCTCCGTATAATCACCACGATCTCTAGATTTTCAACTTCCCAACTCCTCTTCAACAATGGAAATCTATCTTCTCTACAAAAAGCCTGGAACTTCATCGATCGATTGGCCATGGTAAAACCAAAATCCCTATTTCTCAAATTTGTGATTGTACGATTGCTAAAATGTTGGGTTTTTGGCTGATTTTGTTGAATTGGGTTTCTTTTCGAAATCGAATGTGGTTACAGAGAAGAAGATCTATTTTGTTTTCATTTCATATTTTGGTTTTTGTTCTTCTTCAGGGGTTTCGTTTGCTATTGTTGAAAGTTATAGTTGATGGTGCTAATATGAGTGAAAGTGGATTTCTCTAATCAAATGCTTGTGACACAATTTGAATTTTGTGTCTTGTATAGTTGAAATCTTGTTACCATAAGTAAAAACTAGAGAAATACATTGTTTAAGAAAGATTTAAGCTTTTGTTTTGATTTAGATTTGTGTTTGATATTTGGAACTGGAGCCACAAACAAATTGTTCAACAACATCGTAATGGAGGAAGCTATTTGGAGGTTTGCGTGATCTTCGGGTCCCTAAGCCGTTTCCAGTTTCTTCTAGCTGGATTAAGCTCTATGCTTCAGCTTTTGGTAAGAAAACGATTTGAACACTGCAGATGGGAGTCACTCATACTTGTAAGCTCCCTTGCCTTCTCAAAACACACTCTGGTTCTTGGAATGGTCTTATGACTATTGACTAAACAAGAGTCATGTTCTGTTAGGAGAGGATTTACTGAATTAGTTTAGAGCAGTGTACATTCGAGTGAATCTTGTTGCTATTGAAATTTCTAGAAAGGCTAAGCATATATAATGATGATGATTGTTGGAAGAATTCTAAGGAGGGTATAAGGTTGCAGTTGATTTTAGGGAGTGTTGTTGATCAGAGTATCTTGTGTTTGATAAAAATGGTAGGTTTCATGCTAAAGAATACCCAGCCTATGACAAGAAAGTATTTCCTTACAACATGGGTTATTGCCAGAGAGGTATCTTTGCTCTAGTCCACGTAACTGGACTTCTCTTGCAATCTCTTGAAACATAGAGATCTCTTAAATCTTCAGTAATATGATTTGTATCGTCTTTCTGTTAGGATCTGACGTGACGTACGATGATTCAATGAACTTGAGGAATATCGTTTGGCTTGGACCATTACCCAGTAGCACTACTTCCGACTGGCTTGCTCCATGTATAATTTATTTAAACTCTCTGTTTTCATTTGCTAAGAGTATAACTAAAATACCAACAAACGCATCCAAGACTACTCTTGTTCTCCTTGACGTAAATTTATATGTTATTTGTTGTAGAGTATAGTGTGTAGGTGATTTTGTTGAGTTTTCAACTTGTTTTTAGCATCATATTGGCTATACTTGTTTGCAAGAAAATTCATAAACTTTTTTTCTTATTTAGAACCCCCATATTTACCACTTATAATCACACAAAAATAAGTTGGAGTTCTAATGTTAATCCTAATACAATTAATATTATAAAATTCATATATTAACCCAACATATTTACAACCTATAATGATGCTCTAACAGTTTATATCTAATATCTTTAACAAACAAAATTTTTTTATAACAGTTTATATTACTCGTTAATATTGTATAATATATTGTATACTACATATATGATGCAAGTGTGTTTATTAAACGAGAGTGATGATTTTTCTTTTGGTTTGTCTCTTTTAAATAAGAACAGTAATAAATTTTAGTATTGAAAACTTTCTTATTTCAATCTCATAAGTATATATATATATTTTTTTTTTTTTTTTTTTTTTTTTGTCAAACAAGAACTTCATTTATCTTAAAATAGTAATCCGATTACAAGAGCATTCAATGCCAAAATGAAACTAAAACAGATAGATTCAAATCTTTTGAAAAGAAGAGAAGTTTCATGGTGTGAACCATGTAGTTTGGAAACCATTGAGCCTAAACATAGAGCTCGAACCAATTGTAAGGATTCGGATTCTATCGAGATTGTCCTTATTTCTACTTCTAGAGCATGTGACCAAGCCAATCGAACTTCGGTTCGGATCACCAAGGACACAAGAATCCTGGATTTACATTCATTACTTAAGTGCAACTTTCCAGCACTAGTCGCAGCTATTACCACCGCTCTTGTTGTCGTTAAACCGATGAGACTAGCTAAAATCCTAGACATTTCTACACTAACAATGGAGTCCAAAACCATTAAAGAGCAAGAAACATCAAAGATTAAGCCCTCACACTTAACAAACAATCCCATTAACACACAGACAATAGGAGGAGAGCTTACAGGGGAAGATCGAAGAAGAGTCTCTAGGCTGGCTGTCGGAATGAACGGCAAGCTTCCGGACCACCGCCAAAGGAGAGATGAGCTTGGCGGATTTATATTCGGATTAGGTCTAGAGATGTTATGGAGGAGATAAGACGCCTTGGCGGCGCAACATTCATGACCATAGGTGGCCATGACAGCTGAGACAAGATCGACACCCATGATTCTCGGTGAAAGAACGGGATTCACATTCACCAGTTTAGAAGATGATATCGGATCTATTGGCTTCGGTGAGGGACCTGACCCAAGCTCTGGCTCTCGAAGAGCGAGGAGGTTTGCTTTCACCAAAGACAGAAGGGATTGGCCATTTCGGAGGAGACTGCCAGAGCGATGGGAGGTGACAGCTGAGACGGGATCGACACCCTTAATTCTCGGTGAGAGAGCGGGATTTACAGTCGCCGGGTCAGGAGTTGATGTCGGATGTGGTGGCTTCAGTGAGAGTCCTAGCTTGTTTAGAGCGACAAAACCAGAGGTTGAGGAATAAAGGCCAAGAGCATTATCACCGGATCCGCGATCTTGATCTGGTTTTTGATGCACCAGAGACAAGAGAGATCGGTTTGGTCGGAGGAGGTTGTCGGAGCGGAGGAGATAAGTGACAGCTTCACAGGCGAGGAGCCTGGCCGACGGTGAAGCTACGCCGAGACCAGGATCTGGCGGTTCCAGAGACGGATCAGGGCTACAGCTAGCGATTCCATGAACCTGAGTGAAAGCAAGAACAGAGGCGGTAAGGGAAGAGCTCCGATCTGGTGAAAAGCTTCGTCGGCGGCTGCCCCGGTCGGCGTGTCTGGGAGCGTCTCCTAGGGCGAACTCTATTGAAAAATGTAATTTTTTCAAAAATATATAGATTTTTTTGGTAGAATTTTCCACCTAGGTTTTCTATCCACTAAGATAATTTCTCACCTAAATATAAAGAGACAAAGAAGTTGACTTTTCTTGGGCATAAAGTGGATTCAATGATTTCAGATAAAACGCATGCATCAGTTTGGTCTCCATAAACTTTCAGAAGCTACTCGGTAAATATGCAAACCGGAAATTCTGTAGTAAAATTGTAAATTCATTTCTTCTTCTTCAAAAAAAAATAATAATTAAAATTTTCAGACCCGTGAAGGATGGTATCAGTTTTCTTTGGGACGTTAAATCGCAATTTGCAAACAAATCAATCAATTAACTCTACCTTGCCTAGATGACAAAAAAAAGTGAAAGCTAAAAACCAAAAATATCCAAGGAGTCTATGATCACTCACCTACTGATTCGATATGTGCATCCGTTTATTGCTCTATCAAATTGCGATTCGATATGTGCTTGTAGAATTGACTTATTTGCCTACATTTCCATCAACTAGCGCCGTGTCCAACAAGAACTGGCATGGTTATAGAGGTCCGAAAAACGCCATGAAAATGCCTCGGTGGCCAGGAGTCGAACCAAGGTGGCAATACCCAACCGTAGGTCCATTATCACCAGGCCACAACCGCCTCGTTACAATGAAGAATCTTGATTTAGGTAATTTAAAATAAGTTGAAGAAGTTAAAAATGAGTGAGAAACATACTCTAGCCATCAACAACATCTTATTCTGGCAAGTAATCAAAACACATTTTGTGATTTAATCAGTTTTGTTGATGACATGTTTAGTTTTTGGGATGCGAAATGTTTTAAGATCAGTCCGAAAGTATATATGTGTAATTATCTATGGGATAAAACGTATTCATTTTGTTAAATGACGGGCTTTGTAAAGTTATTTATATTAAAAACGAATGCACTTTTAAATTTTGCTGTCAAACACTTGACTAAAAATTTTCAGGAAATAATAGACCATTCCCTATTCTGCAAATTACCAATTAGAATCAATAATTGCGTTGCCTAGTTAGGAATGTGTTTCTGTTAACTGGCTACGGAATAATGTGTGACTGTGTGTACTAATAATCTACGAATGTGACCCTACTCTAAGAGTATGTACATTGGAGACAATGTGGGTGTCTCATAATATAAAATTGTAAAAATTTGAGTAAAAGGAAGAAATAGTGTTTTTTGTTGAAATAGTGGTATATTGAAATATAAAATTAATAAAAATTGAGTAAAGAGAGGAGATAGTGGGTTTAGTTGGAGAGATTGTGTCTTGGGGAAAACATAAGAGAGAGATAATTGGGGTGTGTTTAAATATAAAATTAATAAAAGTTGAGTAAAAGGATGAAAGAGAAGGTATAAAGTTGCGTAAAAAAATGAAAAAAAAGGTATAAAGTTGAGTAAAAAAAAGAAAGAATATGTTTTTAATATTTTTATATTGTGAGACATTGGTAAAATGTCTCCATAGTGATGGTCTAAGCGACAATTATTTGAGGTATCAATATTAAGAACTTGTCCTTGGCAGTTAGTAGATGGCATTACTATTTATCCTTTTCAAATAATAAAAATCCAGAGATATAATAAATTAAACTTGTCATTTTATGATTCATGATATTGTCCATCTATAAAAAAAAGTTTAATTATTGTCTTCATTTACATTCGTGTTTTTTTTGTTTCCATTATCCCCCTCAACAAACATCAAAGTGCACACATCACACAACTTGCCACATTTTTCTACATGTTGTCAATTTTTCAATCGAATTAAAATATCTGCAACTACTACACATTTACATCAAATCCTACACCCAAATTATAAAAAAAAAAAACAGCAGATTATGAGCATGATGTAATTTTAACTCTGTACAATATATAAATCAAGATGTATTATTAAATAAATACCCATCTACATCTTTTTATTAATCTATATGAAAAGATATCATAATTTATTAAACACGAATGTAAAAAAATCTAATATTCGTCATAATTTATCCATTTTGTTATTGATGAGATCAAAAATGAGGAAAACTTCGATTAATGTTAGAGAAAAGTCCAAAGAGATCTTGCTTGTACGGTAGATATGATTTTCTCTTGTCTTCTTCCTTAATCGCTTTATTCCTCAAGTAAAATTTCTCATGTGCAGAAACTTTCTCCTTCTTCACCAAAATCTCTTTTTTGTTCTTCGGAGATTCCTCTTTAATCGAACTTAAATTCAAAAATTTCAGTGATTGTTTACCATCGCTACGACTTCTCTTGAGTAGATCTCTAATACGCCACCGTTTCGTCGACCATGACGATGTAGAAGAAGATCCAGTAGATTTACTTTTTCTACAACCACCGCTTGGTGACATCTCCGCCGTAGATCTCGCCGGAGTCCATGGACAATAGATCTCGCTCGGAATATCGTCTAGCTCATCCTCGTCGTCTTCTTCGTCCGACGACGACGACGAATAAATCTGTTGCGGTGGCGGATCGTTCCGTTCACGGAGGAACAGATCTGCTAACGGAGGCAAAACCGGTTCAGATTCAACGGCGATGAGATTCCGATCAAAAACCGGAAATACGAGTCCACCGGAAGAAGAAGAAGAAGAAGTCGCCGCGAATTCGAATTCCTCGTCTGCTTTCTCTTTATATTCATCGGAATCGGAATATGTTCGAGTAACTCGTTCGGCGATCTCGGCGATTCGATCGTCGGAGTAAGTACTGAAGCTAGGTGAAAGAGAAGCCACCGTGTAATCATCGTTTTTCTCCATTGAAGAAGCTTTTTGAATCGTCTCTCTGGGTTTTACAGTTGAAAAACGAAAAGAGCGTTTGAGAAAGAGAGAGAGAGCTTTAACGGCGTTTTTTAATTTTTGTCATGTTGTGTGAACAAGCGTTTATATAGGAAGAAGCACATGGAAATGGCAATTTCAGTAATTTAGTGAGGAAAATACTTTAATGTGTCATTGCATTAAACGATTTAAAAGAGCATAACGTGGACTTTCTAGAAGCGTATCTCGCTACTTGATCCAGAAGTTTGGGTATAAAGATTTTATTTCATATACATTGGTAATGATGTATTCACCTACTAAACTATGGTTTAATAGATATATTAGTATACTATACTTTTAAGAGTCAAGACAACAAAATCAGGCCAACAGCTTAAACAGACTGAGATTATATCAAATTCAAATTTTAAATTTTCAGTCTGACAATTGTTTTGGTTGATAACAGTTGTTTTGATTGAGAAAGTAAATTACCTGCAGATTTTTTTTTTTTCCTAATTGTATTTAATTTCAAGAGACTAAAGTAAACATATTAATTGTATTTGGTTGATGTATATGTGTGTTTCCAAAGTTGAATTGTAGTCCAAGCAGCCCCATTATAAGGAAATGCATACGTAATTGCTGACAAACGGATTCATGGATCATGGCTGCTCCGTTGCGTCAAATTGTTTTATTTTTATTTTGTAATATTAGCTTCTCGAAAATGAAGGTTCGAAATTGTTTCTTACTGTGACGCAAAATATATAATTGAAATCAATAAATACGATCCTGCTATAAGAAATACGATTCACATGGGCACGTATATGCACATATACATGGTGTATATACGTATAATAATACTCTAATATTAGTACTTCTAGATGTCGTTATCACTTTTTTTTGACGAAGTCTTATGAGCGAAGCTAAAGAGACTTGTATCACTATCAAAATCAAATCAACGATTTTACTTTCCTTTTTTTCTTCGATCATTAGACCAAATCGACACTATAGAATTGCTAACATTAACTAATAACTATTGAAGTTGACAAAAAAAAAAAAAAACTAATAACTATTGTTTGAGAAAATTTGTAACAATAATCTCAATACATTTTTGTTTTGAAAATTAATTCCTCTGTTATAAAAAACATTTTTTTATAATTAGAGCAATTAAGTTATTCAAATCAAATGTTTTAAATCATTCGATATTTTATGTTTGTCTTTGAGAATTTAGGCTGATATTTTATGGTTTGATATTCCTTTAAATCTACTAAACAAGTCAAATAAAATATTTTGAATCATATAGTATTGTACGTCCGTTTGTGAGGATTATACCAATTCACTGGTATATGTAGAATCGTTTCAAAGAATAATACACTAACCATGTAGTAATAGATATAAGTGAATTAGGCATAACTAATAATATACTGAGTTGTAGACGTAGAACGTGAATTATGGAAGCCGTAGGAAAAAAAATTTAAAAAAATTTACATTGCTTTTAAACTAACAAATTTTCCAATTTATACAAACGACTAATCTTTATGTTATTGTAATTACAAAAAAATTAAAAACCTCTTATTTATAATTTCTCTTTTTTTTGCCATTTTTTGTCAATATTATCTGTTAAGTTTCCTAGGCATCCAACTTAAAACCAATTGGTAATTAGTGGAGAGGCTCAAGTCCCTTATATATTGTTTAATATCATTTCCAACTTCCGATGTGGGACAATTGTCCCTAATACGCCCCCTCGAGATGATGGCTCTTTGGCCGTTAATCTCGGAATGTTTGGGCAAGAATCGATAGACCATTTTTGGTTCAGATCGATTATGGATCGGGTTGGATTTTGTAGATCGTGGGCTCTGATACCATGTTAAGTTTCCTAGGCATCCAACTTAAAACCAATTGGTAATTAGTGGATAGGCCCAAGTCCCTTATATATTTGTTTAATATCATTTACAACTTCCGTTGTGGGACAATTGTCCCTAATATTATCCCTCAATGTGGCCTAATTTTACAACTAAAAGTAAACAGCCGACAGTCTTTCAATAACTCTAAGATGAACCAAAGTAAATTTCATGTATCAAATCGAGCAAAGTAGATTAGAACTGCTCTGATTCCAAGTCTCAATCGTAGTCGCTGACTTTGGTCTCTAACACTATTTAGCTAGTTTGCTTCTTTTACAAAGAGCTAGCTAATCATTTTTTTATATAACCCTAAAACGTCCTCCTACTTTTGCAATGAACTTCGAAATGGAACCACCGCAGAAAAAGAAGACGAAACCAAATTCAACTCCTTCGCTTCCAGATGAACTTGTTGTGAGCTGCTTAGCCCACATATCGTGATCGTACTACCCGAAACTCTCCCTAGTGTGCAAGAACTTTGGCTCTCTATGCTTTTCCAAAGAGCTTTCCAAGGCAAAACACTACAAGAAAACATCTCAGTTTCTGACGGAAAAATCCGTCATAAATCCGTCAGAATCAGGGGTTTTCCGACGGATTTCTAACGGATTTGATCCGTCAGTTCTATCTCGTCAGAATTTCAAATCCGTCAGGAAACCGTCGAAATTTCGTCGGAGCCCAGTCTTCCGACGGTTTTCTGACGGTTCAAGTAACTGACGAAATTTCGACGGTTTCGTGACGGATTCCGGTGATCCGTTGGCCGTCAGAATTCCGTCAGGGTGTCCTGACGGAATTCTGACGGATTTGGCATTATTTAAAAAAAAAAATTATTTTTAATAAAATAAATGCAAAAAAATAAATTAGTAAGAAAAAATTTAATTAAAAAAAAAGGAAATTATAATTAAATAGAAATTGTTTTAAAAAGAAATTAAAGTTTTACATTAAATTTAAATTACAATATAAATTTAAAGTCCTTGACGACGTAAGAAGTCGTTCATCTTCTGCTCCATCTGATTGTATCGTTCGTCCGCCTCTGCCTTCTCTCTCAGACGCCGTGCCTCCACCTCCTCCATATCCCTGTTGCGCCGTTCCTCCGCCTCCTCAATCCGCTCCTCCAAAGAGACAACCCGTTGGGTCAGTTGGGCGTTTTGTGCTAGCAAACTGCTACCACCGTGATAGCGATACGACGAAACGGATGAGCAACTGTCTTCGGGGAGGCCGTAGACACGACCTCTGCTCTTAGGGGTTACCTAAGAAAAAAAAAATTAAAATTCAAAACGTATTAGTATTAAAAGGTATTTACATGTGTTTAAAATTGACACGTTTACTAACCTCGAAAGTGAACTCGTTCACCTTGTCGAATGGAACTTCGGTTAGCGGCGGAGTTCCTTCGACGATCGGTTGCGACTGGAGGTATTCCTGCCCGGCCTTCTCCACGCTCTCCACGATTTCCCGAGCAATCGCATCTTGGATTTCACCCGTCTTTCTGTTGGTGTGGGCATCTCTGATGATATCAACATTCGACGGACGCACACCGGTCTTCTCAAACTGTTAGCATATTCAAGTACGGAAAATGTTAGCGATAATTAAAATTATTTGAAAAATTAGGAAAATTACCAGTTGCTGAACACGTGTCGCCTTGCTCGTTGCACCGAGGTTGTGGGTCGCCTCTCCCTTCCCATTCCGCTGGCTCTTCCGGTTACTCGAGTTTTGGGCGGAGGTCCCTTGAGTGGCCTCCAGTTGCCAATATGCAACAAGTCCATCCCATAATGTTGTGTTGTCTTTAATAACCTTAGGCGCCTTCCCCTTTTTTATCCACTTGTTCTTCCACTCGTTTATTTTCGACGAGTACTTTCTCCTCGCCTTTTTGTCGAAAAAACGTCGGACCATAGGAGTCAGCTGGGGGTCCCACGTAAATTCTTGCTGCAAAGAAAACCAATACTCGATTTATTGACAATTGGATTTTTTTTTAAAAAATTGTATATTTATTTAAGAATATAAACATTTACCGCAAATTGCCGAAACCATGTGTCCTGGTCTTCAGCCGGCATCGACTCATATGTGGGATACGGCTTAGTTATCATGTTGTTGACCATTTCGTTGATACAACCCGCAATACCGTTTCCCGAAAATTGGAACCTACACGGTATTTTGTTTCATATTTTTAAACAATTTTTATTAAGCTTATGTAATCATTTAAATTTTGAAAAGTAGTCATTACCAGGTCGTGTTGTCAGGTAAGTCCGGGTCAAGGCGTGTCAACCTATCCCGACCAGGTTGCTACACAAACTCCTCGATGGTCATAGCCGTACGAGCAGCAGAGGCAGCTGTACCCATAAGAGGAGTGGTTGGGATCTGCGAATTACTCGCAGTCCCACCTCCCCTACTGGATTCACCGCCTCCGGTACCACCATGAAATAGGGGATAATCCCTACGATTTAAATTATTTTTTAAATAACCATTTATTTTTATTACATATTTAAAATTAGTATGTCAATTATTGCTTTAAAATTTACAATATTTACTAAGGATTTACAATCACTTTCACATATAATGGATTTTTCATTAACTGTTTTGTTCGACTCGAAAATCCTAAATCCAAAGTTATAGATACAAAATGAGTGTACTGTATTTTTTGTTTAGCTCTACTATTCATGCATGTTGTACGTATAATATATAGTTAATATTATGATTGGGATTGGTTTTTAAGATATAGTTGTTTTTTGATTTTTTGATCATATATATATATATATTATATAGATTTTGGGATTTTGGATGTGTTACATAATTTAATTTTTTAAAATTTTTTTAAAAGTTAAATGTTTTTAAAACTTAGATAATTTTAAATATTTAAAAATTACATAGTTACATGTTTGTAAAAGTTTATAAATTTCTTTAAATTCCAATAAGAGTTTAAAGTTACATGTATTTAAAAGTTACATCTTTTTAAGAGTAACATATTTATAAATTTATGAGTTTTTAAAAGTGTTTTCAATTTTTTAAAGTTAAATGTTTTTAAAAGTTACATCTTTTTAAGAGTAACATATTTATAAATTTAACTGTTTTTTAAAGTTTTTTCATTTTTTGTTACAGTTAAATGTTTTTAAAAGTGACATTTTTCTAAACGTAACATTATTTGTTACAATTTTTAATTTATAGATTTTCTTATATTAATCCTATTATAAATCTCAATAAATACTTTAAAATTACACACACTTATTAGAATAAAATTTGGTAAATCCCTAAATTCATACCATTTTCTAAATCCCTAATTTCATAAAATTTTCAAAATCCCTAAATCTTAAATAACTAAACATCTCATAATCAATTTCGAAATCATGTTAAAGTATGATTCTAATTCGACATTTACCCCTTCCTAATTGAAGAACACACAATTTCAACCACAAATCCGTTTATATTTTTAAAAATCAACAAAAACTTACATTGTTTTGTAGATTTGGTGAAGGTTTATGATTTGGAAAGGGGAGGTCGCAATTCCGGTGACAAACGGCGGTGAAGACGGCGGCGAAGACGGTGGCAACGTCGGCGATTTTGGGGAAAAAATTTGGTGAAAACTGGTTGTGACTGCGGGGAAGACGAAGTGTGTCTTTTTAAAGAACTATTCGACGGCATTCTGACGGAATAATAACGGACTATTAAAATCCGTCAGAATTCCGTCGGTTATTCCCGCTTTATCGATGAGATCGATGTGTTTAGGCGGGATGAAATTAGGGTTTTCCGTCAGAATTCCGTCATTATTTCTGACGGAATACTGACGGTATTATTAAATTTTAATTCTTTTAATTGCGATTCCGTCAGTATTCCGTCAGAATTAATGTTTTTTAAAAGTTTAATAAGGATTTAACAATTTAAATGTGAGAGATTCATTTGTTTCTGAGATATGAGAAATTATAGATTTTATACATTTTATTTCCAGTACTAAGGGATTGTAAAAGATTTTTAAACATTTAAAATCATTTTAACATCTTCAAAATTTAAAAAATTAGGAAAAAAATGAGTTTCCGTCAGAATTAATGTTTTTTAAAAGTTTAATAAGAATTTAACAATTTAAATGTAAGACATTCATTTGTTTTTGAGATATGAGAAATTATAGATTTTATATATTTTATTTCCAGGACTAAGGGATTGTAAAAGATTTTTAAACATTTAAAATCATTTTAACATCTTCAAAATTTAAAAAATTAGGAAAAAATGAGTTTCCGTCAGTATTCCGTCAGAATTAATGTTTTTTAAAAGTTTAATAAGGATTTAACAATTTAAATGTGAGAGATTCATTTGTTTTTGAGATATGAGAAATTATAGATTTTATACATTTTATTTCCAGGACTAAGGGATTGTAAAAGATTTTTAAACATTTAAAATCATTTTAACATCTTCAAAATTTAAAAAAATAGGGAAAAAAATGAGTTTCCGTCAGTATTCCGTCAGAATTAATGTTTTTATAAAAGTTTAATAAGGATTTAACAATTTAAATGTAAGACATTCATTTGTTTTTGAGATATGAGAAATTATAGATTTTATACATTTTATTTCCAGGACTAAGGGATTGTAAAAGATTTTTAAACATTTAAAATCATTTTAACATCTTCAAAATTTAAAAAATTAGGAAAAAAATGAGTTTCCGTCAGTATTCCGTCAGAATTAATGTTTTTTAAAAGTTTAATAAGGATTTAACAATTTAAATGTAAGACATTCATTTGTTTTTGAGATATGAGAAATTATAGATTTTATACATTTTATTTCCAGGACTAAGGGATTGTAAAAGATTTTTAAACATTTAAAATCATTTTAACATCTTCAAAATTTAAAAAATTAGGAAAAAAATGAGTTTCCGTCAGAATTAATGTTTTTTAAAAGTTTAATAAGGATTTAACAATTTAAATGTAAGACATTCATTTGTTTTTGAGATATGAGAAATTATAGATTTTATACATTTTATTTCCAGGACTAAGGGATTGTAAAAGATTTTTAAACATTTAAAATCATTTTAACATCTTCAAAATTTAAAAAATTAGGAAATAATGAGTTTCCGTCTGTATTCCGTCATTATTTCTGACGGAATACTGACGGTATTATTAAATTTAAATTCTTTTAATTGCGATTCCGTCAGTATTCCGTCAGAATTAATGTTTTTTAAAAGTTTAATAAGGATTTAACAATTTAAATGTGAGTGATTCATTTGTTTTTGAGATATGAGAAATTATAGATTTTATACATTTTATTTACAGGACTAAGGGATTGTAAATGATTTTTAAACATTTAAAATCATTTTAACATCTTCAAAATTTAAAAAATTAGGAAAAAATGAGTTTCCGTCAGTATTCCGTCATTATTACTGACGGAATACTGACGGAATTATTAAATTTTAATTCTTTTAATTGCGATTCCGTCAGTATTCCGTCAGAATTAATGTTTTTTAAAAGTTTAATAAGGATTTAACAATTTAAATGTAAGACATTCATTTGTTTTTGAGATATGAGAAATTATAGATTTTATACATTTTATTTCCAGGACTAAGGGATTGTAAAAGATTTTTAAACATTTAAAATCATTTTAACATCTTCAAAATTTAAAAAATTAGGAAAAAAATGAGTTGCCGTCAGTATTCCGTCATTATTTCTGACGGAATACTGACGGAATTATTAAATTTTAATTCTTTTAATTGCGATTCCGTCAGTATTCCGTCAGAATTAATGTTTTTTAAAAGTTTAATAATGATTTAACAATTTAAATGTTAGAGATTCATTTGTTTTTGAGATATGAGAAATTATAGATTTTATACATTTCATTTCCAGGACTAAGGGATATGTAGAAATTATATCCGTCAGAATTCCGTCAGATAACCGTCAAGGCCTCCGACATAACAACACATCAATCCCATCGGCCAACCCAGACGATGTGTTAACCAATCAATCATTGCCGACATCAGAAATCGTCTGTCATCCGTCGGACATCCGTCACACAATTCTGACGACATAGCTGCGTCGGAAATCCGTCGGTACAGCTGACCAATCAAACTTTGCCGACACCTCTCCGTAACAGACGGAATACCGACGGTTTATACATATAACTTCTATTATAAATACATCTGATGGAGTGTATATCTTCTACACCTCTCCGTAAAAAAAAACATGTCTTCTCGCTCTCCAAATGAAGACGCAAAAACAACATCCGATGCAAATTTTTTTTATGTTCCAAAATACTCCTCGGAAACCGAATCTCATTGCGACGAATTCACTCAAGAGATTCCCACTTACTCGTGGGAATTTGATACCTGCTCACCAATCCATAAAGAAGATTCCACATTAACAGTAGTGCCTGACAGCCAGTGGTCGCAAAACATCCACCACGCCAATCCAATCGAAGGTGAGCAACCATGTCAATTGATGAAAAGTCAGATACTTACAGTGGAAGTACTTCAAACGTATGTAAGGATCATTACCATGATTATGAATTCGCCCAAAGCCCAGAAAAGCCAAACTTAAATTTAGATGTTGATGCAATCAAACGTGAATTGTGCGACGGATTTATAGATTCGCCACCAAAGGATCATTACTATCATGATTTCGAGTTCGCCCAAAGTCCAGAGAAGCCAAACATAAATCTAGATGTTGATGCAATCAAAAGCGAATTGTGTGACGGCTTTGTAGATTCTCCACAAAAGAAGAAAAAGGGAAAGAACATCAGTAAATGGTTCTAACAAAAGAAGAAAAAGGGAAAGAACATCACTAAAGTGGAAACCGACATATGATTTTCAAATGCGGAGTTTATTATGTAGTTGTACCATAACCGTTGTGTGTTTAATACTTGCAAGGATTTTGTGTACCTTTTTAAGAATGTGTTCTAAATTTTATGTTTCATTATATGTAATGTTTTATTGGAGTTGCAATACCAATAATTATCGTTAATTAGTCAGTGAACATGACAATATATATACTATTAAATAATACGGAACACACAACTGTAAGAGAAGAACATGAAAAAGCAAACATTTAATCCCAAATTATTATTCTGAATCTTCGGAGGGATCTTCACTAGGGATGGAGTCTGAATCGTCATCAAATTCCCCACGTGTTTCCTCTTCGTCTGAATGCACTAGATCATCCCCGACATGTGTGACATCAACGACAAGGTCAATGTTATCCATCTCCTCAACAGGTGACATTGGTACATTTCTCGATGGTTGTAGAGCATCATGTTCTGGAACTCCATAGATTTTCCCTCTGGGGTTTATTGGCGTAACTGTAATCCACGGATCTGTACGGTAGGCTACTCGAGGATATGGCATGTAGCAAACCTATTAACAATTAGTTGATATTGTTAATATACATGAACAAGAAACGTTAACTATGAGTACATAGGTAAACATATTAGCGTATTGATACCTGGTCTGCTTGAGAAGCAAGGATAAATGGATCGTAATACGGTAGTTTTTGGCTTGAATTTATCGAAATAACACCAAGAGGGTCAACTCGAACCCCTCGACCATTGGATGGATCATACCAATCACACATAAACACAATGCACCTCAAGTTCAACATTTCCGGATAGCGGATTTGCAAGATTTCTTTTAAAATCCTATAGTACATGGTATCGCCGGAATTTGCCGAAATACCATAGTCCGCAGTTGACGTTTCACGTCCTTCCTTGCAGATCCTGAACGAATATCCCCTACTGAAAACTGGGGATATGAAATGGCGGTGCTGCGTAAACCATGGACAAACTCTAGTAACCATGTCGGGAGGGGATGAGCACGTGCTATACAATCGGAAACCTAAAAATGATAATAGTAAGATATAAGTAACATATGAATGTGATAACATCGAAAATTAAGAGTAAGTAATTATAGTAAACTTACATAACATTTCAACCACCTCTCAAATTCTTCATCTTTCAAGACAGCAAGTTCGGCATCTGTCTTATCACGATGGTATTCACGTGCGAGAGACATGTATATCCTGTAACATAACAGTCGTTAGTAGATGAAGTAAAATAATTCTATAAATTTAGTATGATAACTGATATATATATATACCTTTCGTAATCCAAAATTTCATCACAGTTTCTTAGGATATATGTATGCAAATGTGTGACCTCTTGTGGTGATAGTCTGCGTTTCTTTGCTTTTCCACTTGGTCGACCAACTTGGGTAAACAACTCGGGAACTACCACGTTATAGACTGCTTTCTCACCTCTATCATCATGTCGGGGAGGCCGTCTCGCCTTAGTACTAACTGCCGGTGGAAAGTAATATTCGGAAAATTGGGAGACTTCCTCGTTTATGCTTTGTGCGACAATTGATCCCTCAACCTTGCTCAAATTTTTAACCTTTTTCTTCAGGTGGAACATGTACCGCTCGAACGGATACATCCATCGGTATTGAACAGGGCCTCCTAAGGCTGCTTCGCGGGGGAGGTGAATAGCAAGATGTTCCATAACGTCAAAAAAAGACGGTGGAAATATCTTCTCAAGATTACAAAGGATAACCAGGATATTGGCCTCCAAGTTACGTATCCCGTGGGTGGTAAGCGTTCTTGAACATAAATCTCGAAAGAATGCACCAACTCTTACAAACGAAAATTAAACAAGTTAGTACATATATAGTACTATTATGGTTGTAAGAAACTAACGGGAGTAAGAAATATACCTCCAATAGCTTGGTGGATAGGTTGTGGAAGAAGATATGCAAATACAAATGGAAGAAGACGCTGCATCACGACATGACAATCATGACTCTTCATCCCTATAAACTTGGCTTCCGTCGAATCCACGCGATTACGTAGATTAGATGCGTAACCGTCTGGAAATTTTACAAATTTTTTGAACCATTCAAAAAATACTTCTTTCTGCCCTGCGTCTAACCGGAAAGTAGGCATCGGCTCTTCCGTTCTTTACATGAAGAGATGGCCTCGAACAAATCGATGGCAAGTCTAATCTAGACTTCCAGTTGTCTTTTGTCTTTCCTGGTACATTTAATACGGTGTTCATGATGTTATCAAAGAAATTCTTTTCCACATGCATGACATCTAGATTATGCCGAAGTAGATGGTCATTCCAGTAAGGCAAATCCCAGAAAATACTCTTCTTGTGCCAATTGTGATATTCCCCACAACCGTCAACGGGGTAATGGCCATTACCCCCACATTCCGGAGTTCGCTCTGCACCAAAATCTCGTAACTGTTCCAACATGCTGCGACCATCTATCTCAGGAGGTGGACCATGAAACACTTGTACATCCGTCTTGAAATGTCTTCTAGACCGACGATATGGATGATTATCCGGCAAAAAACACCTGTGGCAATCAAACCATGAAGTCTTCCTGCCGTGCTGTAATTGGAAAGATGAAGTATTGTCTTGGCAATAAGGACATGCCAATCTTCCATGTGTTGACCATCCAGATAACATACCGTACGCAGGAAAATCGCTTATTGTCCACATAAGAACCGCCCGCATGTTGAAATTCTGCTTGATTGAAACATCGAATGTCGTAACACCATACTCCCACAACATCTTCAACTCACAGATCAATGGTTGGAGGAATATATCGAGCGACCGTCTTGGATGATCTGGCCCGGGAACTAGAATTGAGAGAAACAAGAACTCTCGGCGCATGCACATAGATGGAGGAAAATTGTAAGGTGTCACGATGACCGGCCACAACGAATATTTTCTTCCATGCTTGCCAAACGGGTTGAAACCATCAGTGGATAAGCCTATGTATACATTCCGTCGTTCACACGCAAAATCTGGATATACTGATTGGAAGTGTTTCCACGCTTCCGCGTCAGAAGGATGCGTGATATCTCCATCTTGTCTATGCTCTGCATGCCATCTCATAGAGTTAGTTGTGCGTTCAGATTCGTACAGCCTTTTTAATCTCTCCGTTAAGGGTAAATACCACATCCGTTTGAAGGGAATCTGCACCCTCCCACTTGTGTCCTGGAACCGTGGTTTGTTGCAAAATTTACATTTATTTCGGTTCTCGTCTTCTCTCCAGTATATCATACAGTTGTCGATGCACACATCAATAACCTGGTAGGGCAAACCAAGACCGGCAACAAGTTTTTGGATCTCGTAGTATGATCCAGGGGCCAGATTATCTTCTGGCAAAATATCTTTCACGAACTCGGCGAATGCATCAACACAATCTTCGGACAAATTGTAATTAGTCTTTATGTTCATCATCCTTGTAGCAGAAGATAGCGGTGAATGACCATCCCTACAACCACTGTATAGTGGTTGCTTTGCTGCGTCTAACATATCGAAAAAACTTCGAGATTCTAAATTAGGCTCTTCAACCCTACCACCCTCATAACCACCTGACTGGAAATTATCTCTAACCATCGCAACCGTACTTACCCCAACATCTACTTCCGTACTTACCCCAACATCTACTTCCGCTGTAGGTTCCCCTACGCTATCCGGAAAATAAGGTGCATTACTACTACTACTACCATATTCATAATTCGTTTCTCCATGTAAATACAAAACCTTATATCCGGCCCTAAATCCATATCTATATAAATGGTTCCAAACATTAGGAACATCAACACTAATTCTATTACGGCAATTAGAACAAGGACATTTGATATCCTGACCTTTGTTGGCCGCCTCTTGATTTCTGGGTAACTTCATGAACTCGGAAATACCAGTAGCGTATGCAGTCGTTAATAAGTTACCCCCCTTTTCCATCATTGGCCCGTCCATCCATGACCGAAAATATGAAGAACTCATATCTAAAATTTTTTTTTTTTTGGTTTTCAAATGATCTTATGAACAACCGGAGAAATTGGAAAACTTAAGTAGAATGAAAATCCGTCAGAATTCCGTCAGACAACCGTCAAAACCTCCGACATAACGACACATCAATCCCATCGGCCAATTCTGACGATGTGTTAACCACACAAAGTTTGCCGATATCGGAATCCGTCAGAATTCCGTCAGCCCTATAAAAAATCTTATTTCCGTCAGTGTTCCGTCATTAATACCGTCGGAATTAGATGACCGATTGTTTCCGTCGGTATTCCGTCGGTTAATAATGACGGATTTATGACGGAAAACTGACGGATGCCCGTTCCGTCAGAATAAACTGATGGATTTCTGACGGAATGAATTTTCTGTCAGATTACCGTCAGTAAACCGTCGGAATTGACCGACGGAAATACTGACGGCTGAAAATTCCGTCAGAATCGATGGTGTTTTCTTGTAGTGAGATATCAATTCCAAACCATTGAGAGAGCTTCTTTCATGTCTGCTTACAGTTGTCCAATATTCATCGTCCCACTTGGTTCAGCCTCTGGATAAAACCTAATAAAACCCTAACCAACGCAATCGTGGAGGGGACAATATTTATCAGAGATATTTTGTTGGTACCATCACCCTCTTCATATTTTCCTCGTGTACCAGATCTCGTGGTTATGGTTGGTTCAGACTCTTACGGATTCAGCCAAAGCAATACTACGTCCCCTGTCATGTTGGTCTAAGGATGTGTTTTGGCATAGAGCCCCGAACATGACCGTAGCTCGAGAGAGTCCCATTGCAGGTGTCATCAATGAGAAAATCTACGTGGGAGTTTGCGAGGCAAATGATGACTCCGCGATTTGGGCTGAGGTTTTCGACACAAAAACTCAAACTTGGGAACCTTTACCTGATCCTGGCACCAAGATCCGCTTCTCTAAAGTTAAAAAAATAGATGTGATCGAAGGAAAGCTTTTTCTTACGTACCAGCAACGAGATGGACTATGTTCATGATCCGAAGCGAGGTAAATGGTTTGTTACAGCAAAAAGGTTTTTGACGTGTGTCACAGGGAATATATGTTATATTTGTGATGAAAATAGTTGCGAGTGGTATGACATAAAGAGTAACGAATGGAGAGTGGTTAGAGGTTTGTCCGAGTTCCACGGGATTCGTGGTTTGAATGTTGTTGAAATTGCTAATTACTTTGGGAAACTCTTGATCTTGTGGGACAAGTTTGTGAATTGTGATCCTGGTTGTCAAGAAAAAAACATTTGGTGTGCGGTGATTTCGTTTGAAAGACGCAATGGCGATGATGAAGTTTGGGGTAACGTTGAGTGGTCTAGTATTATACTTACAGTTCCTAGTTCATACGTTTTCTTGCGTAGTCAAGTGACTGTGTTATGATAAACCGATCGAAATCATGCTTTTGTTTTGACCATTACGTACCAATGGCATTTTTTTTTTTTTTCGTGTTCTTGTGTTGGATTAGTGGTAAAGAAAAGAAAAAATGGTGATTTGCTTTGAGAATCAGAAGAAAAAAGTTTGAAACTAGAATTCTCAAAGTTGTTTTTATTGATCGGATTAATAATCTTTGCCCTAAGGCTACCTTATTTATAGGTTTTAGTCTTAACATATTGCTTAAAACAAAATAGGTAAAAACGAAACAATTTCCTTTAATTAAAAAGTAAATCACACTTTTCTATTTCTTTGACACTCACGTGCATTCCACATGACTCTTCTTCTTCTTCTTTGTGCAGGTAACTCTCGTGCCTTCATTTCCATAGATTCTCTTTCTTCAAGCTTTTGTTTTCTTTGTTAGAAATCAAAGCCTTGGGTGATATTCCAACATCTTGTTCCTTTCAGATTTAATGAATTTATGAGAAGTTTACTTGAACATTTATTAAATAGTGCTGCATCGACACTAGCTACACTTTTTGGTTTGTGTGTGTTTGTGATAGTTAAATGTCAGAATTGTCTCTAATTTCTAACGATCACCATGAACTCATTTTTCATAAATGTATTTTGCAGTTTTTGGTTTGTGTGTTTAGTGATTATTAATGTCAAGAACTCAGGATTGTATCTACTTCTCTAACTATCACCATAAAGTCATTTTGAATATTTATCACATATGTATTCTACAGAATTACAACTAATTGACTATCGTAAATTTGTAATAGTTATGCCTATGTTTATGTCGTTTTATGATAGATACATAGATGGTTCAGAGAGAAGAAAAGAATCAATTCCAAGAATCTCTTCTCGACAAATTTGACCTAAGACGATGCAAAGTAAACTCAACTTGCACCGGAAGCTCGCCGGAAACCGTACTTGTCCTAGACTCTGCCCGTTCCGTTCTCCTCTGTTCAACAATAATGTCGTGGTACATTGGTCTAAACTTGATCTGAAACGCCTTGTAAGTGAAATACGGCAAGAGACCAGAGACCAAGACGAGGACAAGAGTTAGCCAACACATCTGACTCGGTGCAGAGGTCTCGACGAAGACCTGATACGCAGTTGTGGAAAACGTCGGAGGAAGATAACCGTAAACGACAAGAAACAAATACCAAACCCCTATGCTTCCCCAAATGAAACAATGTTGGATCCAAGTGAAGTAGTTTATCGAAATCGCCATTTGGCAATTCACCGTCCAGACCACGGAAGAGTACATTGTTACGCCGAGAACAGAGTAATCAACTACTTGGCCATCGATCCGGAAAGCTTGAGCCGCCATGGAGTTGATTGTAAGGAAGAAGATGATCATTGAGCTTATGATTCCGTTCGACATCCAACCGAGTATCCGTCCCCAGCTAAATAGTACGTTTTGTACCCCTTCTTGGTACAACAACGGATACTGCAAAAAAAAAAAAAAAATCAAGACACGCAAAGCGATAGTTTTAAACCGAGAGAGAGAGGAAAATCTTTACACCTTCAGGCAAAGGCGAGCAGAGACATCTTGATCGAAGACTCCGAGGGCAATGACTGGTAGTGAAGTAAAGAAGACATTGTAACACGACATGTACCAATCGTTATAAGCTGGTTTCCCAGAGAAAGAAGCATAGGCTTCGTACCAAAACAGCGTGAACCCGAATGTGAGGTTCTTGTAGAAGAAGTAGCATATCTGAATTTCAAAGAAACAATTAGAAACAAAGAAATATAAATCATAAGTTGAGTGTTTATATACCATCATTGCGATTCGCCTATAACACCAATGACCGTGAACAAGCAATAAACGTTCCAAAAACCGAAACTGAGCAATCGCAAAATCACTAGCCATCACTGCCTGTAACAAAAAAACTTCTTTAATGACCATTTCATAGTTAAATAAAAGAGGAGGTAAACAAATCCATTACTTGCATTCCTTCGGCACCGCTTATACCAACTCCAATATCGGCTTCTTGAAGCATTCCAACATCATTTGCGCCATCTCCAATCGCCAGTGTAGTTCTACCTGTCCCACTTTTTACCAATCTTGTAACCTAACATAATACATATTCCATGCCTGTCAATCAGATAAGTTTAATGTGAATAGACACTGAAAACAGAACGAGAATGTTGACACGAATCGAATCTTACGAGAGCCTTTTGTTTTGGCGAAGACCGGCAGCATATAACAGAATTACATCGAATCGCAAGTTCCAAGAACTCTTTCTCCAGCTTTGTGTCCAATGCAAATGTTAAGGACTTTCCATCAATCACTAAACCAAACATTTCCATATTTTCTTTAGCTGAATCATCAGTCGATGCAACAGTTTGCGACAACGCGTCTCGCAACTGTTTTTTAATACTCTGAAAAGAAGCCTATTAACAAAAACAAATAAGCAAAACAATTCTCTTCATTTCTCATAAACATAAAAATTCGTAATTTTACGTACGCGAATAAATAAATAAAAACAAACTACCTTTGCAACGGCATTTTTGTCTCCTTGTTTCTCTAAGGCTTCAATGTCAGGTGAATCTAAAGTTATCAAAATCTTTTTCATCCCTTCTCTTAAGAGACTACAAGCATATCTGTCAACAACATCATAGCTTAATACATTTTCACTTCTACAAAATAATAATCAAGAGAAGTAAAAAAATACCCGATATTTATCGCGGTTTCTGTCTTATCACCGGTTAAAACCCATATTTTGACCCCAGCCTGAGATAACTTTTCAATACAAGCTGGAACCTGTTTAACAAAACAAATACAAAAATGATATGCTATAGTAAAAAAAAACTGAAAATGTAACATAATTTATTTTTGTTATTATTACTTACACCGTTTTGCAGTTTGTCTTCCACTGCAGTAGAGCCAAGAAGAATCAAATCCTTCTCAATTTTATCAGTAGCTTCATCAATTAAAGAATCTCTATCTTCACTGACCAAATTTTTGGCTTTAAGAAACTCCTCTTCCCAGACTCGGTACTCGTCTTCATCGACTTCTCTGTATGTAATCACCAAAGTTCTTAAACCTGCCTCTGAATACCTCTTGATGTGTTCCTTTGTCTCTCTCTCGTATTGGCGTCCGTTTTTCGCAAGTCTTTCAAACATTACACTATAATAACACATGAACAAAAGAAGATATTTTTATCAAATCATATCCGATAATTTCAAGATTTGAGCTTCTCCGTAACGAATAAAGTACTAACCTATCTGCGCCTTTCGAAAGCAACAATAACCGATTTTCTGGATTTCGTACAATAACCGACATTCTTTTGCGTGAACTGCTGAACTCCAGGACATGAAGCAGCTCATATACTCTGAACATTTTTTCAAAAATGTGATAACTTAAGAAATGCTACATTGTATTCTCATGTTAGCTAAAAAGAAAGATTCCACATTTTCAATTACCTGTCGATTTTTTCACCGGTCATGTGGTCGATTTCATGCAAAGAAATACTATTTTGAGTCCTTGCAAAGAATTCAAATCCAAGCTCTCGAGAAGCTATAACAAAAGCCGCTTCATCAGGAGACTCAGCTTCATATGTAATTTCTCCTGTCTCATTATCTATATCAGGAATAGCGGTATGGCAAATCGCTAACACCCGAAAGAACTTCTGGACGAGTTCTGCGTTCGGTTGATTAATCCATTCCCCGTCGACTATTCTCTCATCCCAAAAGTTAAAACCTTTAACCGACTTTTTCAAATTCGCTTTTTTCTCATCATCATCATTAACTTCTTCTTGAGTTATTATACCTTTTCGCTTTCTCAACGCCATTTCTACTTCTGTCATACCACGTCCGTACGCGGTTCCAGCGATCGAACATTTCACAAACTCCATCGAATTGCAAGTCAGAGTACCTGTTTTATCCGAGAGAATTGTATCAACTTGACCGAGTTCTTCGTTTAGATTCGAAGTCCTTGCACGCGCGGGCCTATCCGTTTCCTCATGGTACATTTCTCGATCTTGGTTAATAAAAATACTCTGTAACACCTTCACAACTTCGATCGATACGTATAACGATATCGGTATTAAGTAACCGTATAGCATTAGAGCGGTCAAGAAATGAAAGAAAGCAGCAAGAACCGCTTTTCGTGGGTCGTAAAACACGGTAGTCTGATCCGGTCTAAGATACCATCTACGTAACTTCCCGTTAACACCGAGATCACTTTTCGTAATAACCCCGAAGAACACGGATCCGACAAACGATATCACAATCAAGATACTGAAGAGAATGTAAATGATCTTATCCATTTTTTTCTCAATCTTACTCCTTTTCGAAGGAGGATCAGTAGCGTTCTGCATCACTTTCGTGTCGTGACCCGTAAAAACGACGACTCCGTAAACGTAATCCGTGTTTTTCAGCTTCGAGTCTCTCAATAGTATCTGATTCGGAGAAAGAGGATATTGTTTTCCTTCGAAATGAAGTGTTCCTACAAAGGAATATAGATTCTCATCAGGATCCTCGCATTTGATCACCGCCCTGAAGTTCTTGATCGATTCTTCGTCCGATGTGATCTCCAACGCGTGCTTCAGCTTCAAATTAGTCTCTCCATCAAGATTCATGGTATCAACATAACAAATCCCGTCTTCGTAACTTGACGAAAGAAGAAGAAGATCAGCCGGAAAATATTCGTCCTTGTGAACCTTCACAAGATCACCAACTCGTAGATTTTTCCATTTCGTTTCTCCAAATTCGCCGTTTTTACCCAAAACACCAACTTTCCTATTGTTTGCTTCAATGTCCTATTATACAAAGTAACATACAACTCATCAGAAAAACCAAGCTAATAATATTACATGATTTAGTTTCAGGTTTCGGCCCAGAACCTCCCGGTAATTTGAAAAAGTAAATAAATGAATATACAAAAGTAAAGCCATACTTGTTTCCTTCTCCTCAAATCTTCAATTCCTTCTTTAACCATTGTGGCACCGATCACAAACAAGAGCGGTGCAAGAACGCTAGGAGCGGAATAAGGAGCCAAAGGGCTAAACGAAACGAAAGCAACGACTAGGAAATATATATTGGCAACTCTTCTAAACTGTTCAAACAAAGACTTTGGGATGAAATTAGTAGCTGTGTACTTAGTGGTTGATACATAATTCCCTCTGTAATTATGCTGAACCGCCTCGGGATTATCCGGATCGTTACAGAACACAACTCTTGAGTAACCTTTTGTACCAATCTGAGAATGATCATCTTCTCTAGAGAAAGGTTTTAAACACTTGAACGAATATAGTTTTCTAAAACTAAAACCTTTTCTCCTCTCTTCAGCCATATTTTAGATCTTCTTCTTCTTCACTTAAAAACACACACAAATAATTATCCAAAAATCATTTTCTTGGAAAATTCACACAAATTTCAAGAAATCTAATCAAGAGAGGAAAAAAAAAAAAATCGAAATAATGGATAAGGAAACTCTAGAAGCTTGCAGTAAACAGTAACTATCAATTCAAGAAAAAAATAATTCAATATAATTAATGTTTGAAAGATCCCTTACTTGGTCCCAAATGTTCCCAAGATCTAATCCTTGAAGGGAGAGAAAGAGAAAGAAATAAACACTAAAATAAAGCAAAGATCCTAAAGAGAAAGAGTGTGTTCTTGCTCAGTATTCAACTTTGCCTCTTTGGTAAGTAAAAGATAGAGAGAAAGAGAACATAGACCAAAAATTTCTGTATTTTTTTTACTTTTGATAAAAGATAGAAAAACATTTGCTCTCTCTTTACCTCATTATTTTTTTTTTTTCATCATTTGTATATGTTTCTATTTTTTCCTCAGTTATATTAGCCTTTCCCGTACGTTTTTGATTGGCGACACTTGTCAGTCTTCCACGAGTCCAACGTGACATTGTAACACGTGACGTTATCTTACAGCATTACTGATTGTCTGATTGATTTCTTTGAAAATGCAACTGTGTTTTTGGATGTATACTAGCACCGCACAGTTTTGTAGCTATACCCACTTAAGGAAATTTTTTGATTTAATTAATTAATTATACAATCAGTTTGTTTTTTTTTTTTTTTGAGAAACTTTTTTGATGACATACGTATACTTATTCCATCAAAAGGATCACTAAAGAAATGGCAAAGAGAAGAGAAACTTAAATAAACCAAGCAATTAGTCCTTTTAAAAAAAACACGATAACCATTTTATTTTATTTAGACCAACCATAAGACTCCAGAGAACCAAGCACCATCCCTACAATTTCTTGCGCTTGCATAAGGAACAAACAACAAAAAAGACGAAAAAGAAGACAAAAGAAACTAGTGCACTCTTGTCCATATTATGTCTAAACATTTCTCACCTTGTTCGGAATCCGATACAGCCATTGTGGCAGAGCAAACGATGAAAAGGTTGGGTCCCTGATCCATATCAAAACTTTTGCCCATAGAACGGAACTCAAAATAAGACCATCGCTGCTACCATCAAACTTATCATAACGCACAAGTTCCCCTTTGCGTAAGTTAATGGATAGCAAACATTGGTCACACTTGCTCCAAAAGTAGACTGACTTAGCATCAAAAGGGTTTATTGCCAATGGTATAAGATTGAAACCGTTCTCGCGGGCGATTTCATATACTAGTTGCCATTCTCCGCTCTTAAGCCTCCATACACTAAATTTTTCCTCTATACTCTCAGCATCTTTGGTTACGTTCATATACATGAGAAACCCTTGAGACCTTGTGCAAGCTCTTGTGAATTTTGGAACTTTTCCTAAATCAGGGAAAGGTGTAACAAGACATCGAATAGAACTTGTACCAGCAAAGTAGAAATCGATGGATACAACAACTTCATCATAGTTATTGTTTAGAGCAAGCCAGTGAAGATTCCCGTTCGAGCTAATGGAATTGTTATAATCCTGTCTCACAAAGGCGAAAGGATTGTGAACAGTTTCGAGACTCCACAAGCCAGTCTCAGATGAATATATCAGTAAACTTAAGCTCTCGGACTCTATCGATGGCCTTACATCGAAAAGGAGAACAATTTTGAAAACCTAAAGGACACCGTTTTCCTCAATTTGTGTAGCAATACCCAATGGACAGAAATTTTCCGTCGGCTCAAACCATGGAGGATCGGTTTCTACGCATTCATGTGAAACCGGATTAGCCACGTAGTAGGATACATTCTCGAAGAGAGACACTACACGGATCAAAACCAAACCAACATCAGTGTAAGCCACGACTCTTGCATGGCTGTAAATCTCCTGGTGGTTCACGAACTTGGTGGTAATGAAAGAGTAAAGGTAAGAGTTAAGAGATCGTTGAAGACCCCAAATCTCGCATCCGTAGTGAGCCAACACTTCTATCGAATCACTCTTGCTCATGAGCGACCATGAAGTAAAAAGCGAATTTTTATGGTGAGAAAGGAAAAGCTCGCGGAAATGCGAAGATTCGACGATTGATTTCCATTGCTTGCAAACCAATTTTGACGATGTGATGGTTTTTAGAGGTAACAGGACGAGTATAATAGCCCATATATCATTTGGCAAGGTGATATAACGTGAATTTGGACGTTCCTAACCACGAACTTAACGAGTTTTCAGAGTCTTTTGAGTTATTTTGAGTTGATATTTAGATCCATACTCGAAGATTTGGAACCACATGCGTTTGGGAAGAAGATTCAAGCATTTAGGCAAAAATCCAAGTTTTCTGAAGCTCGGACCGACCGGTCCACATAAGGGACCGGCCGGTCCCTACTTGGCGCTTGAAGACCGGCTCGAATGAAGATCGACCAAGCCTCTGAAAACAGGACCGACCGATCCACACCAGGGACCGGTCGGTCCACTTGAAGATTCAAAGATTTGAAGACTGAAGCCCCTGGAAACGGGACCGACGGGTCCACACCAAGGACCGGCCGGTCCAGGCTGATCACGTGAAGACATTTTAAGTTCTTGAAACGGGACCGACCGGCCCCGATTCCAGACCGACCGGTCCACTCCCCAGATTTTTAGGAAATTTTCCAGATTTCATTTTATCCTATATAAACCCGTAGGGTTCGTTTTTATGAGGATCCATCTCTTTTATCCACGTTTTTATTACTTTTGTTCAGACTTTTTCAGAGCTTAGACTTAGTTTTTAAGAGTTGTATTCAAGGAGAAGAATTCATCTACCATTCAGAGAAGATTTCTAAACCTTTTCTTATTTCTATTATATTGATTATGCTCTTTTCAATCATGGTTTTTGCTTATTCTTTAATCATGTCTGAGTAGTTCTTTAGTTAGGTTTTAGGGTTTTCGAGGGATTTCACAGATTAAACTAGACACAAATAGGTTGCTTATTAATTACCATCTTCATCACTTTTAGGCATAATGCTAGGATTGAACTGGCCACTTAATCTCTAGATCTTAGGTTGATACCCTTTCCGAAAGCTTGTGTATCTCTGGAACTATTGTTGATGAGCAATTAGTCTTTAGTCTCGAAAGTGAATTAAAGTCAATTGTGAACTGATCAAACCTGAACTATAATGCTTGTCTAGGATAGCCGTGACCAAATGGAAGTTTAGGCACTCGGATCTCTAGGGAAAGTAATTGTTATCACGGAAGTGGAGCAATTTATATCAGTGTTTGAGTTTAAGATGCATGCATATTAGAATCTGAATAGTTGTCTGGTTTATGAATGTGATTTCCTGAGAACTCCCTGATGCCTAACGTTTTTAGTAATCTGAATTTAAATCGTTTTTACTTGCAACCTTGTCTTTCAATTTGATAACATCACTTAAAACCGCTTTTTCCTGCTTAGCTTAATTCAATTTTCTATAATTAGTTGTGTAAACCTTGGTCTTTGTGGATTCGATCCCTAATATACTACTGCGTGCCTGTGCACTTGCAGTGTTATATTTCGGGTAAAACTCGAGCATATCAAGTTTTTGGCGCCGTTGCCAGGGACCAATTGTGTTTACCATCAGATTTTATTTGCGAATTTCGTCTAAGTACTTTACTAATTTATTTTTGTTTTTGTTTTTGTCTTTGGTTGTGCTTTCAGGTGTATGCAGAGGAGAAGTAATCGCACTGAACCTCTGACATCACTCTCAAACGAAGAACTAGCCAGAGTAGAAAGGGCTAACAGAGCTAAGAAGAACCTCTTGCCAGTTATGGAGGTAGTAGAACAAGCTGATAATGAGGGTCTTCAAGCTGCCTTGTTTGACCAGATAGAGCAGATTCGGGCTGCAACTGCTGCCAACGCGCAACTGGCGCAACAACAGATGCAACAGATGCAAGAGTAGTTTGCTAGGATGATGGCACAGCAGATGTCACCAGCAGGACAGAATCCTCCGCCGCAGAGAGGGATTGGAGAAGGGGACAATGTCTACACCTACTACCAGAACAGATCAGCCATTCGTGTCCCTGTGATTCAAACTTCGAGATTAAGACACAGCTGATCAATCTGGTAGAGAGACACGTGTTCCATGGGTTGGCTTCTGAGAATCCCATGGATCATATAGAGAATTTTGAAGAAGTCTGCGAGATGACCAAGGCTAATGGGGTACCAACTGATTACCTCAAGTGCAAGATGTTTAAGCACTCTCTCGCTGACAAAGCATTGAGGTGGCTCAAGTCACTTCCTCCACATTCTCTGAACGGCTGGGATGAAGCTAGAGCCGTCTTCCGGGACTACTTCTACACTAAGTCCAAGATAGCTCAGCTTAGAGGCAGGATCAGCAACTTTGCACAGAAAGGTGGAGAATTATTTACTGAGTCCTGGGATAGGTTCAAGGAGTACCGCAGAGAGTGCCCACACCATGGGTTTACTGAGGAGCAGATGCTCAGGACGTTCTATGATGGAATCACCTGGGAGTACAAGAACAGCCTCAATTCTTCTAGTAATGGTGACTTCATGACCCAGAGCATAGAAGGTGCCTACCAGTTGATAGATAATATGGCGCAGAGTTCCAGCAATCAATGTGCTCAGTATGATCGATCAAAGAGGATCTACAGCGTTGACACACCATCTGCAGCAGAGATAGGAGAGCTGATAGCTACTAAGATCAGGGACTTAATGCAAGGAAGCCATCAGGGCATCAGTATGGTCGGGAACGCTCCAGACGCAATCTGCTACTCAGAGGATGCTGCATAGGTTTCAGAGGATACTCAAGAGGTCAAGTATGTAGGTGGTCAAGGGATTGGGCAGAACAGAGGTTTCAACAACAACTACCGTAGCCACCCTAATCTATCCTACATGAGCACCAATATTGCAAATCCCCAGGATCAGGTCTATCCTCAGCAAGCTGCAGTCCCAGCTCAGACACCATTTGCCAGTTCATCAGGAACAACTCCTTCTGCTCAAGGATTGACAGGTAACAATGCTGGCTATTCAGAGGCAGTATGGACAGAGTTGAGGCTCCAGGTACCAAAATCAGAATCAATTCCAGCCTAGACAACAAGCTCCTCCACCTCCAGCCTCCAATCCCAACGATGAGCTCAAAGCTATGATGCAGCTTATGCTAGCTAATCAGCAGCAGAGTTCCAGCGCCATTTCAGACATCAATGGGTGACTAGAAGCTGTGACCACTCATTTAAAGATGTTGGACACTCAAGTGGTAAAGCAAGCAGAAGCTGTTAAGCGACAGCAAGGGACTCTTCCGGCTAAAGGAGAGCATAATCCAAAAAGGGAGTGTTATACCATTTCTGTATGGGAAAACGATTCTCCAGCAGATGTGGGACCGACCGATCCCACCATCAGACCGGTCGGTCCGGTGAACAGTCCTCCGATTCGCATTTATATCCCCAAGGAACCTTACCCTGTTGGTCCTAGGAAATCTCAGGAGGATTTGGAAGAAGCAGAATGCAGAGAAATGGTTAACAATCTGACAGTCAAGATCCCTCTGGTAACTGAGGAGTGTAGCGCTGTGTTACAGAACAGGACAGTGAGAAAGCTTGGAGATCCTAGTCGCTTTGAACTTTCAGTCCAGATCGACTTTACAGTTTTTCCTTGCTCACTCTGCGACTCAGGCTCTAGTGTTAACATCATACCATACTCCGTAGCAAAACGACTGGGCTTTAAAGATTTCAATCCTCCTAAATTTTCTTTAAAATTTTTTGATTGTTTTGTTAAACCTCCTATAGGTGTTCTTGAGGACGTACAGCTGCTAATTGGTGATGTTTTTGGCCCTGCAGATTTTGTGGTGCTTGACATGGCTGAAGAACCAGGAGATCCTCTCATCCTGGGAAGACCATTTCTCTAAACAGCTGGTGCAATGATTGATCTCAAGCATGGACGCATTGACCTCCAACTGGGAGATACTGAGATGACATTCGCAATGGACAAGCTACTGGAGAAGCATGTAACCGATGACCCACCTTTCTCGATTAAGGAACCAGATGATGTCGTTGATCAAGTCACAGAGGACCCAGCTCTTCCTAGTCAGTCTACCGCAGACAGAAACTTCTATCCAATAGGCATTGAGACTCCATACGAGCACATTGTTTCTTTCCAAGAGGGTGATGTGATCCCTCTTGATGATCCACCTGATCCACCCTGAAGGGCACACACGTCGAGCTAACGACGTTAAACAAAGCGCTTGGTGGGAGGCAACCCACCGGTAAGTTAGTTTTTCTTAATTTTTCTTTTTTATTTCATTTTATTATCTTTCTTTTAATAGTCTTTCCTTTGGATTTATTTTCACACCGGGTCGGTGTGAAGTAAGTCTGGGGGGAGTACTATTAGTACTAATTATGTTTTATTTTCTTATTTTCAGTTTTATATAAACCTTTGTGACATGAATGCAATTCTAGTACCACATGATGTTTGCTAACATTTTTTAAGATTAACAGTGATTGACCAAAGCAATGGGAAGATTAAAAACGCCCTAGGCGGATCAGTGTTACCAGAAGGCTCCCATCTCCTTGAAAGCTAACGCTGACACTCTTTACTTTGGTCTGTTTTCTTAACTCAGGAAATTCGAAATCGCATAAGAAGTATCAACCACGTTAGGAGTTCTATCCTTTTTAAAACACTATCCTCTCTTCAGGACTCCTAATGGCCAAGCTCACTTTTAGTCTGGTACCACACTCTTACCTTATCCATTCTTTCAAACCTCATGCATTCTATTGAAGACATTGACATGCACTCAAGCGCAAAAACTCCGGAGACGTAGTCCGGTCAGCCTATCATTCTAAAGACTTTCTGGTACAACTTTAAAAACTTTTTGTTTAGGATTTTTAACCCTTTATTTCCCTATCTATTTTTATTTTTCGTTCTTCATCACTTGTGCTTAGGAAAAAGGCTAGAACTAATCCCCAACTTGATTCAAAAAAAAAAAAAAAATTATTAAAAAGTAAAAAAGAAGTTGAAAGGGATTAGAATAAAGCCTCAGATTTTACATGCATATTTATAAGCACATTTCTATTTCTTATTCTTAGCATTAGTTCTTTAGATAAGCAGAAAGTTTTCATCTAAATAAAGAAAAAGGTCTTAAGTTTGAAAAGTTGTGCATCATCTTTGGATTTAGTTCTCTTGGGATTTTGCGCCATGACTTGCATTCGGCCGCGACTGAGGTTAACCTAAACACTTTCACACCACCAATAAATAGCCCAAATCTTTAACCCTTATGCGACAGACATTTTCCCTTTGGGAAGATTTCTGGACCCTCGTGTAGAGTCGCTGAGACATAGGAACATGAAGTACCATCTTGGTTTTTGATTTGTTTATGAGTTTTCAGGGTTGTTAGTATTACATTTGTGGGGTCCTAAAGGATTGCATTCAGCTCACGAAGGTTAGTTTGGTTTTTACAACGGCGTTTGTCTACATGATGAATCACAAAAAGCTTGGAAGTTGTAATGTTAGTATGATTCAATTTGTTATGATAAACTTTCAATCGGTTGAAACCAATTTCGGTTCAGCTTTTTGTGAAAATTTCATGGTTTCGAATAAACTCAATTAGTTCAGCTCTCCAAATTAAACCCTACACATTAAGATGAATTGTTAATCATCCTATGATAACAATTTGTAAGCTTTTCTGTTAATGATATCAGTTTTTTTAATGAATAATATTCATACAAATTACGCTTTTCCATTTAACAAATCTATAAACAACATCACGAGATTACTGTTAATGAAATCCTTGGTGTGGACCGGTCGGTCCCGTTTCCAGGGGCTTCGGTCTTCAAATCTTCGAATCTTCAAGTGGACCGGTCGGTCCCGTTTCCAGAGGCTTGGTCGATCTTCATTCGAGCCGGTCTTCAAGCACCAAGTAGGGACCGGCCGGTCCCTTATGTGGACTGGTCGGTCCGAGCTTCAGAAAACTCGGGTTTTCGTCTAAATGCTTGAATCTCCTTCCCAAACGCATGTGGTTCCAAATCTTCGAGTATGGATCTAAATATCAACTCAAAACAACTCAAAAGACTCTGAAAACTCGTTAAGTTTGTGGTTAGGAACCTCCAAATTCACGTTATATCACAAGGAAACCATCTTCTTTCTCGGTGTTCTGACACAATGTACTTAGGTGAACTATATATACACAACAAGTATGAGAAATGAAAATAGAAAAAAATCTTGAATGGATATAAAAAAATCTATTATCTTATCTTAGGAGGATTCTTTTCCTAAAACTTAACTTAAAAGCTTAAAAATTAAAACGACAAATAATATGAAAGACTAATTGATATATCGTTTAGTTATTTATTTTTTCAATTCATTCATTAAATAAAAGTTTCTTTTTTTTGCCATAGTGGACCACAACAGACCGGCCAATATCTTTTCATTTCCACATTTGTATCAAAACAGACTCAATCGAGAATGACATAAGAGTTCAGTTACATTGTATTAAATTATCACATACTAATTTAGGAGGTTTATTCCATCTTTTTTTTTGTGCTAATTTGTCAATTAAGTTGTTGGCCTTTTTTGCTATTTTCATAACCCAAATTGTTAGATAGCACAAATTGGCCAAAGAACAGTAACTAGTTAGAAATTATCAGAAACCTCTCGCATAGAAGTGGTTTGAGGTTTTGTAAATGGTACGTATGATTTGAGTCAGTTGACTGGTATGTATATTTGATTGTGATGGAGCAGTGGTTTCTTTTTTTCCAAATCAGTATAGATTCGACTCATCTAGGCCTAAATCGACTGATATTTCACCGATGCATTATCTCTCCCAATAAAATTCTTGTAACTATGATAGTACTTTTATATGTGGGTACATATTAAGCTGACAAAACCATTAATTCACACATAAGCATCACGATCTCTTATATCTTTTCGTCAACAATATTTGCTTGGAAAACCGAAAGAACTTATATTCCATGAAAATGAGAGTACGAGTTTGGCGTTTGTCTACATGATGAATCACAAAAAGCTTGGAAGTTGTAATGTTAGTATGATTCAGTTTGTTATGATAAACTTTCAATCGGTTGAAACCAATTTCGGTTCAGCTTTTTGTGAAAATTTCATGGTCTCGAATAAACTCAATTAGTTCAGCTCTCCAAATTAAACCCTACACATTAAGATGAATTGTTAATCATCCTATGATAACAATTTGTAAGCTTTTCTGTTAATGATATCAGTTTTTTTAATGAATAATATTCATACAAATTACGCTTCTCCATTTAACAAATCTATAAACAACATCACGAGATTATTGTTAATGAAATCAGTTTTTTTTTTACTGAATAATAAACATACAAATTACGCATCTCCATTTAACTAATTTCCACAAAAGATTAAAATGTTTGGTTTCCATTGTTATGAATGTTTCAAACTCGCTGTTCGAATGTAAAATCTGTGTGTCTGCAGTAAAAAAAAACTCATGAAATATGAAATTGAGCTACCTTAAGCCCATAACACGAAAAAATGAAATAGGAGGTCTTTTCACCCCTAATACACAAAAATTCAAAAGACAAATTGACAAAACACAGAAATTAAATTAATCCTATGAAACTGAGCTTCTTTAGAAACACTAATACACTGTACACAACGATTCATAGAGAATAAACCGTAAAAAGTGTAAAATTTGGGTCAAAACCGCACGAAATAAATTACTAAAAGATACGGTCAGTGCTCATATTCTATGGGTGTAATGTATGTCTATCAAGACAATGGCTTTCAGCACGAGGAATTACTTTTACAATCATAGCACCAAAACCAATTCACTTTTAAAATTTGAAGTATTCTCTAAATAAAAATATAAAAAAAGGCTCAGAGTTTTGCATAATGTGCTCAAAGAAGAGTTTATCACCCTTCTCATACAAGAGGTGTCAGAAATTAAGCTGTAATCATCATTGCCAAAATATCAATCATAAAAAAACAAAATCGAATTGAAGAAATTGGGCTAGTGCTCATATTCTATGGGTGTAATGTGAGTCTATCAAGCCATTGGCTTTCAGTACGAGGAATTACTTTTACAATCATCGCAACTATACCCAAATTCAAATCCAAATTCATCTTCACTAAAAACAGAACAAAATTATAAATCAATGAATTAAGAAATAGAGAAGGCTCAGAGTTTTGCATGATATGCTCAACGAAGAGTTTTTAAGCTCTTCTCATACAAGAGGTGTCAGAAGTATTAAGCATTATTCATCCTCGCCAAAAAAAACCATCAAAAACACAAATCGGTGACAAAACAAAAAACTCACACAGATCTAAAATCGAAAACAAATATACGAAAAAGAAAACCTATAAGCGGCGGATATAAAAATCTAGGGTTTTTGTTTCAGTCAATGATGGAGAAGAAGATGAACCACGAACCCTATTTATAGCTACGTAATGGGCTTTTTCAAGAAAAGGCCCATTAATGACCCTCTCTCTCATTTAGCGGCTTACGTTCTTAGGTTATTTGCAAAAAATCAAAAGCCCATTGGGCCTAATAATGAAAATACTACATAACATAAAAGGTTTCAGGTTCTCAAAAGCTTACAATCTTCAACTACTAATTAAAAAAAAAAAACCTAATTAATTAAGATGAAGGAACAATTATCTTCATTACCTTGTCCAACAAGTTTCTAGATTCATCTTCAAGCTTAACCTTCAATTCTTCTGTAATCTTTCCCTCTGATTGATCCAGCAATGATCTTATCTCCTCTAGCTCCTCTTTCAAACACTCGATTTCCCTTACGCCATTTCCAGTTTCGGTTTCATTCTTCTCATTAGGGTTTTCGTATGTTTTCATCAAATCATCTTTTGAAGGCAGAGTAGAACCAAGATCACTTGTAGTAAACAGCTCAACACCTGAAAACTGCATCGCACTCTTATAAATCTTGTTATTGTCCCCATTACGGTATGTAAAGCTTCGATAAACGGATACAAACTCCTTTATTGTATCACTCGAGCTACTATAGTCTTGCGTACCAAGAGCAATTGCGCGGATTAAATCCAGCATTTCCTCTGGTCTAGTAGACCCCAATCTCGTAAAATCAACGGCTTTTTCAGATTCTGTTTTGCTCTTTCTCGCTCTCGGACTAAAATCTGTTAAGTACTCAGGAGAAAGATACTTACTTTTCCTCCTCTCTCTTTTACCTGTTTGTAAAATGGTCTCACCATTTTCATTATTACTTTCAACACTTTGAGAAATTACATCAACCTTGACCCTTTTGCTGAGTGAACCAGAATCTTCTAAATGGTTCGAGTCATTTGACTCTTCTCTCTTTTCAATCCCATCATCATCTAAACCCCTTTTGTTCTTCCTCTTCCTCGGCGACAAAACCATTTCTTGATTCTTCCCATTAGTAGAACCTGTTGTTGCTACATCACAACTACATTTTCTCTTTTTACTAGCAAACCCTGAACACTTTTTTAATGATGATAACTTAAAACTAAGTGAATCTTCGTCGTCTTTGTGTTCAAGTCCTATGATGTATCCATACTCGTCGTATTTAGCTAAATCGAATCTTCCTTTAGACCGATGAAAAGCCGATATTTTCCTTTTCAAAACCTCAATCTCTAACAAATCATCACTAAAACTAACAGTCTTTGCAAGGCTTTTAACATCTTCAAGAACTATACCAGGTTTTTCAAGAACCAAAGATAACACAATCTCTCTTAATCTAACATCAGGGACCAAAACTCCTTCCTTAATCCCAGAATTCACAACTAAATAAGGACTAACCAGAGATTCTTCATCATCACAAACCAAAAACCGCTCAACACGATCACCGATCTCTCTTACAGCTACTTTCACAGCTCGAGAATCGCTAATCTTCGAAAACTCTTTGAAATTCGCAAGAAACGGTTTCAACTGCGACGGACTATACCAATCGAACTCCTCATTTCCGAAATACGCCACGAGCAATTTACCATTCTCCATTTTCTTTAAAGCCAAATCTGAAGCATATGAAGAATCATAAATCTTCCCAGGCAAGTATTGATGAGAATTGACTTCTTTAACCCACACAAAATCTCCAACATGAAACACATTCTCTTCTTCTTCTTGCTCCATACTCAGCAACGAAGAAGCTTCTTCACTCATTACACAATCTTCCATTGGACCAGAGTCGTTAACAATCTCCATTAACTTTTCATCAACCAAATTAGCTCCTTGTCCGTTTTCAGAAACCCTAGAATTGGTCGTTACGAAATGTCCCACCTTTTCTCACAAGACAACCTAGACTACAACAAAAGCAAACCAAACATACCTAAGTAACTTCAAACAAACAAACAAAAAGGGAGGGTTTTTTTCTGAAGAGAAAACACACAAATTGTACACATTAGGAAGAATCAAGAAAAGGGTTTTAATTACCTGAAGAACTTTCGATATGGAGCAGCGAATCTCGAAACACCTTCTTCTTCGTTTTCCTGCGGGCGCAAAGTTTTGTTTTTCCCTCGAGAAAAAAGGTTAAATTTTTAATTTTGTGATTAATACTTTTGATTTGCTTTTCAATGTTCTTATTTTGTAGCTTTATGCCGTACGTTATAAACTTAACATTTTTGGTCTTAACTCTCTATATTTATTTCCAGATCCGATTTTTGCGTTTAGATATTGATCAAGCTTATACTTTTACTTAACCCATAAACAAAAGTGTCTGTGTGTGTTTCAGCTAGGCATTTCAACAAACACCTTATGTGCACAGCTAACGAAGTAGGCATCAATGGACAACAAGAAAACCAAATTGATTCAAATTACAATAATTTCTTAAAGCTGAATCGAACAATTCCAGACGCAAACTATACTAACAACACAAATTCTGAGAAAAAAAACACATTTTTTAAAACTTCCGATTATTGAAAACTTAAGCAATGGAAACCTTAGCACCAGCTTCTTCAAGCGTCTTCTTAGCTTCTTCAGCTTCATCTTTAGTCACACCTTCCTTAAACTTCTTCGGCAATCCTTCAATAAGCTCCTTAGCCTCCTTCAAAGCCAAGCTAGTCAAAGCCCTAACCGCTTTAATCACAGCAATACGAGAACTACTTGGCACTTCGTTGATAACAACATCGAACTCCGTCTGTTCCTCCACCACAGCCGCCGCACCACCACCGTCCGCCGGAGAAGCCGCCGCCGCAGCGGGAGCTAAAGAGAGCGGCGAGACTCCGAACTTTTCCTGAAGGTAATCGACGAGGACTCGTGCTTCCGCGAGGGTTAAGGAAGAGATTTCAGATCCGATCTTCTCGATTTTCTCCGGCGCTTCCACGGCGGCGATGGGACGGAGGTGGGTTGCACGGTGGGTCAATGTGGAAGAAGATGAACCGATTCGAGACGGGAATTCGATTGCGACGGGACGAGAAGGGAAGCCATGAGAGGAAGCGAGAGATGGGTATGAAGAGGAACGGATTGTGGTTGCGATTGAAAGAACTTGGGAAGTGGCTGCCATTTTCACTCTCTGGTTTACTCTTACTCTCAGGATTTGATTTTGTGTGACTAGACGAGAGAACTTGGGAAGAAGATGAGAAGTTGAGGATAAGGGGTAATTTGGAGAATTTACAAAATGTACGTAAAGATATAAAAATATTATAAAAAGGGGGCGTTCCGAGAATCGAACTCGGGACCTCTCGCACCCAAAGCGAGAATCATACCACTAGACCAAACGCCCTCTTTAATGTAATTGCTTTGACAGAATTCTCTACTTTTCTGGAATTTATGTTTTGGCAAAAATGTGTACAATGAAACAATATTTGGTTCAAGATAGTCATATAGATCAGTGTATACCAATTTTACATCTGGGTAGTCTACTAATGTTGATGGGCACTAGGCCATGTCACCTTTACTAGATTCTAAGTAACTCTCTTACTTATTTTATTTAACAAAGAGGGTTGGTGATTGAAACCTACTTTACTAAACTATTTTTATTTTTGGTCAAGACCTACTTTATTAAACTTTGTTTTAAGTAAAAATCTTGGAAATAAAGCAATGAAAACTAAAAAGTATGGAAGTGTGTAGAGAATTTGTAAGTGTTCTATTACTCAAAATTTGTGTTGTCTTTTATAAAAGTTTGTTTCTTATATATATACAAAGATTAGATAAAAGATTATCAAAGTAAAAAGGTAATGCGTCTTCGGTATTGTGATTGTGGATCTGAGTAATCTTAACGCTTTTTTCTTTTGGTGATATTGAGTGTTGAGACAATCAGACTTAGATTTGCTGGACTTGAGTGAAGTTGTTGTAATTGATAACTTCGTCTTGATAGGTGATTTTGTCTTAAACGAGTGATGGTAGTCTTGAAACTTCAGAGTGTTGAGAATTTTTTTTTGTCTTGAGATAAATAATGTGCGTCTATTGTCTTGAGGTAAATAAAATCCTTGATAAAAGAGTTTCTTCCTTGGTTTTTTTCTTTTTCGTTTTTATTTACATATTTTTAGTTTTTGAATGGATCTTGGAGTAATTTTCCACCATTCATTTTGCGTTTTGGCTTCTTAAGTGATCTCGTATTTGTTAGAGGATATATGTATAGCAATGGCTACCAAATGTCAACTCCGTTTGGACTAGACGGTTTTGGTTTTGGTTCTGGGATGGTGATAGCTCAAAATACTATAAGTTCTTAACAGAATAACGGTCTAAAATGTATTTAAAGTCTCCATAAGATTTACATGTACATACTTTATAAAAAAGGTTTTGTAAGGTACTCTCATGTGATACTAGTTTTGTCCGGACAAACCAATTATCTGCCCGGAAAAACCAACTACCGGTTCCGGATCGGGTTTCACATCTTTGGTATGTGATAACTAGGGGTGATATTTTATGAAAAGTAAAACTAAGATTATCATGTGCTCCAATGACCCGGTCTAACAGTTTTGGGATATTATTATCGGTAACATATTTCCGATCGGACGGATGATCAAGGTGATCGAAGAGAGTGTTGTTGCATAATGGCATTTGAGAAATAGACGCTCACTTCAAATTTCGTCTCATTTCCTATTCTCAGCTAGGCATTTCAACAAACACGTTACGAACAAAGCTAACGAAGCGACACGAAAATAGCTAAACCAGTTCTTGGAAACCAAATTCATTCAAATTACAACAATTTCTCAAAAGCTGAATCAACAATTCCATAACGCAATCTATACTAAACAACAACAACAACAAAAAGATCCATAAAATTAAAACTGATTAAGCAATGGAAACCTTAGCACCAGCTTCTTCGAGAGTCTTCTTAGCTTCTTCAGCTTCATCTTTCGTCACACCTTCCTTAAACTTCTTCGGTAATCCTTCAATAAGCTCCTTAGCCTCCTTTAACGCCAAACTAGTCAAAGCCCTAACCGCTTTAATCACTGCAATACGAGAACTACTTGGCACTTCGTTGATAACAACATCGAATTCCGTCTGCTCTTCCACCACAGCCGCCGCACCACCACCGTCCGCCGGAGCTGCAACCGCCGCAGCGGGAGCTAAAGAGAGCGGCGAGACCCCGAACTTATCCTGAAGGTAATCGACGAGTACGCGAGCTTCAGCGAGAGTCAGAGACGAAATCTCAGATCCGATCTTCTCGATTTTCTCCGGCGCTTCCACGGCGGCGATGGGGCGGAGGTGAGTTGCACGGTGGGTCAATGTGGAAGAAGATGAACCAAATCGAGACGGGAATTCGATTGCGACGGGACGAGAAGGGAAGCCATGAGAGGAAGCTGGAGAGGCAAAAGCTGAGGAACGGATTGTGGTTGCAATGGAGAGTGTTGTTGATGCCATTTTTTTCTCTCTTTGGCTTCTTCGGATTTGGTTTCTGCGTCTCTCTGAGTTTAATCGCACGAGAGACGAAGAAGAAGAAGAAGAAGAAGAAGAAGATGAGGATAGAAAAATAGAGGATAAGGGGTATTTTGGTCAATTAAAAAATGGCGTACGCTTGCTATCATCCGCCTATAAAAAATGGGGCGTTCCGAGAATCGAACTCGGGACCTCTCGCACCCAAAGCGAGAATCATACCACTAGACCAAACGCCCTTAATGTGTCAATTGGTCTAATCAATGTAATATTTGAACTAGTATTAATCACGAGATTATCAACATAAGAAGTGGCTTTAAGACTATGAGAGTTTGTGTATTTGAAAAGAAGCATATTATAATTTTTACCAATGTAATCACATTAAGTAGTATTTTTTCGAGTCTCCCTTTCTATATATTCCCACCAATGCTACAAACAACAGCAAATTTCCATTCCCAATGAATCCAAAAACCCCATTTTATAACACTCGGGTTGCGGTTTTCACCATCTACGGCGATTTCTACCATACCAAAACGCAAACGCAGCCACAGATGCGGCAACGACAACGCCAGTCGCCGCGTGCCATATGTGCAAAGGTTTCTCCATCACCAATACTCCTGAAGACTGCCCCACCATCTCAGAACTCGGAACTTCTTCAACTTCCGTAACTTTCTGCTGACTCAATACGGTCTGAGCAAACCCAAGTCCTTCTCTTTCCAATTCTGCCAAATCACTCACGGCTGCTTTTAGTTGTGTCGCCTTCGAGATAGTTTCATAGTCTTCTTTACTCCCTCCTTCAAGAAACGACCCAACAAGGTGACCCTTTTTAACCCAATACGCTCCAAACGATTTCCCGTCTTCAAACTCCCCAAAGTGCACAACTTCACCTACAGGGTCTCCATAGAATTGCCACGAGAAGGCGAAGACCCTTGAGTAGAAAAACGGCAAGTAGTCAAATTCTCCTGTCTTTTCTGGCTCCATGATGGCTGAAACTGCGTGCCGTGCAGATTTCCTAGCCGAGTCAACGTGCTCAAGCCTCCTCATTTCGCCAAATATTTTCACTGGAAATGTAGCTACATCGCCTATTGCATAGACCGTGGGGTCACTTGACTGCATTTTGCTGTTCACTTTTATCCCTCCTTTCTCTATTGTTAATTGTCCTTCAAACAAGCTTGTGTTTGGTCGTATTCCGATTCCAACCACGACCAAATCTGCTGGTAACTGGTTCCCGTCTTTGAGATTAACCGCCGTGACCTGCAAATCAAAATCCCAAAAAGCTCATATAACAATGCTCAAGATTTCATAGTTTCATTGTTGGACCAGGAGGATCTATTGTTTTATTCATAGATACCAGTCATCTTTCAAGTTGAAACTCAAGTTAAAATAGGATCTAACCTTTTTATCTGAGTCAAACTCAAATGATGTCAAAACCGTTCCTTTTACGAATTTCACTCCTTTAGCCCTGTAGTAATCTTCATACAAATTTGCAATCTTAGGTGTAAACAGACGCGCCACTGTCACGAAAAACTGAACAAGGTCAAGACAAATACCCAAGCTTTCTCTTTTACACGTAAGCTGAGTAATAATCGATAAAACTTACTGCAGTGAGCCTCTGGAAAAACCATCGTCACATTGATTTTGTTGATCACTAAAGATGCAGCACACTCCATGCCGATATAGCCACCTCCAATAACAACAGCATTCCCATTGGAGCATGATTGAATTGCAGTGGCAAGCCTATTTGCATCGGCCAGATCTCTCAAGTAACAAATATTTTCAACATCTGATCCTTCCACCCCAAATTCTTCGAGCTTTAATGCCTGCATATGACAAGAATAAGGCCACGTCTTTAGCAGTTCAAAGTGCTAAGCTTTAAAACAGTACAAATTCCTTTAACAATGTTCAGGAGTGTTCAGCATCTAACAGATGTTCCAGTAATACAAAACCACTGTCTTACCATTAACAATACAAGATTGTAAAATCTCAAGGACGATGATACGATAATGGCATTTTATAACCTGCACACTCTTACTTTGGAAAAACGAAATCATATATAATGTTGTGCAATCCATACCCTGGCACCTGTTGCAATGATCAAGAAATTGTAGCTTATAGTCTCTCCGGTGCTCGATAAAAGAGTCTTTCTCCTCACATCAACGGACTTCACACGAGTTCCAAGGACCAATTCAATTCCTGACAAAAGTATTTCACAAAACTGTCAGAAACTAATCTCATAGTCATAGCCCAAGTAAAGTACTAACTTTCTCAAAATCAAAACTGCAAATGTACTTACCATGTTCCTTGTACCATTTAGGAGTGAGCTTCTCATCATTAGCTCCAACACAAGTGTGGAAAGAAGGAAGCCGTGCAGGAGCTGCAGAATAAAAACGTGATTAATCCTTACACAGCTTAATAAGTGATATATAACCATACATCTTAGCTTCTCCTAACTCCAAAATGCAGAAACTGCAAGGTACACGATTTCTCTTACCTTCTGGCAGCAAGAAACCTTTGCTTAACGCAGGCCTCTCATACGGTGCAACCTAGAAGCAAATACGGAAGCTAATTACTAACAAGGCGAAAGAAAGATCTCTTTGGAAGAATTTCTGTTACATTGAATCAAGAACTCTTTGGAACTTATCCATCAACAATATCCAGAGATGGTAAAACTTCATACATCTAACAATGGATTCTTGTGCTATGAGACTGGACAATACTTTATATATCTAGTCCATGTATTGGTTCTTGAAAGTACTCTAACTTCACCAAATGCCCCAATATAACACAAATATTTCACCATATAAAGCAGAATTCCAATTGAAACTCCATATACATAATTTCAAAAATCTTGAACAAAACATATTTCACCATATCTGTAAGGAAATCTTGGACAAACCTAATCAAATTTCAATCTAAAAATACTCGTAAAACAATCAAATCCAGAAAGTGGGGAAAAAGAAACCTATGAATCAAACACTAAGAATTCCAAAACTACCGATAGTAAAATCAACTATAGAGTCACTGAAAATCTGAGTGCAAATTTTTCAGGTGAGAAAGCTGATAAGGAGAATCAAAGCGTAGATAATCTCTTATCTGTATCAAACGATGATGAAATTCAAATCGAATCGTGAGAGAAAGAGAAAGAGATTTGGAGTGATTACGGGTTCTTCGGAAATGATGCAGAGTTCGCCATCGGAGACGCCTCTTCTGGTGAATTCAAGAGCTGCGTAACCAGCAGCAACACCACCTCCGAGAATTACATACACGAACGCTCTTCCCATGGCGCTTATTACTTTCTCGAGAAAATCCTAAACATGGCAAAAATCAAAATATGTATTTCGTTTTTAAAATTTTCCCGAGAAAATATTTTTCCACAGAAACAAACAATTTCTGTTATCGGATGGATCTTTTTCCTCCACCAGTGAATGATATTCGACGATTGTAATTGTTCATTTACGATTATACCCTTCTTTGACTTCATTAATAACGAATAGTGGAGATTAAGTTGTAGAAAGGATAACATTAGATCTTGACCGTCCATTTTAGAAACAGTTGGACCCAGCTTAGCTCTTTGCTTGCACGACTTGCTTCGCCCATCATCATTGGTAAAATGACGTTTTAAGTGAAATCTGCGTTTGGTGATATATTAAATCGTTGTTGAACGAATCTGTTGAATAAAATTACCAAACTAATTAAGCATATGTTTAACGGATTTATACGGATACACACTTTCACGTTCCTTTTTAACCACATGTTTAGATTATAGTAAAACTTTATAATTAGTCAAACAACCTAAATAATATAATGATTTTTTTAGAGCTATTAAACAGATAATTCATTTCCTAGAAATAAATATCTTATATCGGCATTCAGAAAATATCTTAAGTAATATATAAAAAAAAATACGAATTAACCAATCATTTTTTTAAGTTGTCAAAAACCGCCGAATTCCATAATCGTCCATGATCCAAATTAATCGTTCATTGCTAATTAGTTTTTAGTTTAAAACATATAAATATAACATGACATCAGAGTCCAATTCTCGATGATCCTTTCAATTATGAATCGATTTGATTTAAAATTGGTTTCGTCGATCCATTTTCAAATATATCAAGATCAGTGTTATTTTAGGTGTGTGTTTCGTCGAAAACCGATTATCCGATGCTAAACTAAAAGAAAAAGAACATTTATATTTTCTTCTCTTGGAGTTTTGGGGATGTCTTTTTTTTCTTTTTCTTTTCCTTTTGTCGTCCGATTTGAGGTTAAGTGTCAGCTGAACAAATTGTAGATGTTACAAAAAAAAGACTTCTGTTTCATAGAACAAATTGTAAACATGATATTCTAGTAGTTTTTTATTTGTTCTATAAAAGATGATGTTCTAATTTTTTTATTAGTTAATATTAATAAATCACAAATTTCAAAGAGTATTAAATAAAAATATTTCAATACTATTGGTTTATAGTATAAAAAAGTAATTTTGTGAGAAAATTAATATATTTATTATTAAATATTAATTGTTTTTTAATAAGTGTGAAAATAGTAAAACATGAAATGTTTTGTGGAACAGAATGAATATATTTTAAGTTATAGTTGGCCACGTTCAAGATCATGAAGTGGTTGGTATTGGGAAGTGTGGTCGAGATGAGGATGATGGGATGATGTCCCAATAATAAATCCAAAACGTTGAACATTTGAATAATTTATGTGTAACTAGACAAAACTATGCTTTTTATCGTAGACCTGTTGTTGAAATTTAGGCTCCATATATCTGCCAAGTGGCTCATACAGTTCATAGTCTTCTTTTTATATCTATATTATAAGTACATGAAATGGTATATAATGGTATCACACGTGTCTTAAATAAACAAATACCATACCTTATCGTACTTTGAATTTCTTGATATCAAATACATTTGATGTATGGTGGAAAGAGAAACACGTTTAAGTAAAGTCTAGGCTTTCATTGGAGTGGGGTGCTATTATTTTGTGATAAATAGGGCTTAAGAGACAAAAACTAAACAGAATTACTCCGATTACATAAACTGAACCGGGCCTGCCATTTGGGTTCATTTACCACTATACAATATAGTCTTCGCTCACATGTAAGCCGAACAAATAAAATACAGCAGTGTGGTGATAATTAGTGTTTTAAACGTACATTATTTCCCAATATATCGTATTATTGTCTTCATTTTCATCATCGACATTAAGTATAGTAATCACAATTTGTTCTAAATTTTGAACTTATAAACATGGATCTTTTTTAGATAGTATACTATGCTATTAACATCAACCCTACCTGAGATATTTAATCATAAATAAAATTTTATGCATGTCATTTTTAAAAGTGGATTTACTTAAATTATTTTATATAAACAAAATTTGTATCAAACAATTACAAAACTTTTAAGTGATTTCAGATAAGAAATTTTATTTTCCATGTCAGATTACGATAGTTCATGAAAACAGTGCACGAAACATGAGTTCATGTATCAGAAACTTAGCATACATGCTTACAAAGGTGATTTCATATCATAAATTGGGCAAGCTTTAGCTTTGCTCAAGATAGATATGTGTTAAGGAAATGGCTATGGTTGACGGTGCAAGGGACAAAATCAGGAGTGTTGGCTCAAGGTGGAGATTGTTAATTGAAGGTGACATGCAATACTTGTATTTTAGCTTGAACCAAATTGGTCTTAGTTCATTGTTACATGAATCTATTTGGAGATAACCAGGATTGGTTATTGTAGTTGGTCGGTTTAAGTGTACCGGTTTGTTACTTGAGGAGTTTTAAAAGGTAGAAGTCTTTTTTTTTTTATCATTTTCTTAAATATAAATGATCCAATCATTGACCCTCGTTTAACAAATTACTCGATAGTAATTAAAATCTTCTTAGATAGTTGACCCCACTTCGCATTAACTGAATAAAGCTAAAAGATGTATGTCAAACTCATCAAGACGGGAAGAAGATGGTTTGTGCTATATATAGAAAGTACAGCTAAGGCATAAGGCTAGAGAAATGCCACAAGCAAAGAGATCAAGAAAGAAAGATAAAAAAAAACCCAATTCTTTCACGTTTATTTAGTTATAAATTGCTAACCACTTGTATGTTTGTGACCGACCTGCCATGTGATTTTTACTTTATAATTCACATGGCAAGTCGACAATTCCCACATGATAAAAACGTTGGCCTAATAAAATTAATAAACATGTGGCCCAATTCCATATCCATTTCCAATTCAAAACTTTAGCTTCAATGCGTCACTAGTTGTTGATATAAAATCTAAGAATGAGGTGAGTCATTTCCTTATCTTCCACATCAAGAAGTATAAAAGCTGATGTGGTATGGAATCTGGATATAATATGGATACTATATATATTGTTCTCCTGTAGTTTCAAGATAGAATTTTGAGAAAAATTAAAGTTAAGATTGATATGAGATTGATATTTGATCCTATAGTGAGTATCAGTCGACATAAATGAGAATTTTATTTATATTTTAATAAGCCATGTCAAAAATCTTACATAATAACAAACACGTAATATAATATATAGTATCTACCATATGTCCTACTACATTCATTACCAACTAGCTTTTTCAATACGAACTTAACAACTGAGGATCAAAACACTTATGTTATATGCTCATAAACTCGACCATTGTGTAGTCTATTTATATGACATCGGAAACAATACCATATTCAATCTTGTAAATTTATTTATGCAATAATAAAACACCTCAGCACTCGAATCGTTTTATATATTATGTAATAAGTGATCACTTGAGGGATATATGTCTCGCACACTTGTCCTTTTTCTAGAAAATTATTCGTTTAAAACGTTAACAGCATAATATTTAGATTTTAATGGCAATATTTTACAAAGCGGAATGAACAATCTAACCATATATAATTTCATGGGTTAATTTGTTTACTAACCAAAAATAATAACTAACCAAAATTCCAAGTATAATAGTTATGATTTTCCCACATAGTACGTTTTGGTTAGTTATAAAGTGATTTTTTTTAGCTTATACTAGCCAATTTTTCTAATTTCAATGTGTATTTTTCTATAACCGGATGTTTTAGACCAAAATACACCATAACCTCTAGATTGTGTGACAATGAAACTTTTCTCATTCAAAAAGATCACATATTAATTTTTTTTTTTAAAAGATCACATCTTTCAACCATGACTGAATTCAAATTAGTCTAAAAAATAGTATTAGACTGTAGAGATTACCTTTCATTGTATCACTCTTTTTTCCTGCAATAAATTCCACATAGCTATTTCAAAATCCAGTAAAAAAAATATAAAAAACCATCTAATTTAGAAAAACAATAATTGGATTTTTGGTTTTTCTTAGTTATTCCTATTCTAGCCAATGCATAGAGAAGAAGAAGTGGAGCTTGGAATTATCCTCTACACATGCTTCATTTAGACAAAGTGTGTCGTTGGCTAATGACTTAAAGTTAAAAAGTTCGGTAAACCTTTAATGCTTTTGCCGTCTTGCTATAGTGCTTAACACTTCCAAACCTAACATCATGTCCCAATTTCCAATTATTCCACCCGAATTATACAAATAATAATTAACACATCTATTTATGCAAAATTGATGTGAAAATATGTCAAATAGTCGACTCTTGTTGGCCTTATTATCATATCAATCTATATAATTGCGGCTCAATTAGTCATCACGTTCCTAGCTCATAAATTTTATCTCGTGTTGGGTTTTTATTTAAGATTTTGAAGTATGGATAGAAGTGAACCATTATATAAATAAATTGTTACTTTTATTTAAATATGTCGATATCTTCGTATAAAAGGATGTGGTTTTGCTTCGTGAAGTTAGGCTCACGTCGAGTTCTACATGTTGAATGGCGATGCCCAAAAATGGATAAAAATTGTTGAATAAAGGCTACGAGAACTGTACCGAAAGTTTTCTATTTTTAGACTCCATATGATACGTGTCCTATTACGATTGGTAAGATTAGGTTCGATATGCTTCATGATGTGTTGTACGTCATGTGATATGTACACACATCGATTCACATGTATATGTATACACAAACCTAACTCATTTGTGTATGTCTTTGCATGCTGCATCTATATATTTGTGATCGAAAAATCAAGGTGCTTCTTGATTTCACCTTACGTACACTTAAAAATGATTGCTTTTTTTTCTTTATTTATATTTTTGACGTCTTGCTCTATTTTAACATTACACAAAATTTTATCGTACCCTATATTATTCGTATGATTATGTTAAGTATAGATTCAAATGTGGTAATTTCAATTGTTTAATGGATTTAGTTGTTGTATTGGTCGAGTATGACGTTAGATATCCGGATAAAGGCTTTTTGTTTACTAGAAGTCTAGATCCACCACATGTATTATTATCGTTTTGAAATTCGAAGAATAACTATCTTTTAATAAGTTAAAAGAAAAGTACTACATGTTACAAGTTGGTGCACTAAGTTCACTGTCACACAAATGATTAGATTACACATACAACCATTACTTTTACGGATATTACTTGATTTCGGATTTCTCAGATTGATCAGAGTTATTCCCCGCTTTATAAAAATTGATGTTTTGGTAGTTTTATGTTAATTGTAAAGATACTTTTAAACTCACTTTTATATAATTTAACTAAATATATACTTAAAAATAAGAAATGGATTGGTAAAATAAACATATTGAATTTCTTATACTATGTGTAAACATCAAGAGTATAAGATGGAGAAAATAACAAACATTATATGTACCATGAATTAAGCATAAGTAAAAACTAATCGTGTTCTCATATATATACATGACACAACATTCCTGAGACAATCTTTGTTTATTATACAAAGATATCCGAAAAAGAAATTATCCCCTCAACATGAGTTTTATTTATGTATAACATCAAACGAGTTCAATAAAGTTCGAAATATAAAAAAGGATTTCAGATAAACAATATTATATATTAATTATATCCCCAAACCCCTAACAACGAGGCAAAAATATACATGTCACGTACTAATCATAGTACTCCTAAAAATATCATAATTCTCAAAGTAATGTTCCATATTTAAGTTTTTTTCATAACGATCGAGACTATAGTCGATTAATCAATTACCATTTAGCAAATGCATTGATGACCAAATATCATCTATACCCCAATAGTTTTCACCGGACTGATCATCAACGGCCATCGGAATCGGATAATCCGTCGTTGCCGTGGTCGCGGCCGCGGAATAGTTACCGTAGTTAAAATCCATATTGGGATGTTGTTGATACGACGTCGTTGTAGGAGAATAAGTCTCCATCGCTTGATCTTGGGTACAAAAGACATTATGGCTTGACGTGCTTGCAGCTTGATCGTTGATCTCTGTACATCCAGATCCAACGGAAGACGTTGTTGTTGTTGTTACATCGGATTGTTTTATGTATTTTTGGATTCTTGTTCTCCAGAAATTTTTGATTTCATTGTCGGTTCTTCCTGGAAGGTGCTTAGCAATTTTCGACCATCTGATCATATAATCAAAGATTTAATTGATTAGTGAAATCATTATTTTAATGGTTAGTGTAAGTTTATTATGATAAGCTAATGATTGTTGTGGGGCTATTGGTGTAAACCAAGTACGCCTAGATGAGGCCAAAATATTATGGCTTACGTCTATTTCAATTCTGCTTTTCTTTTCTTTTGTCATGAAGCTTTTAGCTTTTGTACTATCATTACGCCGTGGCCAGGGTTATATAGGCCACATGCAAAAAAAATTTAAATACACAATTTAATAAAATAACATATGTTCAACAAATAAATTAATAGAGTTAAAAAAACTATTAAATATAATATTTTTGTTTTGTTATACAAAATCGCTAACAAAAATTTTAAATAAATATATTATTTAATAATTTTGACAAGATAATCAAGTTACTTAGTCTCTCTTGTGATATAGTCAAAAATATAATTTTTAACTTGAATTTCGAATAATTTATTTTACCAAATACAATTGAGATAAAATTATCAACAATATTTAATTACTGATCAATCAACATTAAATGCACTATGCTACTTAATTTATAATTTTAGTTCATAATATGATTTTTTTTTAAAAAGATTGATAATTACTCAATCTTAAATGCATTTTTTTTAAAAGGCCTCATATCTTGTTTCTATTAAGGACTATTAAACTAAAGGTACTATGTTTTTATATTTGGACATAATATTACTACTTCCTACTAAATGCACTATGTTTTTACATTTGGACATAATATTACTACTAAAACAAAAATTAAGGGCCTAAAATTTTAATATAAAAAAAATAGGCCACAAGCCAATGTTTCTTTTGGCAACACATGGCCACGGGCCTATTTACACGTACTATGTTTTGGAACTCTTTCTTGATTTTTTGGCCGATAAGTCTTATAATTTGTATAGTTGGTAATTCCCATGTTAAAAGCTTTACTGCTTCTCTAAAAGTGTTTATAAAGTGTAATTTTAGGATTAACAGTCAAAGCTAGCTACGAATATAATTGCTGAGAAATAAAAAATGCAACTACTTTTCCTTTTTGTCACCCAAAAATATGCAACTAGTTTAAAACCAACAAAGAAAATAACTCAAAAATTAAAATTTAATTAAATAATTAGGAAAATATTTATACTGATCCCCTGAGAAAATTTTGATATCTTCCGTAATTACTTAATTGCGTACTAAGATATAAAAAAAAGTACTTAAACAAAAAAGATTATACGATAGTACCATTTATTGAATTAAAAGAAAACATGTACCTTGTAACGTTGGGCCATATGTTTTCCAGCTCTTTACATATAAAACAAATAAATAGAAATCGGATAAAACACATAGACAAGGAAATTAATTCGCGTATGTCATCTTTCAGAAACGTGGGGATTTGGGGAATCATTTGAATAAAATTGACATACTTCTTTAAAAAAAAAAAAAACTATAAATCAAAAAGGGAATATGTGTAGCGATGAGTTTGGGGAGAAATAGGCACGAGTTTTTAATGTTGTTTTTGATAAAAAGCACGAGGTTTCATGTAAGTGGCTAGGAAATTTCAACATGTGCAAAAAAACTCTCCGACTAAGCAAGCAAGGTTGTCACAAAGCAAATAAACGATTTTTGCTTTAGTACTCACCTAATATTTTGCTTTGTTGTCTTTTCGAAGATCTACATGGCATAGAGCCTCAAGAGTATAAAAATGATTAGATGTTGGATGATTAAATGTACACATTGAAACTGAAACCAACCTGTTTCCCCACTTAGCATGAAGTTCCATGATAATAAGTTGCTCCTCCGGCGTGATGTTTCCCCGTCGTACGTCAGGGCGGAGATAGTTCAGCCACCGCAGCCGGCAACTTTTTCCGGTGCGTTTTAGACCTACACATTTTCATATATAATCCATCATCTTTTTTTTTGAAACTTTTTTTTTTTTTTTTTTTTTTTATATATATAATCCATCATCACAATCAATTATTGACTTGTACGTACGTTCATATCCACATAAATATTATTAGCACATATGTGTATGTTATATACATGTATGCTTATCAAAACATTGTTATATGATGTATTTTAACTATCTTACACAATTTTATCTTATCACTAGGCATTATAAGAGCATCTATGAAAACGAGTTTTTATTTAGACCGATTCAGCTATAACAACAAACGAATATAGAAAGCATTTATTCGTTTTTTCCTATCAAATAACTGGTTATAATTTTTTTCTATTTTTTTAGTAAGAAAAAAAAAATGACTTATTTGTGTATCTCCATCTATAAAAGAAACGAGCGAAGAGAGAAATATTGTTTGTTGTATGATAATATACCTTTGCATGTTATGACGAAACCCTATCTTAATATTAATTAATATACAACGTAAAAGCAATATGTGTGTAGTTTATTGATAAATATATATACATTTTTTTTCGCTAAAGTGTTTATTGAAAATTGATATTTTAAAAAGATATTAAATGAACCTGCAGATTTGGCGAGAGAGTTCCAAACGCCATCGCCGTGGTTGGCAATATAAGTGATAAGAATAAGATCTTCTTCCATGGTCCATGGTCCTTTTCTCACCTCTGCTTCTCCTGATGATCCCGAACCAGCACCACTTCCTCCTCCTCTTTTCTCCATCTTATTATTCTTTCTTTGTTATCTATAGACACGATCTTGTAATTTTTTTTTTTTTATTAGCTAGAGAAAGGAATATGAAAGAAGTGAGAGAGTAAGAGAGAAGGTTGTGGTGAGTTGATATTGAGGGTTGTGGATGGTGAGCTTCTGCTTTTATAGAGACTAATTTCACCGCGTGATTAGCAACCCTTAATCCAACATCTTAATTAATTATGTATTACCATTAAGCTTTATGTGTTAATTAATCATAAAAACATTTTTCTTATTCTTTCTTTCTAATTATACTAGTAATTACAGATGCATGGGGATTGGGGACTATATGTATATTAGTATATATATACACACACCTTCAAGACCTAACCATATATAATAATGGTTTCATTTCATCCATCCATGTCCATGTCCATGTTTTTGTATATGTGTAAAGAATGAAGAGAGTCTTTGATGCATTAATGTATAGATGATGCACACATACATGCATGCATTGCCATATTGTTTCACATGTATTATGTATACATACGCTTGCTTGTTAATGTGTAGGTATTATCCTCATACAGGTGTTTTCCATTTAACCATGGATGTGAAATAAATGAAGAGAGTCCAAGAAACTATAAATTCATGAAATAAATATCACCGATTTATTTTTCAAATTGTGAATACACTACAAAAAAATAAGATGGTTTTTTACCACGAAATTGATCATTAAATGGTAAAAAATAGCTGTTTTGATGATTTTTCTACCAAATATCGGTCGTCAAGAAACGTTGGTTGGAAATGAACATTTTTTGAAAAAATGATCAAAATATTTTGACCACACGAACATGGTCATAATTTTTTGACCAAACAAACAGTCAATTATTTCTGACTAAAAATAATGGTCAAAATACTTTTGACCCAACAATTGGTCAAAAAGTTTTGAAATTTTCAACTAAAATTATGGTCAATAATTTCTAATTAAAGGTAACAATCATAATATTTTTATCAAGGTCTAAAAATTAAGTTACTCGCCTAGATATTAGAAGATGGTCAAACCGACTTAATTTTTACACAATCGACTTAATTATGGTATCAACACTAAATTATTAGCCAATTAATGGGCCTATATTGTTTAATTAGATACATAGAATCCTAAGCTATGCACAATTATTTATATAGAAAAAAATTATCTTTGTCATTTGTGGAAGTCGATGTGGGACTTTGCATATTTTACTTTTCTTTCTTTTGTTGTAATATGAGAAGAGAGAATGAGAATTAAGTGATGATCTTATTCCATAGAAAACAAAGGTATATATAGGATACAATAACTTGGGGAGGAGTAATAACTTGGAGAGGAAGGAACTTGGTAAACAAGGCCATAAGCATATATGGACATTCACAATAAATGAGTTTATAACACTTCCCCTTGAATGTCCATTATCTAAAACTACTCCTAATACGCAAGTGATGCTGCCTCATTAAAAACCTTACCAGGAAAACCCAATGGGAAAAACCATAGTTAAGGGAAAAAGAGTGCAACGCGTATTTACTTCCCCTGATGACTAGATGACTTGAGGTCTTTGAGACAACGCATCCAAATGATGAATTTATTTCTTCAAAGTAGCAGTTGGAAGTGTCTTGAGAAATAAGTCCGCCAAAGTTTTGCTTGAACGAATATGTAGAATATGTATATCGCCATTCTTCTGCAACTTAAAGATCTTTTAGATTATCCATCTTGATCATTCTCTATGTTTCTCTTAATATCATTAAAGTAAGATATTCATTATAGAGATTGATAGACTTTCATATATCACTCTAATGATAACATTCCTCTTTAAGTGTCTTATCATTTGCGTGTTCTTTGATGTCTCGTTAAAAACCTTTCATAGAAAAACCCTATGAGATAAAAACTATGATAAGGGAAAAAGAGTACATCCACGCTCATCATTATCTTTCTCCCTCTTAGAAGCATCTTCTTCATGAGATGACTTCTGATCATATGCTATCTTTTCGAATGATCATAAGCATAACCTTAACAAACAAACTTGTATGATTTATGATATCTCAAATCATTAAACTTCTGGTCCATAACATATTTTCATTTTATCATACAAAATCACATCTTTCAATCATGAAAGAGATCGATAAATTTCTTAAACATCAGTTTAAATTTGGTACTTCAGGACCAAGTATATGTGAACATTCTTATATAGATTCTTGCTATGATCTATAAGTATTTTTCCAAATCATTTCTATAAATCTCTTCAGGAGTTCCAGTAATGTTCAATCATTACTTTGTGTACACTTTAATAGACTTTCTTTCATGATCCTTTTTTTAATAATATCAACTGCTCATAGCATGCAAAATATTACGACGTCGATTTGCTTTTCGGTTCCCATATTATTTCTAACATGACATAGCTAGCTAACTCTTTTCATTGTCAAGTACTTGAACTTTTCATTTGTCATGTTTGATGTCTCTTCTGGAGATCATTCAAAATCTTTATTACCTCGATTTGGTCATTCTCAATTTCTGCTCCTTTCTTTTACGAGGATTTATATATGGAACCAAATAGGTCTATCACGCTTCATGCGATCTTTATACTCACTAGCAGTTTGATATAGTCCTTATAGGACATTAATTTTGATTATAGCATATACAACTGGTATAAATGATTTCATCACTCTATAGGATCAACAAAGCGTCTGGCAAATAATACGCCAAGTTTTGCTTATGAATTATCTTCTTGGACTTCCAATGTACATTCTCTAGTCCGAGGATCATTGATAATTCATAGAAACTTATATTTTTTTTTCAGCTGTTTATTTTTTCCCCCTGATGTTGGAAAAACTAACTCATTAAAATGTTAATATGAGACTCGAGCAATAAAAATCCTTTTGGGATAGCTCTAGACAATTATTCATATCCAACATATATTTTTATCCTCTTTCTGAGGTCCCATCTTAAAATGCTGTGGTGGAGCACTTTAACATTCAAACATCTTTCTGATGGGAATTATTTGGTTTCTGATCCTAAACCAATAATGATGGGGAGACCTATTAGTTATTCATTGGTTTGATGCGAAACAATGGTATTAAACCATTTTGTGTATAAACATAAGCTTCTGGATGTTCAACACTTTATTTTAATGGACACTATAAATTCACCATCATTATCAAATAACCTTACAAACTTCAGGTTGCAGTTTCATGACGAGGATAAATGTGAATCTTGAGTTGATGTGTCCATCGAGTCAATGCGTCCATTGAATCGATGCATCTATTATCTAAAATTCACATAGTGGGTGACCAGCCCATAAATATCTCCTTGTATATACTTCTAGATATAAACATATTCCAGTTTATTTTTCTTACTGGTGAATGCCATATTATCATATTGCTTTCTGAGCAATCAACATATGATAAATGACTAGAAAGAATCTTCTAATTCTTTACGAAATATCCACACACTTTTATAAATTTCCGCATCATCTATTAAACCAGGATGACCAATCCGGTTAAGCCAAATATTTAAATTCTTAGTAAACATCTGATTTATTTTTCATTCTCAGTAAACTTCTGATTTACTTTTCATTCTCAGTAAACTTCTGGTTTACTTTTCATTCTCGGTAAACTTCTAGTTTATTTTTCATTCTCAGTAAACTTCTGGTTTACGAATCTTTGTGTAGTACAATCTAGTACAAAATAGGTAAATTTTCTTAAATACTTTCAACCTTGAGAAAAACTTGTGATTTGGGGATATTCAACAATTCATTCACTTTTCATATAAAATCCCATAGATTTATTTTTATGAAGGAGTAAGCAAACTCAATTTTAGTGTAAATATAATCTTCTGGATGTTTCACTTATAGTATACAAGATCTTTTAACTCTTTCCCTCGAGATGATAACACTGTAGATTTATCAATCTTGAACTGAATCTCATTTTAGAATCAATAACATATCCTACTCGGATCATTAGATCCTTTCTTTTGAGACTTTGGTGAATAGAATGTATAAAGTACTCCAATTGCCTTCTTTAGACAATGATATCTATGTGCTCTTCTGGAGCATTCATATATATGTTTTATACAACCTTGTATTGTACTTCCTCAAGTTCATTTTCTTTTCTATTTGTTCACTTCCGGTGAAAATATGAGTTCTTGATAGAAACTCTTCGATCTCGATCTTAACTATATTCATATCCACTTTCACATATGCGACCGACAAATATTATTTGTGTGGTCCTTTTTCTTTTCTTAAAGTATGATGTCACATTCGCTTCAGGGAATGGAGTATAACCAATAAAACATGTTTATTTATAGACTTAATCTTAGATGTACACACTTATAATGATCTCTAAATAACATCTTGTTCTCATCATACTTTTTTTTTAAATTGTCTTAGAGAACTCGTGGATCCTTAAGAGTCAAGTAGTAAACATAATCTTCAAGATATGTTATTTATTGTCCATTTGAGATTCTTTACTCTTCCACCTCGAGATGATGAAACTTCAGGTTCATCCATCTCGTATTAAATTCCACTCTATAATTAAAACATATCCCAACTTGGATCAACTATATCGTTATCTTATTTACTTTGAGACTTTAGGAATATAATGCATCAATGTTTGCGTTTCCATACATAATAATCCAAATGCTCTTCGAATTGAAGGATTTTAATGAGCATTTACTTAATATCAAACTCATACTATATTCTTTCATTATTGTATGAGACAAGAAATTCTTCTTTCTTACCAATCTCACTTTTCACTTCCGGTGAAAATTATTCTGTTAAAATAAATACTTACTTTTCTCACTTCTGGTAAGAATTTAAAACTCTTGAAAAAAATATTTTGAACATCAATGATCTCAAATGCTCTTCTGGAGCTTTCAATAAACTTTCATCTTTAGAGTCGTATAAGATACTATTCTCTCTTTCTTGGTATTTTTCTCTTCTTCACAATAATCATACCAACATATCACATAAAGTGATAAAGAATAACATATCGGAAATGAAACAAATAATAAAATCATTAACAGGTGACTGAGAGATTATATTTTAAAGATCTTTTTATTCAAAAGAAAACAATAACGAAAACATCATCATGTTTTATTATTAAAACAATAAATGATTTTATAATAAAATCTAGTAATCATGTTGGAATCAATCAAACGTAATAAGATAACAATATAGTCGGTCATGATAGAATACATATAATATATATAATGAAACGGTGAGGTAACGAGCAAAGAAATAAAATAATCAAAATTTGTGATTCATTATCAAATTTCAAAATTAATTAGCAAATACCTCAACTCATATTAAAACAGAATTAAATTAGAGTTGACTTATTAATTGTTGAATTAACAGAGTAAAGAAAGTTGACTTATCTCGATCTAGAAAAAGAAATGAGTCGGTGGACTTAACCTCAATAGAAACGATCGGAGACAGTCGGATAGAAATACAGATGGCCTTGGAAATCCAAAGTAGTTATGATTAGGGTTTCGCCTATATCCAACACAAAATAATAAAGCTATTAAGTACAAGTAGAACCGGTTATGATTTCATATCTATACTTCACAAATCAAACAGTAAATCAATTAGTAATAAAATAATATGTTGATTCATCATATGCATGATTCATGAGTTTTTGTTCGATAAAAAGAAGCACTTATACATGCACAAGTTAATTTATATAAAACATATAAAACAAATCCAACATAAATCAAAACGAATCGGATGTGTTTGTTGAAATGTAAATCATGATGAATTAAATAACAAACTCTATGCAACCGATCAATAATAATATTGAGTAGATGTTATATTATATTGATAGAGCAAGGAGAGGTTGACTTAGCTTTATTGATCAAATAACAGGAGACAGAAAAACAGAGACGAAAAACAGAGACGAGGTCGTGACAGCTAGGATTTACTCAGATAGCTAGATCTATCGTGCTGATAACGTGTTGTAATATGAGAAGAGAGAATGAGAATTAAGTGATGATCTTATTCCATAGAAAACAAAGATATATATAGGATACAATAACTTGGGGAGGAGTAATAACTTGGAGAGGAAGAGACTTGGTGAACAAGGCCATAAACATATATGGACATTCACAATAAATGGGTTTATAACATCTTTTAATTTTTTTGTTTTGCCGTTCTTTTTTTTTTTGGGATAGAATGTCTTCTATCAAAGATATTTTGCAACTAAATCTTTTTAATATAAAAAAATTCGTATTGATGACCGTTTGTATATTTTATAGAGAAATTAGCATAAATAATTTTATTGCACTAATAATTAAAGATCTAACATGACCTAAATTATAATTAGGTAAATAACATGAAGCAAATTTAAAATGACCATTTTAACTTTATTCAGTTACATGATAAATAGTCCACTATATTTTGATCTCATAGCTGACTATTCACAAATAGTCCACTATTCGCAGATAAATATTAAAAAAAAAGATGAATAGTTGACTATGCATTTATAAGTAGTCGACTATAATCATAGTAAATTAATCACAAAATGAACTATATAACTAGAATATCAAACACTCTTTTACATAGACAATGTTTTACATAGTCAACTATGTTTTGATATGATAGTTGGCTATTCGCACTTAAATATTTTTTTTTTTAAACTGAAGAGCTGACTATGCATGAGTAAACAGTCAACTATAATCATAATCAATTAGTCGTAGAGTGAACTATATTACAACTAAGAATAGCAAATACTCATTTACATAACCAATATGTTACATAACCAACTATTATAATGTGAAACGATAGCCAACTATCTATACTTAATCAGATCATTAAGGGTATTTTGGTTAATTTGTTTTAAGTGGATGTTACTTACCTAAATTCTATTTACAACATGTTATATACCTAATTAAAGTCTACCAAACTATTATACACCTAATTAACCCTATTTTATATTAGTGATTAAGTTCTTGGTGAAATAAATACTAAACATTAGTATTAAATAAATAACAATTCAGAAGAATTAATAAAATTTTACAAATGTTTTAATTTTATTAACAATAGATTTAATTAGTCAAAAGTTGGTTGAAATATTTTGACTTTGTTTCGACTATTCTAAACAAACTATTAATATAGTTGATATTTGGTCAATAATGTAATGACAAATTTATGTTTCGTCAAAAATTATTGACTAGTTTTCGACTAACATTTGTTTTAGTTGATAATTGGTCAAAATGTTTTGACAATTTACCAACCATTTGAAATTGTCGAAAAAGTTTAATGATATTTCGGCCAATTCAAACTTTCATCAAATATTGGTTAAAAGTATGTCAATAATATTTTGACCTTTTTTTGTGGTAAAAAATCAACATGTTTTCTTGTACACTACAAGAAAACACTGATTTAACGTCGGAATTTAGCGTCGAATTTCTTCCGACGCTAATTTAGCGTCGATTTTGCGTCGTAATGGCGTCGATAAGACAATTCGACGCTAATTCGTCGCTAATTAGGGACGAAACCTTTCGACGCTAAATCGACGCTATATAGCGTCGATTTAGCGTCGAACTTACATCGGTAGTCTAAGTTCGACGCTAAATCGATGCAAATTAACGTCGATTTAGCGTCGAACAAATAGCGTCGAATATAGCGTCTAATTAGGGACAAAACATTTCGACGCTAATTAGACGCTTTATAGCGTCGATTTAGCGTTGAACTTCCATCAGATTTAGCGTCGAACTCATAGCGTCGAATATTGCGTCGAAACATTGTAATGTTTTATCGGAGTTGCATAATCAATATATCTCGTTAATTAGTAACCGGAAATGATTATATACTATTAAATGTCCATATTGCGGTTTTAAAATCTTTAAATTGTTAAGATTGTTATTGTTCATACCCTAAACCCTAAACATAAAATTTATTTCATTTACCGTCGAATTAGCGTCAAATCACATGATTTTTTTTATTTATGGTAATTTTATTTTATATATTAGTAATGAAATATCAATATGTACATTTTTTATAAATTTGTAAGGAAATGGATTTTAAGAAATATGTAGGAAATAGATTTTAGGAAATTTAATATGAAAAAATTCATGTGATTATTATCGTTTTATGTTGCAGTTTTAAAATCTTTAAATTGTTAAGATTGTTATCGTATATATTATTGTTTATACCCTAAACCCTAAACATAAATTTTCTTACATTTAGCGTCGAATTAGCATTGAATCACATGAACTCGACGCTAATTCGACGCTAATATTGTTTAATAGCGTCGAATTCATGTGATTCGATGCTAATTCGACGCTAAATGATTTTTTTTATTTAAGGTAATTTTATTTTATATATTAGTAATGAAATATCAATATGTACATTTTTTTTATAAATTTGTAAGGAAATGGATTTAAGAAATATGTAAGAAATAGATTTTAGGAAATTTGATATGAAAAATTTCATGTGATTGTTATCGTTTTATTTTGCGGTTTTAAAATCTTTAAATTGGTAAGATTGTAATCGTATATATTATTGTTTATACCCTAAACCCTAAACATAAAATTTCTTTCATTTAGCGTCGAATTAGCATCGAATCATATGAATTCATGTGATTATGGTACATAAAATTTCATATATTATATTGTAAATATAAGTAAATAGATATGTAATATCGTAATGTTTAGGATTTAGGATTCATTTAACCCAAACCCTAAACAAAAAAAATGATTTAGCGTCGAATTAGGATCGAATCACATTATATATATATATATATATATTTATATGTCAATTTTTTTTTATATATTAGTAATGAAATATCAATATCTACGTTTTGTTATAAATTTTTAAGGAAATGTATTTAGGAAAGATGTAGGAATTATATTCTAGGAAATTTGATATGGAAAAATTCATGTGATTGTTATCGTTATATGTACCGGGTTTAAAATCTTTTAACGGTATCAAATGTTTTCATATGTGGTGCGATTTATTTAACTTAAATCCTAAACATTAAAAAAAATGATTTAGCATCGAATTAGCATCGAATCACATGAATTCGACACTAATTCGACGCTATATTACAAATTTAGCGTCGAGTTAGCGTCGAATTCAAGTGATTTGATGCTAATTCGACGCTAAATAAAACTTATTTTTCATTTAGGGTTTAGGGTGTAAACAATAAAAGCTTCAACAGCGACGATTCAGGCTGAAGCTACAATGTTATCTATATTCGAAGATTTACTTGCCAACAAATTAGTATGTTTGTGTGATTCGATGTTAGAAATGCATGTATGGATTGCTATTTGAAAAAACTATATAAGTTTACATATACCTTCATAACCCTTTATGAACCAAATATGTAATTTCAAATTTCAAAATTTTAAATTATTCTATTATATGAAAGATTGAAAAGGGTAAGATAGTTTTCGTATCAGTGGCGGAAACCCTAAACCCTAAACCCCAAACGTAAAATAGATTAAGGTAGCGTCGATTTAGCATCGATTCGACGCTAATTCGACGCTATATGAACAAATTTTACATTTGGGTTTTAAGGTTTAGGGTATGAAACGGATAAAATTAATTTGATCCGACGCAAATTCGACGCTATATTGAATTAATTTGATTTAACCAATGGCGGTTAATCTAATAAATTCAAATTGTTTTGTTTAAACCAACGGCGGTAAACCGAATTAATTTGGATTTAGCGTCGAATTAACGTCGAATTTTGGGGCAGTTCGACGCTAATTCGACGCTAAATAAAATAAATCCGGATGTGTATCATTAACTCTGCGTGGGCGAATACAAATTATATTTAAATGTAATCCGACGCTAATTCGACGCAAATAGCGTCGAAGTAGCGTCGGTTCCTGAAATTAAAACAGAGACCGAAGTCTTCTTCTTTGGTTTCTGCAATTCACGATCTCTATCTCTCTACCTTCACGATCTCACTCTCTCCATCTCCGACGACCGAAGTCTCTCTCTCTCTCTCTCTCTCTCTCTCTCTCTCTCTCTCTCTCTCTCTCTCTCTCTCTCTCTCTCTCTCTCTCTCTCTCCACTCTCCGACGTCCTCATTGACCGCCGCCTCTCTCTCTCCCTCTCCTCTCCCTCTCCCTCTCCTCTCCTCCTCCTCACCTCCTGCCGCCGCCGCTTATCAACCGTCGTACGTCCTTCTGCCGCTTATCCTCCGCCGTAATCTCCTCCGCATCTCCGTCCGTAATCTCCTTCGACACAACAATGGTAATATTTTTTTTAAAATTTTTTTTTTATATTTATTTGTATTTAGTTATAATTTAGTTATATATATATATATTACTTATGGAATTTTAAATGAAATTAATTTTAGAAAATGGTTTTATGAAATATGTAGTAAATAGAATTTAGGAAATTGGTATGAAATAGATTTTAGGAAAAATGTAGGAAATAAATTTTAGGAAATGAAATTGATTTTAGATTTGATAAGTTATGGAATTGAATATAGATGTGCTAATTTATAGATTTGAATTTAGATTTAATGAAATATATTTATGTAAAGTGAAATAAAACTAATTAATGAGTTTTTTGGATGTTAAAATAATTTTAGCAAATGGTTTTATGAATTATGTAGTAAATAGATTTTAGGAAATTTGATATGAATTAGATTTAGGGTAAATGTAGGAAATAAATTTTAGGAAATAGAATTGAATTTAAATTTGATAAGTTATGGAATTGAATTTAGATTTGCTAAGTTATAGATTTGAATTTAGATTTGGTAAGTTATAGATTTCAATTTAGATTTTATGAATTTTATTTATGTAAAGTCAAATAAAACAAATTTAAGAGTTTTTTGAATTTAAAATAAATATTTAAAATTAAAAATTAATTTACAAGTTATTTTTCAAAAATATAAAATTATTTCCTAAATGTTAAATTTATGGATTTATGTGTTTGTATTCATATATTATATATAAAATTTAAGAATCGATGAATTGTTTTATCAACTTATTTTACAAGTTTTTTATTTATTTATCAATTTATATTTTACATTTTTAATTTAATAAATTTGTTTTCTTTTATAGGCGGATCGACCTCCTCCTCCTTCATACGGACAGTTATTTGGCGAGGATGATACGATTCCCGGATCCGATGGTCGTCGCGGATCCGGATCAGGGTCGGGTTCGCAGGCTGCGATAGTTGTTGTCCACGAGCTCCACCACGAGGAGGTAATTTATTAGGTTCTTATATTATATTATAACTCATTTTTTATTATAATTTTATTGTTTAACCCTTTTATTTTATATGTTGCACCGAAGAAGAAAGGACGAACGATGGGTGTTGGATCCATCAAGGATGTCCCGGCAGCTTGTTCGTCTTCTCAATATTCTTACTCTCCGGGTTCGTCTCACCCGCATTTGACCGCTCAGTTGGAAGCTGCTAATGCTGAGATTGCGCAGCTAAAGACTGGTCTCTCGACATTGACCAGTCTCTTTGGCATCATTGCAGTGGATAACCCGACATTAGCCAATGCCTTGCAAGGCATACATCGTCCTCCACCGCCTCCTACACCTCCCGGTCAAACGTAGTTCGAACAAGAATCTGAAGATATGATTCGAGAAGATTTCATAAACCTAAGGACCCAACAACCGCCGACGAATTAGCATTTTAATTTCATTTGTATCGGATAATTTTAATTTTAATTTTTATTATATTTTATAATAATTTTCATTTAAAACAAAAATTTTTATCATTCGACGCTAAATCGATGCTTATATAGCGTCGAATTAGCGTCGACCCAGATGCAATTCGACGTTTATTCGACGCTACGTTAGCATCGATTTAGCATCGAAATATTGTGTCGGAGTAGCGTCGAATGTTCGACGCTAAGTGGTTTTAGTGTCGAAAATAGCGTCGAAATAGCGTCGAAAATGAATTAGCGTCGACGATTTAGCGTCGAAATATTCGACGCTAAGTGGTTTTAGCGTCGAATTAGCATCGAAATATGCCGACACTAAATCAGTGTTTTCTTGTAGTGGTAGTGATAAATTTTAGATATATATTTAATTCGTTTTCTAATTATATTTGTAGCTAGCAGGGCCAACTTACATGGGGAGACAAGTGGTGCGCCGCCCGTGGGCCCCACCCCGTGTCCCATGAATTAGGGGCCCAAATTTTTTTATTATTATTTTTTTAATTAAAATTAAAATTTAGTTAAATTAGAACCCATAAATATGTTTTATAATATAATTTTTTATTTAATACTGACATTACAAAAATATATATTTTAAACAAATAAATTTAACAAAAAATCTTTAAAAATCAAATTTAAAGGGCCCTAATTTTTTTTTTTCCACAGACCCCTTATAAGGTTGAGCCGGCCCTGTTAGCTAGTGTGATTTGGTCTAAGTATATAGTATATACTTATATATAGAGAGCTGAACCATTTAAGGTGAATTAAATGGAAATTATTGGTTTATGAATTTTAATGGATTTAGGAATCCATACAAAATCTAGCGTTATTGGTTATATAATTTTAAAATCAATATTAAATTTTGTGTATTTGGCTCTATAATTTTAAAATCAATATAAATTTTATGTTATTGGTTCTATGATTAATAATTATTAACTAAAATTTTGTGTTATTCATTCTTATGGTTTATTTATAGATTTGATTATGTATTTTATAAAAAAAAAAATCATGTTATAAATACAAATAAAGACTCAAATTCGAGGAAAAATCTACGGACTTACAAATATTTATAAATCATGCAAAATTTACATATTTACTAAAATACACAAACAAATAGCATCTAAATGTTAGCTTGATTTCTGAATGGGTTTTTAAATTTTGGTTTAGATCGGTTCGCTTCCGGCTTCAAGGATCGTAAGTCTTCATTAGTAGACTGCATGCCGTTGCATTTTATACTCTTTTATATATCAGTGTATTCTCCTCTCATCGCCCCCAGCCTCGACGTTCTAATTTTTCAATATATATAAGACTTCTTGTCGTTTCTCTAGTCATCATCAAGATCGTCCATACATGTTAATTATCGTTGACCAACAAATATTTGATTGGTAGAATAAATGGACAAATTCGCTTTGTACTTCTTTAACTCAATGATCGTTATATGCTTTTGAAGAGCATATCTCATATAGAAGTCAATAAAAGTAAATTAGTAGATTACCTTTATGGCTTTAATTAGTAATGACGCTAATTAACTTAATTAAGTATGTATAGGTAACTGAACATACACTCTATTAGTAAACAATTTAAGAACAGGACAATGAAAGTACAAAGATGGAGACCACGAAGATCTTGACCCTACAAATTAAAGTTAACTTACTCTAATCCATAACCATATTAAAATCCATTTATCTTTTTCTGTGGGGGGTTTAAAAATCCACTTATCTTAAAAGTGAGAAGTGACAAATTCCTAACTTAACATTCAAACTAATCAAGAGAAAGACCCTTCACAGTTCACACTTCAATTAGCAAGCACTTGCTTTTGTTGCCACATCCATGCTCCTTTTGTGCGCATTGCGCGATAACATGCGTTTATCTAGATTTTAAAAGATAGTTGTGATTAGATTATTTTATCAAAAAAAAGTTGTGATTAGATGGACTTTGACGTAACCTATATCAATATGAATAGCTGCCCACATATTATTTAGCCTTTCAATTGTCTCAAATACAGTTTGAATATACACAATTTACACTTTCAAACAGTTTATTTGTTTCCCATTATATAATTTTAATCTCTCCTTTTGTTTTTTTATTTAATTTTTCTTAAGATGCTTAGATTGTGGGTTCATTTGAAAAAAAAAACAAGGTACCTTGTTTATAACATTAATTTTTTTCTTACTAATTATAAAAAACCATCAATTTATTGTTAGTGTTACAAATTAATGGACGAAACAGTTTTTTTATTTTTTAATGGATGAAACAATTTGATACCAACATACGGTTAGAATATGAGCTTCTAACTCAAAACCAATTGACAATGAGTGGATTGGTCCATATCCCTTATATATTGCTTAGATTCATTCTCAACTTCTGATGTGAGACTTTAGTCCCTAATACGTCCCCTCGAGATGATGGCTCCTTGGCCATTAATCTCGGAATGTTGGGGCATGGATCGATGGACCATTTTCGGTTCGGATCGATTATGAATCGGGTTAGATTGTGTGGATCGTGGGCTCTGATACCATATTAGAATATGGGCTTCCAACTCAAAACCAATTGGCAATGAGTGGATTGACCCATATCCCTTATATATTGTTTAGATTCATTTCCAACTTCCGATGTGGGACTTTAGTCCCTAATACATACATGTAAATTTGGCTTAAACCAAAGACAACAAAATTGAAGCTAAATCTTAATTTTTTTTTTTTTTGAAAATTTCTAAATCTTAATTGCTTAATGGTTTTTCGACGTAATTGCTTAATCTTTTAGATTTATAAAAAGGAGACTATGAGTGACTGAAAATCTCTTCGATAAATTACATAGTTAAAGAATTCCCATATTTGAAAGGGCACTTGATTTGGCGTATCATCCAAAAGTTTAAGTGCTCGTAAGCCATTTTAAAGAAAACCCTCTTTTTTTTGTGTGTGGCTGCGATATGATTAACTGATTAAGTGGAAACGACTCTTTACTTAACTACTACTCTCTTACGCGCGTCATACGCACTTTTCCCTACTATCAACTCTCAAGACAAATCAGTTAATTTTATTTTTTCATGTAAGAAGTTCGATATTAATTAGTATATTTTTAACTATTTTTCTTATATATGCAACTTTTGTATGGATTAGGACAACTGATCTTGTGAATTTTAAACTTCTACATTTCGGTTTTAAATGTGTGAACAATCAAATATAAACATCCCATTATAATATTCATATTTGACTTAAAACGCGTTATAAGTTTGTTTGTCTTTGTTTCTTAAAAAAAAAAGGTTTGTTTGTCTCATATTTTTACATTAAAAAAAAACGTGTTTCTTACTAGAAGACTTCAATTCGTGATTTTAAGAATGTTGACCAAAAAACTTCATTTAGTACACTAACTAAGCCATTGACACTTATTTTTACAAAATAGTTTATTTCATAAAAAATTGTAAAAGATTTTAAAATTTTCAATAAAAAATATGTCATATTAAATCGCTAGGAATTACTTGAATTTATTTTATACTATTATATGTGATTAGCTTACGGTAAATTCCTTACCATTCAGTAAAATTATTTTACAAATGACTTTACAGTAGATAATTATGTTCGCACAACAAAAATGCATGATACATTGATTTTATTTCCATGGTGCTCACAAATGCATGTTTAGCTTTAACATAACAAAATCAAGAAAAATGTTTCATTTTTCACTATTTGAATATGTTGTCATCAAATCATTGTTACTAATAATTTTTCAAAAAAGAAAAGAAAAAACACATTGTTACTATTAACCTGCGTAGGTCATTTTCTTTCAAAGTCGAATCTCATACTCGATATGAAAACATAAACAAATTTCGGTCGATCAGAAGATAAAAAATACTCATTTTAATTTTTTTTATATTTAAAGTGAATAAAAATCTTTTAGAAATCCATTATTTAGTGCTAACAAAGAAAAACAGTAGATATTCATATTCTTTATTTCAGTTAGGAGAGGGGTTGGTTAACGCACACGCGCAACGGGGCGCGTGGAGAGTATGAATCTTAGAAGAAGCAAAGTGGAAACGTGGACTCATCACAACTCCACAATAAGCAAATGTCTAAAAAGGGGTAAAAGCGTCTTGGATTATGTTATGTCAAGGAACCTATAATTGGGAAAAAACAAAGCTTATAGGGTTTTAATGACAGTGTCAAGTTGCTTAAGCTTGATTTGTATGAGTGGCCATAAGAGTGACTTCGTCTATTAGATGTGTGTGGGGACCTTATGAGGAGGAACAACAAACGCATATGAATAAATGATGCCAACAACTAATTTTTATTAACAAAACAAAAAAAAGCCAACTAATCAAGTTATTTTATTTAGTTTACTTAAGATCTAATATGACTAATTGAATATATAAGCAAATCCTTTCGTTTTGCTAACCAATTGTTTTAATGAATCCGGAACGAAGTTTGGTCCACACGCATCTTAATTGTTCAAGTAACAAAATCGAGTATAGAATCAATTATGAAAGTCTAGATTATCAATCTCCATTGTCAATTGAAGCTGATTATGATTCTAATTCTTGAGATAAGCAAATCAAAGTGCAAACGTGGGGTGACTGATTTGACCGGAACGAAGAAGTAATAAGACTAAGCCTCTAGCCGTGATAGAGTCTTTGTTGTGAGATTTGGATACTTCTGAGCTCAAGCGAATCATGTTAATATACAAAATCGATCAACGCGAAGATAGTTCGTTACATCCATGTCATCATATCCATAGGCATAGATGATTTTTTTTTGTTTTGTTAGAATTCATTGTTATTGGTTTATGGATTATGACATTACATATTATGATTTTTTTTGTTATTGGTTTGATGATTTTTAAATTTCATTCAAAGTCTCTTGTTAGAAGCCGGTTTTTAATTATTCACAATGTTATCAATCTCCATAGTTAATTGAAGTTAGTTATGATTCTAATTCCCATATAACCACATTAAAAGAGCAAACGGGTGGCGAATAATTAGAAAAGAGGAATAAGAGATAAGGCTAAACCTCTAGTTGTGATAAAGTATTTGCCGTAATAACAATACATGAATATAAGTGTTGAATCTCTTATATTCTTCCTTTGTGCTCTGAACATAAAATATCTTTGGAGTTGATGATTGAATCCTCCATTGATAGACCTTATTCGGTTATGAGTTTTATCACTTTTTCTAGTGAATTTGTCGGATTGAATCAGCTTTGGATGTAGGTTTTAGACATATCATCTAATCTAAATCGGGTGAACAAGTTCTTGTGTTCTTACATGTTATTCTTTTATACATTGATCTTTGTTCGTCGAGTGAGATTGAGAGATTTACGAGCTCAAGCGAACCAGATTGATATACAAAATTGATCAAAGTGAAGATAGTTCATTACATCTATGTCCATATTCATAGGTGTATATGGATTCTTAAACTTCTTAACAAAATTGTTATTGGATCGGTGACTTTAGAATTCCATTTAAAATTGCTTGTTATTCAAAATGTTTAGTTTTGCTGATTCTATAATTCTATTAGATCTTAGTCTTATTGGTAGATGAATTTGTAAAATAATTTTACTCATTAAACAATATTTGCAAAATATTATGGAAAACCATTGGATTCATATGATTTTTCTTATAACTAAATTTATTTAATATACATACCTCTTAAGGTGTTTTTGCTATGAATCTTTATTTTCATAATCATAATCAGTAACTAGATACATTTCTAGTTTTAGAGTTTCGAAACTTTTAATGACCAATTTTTTTAATGTCTAACGTGTGTTTAGAAGTAATAATCCAAATAATCCTTGAATGGTAAACATAAGCCATCGAAATAAACGTTACATTTAGAGAAATTTGTGCCATATATTATTACGAAAAGATGTGTTTATGGATAAGGTATGCTAAGAATCCAATAAGACGATTTATCCCCAAAAAACAAAAAAACAAGTACAACCACATGTCCCAACTTGTGGCCGATTGGTGTTTTGCAATGGACCATATTCAATCTTTATTTCAAATATGTTACCATGGTAATGTATATCAACCTATTACTAAAGCAACATGTATGTATAACAATAAAAATCAATTAGACTTTCTACTTATGTGAAGTTGTGTGTTAATATACCATTAGCCTACTAAAGTTTATAAAACATAATTATACGAATCAAAAATTACTTACTCAATCTTTAGTGATTAAAGTGGGTTGTGTTCAAACTTTTTTATCTACTTACAGGATTTAAAAGCCGTAACAGTTGTGAGTGGTGTATAATTAAAAGTGTTGAATAATTGATTATTGGTAAAACAAACGAGAGTATGAAGTAAAAAGGAGCGTCAAGAGAGATCAAACATGTTTGATAGTATGTTTTCATAATAAAAATCAACATAATTAAAACGATTCCCGACACATCTATAGTAAAATTGCTAAAACACAAAAGAGTAAGAGAAGAAGGATTTAAAAAAAAAACTTTGGGTACTCATGGTTGGTTCTCTGTGTCGTCGATGCCATTCTCAAACATGAAACATCACATCACTGTAGGTTTACTTTTGTGATGGCTTCATGCCTGAAAATGAACAAAGATCATTGATGATTTTCAAAAGGGTTATAGGAGGGTGGTCAATTGACCCATATATATATTTTTAAAACAATGTAATTTATATATCGTGTTTTAAATTGACGGGTCCTTGCCCAAAAAAATTATTGACCGTTTTAGTTTAACCATAGCACAATATATATTTGAAAATGTTAAGTCCAATAATGAAATCAAAATGATTTGAAATGATCCCAATAAATAGCGTATTGAAATATCTACCCTTTGAAATTAGTAAAACTGTGGATGACCCCGTATAAGTAAAGTTTATTTCAAAATGAGCTCAAACTTTCTAAACCTCCTGATGATGTGGAACATGTGGACATCATTATGTTTTTTGTCTAGTGAGGGAAAGAAAGTAACAAACATGCCGTTTTTCCCCCTAGTTTAACGCGTGATCTAAGATATCTTTATGTACAAATGGTCATCATGCAAAAGCTCACAATTTCTTACTTTAAACTTAAAGGGCCATGCCACACGCCACAATTACTTTCTGCTCCGATTCCTTGCTGAGATCAATATCTTTTTGTTTTTATTTCATAATTTTTATCATCATTTATTTTTTTAAAACTAAAGAAGGATTACTCCACAATGATTTAAAGTTAATTCAGTGTACTATAATAAAAGATACTTTTAAATATTTTCTTCTTGATACTTGGATTAAATATTTTTAAAATTTTAATAAGGAGAAAACGTCGCACTATTTGAAGAGAAATGTCGTTGTTAGGCTTATATGAACCAAAAGAGAGCCTATCGACAATTGAAGTTCAAACGAGACTCCATTCGAATAATCAGTTGGGAGTCAATTGTTTTGTTCGTCATAGAGACATGCAATCGAATAATCAGTATAGTATTCAAAAGGATAAATGAGATATTGGCTGGTTCTGAGAGCTCTTTGACATTTAAGTCAATTAAAGACCATACGTCTTTGTCAAAGATGCAAGAAGAATAAAAAGAAATACACGAAGAGATTGAACGAACTAAAAATGTGAAATACTTTCTAAACTATGATGATATGTTTTATTTGGGCTTTAAAGTTTAACTACCTAAGTGCATAAAATGAAACAAGAAGAATTTGATAACAAGTTTTTCTAAAAGTAAACAAGATTTATAAGAGTTTATGTCCTAAAAGAGGTTAAAGTAAAGTGAAAGAATTAGAATTTTCAATTAGTTGACCAGATCAAATTCTACCAATTAAGAGTTATTTGTTAAAAGAATTAAAGTTGTGCGATTTGGCTGCATTTTGTGAGACAGAATTCTGTCTTCGAAATTGTCACAGTATAAACATTAATAGTTCAGTTATAAAAATGATGTTTCCTATTCCATATATTCATTTGGCTTATAAGGTGCTTTATATACTTCAATTTAAATTTATAGTGGTTTTAATTTTTATATTCATGTAGAGTTTTTATTGAATAAAGAATGTTAAATTTTTTTGTAAATTTCTTTTTCTTTTATAGAGTTTCGATGAATATTTTACAATTATCTTTGTTTTAGAATAATGTTATCTTTGTTTTGCGTAATCTTTTAACCATTTTTAAAATATAATTTATTTCATGGATTTACAAATGTAATTGTTATATTACAATTGAAGATCACATATAACATTTAGATATTTATATAGAGCATAAAAATGAATAGTTTACAAAAAAAATCAATGTTAAAATATTATTTATTCTATTAGTGTAGGCCGTAGATGATATTCAATTTAAAAAACGATTAAATTTAAAATATATACATTAGTGTGAAAATATATATAATATAAATATGTATGATAATATTTGTATATAAATATTAGTATATAATATTATTTTTATCATTTTCGATATCTTAGTCAAATGTTTTGAAATTTTGACTATGTGGGACCTATTTAGTTCAAAGAATAAAACTGAGGATCCATGTATAATGTTAACCGTTAGATTGACATTGCAATACCAAAAAGATGATCACACGGCTGGTAAAAATGGTGTAGCTTACATGTTCAACACGTGTCCAAACATGCCTAAAAAGCTTCTACTACAATACAAAATTACAAACTACCTTATAACGACTTCATGATTATAACATGACAAAGTTTAGTGACCACTTTACCCTTGGACTACCAAATTTTCTCTAAAAGAATAAAATTTTCTAAAAAAGCTATCAAACATTAGATTCTTGCCAACTCATCACTTTTCACAATTATTCTTATTTATAAACTCTTAAGATTTACCTTTACCTTTACTTCTCCTAGCTTTTCCTCTTCTTTTATTTCATTTTGAAGATTTATTATGATGTGGCACAATTATCTTTCTCTTTAAATTTTTACGTTCTTCACAACTAAATTTTTCTTTCATCTAGTGTTTTATCATCTCTCTCAATCGTACTTTCATTTTTTTTTTCAATTACTTCGTCTTCTAATTTTTTTCCTGTTTTCCATCGTAATCATCGTATGGAGTTTGAGTCAGTTATCAAAATGCATTACCCATATCTCGCATCTATTATCTATGACGACAATCTTACCTTAAAAGATTTTCATCCATCTCTTACCGATGATGTTTCTTGTGTGCAAAATGTTCACCATACACCTTTCCAGATTAATCTCGATAAATCACCTTCCCCTTCGATGATAAACTCCACCCCTCAAATTTGCCACAAAAATCCATCATCAAAAATCTCAAACACAAATTCCGATCACTTTATTTGCGATCTAAATATTTCTCCTTATCCCTCTCATATCCAACATCACACATATGAGATGACCTCAAAAAATACATCTGTGGGCATCACTCCCTCCTTATGCTCTGAAGCTTTTGAGACATATCTTCAAGGCTTATCCAACAACCAAAGTTTTTTTGAACTGGCCTGTAACACCTCACCAACTATTGAATCCAAAGATGTCCCTCACGTTTTACATGTCTCACATGAAAATACTATGAGGGAATATGATCAGAACCAAGGGCGCACCAATGGGTCTGAGTCAACCTTTAATATAGCCAGGATTGATTCTCATCAATTTGATTCACCAAAACCAATGAGTTTCATGAGTGAAAACGAAGACATCATTATCAATCGGCGTCAAAATAGTCAAACAACGATGAAAACTGATCAAATCAAAAAGAATAAGAGACTGCAGATGAGAAAAGGATGTAAGCTCATGAAAAAGGCTAACATCATCAAAGGACAATGGACTTCTGATGAAGACAGGTAAAATTCAATATTAAAATTTCTCGAATTATCATAATATCTTGATTTAACTAACACAATTAATATTTTTTAAATGAATTTAATTTATCGATTTTTTTGAGAATTTTACATAAATTTAGGTTATTAGTGCAATTAGTGGAATGTCATGGGACTAAAAAATGGTCTCAAATCGCAAAGATGCTTCAAGGACGAGTTGGAAAACAGTGCAGAGAGAGGTGGCATAACCATCTCCGTCCCGATATTAAGGTATTTTACTTTTTACTTATTTTATTTTTTATATTTCTATATGAATCATGTGGTATATGTATATGTGTATGATCATTTATACGTATATATTTACATATCACATTAGTTAGGTGTATTCGTTATGTCATTAGAAGGGATAACATATGACAATATATATAATTGTGTGCTTATTATTTATAATAAATAAATTATAAAATCTTTTGATATATATACGATACATAAATATTCAAACATAAAATGTTAGAAATAAATATCCAGTTGGATGTAGTTATTTTGATTATTTCATGAGAATTTTATAATATAATGATGGTAAAATGTTATAAAAATATGATCACGATTTGTTTTATTTATAATAGGTATAAATTCATACATGGTATATTTTAAAACTTCTAAAAGAATAAAACAACTTTTCCACACTTGTCAACATATCTATGATTTTAATTCATGCATGAATACTTTATACATTTGTTTGTATATACATTATATGTCTTTGACATTTATTTAGTATATTTTGTCTAGTTATAATAACTCACAATTGGTGAGATATTTATATTAAAGTCATTTTCATTTGGATTCTGTCGTAAAAATATAATAGATAAACAATATATCATTTACACATACTATATATATGTGTACTCTATATCTACATGTATATATTTAAATACATTTATATAATGAATAATTTATCTTGTATGTTATAGAAAGATAGTTGGAGCGAGGAAGAAGACAGAATATTGATTGAAGCCCACAAAGAGATCGGTAACAGGTGGGCTGAGATCGCTCGAAGACTCCCGGGACGCACTGAAAATACAATCAAGAACCATTGGAACGCAACTAAACGTCGGCAACACTCGAGGAGAAGTAAGGGAAAAGATGAAATTTCTCTTTCACTTGGCAGCAACACTCTTCAAAACTACATCAGATCTGTTACCTACAACGAAGAAACCCTCAGGACCACAATCTCTAACACAAATGGAAACGCTGGTCCGAAAAATATGAGAGGTAATATTAAAGATTTAATTATTGCAATTTCATAGTACGATTATAACAAATGATTGAGAATGATTGTAAGTTATATTGTTGATGGTGTGATAAACTTAGATTTAAAAGATGGAACACAGGCTACGCCATCGACAGGTGTGTCTACGACATGTGAGTCAAGATCATCATCTACTTGTGTATCTATGTCTGGATCCCAAAGTGTAACTACAGAGCTTGATGAACCGATGACAGATAGTTGGATGGTGATGCATGGATGTGATGAAGTCATGTTGAACGAGATTGCTTTACTGGAGATGATTGCTCATGGACGTCTTTAGATTGTTATAAAACAATCAAACTTTATTATATCTATATCTATCTATATAATTATGCTATATATGAAATCAAATTTGTGGCTTGAATCAAACATATATGCAGAGCCGTGCCTAGCTTTTACGGGGCCCTAGGCGATAATTTGAACTAAAAATATACCCTTTCTGTTTTTTTTGTAGAATATTTTAGTTCCAAGCACAAAAATTAAGAAGAAACTTTTCAATTAAAAAGTATAGAGTAATATATAAACTAAAAATAATTTAGCCAATAATAAAAAAAACTGCAAAATACTATTGGCAACACAGTTTTCAATAAAAGTAAAAACTCCATAAAATATAAAAACATCTTATATTGTGAAACAAAAAAATTCCTAAAACATCATATATAGAGAAATAGAGGGAATAAATTATAGCAAATTATATGTATTTTATAAAATATAATTTAATATAGTAGATAAAAATATATTCAATAGTATATTGTACTACTCACTTTATTGTATCAAAATATAATAATAAATAGTATTTATAAGATATGTGCGTAAATTCATCATTTTGTTAATTTAACTTATTTAAATGTAATTGCAAAATGATTAACTTATATAATAATACTCGAAAGAGAAAATAAAATTAGTAAAATGATGCTTTAAAATAGTCTAAATTTAAAATAAAATAAAACAAGAGAAACGTTTTTTTGGGTAAAAAAAAACCTAAATAGTTGAAAAGTTAAGAGTTAGAGATACGGTGAAATGTAGATTACGATTAAAAGCCCGTTAAGTAAACAAATCAGCTCGATATATAACTTAATATATTATCATAACCAAGTTTCTATGGGAAAAAGTAATTTTATGATATATGGTATATCACAATAAACATAAATCTTAATTATGGGACCCCAAAATTAATACTTGAAGGTGGGGCCCTAGACAATTGCCTATTTTCTACTAAGCCAAGCACGGCTCTGCATATATGAATATGTTGTATGCCGTGGTGTGTAATAAATGTTTTTTCGCTCTCTTATCATTTTTCAATATATATATATACCATGAGCACAAAAATCAATATCTTATTATCAAAAAAAAAAATATATATATATATATATATATATATATATAAATAAATCAATACTTGGATTTAGTTTAGTGTAGTTTGAACACAATTTACAAAGATGTATTCCAAGGCTTCATCATATACACTAAATGTAGGAGTCAAATCTCCTCTAGAAGAATCGATAAGCCTAAAACGACGTAGTATACGCCAAACCGGTCTAGCGGTCAAAGCCCAGAAGACAGAGGCCCATTAACGGCCCATCACTGTTTGTCTGAACCAAATTGTATTTCTCTATAAATAAGCATATACCCCCCTCATTTGAGGGGATCCGGTTTTCTGAGTTATAATAAGACAAAAACAGCTCTGATCTTGATAAATAAGAACAACTTCTAAGAACCCTAATTCTATCTAATTGACTCTAAGTGTTTGAAACCCTAAAGAAGCTCCTTTTCGTAGAATCTTCACAAATTCTATGGTGTGAAATTCCAGCTCGCACAATTTGGCGCTAGAAGGAGGGTATCTACTCGCAACACTAGCTTCATACACGAAACAAACGCTTAGACAAATTCGCCAAGATGTCAATAACGAACCCGCAATCCCCAACAACCGAAGGTGGTTCAGATCCAAGGGAGCTCGCCGAGAGTGGGCAGGCGAACGCAAACAGCCAGTCCACATTGGAGGCGGAAGCGGGCAAATCTGTCCCTACAGGAAACCAAACGACTGCCAATACCAACTCGGCCGACCCGGCAACACCGGCCGCTTTCGATCAGCTCAAAGCAATGCTCGAGCAGTTGCTCAAGCAATCGCAGAGTCAGGAAACCATCAACAGCAACCTGACCGCCGAGATCAAGGCGTTGTCGACAACTCGTCCGTCTCAAGGCCTACCTCACGGTGCTATACGTCGCGTCACCCCGATCCCTCTTAACTTCTCTCCAGCGGCCTCACCTTCAGCTCGCGGGGCTCGCGAAGATCATACGCCTCTCAGAGACGGGGCCATCCTCGTCGCAGATGCAACTGGAGGTATAGTTGCAATCGCAGATGATCTAGAAGGATGCGAATTCGGAACCACTCGACCCAGTCGGCCGACCAGTCGTGTCCAAAGTCGGGATGAGGGCGAAATCGCAGAGAATGCGCGATGGATGGAGCAGGCCGAAGCCCCGACCAATCGCGGAGCTATCGCTTCGCAGCAAAGGGAAATGGACGAGCTCAAAGACATCATGCAGCAGACAACTCACGATCTTAAGGATATAAAGATGGGACACGGGTCGCGTTTTGATCGATTCTGGAAGCACAGTCGACATCATTTTCACTGATGCTCTTAAGCGTATGGAAATCGACCTCGCTCAAGTCGAATCCTATCCCAAGCCTTTGACCGGATTCAATGGCGAGACGACAATGACACTTGGAACGATCAAACTTCCAGTGTGTGCGGAAGGAGTAACAAAAATAGTGGAGTTCGGGGTCTCGGACAACCCGGCGATTTACAACGTGATAATGGGAACCCCTTGGCTCAATTCGATGCGCGCTGTCGCCTCGACGTATCATCTCTGCCTTAAGTTTCCAACAAAAATCGGGATCAAAACAATCAGAGGGAGTCAGTCGGCGTCGCGGTCTTGCTTCATGACCGCGCACAAACTAAGGAATCAGGCGGCAGTGCCCATTCCGAGCGAGCCGCGAAAAAAGCTCAAAACGGATAGGGAACCCGTCAAGAAAATCTCGGGCGTTTTGTAGCAACTACAGATTGCGGAAGCCACCGAAGAAGAAGGAGCGGGTCCGACATGCGAACCCGTCATATCGGTTTGCATTAACGACGAGTTCCCGGAGAAGTGTGTGGAGATTGGCGCAACGCTTGATGAAGCCGTCAGGCTCAAACTCGTCAAATTCCTTAAGAAGAACGTTAACACTTTCGCATGGGCCGCAGAGGATATGCCCGGTATCGACATCGACATCATCAGTCACGAGTTGAATGTCGATTCGACCTTCAAACCCATAAAACAGAAGCGAAGGCGACTCGGACCGGACAGAGCTCAAGTGGTGAACGACGAAGTTGAAAAACTCTTGCGGGCCGGTTCGATTGTTGAGGTTAGATATCCGGATTGGCTCGCTAATCCAGTCCTCGTGAAGAAGAAGAATGGCAAGTGGCGAGTCTGTGTGGATTTCACGGATTTAAACAAGGCATGCCCAAAAGACAGTTTCCCTCTTCCTCATATCGATCGCCTCGTCGAGTCGACATCTATGAACAAGCTACTATCATTTATGGATGCTTTCTCTGGCTACAATCAAATTTTTATGCACCCCAACGATCGCGATAAAACATCTTTCATTACAGATCGCTGGATCTATTGCTACATGGTCATGCCATTCGGCCTTAAGAACGCTGGGGCTACTTATCAGCGATTGGTGAACAGGATGTTCGAAGGCCTCCTCGGCAAGACAATGGAGGTCTACATTGACGATATGCTCATCAAATCGCTCGAGGAAAAGAACCATGTCGGCCACCTCGCAGAATGCTTTGCGCTACTAAACAAGTATAACATGAAGCTCAATTCGGCGAAGTGTCGTTTCGGCGTGACATCAGGCGAGTTCCTCGGCTATATGGTAACTCGTCACGGGATCGAGGCAAATCCGAAGCAAATCCATGCGCTAATCCAGATGGCCTCGCCTAAAACAAAAAGGGAAGTACAACGATTGACCGGAAGAGTCGCAACATTGAACAGATTCATCTCGCGCTCTACTGACAAATGCTTGCCTTTTTATGAAACGCATAAGGATAAAAAGGGGCCAGCTCGACAGGCCTTCGAGTGGACAGGAAAATGCGAATAAGCCTTCCAGAAATTGAAGCAATATCTCGTGACTCCACCCGTTTTGACCAAACCCATAACTGGCAAACCGCTCTACCTTTACATCGCGGTCTCCACCTCGACAATCAGTGGAGTTCTAATTCGCGAAGACGGCACCGAGCAGAAGCCTGTTTTCTACGTCAGTAAATCTTTAACAGATGCGGAAACAAGATATCCCCTGACAGAGAAATTAGCACACGCGGTTATTATGTCAGCTCGCAAACTCCAACCTTATTTCCAATCGCACTCGATCGTGGTTCTCAGTACCTTTCCACTACGAGCTGTTCTCCATAGCCCAACTCAGTCTGGGCGACTCGCCAAGTGGGCCATCGAATTAAGCGAATTCGATATCGAGTACCGAAGTAGGACGACAATCACGGCATAAGTGTTGGCCGATTTTTTAATCGAACTACCAGAGGCCGCGGTCTCGTCAGAAAGCGAAAATAAAGACTCATCCCAAATCTGGCAGTTGCAAGTCGACGGCTCGTCGTCTAAACACGGATCGGGTGTAGGCATTCGACTATTGTCACCAGCCGGAGAATCTCTGGAACAGTCATTCTGCCTTGGCTTCAGAGCATCGAACAATGAGGCAGAATACGAGGCCTTACTCGCAGGTCTTTGATTGGCTAAAGCTCTTAAGATGACAAGGATAGAAGCCTTTTGCGACTCGCAACTCATCGTGAATCAGTTCAACGGCGAGTACGCAACAAAAGACGAGCGCATGGAGGCATACCTCGCACTCGTCAAGACATTAACGGCGAATTTCGAATTCTTTACCTTAACAAGAATTGCAAGGGCAGAAAACTCGCAAGCAGATGCCCTCGCTTCACTCGGCTCGTCGGCACAGCCCGACAAGGATCTTCAAAGAATCGTCTAGGTTGAGTTCATCGAGAAACCAAGTATGGAACTCGTCAGGGAAGTCAACGTACTGACAAGATCTCGAGCCGCAAAGCGGAAGGCGGATCTTAACAACAGCTCGCCCAGTCGCCCAGCAACAGACATGATGGATTGTGACCAAGACGAAGATATTGTCGAACCAGTACCGATGAATCTCGACCAGTCCAATGCAGCCGGAGCAGATGAAACAACGGATGTAATGGCAGAAAACAACAGGCTTGACCCGGGTAATACGATTTATAACCGTGCTCTTCTCCCCGAACAGTTCGAAGAATTGCCAGAGGATGCTTACCCGAATACCGACGAGACCGCAGTCTATGGTTGTGATACTATGTGGATGGCTGACATTCACGGATATCTTGTAAACGGCGAGGCGCCAAAAGATATATGGTCGGCTCGCAAGCTAAAGGCGCAGTCATCACGTTTCATTCTGTTCCACGGGAAAGTCTTCAAATGGCGATTGTCTGGACCACTCCTCGTCTGCGTCGAGGGTGAAACAGCTCGCAAGATAATGCACAAAGTTCATCGCGGATCCTGCGGAAACCATTCGGGAGGTTGCTCACTCGCCATTCGAATTAAACGACATGGATATTTCTGGCCAACAATGATAAAAGACTGCGAGCTGTTCGTGGTAAAATGCGAGAAATGTCAACGCCATGGTCATTTCCTCCATCTACCTACGGAGTTTTTGAGTTCGGTCACCTCGCCTTATCCCTTCATGAGATGGGCAATGGACATCGTCGGACCGCTCCATCCATCTCGGCAGAAGCGATATCTGTTAGTCCTGACGGATTATTTTTCCAAGTGGATAGAGGCGGAAGCATTCGGATCGAACAAGGACAAGCATGTCGAAAACTTTGTCTGGAAGAATATCATTTGTCGACACGACGTGCCCTACAAAATAGTAACTGACAACGGTTCGCAGTTCATCTCCAAGCAGTTTGAACTTTTCTGCGACAAGTGGAAGATCAGAGTCAGAAAGTCGACACCTCGCTACCCACAAGGCAACGGTCAGGCAGAGGCGTCAAACAAAACAGTTATTCATGGGCTAAAGACTCGACTCGATGCTAAAAAGGGCCGTTGGGCAGATGAACTCGAAGGCATTTTATGGTCATATCAAACCACACCTCGTCGCGCTACGGGCGAGACACTTTTCGTCCTCGTCTACGGAACAGAGTGTGTAAGTCCTCCCAGGAGTTCGCCGGCTATTACTTCCCGAACAGGAAGGTCTCAATCATCTCCTCATGCTCGACGAGCTCGACCTCATCAACGAAAAGCGCGACCAAGCTCTTATAAAAATGACCGAATATCAAATTACGGCGGCCAAATATTACAACTCTAAAGTGCGAGTTCGGCGTTTCCACGAAGGTGACCTCGCCCTTCGCGGAGTTTTTCAGAATACGGCCGAGATAAATGCCGGCAAGCTCGGCGCTCACTGGGAAGGGCCTTACCAGATCACGAAGGTGTTCCGTCCAGGCGTCTACGAAATCGCTAATATGAAGGGCGAGATGATCCCGCGTTCCTGGAATGCGCGACATCTAAAGAAATACTACTGCTAAAAAGTACTAAGTCGTTTGATTTGAACTACGGCGCGACTTGATCCCTTCACAGGGTACGTAGGCAGCTCATTTTCGAATGAGTTCAGTTGCCCCCTATTCGAAAAAGGGGGGGGGGAGTGGATCCGTATATCCATACTCCCAAACCCGGTGTAATAAACTAAAGTTGTTACAACTCGATCAGCTCGCTAAACGACTTAACTGTCTACACGCGACTCGATCAATTCGCAAACGACTTAAATGTCTACACGCGACAGTTGTTACAACTCGATGAGCTCGCTAAACGACTTAACTGCCTACATGCGACTCGATCAATTCACAAACGACTTAACTGTCTACACGCGACAGTCGTTACAACTCGATCAGCTCGCTAAACGACTTAACTGTCTACACGCGACTCGATCAATTCGCAAACGACTTAAATGTCTACACGCGACAGTTGTTACAACTCGATCAACTCGCTAAACGACTTAATTGTCAACACGCGACTCGATCAACTCGCAAACGACTTAAATGTCTACACGCGACTTGTCGTCATTACTGACCATAATAACGATCTAAAACACTTCACTGCAAAGTTTACCTATACATCCAAAGTGGATAAAGCGTGCTATATAAATTTAGAGTTCATCACTGGAGCGGATGTATTCAGTGGAATACGACCGTAAACCAGGGTGTTCGTCTCGCAAACCCAGTTATAGTTAACACTGGTCGAACTTGGGAAATATAATCTGGTCAGAGATTATAATCGGGTAAGAGATTCTGTGGAATCCATCTATACTCCGAAATTTGCTTTAAGTAAACAAACTATAACAGGCCTCGCCAAACATGGCGAATTTTGTGGCGACACTATCAGTGTTTCGCCTCTAAGCGTCTTAAAACCGCATCGCCTTCCAAGCGTCTTAAAACCGCATCGCCTCTAAGCCACTTTAAAACACCTCGTTAAGCAAGCCCTAACAGGTCTCGCCAAAAATGGCGAATCAAAAAACGATAAAACATGTCGCAAGAAATCCAAATTTTTCATAAAATATTTGGGTTCGACCAACCAGGCAGATAAATGTCACAAGTTGGATAAAGGCGTCCAGGCACCGAAACAAAAACAAGTCTTAAAACCTTAGCAAAACAAAAGGAAAACAAAAAATCACTGAAAGGTGGATTAGGCGACCAGCTCGCTATCGTCGACACCTTTTTCCTCGGCGACCAGCTCGCCCTCTTCAACTCTTTCTTCGGCTAAAACAGCCTTACTAGCCGCACTCGCGGCCTCGTCTGTCTTCGGATCCTTCTCTAAGGGAACCGGCTCGTGCTGAGGCTCACTAACTACAGCTTGGTCGGGATCGACAGTCTTATCGGTCTCGCCCGACTCGCTGTCGCTTAGCTCCTCGCTCGCGCTTCGCAGCCGCATATCCAGAGAGCCGTCATTAGAGCCGAAAGCTACATTAATACCAACAGACTTAGCGCTAACTTCGACTCGCGGAGAAACAACGATATCCGCTACATTAATGGGGACGCCGTAATTCATACCTAATATCTTCTTCAAGTCGACAACCATCGCATCGAAGATCTCGTCAGCTTTTTCGAGCGATGCCATATTCTCGACTAATAGAGCACGTTCGACCTTAGGGTCGAAAGGTTCCTCAGTGCTCTCCATGTCGTCAAGAAGTTGGAGGTTGGACTCCGCTTGCACGAGATGGACCATTTTCGTAATCGGCTTCTTCATCAGTTTATGAAACATCTCGTTAGCACGGTCCAATTTGGCTTAAACCTCAGCCGCCGCAGATCGCCTCGCAGACTAAGCTGCCGCTTCGAGATCCTTTTCGCCTCCAGCTCGGCATTTTTATCCTCGCCCTTCTTCTTCTCAAGACCAACTCTTTGAAGATGAATGCCCAAGTCGCCCGAGCTCTTCTTGTACGCGTCGCGCTCAGCAGCGAGTACGCCCATCTTATCCGTGAGCTCTTTCCTCTCGTTTTCTTCCTTCCTCCTGGCCTCGTCGATAAAGGCTTGCCTGGACCTTGCCTCTTGGTCATATGCTATGACCGTCCTGTTGAATTGGGCGAGGGCCTGCAAAGGGGTCAAAATATGAGAAAAAGAGCGTGGCGGATCAGATGGAATAAATAAGGATTTACCTTGGCCTGGCGAGACGCGAACTCCTTATAGAGCTTGCTCTTTACCAACATCTCCGGAATGGGAATGTTGTCGCCAGGGTAAGTAATCTTAGCCATTAAGGCAGCCGCGGCAGACGGGTCGTCGTAGAGCTCGACGGATTTTCCAAATCGTGGACCTGGAGGAATAGGCTGGCCTGGAGACAGAGTCGGCCGTTCGCGACGAGCTTTCTTCTTATCGCCAACTTTACCCTTGCCCTTGTCAGCGGCAGAGTGTTTTCGTTTTCGAGTCAATTGTTGCTCAGACTCGACGGACACGTCCTCAATGGTAGTTGGTTGTAAAGGAATAACAGCCAACGTACCACTCGCACCTACGGTCTCCACCTCGTCATTCTTGGCGGTATGAGTACTTTCTTTGTCGATGCTCCGCTCAGACGTCTCGACAATAGCAACAACGGCCTTCGGATCGATCATTTTCTTAGCCTTCGCGACTTTCTGCTTGGCGATATAGCGGAAAGTAGGCTTTGGCGGCATTATTTAGAGATCTTCGGACTCGCTTTGATCAGGCTTGTCTTCCTCGTCGTTTAAAATAGACTCGCGAGCTCGAACAACTCTGCGATAATGGAAGTGGCGATTCCAAAGACACTTCCGAGCCTTCAACTTGTTGAACAGGTCATCGATTCCGGCAACAGGAGTGAATAGCGGTCTGCTAACTGTGAAAACAAGTGAACAAAAAGTTAATATAAAACACAAGGGAGCAGTTCGCGCGATAAACATCAATAAAGTCTACCAAGTGTTCCCCACATCGCCACAACCAAGTGTTCTTCTTCAACAGACGCAACCGATATCGACACAAAGAAGAATCTCTTTCACCAACTGTGGTCTTTGTTTGGAAAGTCATCTAAAATCTTGTACATAGGTCGACTCGCCAAGTTATACAACCTCTTACCGCTCGGGTCAGCATGCTTGCGAAACTCAAGGAAATTATGAAGATGACGAACTCCGATGGGTTCGCCACATTTGGTAGCTCGAGTCAAAAGCCTGACCAGTTGACGAAATCCTCTGGTGTTGATCTGTGCAAGCGCGATTTTATGAACCCGCATGTACCGCAGGATCAACGCTGGAATAGGGAATGTAAGGTAACAATCCCTAAACCAATATTCATAAGCGGTGAATATGCCGATAGGCGGATCATCTTCTCGCTGCTCAGGAGTCGGCACAATCATCTCGACCTCGTCGACTATTCCGCACTCTTGGCGAAGGATCGCCAGGGAATCCTCATCGCACCACGAAGACCCTGGAGGTGGGCGTTGTTTTCGCCTCGACTTCGTCTATTTCTTCTTGACCACCTCGGCCAGTCTGGATCCAATCCAGGCGTCCAATCTTTCTGCTTCTATGAGCGAGTTGTACTCCCAAGCACATTCTTCGATCTTTACTCGAGGAGGCGGCTCGGCAGGGCTAAGCGACTCATCGCAGAGTTGTGGAATTTCAACGACTAGCCTCTGCTCATTAGTAGCAGAAGCCTTGCCAATTTGCGAAGGGCGTGAGGTCCCAACTCCCTCTTGGTAATCGGGTTGGGGAGATCGCATCGGTGAAGCAATCTCCCTCGTCTCGCGACATTGCCTTAAGACAGGGGAGGGATAGGAGAACAATTCGGCAAGAGGAGAATGATCTCCAACTCGATCCACTCGACTAAAAGGACTCGCCTCCTCGCGACCAGAGGTGCTCGTCTCCTCATGACCACGAAATCGGCCACAGCTTGAACTCGCGTCAACAGTCGACTCGCTATTTTCCGAGTATACCCAGATCAACTTTTCCTCGTCGGCAAGCTCAGCAGACTTAATCGAATTTGTTGACGACATTATTTTTGGATCAAAAATTGGAGACTCAGTTTTCTTCTTAAGAACACGACGGCGGCGATGAAGAACACGGCGGCGACGAAGTGATGGGACGGCAAAAAACCCTATCAACACTTGAAAGAAAAACGAGAGAAAAGAGAGAGAGAGAGAGAGAGAGAGAGAGAGAGAGAGAGAGCAAACCAGTTTTCGGAGAAATGAGAATTATGGGAAGTATCTGAGGAGCATCGCTAATTATAAAGGCATTTTTGGCAATTCGAGTTTCGAGGTGGGCCTTATTTTAATTTGGGCCGAGAATCTGGGCTTAAAGTATCACAGTTTCATAGGGAACCAGACCGACTTGCGATGCTTCAAATTCGTATTAGCTCAAAAACACGACCTCGCGAGCTGATCCTCTGATTTAGTTCGCGACTTCAGGATTTCACTTTCTCAAGACTTCGATTCTCAGCGATTACCATGACCTCGCAGTAGCGGTGAAGTTGATCAAGTCGCACCCTCGAAACTTGTTCAAATCGATCTCTGCATCAAAATCATCTTCATCAGATCAGCTCGCGACCTCGCGACTTGATCATATCAACTCGCAACATCATCTTCATCAGATCAACTCGCGACTTCATCTTCGTCAGATCGAATCGCGACTTCATCTTCGTCAAATCGGCTCGCGACTTCATCTTCATCAGATCAACTCGCGACTTCATCAGATCAACTCGCAACTTCGTCTTCGTCAGATCGAATCGCGACTTCATCTTCGTCAAATCGACTCGCGACTTCATCAGATCGACTCGTGACTTCATCTTCATCAGATCAACTCGCGACTTCATCAGATCAACTCGCAACTTTGTCTTCGTCAGATCGAATCGCGACTTCATCTTCGTCAAATCGACTCGCGACTTCATCTTCATCATATCAACTCGCGACATCATCTTCATCAGATCAACTCGCGACTTCGTCTTTATCAGATCGAATCGCGACTTCATCTTCGTCAAATCGACTCGCGACTTCATCTTCATAAGATCAACTCGCGACTTCATCAGATCGACTCGCGATTTCATCTCGCCACTTCTCAAATTCAAAGTCGACTCGCGGATAACTAGTATCGATCGGCTCGCCGAATTTGGGACTCGGCGAAAATGGCGACTTGAACGAATGTGACTTGTGCTCTTTTCCCCTTGGTATGTTTTTTTCCCACCGGGTTTTCTAGACAAGGTTTTTACCGAGGCTTGTTCACATACTTAAACGCCTTCGTCTCGCCGCCTAGCATCGTATCGGCCAGTTCGCCGAAGTTGGAAACAATCTCGTCATCTCGCCAAAACCGATTTGTGACTTCATTTCGCCATCTCGCGGCTAGTCTCTCGAATCACCTCGCGTCATCAACAACTCGCAGATCACGGGCACGATCAGCTCGCAACTTCATCTATTGATCGTCTCGTCAACTCGCATCTTCAAAAGCAGCTCGCATATTACGAGCTCGATCAGCTCGCGACTTCGCAGGATCGAAATCGACTTGCTCATAACGTCACACTTGGTCAACTCACCGAAATTGGTTTCAAATCATGTCATCCGGGCTCGGCAGCATCATCATCAACACGTAAACCGTCTAAACGGAAATCGATTCCTCACTCGGACACCCTTACTTCAACACTTTTATTTATAAAACTGTTGAACTGGGGGGCTAACTGTAGGGGTCAAATCTCCCCTAGATGAATTGATAAGCCTAAAACGACGTCGTATACGCCAAACCGGTCCAGCGGTCAAAGCCCCGAAGACAGAGGCCCATTAACGGCCCATCACTGTTTGTCTGAACCAAATTGTATTTCTCTATAAATAAGCATATACCCCCCTCATTTGAGGGGATCCGGTTTTCTGAGTTATAATAAGACAAAAACAGCTCTGATCTTGATAAATAAGAACAACTTCTAAGAACCCTAATTCTATCTAATTGACTCTAAGTGTTTGAAACCCTAAAAAAGCTCCTTTTCGTAGAATCTTCACAAATTCTATTGTGTGAAATTCCAGCTCGCACACTAAACTGACATCTAAAACACTACAAAAATCCAAATATCTCAAAATTTACCCCATCACAGCAGTAATTTAAATTTTAGGCATAACCATAAATGTAGTTAAAATATATATTCACCTTGTAAGATAAGCACGTTTATTTTCTTTATCCAACCAAAATGTTGAAATCAACGGAGATGGTCCCACCTGTCATAGTCTCCACTCTGTTCTTCATCTCCGCCTTCTCAGTTTCTGTGGCTCACCGCCTTCGAACACTTCTGCAAATTTTATAACCAAATCTCAAAAAACCTTCAAAGTTTCACATTTGACTTCTGGGTTGATCTGGGTTTCTCAAGTCGGTGTTGATCCATTGAGTTTTCGGATCTTCTTCAGATCCGAATATTCATTACGGATCAACTTTTTCTTAAATTTCATCTGGAAACGAGAAAAGAAATGAATTTTTTGCAGAGTGTTTTGGATAATATAACCAGCTTTGATTATTGGTTTAATTGGAGAGTGTTTCTTTGTGCGTTATGGGTATTAACTCCTATGATTGTTGCTTTGTTTGTTATACGGAAATACGAAGATAGTACAGTAATTGAAACTCAATCACAAAATGGTTTTAGTGAACATGATGTTTTATGCATTGATGATGTTTGGAAACCTTGTATTAAACGAATCCATCCCGGTTGGTTACTCGGTTTTCGGGTTTTCGGGTTTTGCTTCCTTCTTACTAGCAACATTGTACGGCTTGCGTTTCGTGGATTGCGCATTTACTACTATTACACTCAGTATGCTCTCCAAAACTTGAGATTTAATGTGATGATTGTTTGTTTTCGGGTTTTGATTCGGTATCGATTGTATTGGCAGGTGGACATTTACATTGATAGCAATCTACTTTGGGGTATAATTTGATCTCCATGTTATGTTTTGTTAGTGATGATGAATGTGTTTGTTTTGAGTATCGTTTATGAAATGTTGTGTAGATGGGGACAGTGTTTTCGATTTACGGGTGTTTTCAGCACAAGAAGCGATTAGCGGCTGATCAAGTAGGAAATGACGCAGAGAACGGGTTTCGTTCGCCTCTTATAAATGGGGAGAACTTGGTTTCGGACGAGAAGAGGAAAACTTCGGGTTCAAAGATGTTACGCTCGAGTGTCCATCTCTTCCAAATTATATTTCAGGTGGACACAAATCTTTTGGATATGTATAATGTGTAACTTTCAGTTTCAATGACACTGTTTTGGTCCTTGTGTGTTTTGGTTTGTTGAAATTGCAGATGAGTGCTGGAGCAGCTGTGCTTACAGATAGTATATATTGGACCGTGATTTTCCCGTTTCTCTCTTTACAGGACTATGAGATGGGTTTCGTAAGTTTCGTAAAATTTTCTTAAAAGTTTGTGCTCTGCATTTTCTATGTTGCATAAGTCTCAATGTTTCTAGTGCAAAATTGTGTGTTTCAGATGACTGTAAGCATGCACACGAGTAACCTCGGTTTGCTGCTTTGTGACACGGTTCTTAACCATCTGGTAAAAATACTCTCTTTTTTGTCTTCCTGCATATAAGATGTTTTAGATTTCATGAATGTTATAACTTGAAGTTTTTGTTTTTGGTGTTGCAGAGATTTCCTTTGTTCCGGTTTTCGTACTTCATCTTATGGACAGGAAGTTTCGTTATTTTCCAGTGGCTTCTCCATGTTTTTATCTCCGTTGGGTAAAAAACTCTTCTTTCTCCTCGTTCTCTGTCATCGTTTATATCTTACACTAAGTTCTTGATCCGTCTTACATTTTCTATTCCTTGATTGATTTAGGTGGCCATATCCATTCCTCGACCTGTCGGACGAAATGGCTCCAGCCTGGTAAGCCTTCAAAACATTTACATTTATAGAGAAGAAGAATGGAAATATTATCCCTAGTCTGATACTTTAATCCATGCATCTGCAGGTATTTGTTAGTAGCACTCCTGCATCTTCCTTCTTACGGCTTCTATACATTATTCGTCAGAATCATACGCAAATTCACTACCTGAATTCATCTCAAATTCCCGAGTTTTGCCTCGTAAGAGTCTATGCTCATTACATTTTCAAGGGAATCAACAACGAAACAAACAGAAGTTTTTTACCCATGTATCAAAACTTTCAGTACAGTGATAATAGTCACAGCAGTTTTTAAAACATTCTGATACAATTCAATCATGTATAAACCTTTTTATTTGACGATGCAACCGCAATGGCTGCGTTCTTCTGTTTCAACCAAAACGGTTAAGTCTTGTGCCTACCAAATCTTTTATCAGCTTGCAAGTGAAGGGCTTGTAGTAGTACTAGTCTTCTTTTGTTGAACCAATTTGGTTAACGCCGTATCGATCTGACTAAACACTTCTTCTTTCGAACAATCTCCTTTAACCTTAACCGTTATATCTCGGTACGCCGATAACACATCTCTCACATTTCGGTTATGAGTCTTTAACCGCAGCTTCACCTTCTCTTCAGTATCATCAAACCGTTGCGTAAGTCTAGCAGCGATCTCTTCGGTTTCCGGACGAGAATACTTCAAGTGATAGATTTTCCCGGTTACAGGATCTAATCTACGTCCGATTACTCTTTCGACAAGAATATCTTCAGGTACTTCAAGTAGAATGAACAAATCAGGCTTGAATCCGAATCTCTCGAGCGATTTCGCTTGCGATGAACTCCTCGGATAACCATCTAAAAGCCAACCGTTTTGCTTCGACAAAGCTTCTTTCACCATTGAAACAAGTATTTCATCAGGAACCAATTCTCCTCTCTCCATATATTCTTTAGCAAGCTTTCCGTTTTCGCTACCCGAATCTATCTCAGCTCGGAGTAAATCTCCGGCTGAGATATGTACTAATCCGTATTTCCGAGTAATGAGCTCGCATTGTGTACCTTTACCTGAAGCTGGAGCTCCTGATATTATGATTCTCAAAGGCTCCGCTTCTTCCGCCGCCAAAGCCGTAACTCGAAACTTAGAGGCGGTTTGTTTCCGGCGAAGAGAGAGTACCGCGGACGGAAAAGATGACCGTGAAACGGATTTGTTGCAGCAGAGTAACTTTGAAGGAGAGACACGTGGCGGACACAGAGTCATCGCCGGAGAATTCACATAACTCGCCATATCTATCTCTTTTCCTCTCCCCTGAAGCTACCAAAAACACAAAAATTTGTTCACATTGAAGCTTTCTTTTGTAATTTGAATCTCCATAACAACGAATTCGAAAAATCAAAACAAAAAATGTCGAACAAACTACAAAATTAAGATCTGAAACGATATCAATCATCAATCATCGAAGATCTAAGAAAAACCCAGGACGAACAAAAATCTAACGATACGGCTCGATTACAAAGTACACTAATAAATAAATGTAATCTCATTGATAATAGTAACAGTAAGAAGATTTACCAGTTCTTACAGTAATCTCAGAATCTCACGACGAAGAAGAGCGAATCCGGTGCCGGCGGAGAGGGAGGTTGGAAATTTCTCCGGTTTCTCTATTTTATTCACAGCCTCATGTAAATATTTATGAAATGACCCCATTAAAATAGCGTAATTTAAAAGTAACCCCAATCACTTTGAATAAATATTATATTGACCCCATATAAGTTTTTCAATTTTTAAATCAGGCCCAAAGCTTCTACTACTACAGCAACGGTCAAAAGGAACTATGAAGCCTCCTGAATTTTGAATCCTCGCTCTTCACTTTCTCTCTCTGAGATCGTTGCTCTGCAAGTTTCGTCTCGAACAAGCTTTTGGATGCTGAATTAAGGTTAGATTTGATTATTTCTTCATTTTGCTCGATGCGTGATCGGTTTCAATGGAGTATCCCGAGTTTCGACTAGTCAGTGAATTACGCGTAACTTCCTTGCACGATTTCTCTGAAATTTCGCTGCTGTAATCTGTTTTTGAGTTTGAATTTGGCGATGAATTTTGAGATTTGAATTTGTGTGTTTCAATGGAGTTTCGACTAGTCAGTGATTATCTCGTAACTTCCTCGCACGATTTCTCAGAAATTTTGCTGCTGTAATCTGTTTTTGAGTTTGAATTTGGCGATTAATTTTGAGCTTTCAATCGGTTTCTACATTATGATCGGAGCAGATTTTGTTTGAATTTGTGTGTTTCTGATGTGTACGGACGGATTTCTGAAGTGATCGCTATTGAAAATCTGCAGATTGTGAAATTATCATTGATCATGGATACACACTCGCTGAAATCTGTCTCAGACTTGCCTGGAAATTTCCGTTCAGCTTTTAGTTTCAGGTAATATCACTTTGAACTTGAAATTTTCGTTTTCATTTTTTAGTCATCTTGTTGCTAATCTAATGCTAGTTTCGGATGTATAATGATAACTCAAAGAATGATTCCATGAATGTGATTTTAAAACTTTCCTTTGTGTTGCTTCTGGTTCGTTTGTGTTCAGATACTTCAACTCGTTGCAGAGCGAGTGCTTTCCACTTTGCTTTCATTCCGATATCAACATGGTTATTTCAGCGCCAACGGGGAGTGGTAAAACCGTACTTTTCGAGCTTTGCATTTTGAGGCTTCTTTCCAAGTCTATCTCTAAGGAAGGAAAGTTTCTCCATGCTAAAGGAGCTCTTAAAACAGTGAGCCTTTGTTTGATGCCTTTGTTTTTACAATAAACACACCAATATTGGACTGTTGCTATTTATAAGTATATTTATGGTTTCTTGTAACTTTGGTGTCAAGGTTTACATATCTCCGTCCAAGGCTTTAGTACAAGAGAAGCTGCGTGATTGGAATCAAAAGTTTAATTCATGGGGGATCAGTTGTTTGGAGCTGACTGGTGATAATGAAACATACAGCACAAGGAATATACAAGATGCTGATATTATCTTGACTACACCTGAGGTAAGATTTCAATTTTTTTTCTTCTTGTCTGGATTTTGTGATTGGAACTCGTTTACTGCTTCTGATATCTCCCAATGCTTTTAGCCGGAACACAAGCTATATATGACATTTTATCTGTATTGATACAAAGTGTTTGTTTGTACTTCCTCTAGTATCACTGTAGTTTATATGTTTTCCTGCAGAAATTTGATGCTGTGAGTCGTTATCGCGTTACCAGTGGAGGCTTAGGTTTTTTCAGTGATATAGCACTTGTACTCATTGATGAAGTTCACCTGCTGAATGATCCTCGTGGAGCTGCTCTCGAGGCAATAGTCAGTAGAATAAAGATTGTTTCGAGCAATCACGAACTAAGGTCCAGTCCTTTAGCTTCTGTACGTCTTCTGGCCGTCTCTGCTACTATCCCAAACATTGAGGACCTAGGTAAAATGTAGCTCACAATTCTAGTCATTTTCTGCAGATTGTGGTATTTTTATTTTTTCTAACTTGCTTTAAGTAAAAATAAAAAGACTTACTTCAAAACAACTAAAGTGGTAATACTTATTCAATTACTGCAGCGGAATGGCTCAAGGTTCCCACCGCAGGAATTAAGAGGTTTCCCATAAATTGATTTTCAGAGAAAACCTTATGTTGGGAAGTGTTTTAAATTTCTTTATTGTTTCCCTTCCCATGTTCTCTAGGTTTGGCGAAGAAATGAGACCTGTTAAGTTGACAACTAAAGTTTTTGGTACCTGTCACATCTCAAAAGCCAATATTTTGACTTTTTTGGGTTTAAATATTAAGATGCTCGTGTTGATGAATTTCGTTAGCTGTTGACGACATTCCTGTTTTCATGAGTCTTAAGAACATGCAAACTGTCTTTTCTGTACAGGTTATGCGGCTGCTAAGAATGACTTTCTCTTTGAAAAGGTATACTGTTTTGCATCTTGGTACTAGATAGCCTTAGCACCTCTTGTCTCTTATATAGATTCATCAACTAAATCAAGTCTTGTTTTCCTTTCTTTTATCTTCTCATATCCAGCGCCTCCAGAACTATATTTATGGTAAGCACGTATTATCGTTATATTCTTCTGTTATTGCTGTGTTGCTTAGGCTGTAACTTACACCACTCTGCTGAGGAAACCTATAAATTTGCAGACATTTTAATGCAACACTCGAAAGGAAAATCCGCCTTGGTTTTCTGCTCGACACGAAAAGGCGCTCAAGAGGCTGCACAAATTCTTGCTCAGACTGCAATGACCTATGGCTACTCAAATCCATTTATTAAAAGCAGAGAACAGCTGGAGCGATTAAGGGAGGCTTCACCAATGTGCAGTGACAAACAAATGCAATCTTATATTCTCCAAGGCGGTATGGTCTGTTTGACTCTTTTAAGCTTGTTGATCGTTCCTTTGCTTCGTCATTGTTCTGCAAGCTGAATAATGCCTCAATATCCCAATTAGTTGGTTATCACAATGGTGGTCTTTGCCAAAAGGACCGCAGCCTCGTAGAAGGTCTCTTCCTTCGTGGAGATATCCAAGTTATTTGCACGACCAACACTCTTGCTCATGGAATCAACCTGCCTGCACATACAGTCATCATAAAATCAACTCAACATTTGTACGTCTTTGCGCAGATAATTTCATTAATCATCATTTTGAATTTAAATTAGTATACACGGACATTTTTTTTTTCAGCAACAAGGAAAAGGGTCACTACATGGAATATGATCGTTCCACACTACTACAGGTATGTTATTTGAGCTTGTGTAGTAGTTGGCTAGATGTAATATTCCAGTCTGACTAGAATGTACACTAAATTATATTGCTAGCAAGAGAAGTAATCTCTCTTTTCTAGATGTGTGGCAGGGCTGGTCGGCCTCCATTTGATGACACAGGAATGGTTGTTATTATGACTAGAAGAGAGACGGTTATTTACTGCAACTTTTCTATGTTCCATCGCTTACTTTAATTTTACTTTTATCTTATGTTGTCTACTTGTGATTCATAAAATGATTACAGGTCCATCTATATGAGAATCTCTTGAATGGCTCCGAGGTTGTTGAATCACAGTACGTATTGGCCAATAAACTTCTGTTTTTGGAATCCATAGCCTTTTTTACACATTCTTCAAAAGCTGTTTGTTGACTTCAAGAAAAATTATTCTGTTATTTTGTTTCAGATTGCTGCCGTGCTTAATAGAACACCTAACCGCAGAAATAGTTCAACTTACTGTCTCTGACATTACACGGGCAATTGAGTGGATGAAGTGCTCATACCTGTATGTCAGAATGAAAAAGGCACGTTCATATGCTCTCTCAATGGTTTTTCCGGCAACTTGTTTATTGTCATATGGTATAACTAACTTCGAAGTTTGTATGGACAGAATCCAGAGAACTATGCTATTAAGAAAGGAATTCCTAAAGATCGAGTGGAGAAGCATTTGCAAGGTGCCCTAGTGACTTAGCTATTTTACTCATTTTTTCCTTTTGGAAGTTCTCATTTGTTCTTGTTCCTACCAGAGCTTTGCCTTCAGAAGATCAATGAGCTGTCACAGTACCAGATGATCTGGACTGACACAGACGGTTTTGTTTTGAAACCAGAAGGTATTGAGATTGATGATTTTTCATATCTAATATTTCAAATATAATTCACTCTCATTATTTTCTGTAGAGCCAGGAAGGCTGATGACAAAGTATTACCTAAAGTTTGACACAATGAAGTACATTATTAATGCGCCAACGGGCTATAGCTTGGACGAGGCTCTTCATATTGTTTGCCGTGCTGAAGAGATATCTTGTATGTCAAATCTGCTTTGGTACATAACTCTTTTGACTGGATGTATAAACTAATTCTTTTTATCTGGAAAAATGAAGGGATACAGCTCAGACGCAACGAGAAGAAAACCTTAAATGATGTAAACGCAGATAAAGAAGGCCGGCTCAGATTCCACATCAACGATAATAAAGGAAAGCGGAAAAAACGCATCCAAACAAGAGAAGAGAAACTATTTCTGCTTGCAAATGATTGGTTGACTGGGGATCCTTCAATCCATGATTTATCCATGACTCAGGTCCACCAATATTATACTCATATCTCCTTTTATTACTTGATTACTCTTACTTTTTAGCTATGCATCTGAACAATGGATCTTTTGTCTCAGGACGCTAACTCGATATGCTCGAACGGATCCAGAATAGCCAGATGCATGAAAGAGTACTTTATATACAAAAAGAATTATAAAGGAACCATTAGCTCAACTCTTCTAGCAAAATCACTCTTTCAAAAGCTCTGGGACGACAGTCCATATTTGCTGAAACAATTGCCTGGCATTGGAATGGTTACAGCAAAGGTTAAATCTCTGTCTGCTCTTTATAAGCTCGTTCATTGCACCTTACCTTTTACAGATGCTTCAGTGATTTTTTTTCTTGGTAATTTTTTTATGGATACGTTCTTTTTCTAGGCGCTTCATTCGATGGGAGTCAGGTCATTTGAAGCTCTTGCTGAAGCTGATCCGAGAAGGATAGAGATTGTTACGGGTAGAAAATATCCATTTGGAAATCATATCAAGGAAACTCTATCTACCCTACCTCCAAAAGTAGAAATAAAGGTCGAGGAAGTTGAATGTCAGAAGCAAGGGGCATCTAAACTAACGGTCACATTGACACGACTATCACAACCTCTCCAATCCACAAAACATCATTATGCTGATATGGTTGGTTGCCTAAACTTTCCGCAGTTATATATTAACTCTACAAAAGATTTCCCGTATCTTCACTTCTTTGCATAGTCTCGTAATTCGCTCATGAACAAAAGGTAACTACTAATCTGTATTCTTTTCTGGCAGATTGTTGGTTCAGAGGAAGAAAATCTTATCCACTTTCATGAGAAAATAAGGTGATGAGCACTTCAACCCAAAATGTTTCTTCTGATAACAAATTTGTTCATAGATGTTCTTTTACCAACATTCTTGTAGACATTCATGTAAAAATGTGACTAATCAGTGATATTTAAATGGCAGCAGAATGGAAGACTTCTCCAGGTTTGTTTACAACTCTTATCATCATTTACTCGATGCAACTCTTCGTCTAAGATTTGAATATATTTTTTTCTGTTTTGTTCCCTTCTGATTCTAGTCCATATTGCGTCACCATACTCGTGGAAAGGCCTAAACAAGCAAAGGTGACTGTGAAGGCTGATCTTATCTTCGAAGAATACAGTTAAGTCTTCTTAATGACATTACTGGTTTGATAGGAAACCTTGATTACCATGTAGTGAATGAGACACTGGAACATAAAGAAACTAAACAACTGTGTTTTTTCTTTGTAGTTGGTATTGACCTACATGAAACACTTCTACTGAAGAAGACAGTCACCAAGCAAATAAATTACAAAAGCGAAAACAGTATGCCTTACTATTATCCTCCTATGGTGGATGTCCGCACAGTAGATGATGACAGCCCAGATAAAGCTGGACCTTCAAACCAAAAGGCTATCAAAGATGATATGTGAGTACCCATATATACGTAAGTTTTGATGAATACAACTTTCTCTTCATATTAGTTACAATCTGCTCAATTTACTTCTTCAGGCCTAGCTTCAAGCTCATAGATTATGATTCAGAAGAAGGTTAGATGCTCAATACAAATTTAAATCCGTCACAAGTTATTGTATTCCATTAACCGTTTTTCCAACCCAAAAATTCTTTGCAGAGAAAGAGCCTTATGTGACAATGGAAGAAGATGACTGTGTCATGATCAATGAACACACAGTCTTTGACCACATACGTGAAAAAGCAAAGTGTTTTCCTTCGTTGAGCTCTTTGAATCAAACCTCTTCAGCATCATCAGGAAAATCAACTCTGAAAAGGAAGAGCTTAGTCGAGAATGCTTCTCCTGAATTCGATCCTCTGTTTCAGTATGATTCTATCTTTGGCTCACCTACAAATAATAAAGACATCAAACAAAGTGCAGAGCAAATTACTAGCCTAGGTTATGCAAAAATTGCAGACAAAATTGGTGCGTAAATCTTCTTCGTTCATTCTGCAAGTTTAGAAACTGTTGTTTAAACTCTAACTCTGACAAATGGAATACAGAAAGGTCATTCTCAGCTGATAAAATATTCAACTACATAAGGAAAAGGACCAAGAATTCCCCGGTACTCGCCACATCAAAAATCGAGGATCCTATAACCATTTCTTCTGAAGAAGGAAGAAACGCAGAGATAAGTCCGTATAGAGCATACGGTTTATCGGTTAGTCCTTCTGTTAAAAGGCCAAGCATCAAATCTGACGCACCTGCAGAAATCTTGTCCTTTGATATCTCGATGCTAAAGAGAAGCAGCACCGGCTTAGACCAGAACAAAGGATTATTCTGCTCCACAGTTCCAGGTAAGTCCATTGACTCTGATTCTTATCTTGGATTTAAAAGCATTTTCTCTTTTCTATGACTTTCTCATATACATTCCAACACAAAAACTCACTGTTAGTGAGTCTCTAGACTCCTAGAGAGCACATTAATAAAACTGAGATATACAAAATGGTGGATTTCTTATCCTCCAAATAAATTGGTTGATCCATGTTTGAAGATTATAAGAGAATGATTATAAAAAAAAAAACAGAAGTCTAGGCTGCATCAACTGTTTATATGTTATAAAAACAAGAAAAGTAAACCAACTAATTAAAATATTAAGTTTTTTTAATTCTAAGAAGAAGAGCAATTAGTGTCTTCTTAAGTTCCCTGATCCTGAATCTTACTCGGATCATAGAAGTCCCTCAGCTTGAACCGCAACCAGGACGAAATAGAGCTGCTTGTTCTATTCCCTTTGGTTTGTAAGTTGCAATGTTGTGGTTGGTTCCAGTTGAGATTGGACCCAATAACTCATTCTCAATGCACTCGTACATTTTCGTGCAGAAGTGATTAACCGCAGCACAAATATTAGTGATTTGATTCTTCATCTCAATTACTTTATCATAACTATATTCATCAAAAGGCTCTTGTAAAAGGCTTGAAAGTTTCTCAACATGACCTTCAAGCTGCGCTTGCTGATCTTCGAAAAGGTTCTTCTTTATCTCTCTCTCCGTACTGTTCATCTCGTCTTTGAACAGCTCTTCGCCAAACATGTAGAACGCGAAAGCGTAGGAATTTGCGAGAATCCTTCTCGATCTGAATAACCTGTTGGCTCCATCCATGATCCAACTGTACTCTTTGAACACTGTTTGATCTTTCTTTTCTGAATTTGACATTGCCTTCTCAAGGATACTTGCCCTTTGTTTATCCTCAAGCTTTGCTGAATCCATATGTGATTTGTATAGGTGATAGTAATGCGTATACCTATCTAAATCCCGTTTAGCTCTCTCCATTTGTCTCACTTTGTCTTCCTTGTACTTACCACAACTATGACCCGAGATACTCGTCCAAGTATGATCCCTTCCGGTTGCTCCACCACACAACCAACAAAAATGCTGCATACAAATACAAGTCATGAGATTGCATCCATCAGTCTTGTGAACAGGTTTGTTACAATTGGGACAAAGCCTGGTGTTAACTGTTATCCAATTAACCGTCTCAGACTCATCAACACACTTCTTGCTCCAAAGCTTCCACATTAAACAAGAGCAAGGAGAGTGAGACTCACAGAGACAACTGAAACAGAACTGAAGCCCGCACGAACATATCACCTCATCGTCCCCGTCGTCTAAAAGTTTTCTTATCGCATTCCCGCAATGCGGTGTGCTTGGACACCACTTCACCAGTCTGTTATCTTCTACGTACGACTCAACGAGGAAACGATCAAACTTCTCAGCTAATTCAGGACTAACTAGCTTCCTAACAACATCTTCATCGCAAACAGCGTTACATTTATGAGCCATACATGTAATCCTTTTGCTCTCACCTTCATTAATCCTCACAGTAAAATGTTCCTTCCAACAATCATTGCAAAAACAATGACCACACTCCATTCTAATCATGTTACAACTTGGTATATCATCTTCCATGCAGATATCACAACTCGTCGTCTTCTTCGAATCAATCAAGGAAGGATCAAAAACAGTAAGACCAGCATTAGAGAACAAACATTCTTTGCCATAGTCAATAAAAACACTAAACAACTTATCAACGTTCCATTGGTAATGAATAAGAAGAATCCTAGCTTGGTTCTCCTTAACCGATAACAATTCCATAACCCTAACCAAAACCTCTTTCTGTGCTGCTATGAGTGACTCCTTCGTGATGACCTGGCTCGTTGATTTTCCGGTGGACACGTGTTCGACATCGAACTCTTCTTCTATGTCGTGTGAATCGGACACTTCCTCGTCGTGATCATCATCGGAGTAGTAATAATCTTCCTCCTCCAGGCTCAAATAATCGTCATCCATCGTTCAAAAAACCTTAAAGAGGAATATTGTAAGAATCAAATTAGGTTTTTTGGATGGAGACGATCATGAATGAAAAAATGGATCAAGGAAGAGAGTGAAGGTGAAAAGTTTTGGGTTTTATTTTTTGTCAAGGAAAAGTCTTGATATGGTTGCGAGATCTTTGAGAATATTTTAATGGACTTTAATGACGCAAAGTTTTAGGGAAAGTATGGTTGTTTATGTAGATAAACTTGATTTATGTCCTTATTCAATTTGAAGTAATCTCTTTCTTTTTCCTCAACATGAAATTGGAAATTAATTTTTTCTAATTTATATTTCTATTTATCCAATCAAGAAAAATGGAAAATATTTTAGATTTTCCAATATCAGTAGGATTCTATAGATTTTAGATATACAATTTTTTAATATTGAAACGTGTATAAAGCATATAAATTTCTATTTTATTTATACAAAATGATATGTATTGTGCATAATTAATATAAGGGTTAATTAGGTGTATAATAATTTTAAAAACTCTAATTAGGTGTATAGCATGACCTAAATAGAATTTAGGTGACTAACACCCACTTAAAAAATTTGACTAAAATACCCTTAATGAATTAATTAATTATAGATAGTTGGTCATGTAAATTAAAATGGTTGACTATATGTTGATTAACATAATTGACTATGTAAAATATTATCTATGTAAACGCGCGTTTGCTATTGTGATTAATTCACTATGATTATAGTTGACTATTTATGCATATAGTTAGCTATTTGTTTTATTGTATAATATTTATCGGCGAATAACCAACTATCATATCAAAACATAGTTGACTACGTAAAAACATTGTCTATGTAAACGAGTATTTACTATTCTAATTATAATATAGTTCATTTTGTGATTAATTTATAGTCAGCTATTCGTTTTTTTTATAACATTTATCTGCGAATAGCCAACTATTTTATCAAAACATAGTTGACTACGTAAAACATTATCTATGTAAATGAGTGTTTACTATTCTAGTTTTAATAAAATTTATTTTGTGATTAATTCGCTATGATTGATTACTTATGTATGCATAGTCAGCTATCCATTTTTTTAACATTTATTTGCGAATAGCTAGCTATTGATAGCTAAAACATAGTTGACTATTTATCTTGTAAAAATACAATAAGGCTAAAATGGACATTCTACATATATCTCATGTTATTTATCTAATTATAATTTAGGTTATGTTAGATACTTAATTATTGGTGCAATGAGTATTATTGATGCTAATTTCTCTAAATATAATATAAATGAATATTTTTGATCAAACACATGTTAAAGCCATTAGTTTTAATATTTTTTATGTATAAGGAAACATGTTCATGCCTAGATTATTCAACCTACTTTATTCTTTAAACACTATTTGTCAAAACTATGATAATCTCCTTGAATAATTTCACTGTCCCGACAAAAGATCAGATGTACCAAATCATTGTCAAACAAATCAAAAGAAAAACTAGAATTAACCATAATCAGTAAGAAAAGTAGAAAGCAGTTTAAAAACTTCTCTTCGGAATACAATGAGGCGAGAACTTCTCTATTATCGAACAAAATGTGGAGAACTTATAAAATAAGCCTATATCTAAAAAAATTGGTGGCTTTGAAGAACGGTAATAACTTGCGCCTAGCTTGATAATTTTGTTGTTAATGTTGTGTTTATATAGTAGAGTAGATCGGCCAAGATGAAGCTTCCCAACATGTCTAGGAACATGTAAGATAAATACGAAATTTTTCATATTTTAGGAGGTTGAGTGATCGATCGATTAGCATGAGTGTATAGATCAATTGCTTCGTTGTTCTTCTACTTGAGTTTCATGATATCGTACCGTTGGACTTAAACAATTTGGAAGTAAACCGTAGTCAAACATTCCAAATTTTGCTTGCGTAAACTCGAACCTATGATAACCAATTGACACTTATAATAACCAATCTTCAATAATTTGAGTAAATCATGAGCTCGTATTTGTGGGTTATATGCACGTAATAATTTGGAAATAAATCTTAACACTCTTAATGATAAATTTGAGCATGATTCAATAATGGGACGACCTCCATCGGATGCAAAGCTCTTTTGATGCTCATAAGTTGTCCAATCCTCAAAATGCTTGTTTGTAATTCTTTTGTTTGTTTCAAATTACACCAAATCGCTGTAAACGAATACAAAAGTTACAAAACATCAATAACATGTTAAACCCATATAGAATTTTTTTTTAAAAAAAATATATTAAAAACATACTAACAAATGGTAAAAGACGAGGTGTATCAACTTGAAGCCTTTGATGCCATATAATAACAAATGAAATGATTTTACACCACCAAAACAGTTATAATTAAACCCTTTATGATCAAAAACTTAAATTGAGATGGTAAATGATGATTTGTTTCTATTTTCTCAACTATGTAAACTTCATAATTCGGGATTTAGATTTTTGAACAGTTTTAATTTTGACCAAAAAAAATGTGGATAGGCAAACTTGAATAAATAGAAATATTGGGGTCATTCTATAAACTTGAAGAACAATTGGGGTATGAAATCAAAAATTCCAGTCTTGTTTCTGCATTCCTCGCCTTGCCTTGTTTACTTCCAACTAGATTTTGACCCGCACCAAGTGTGGTATTATATTACATATAGTAGATAAAAAAATATACGATTTTTTATCTAAAATATGTAGACAATAAATAGTTTCACAGCTTTGTTCTTGAACCGTCTATTGAAAAGAAATAATCAAATGTGTAACTAAGATAAGTTCCATAATAACTAAAAAACCAACGCCAAAATGTCTAATAAATGTATTAAATTCAGTATTTTATTCAAATAAATGTATAATATTTATGAATATTTACTATCCGTAAATATGTTTTCGGAAACATATACGAATAAAGATTTAATATTGTTTTTTTTTCTAAAGTTTGAAAAATATATTTAATTGTCATTAATACAATAACTTTTACATTTAAATAATATCTTTAACCCATAATTTTACATGTAAGAAAATGAGATAAAAAAATTCACGTAAAGGTATTATTTTTTCAACATATTCATAGGTCCACATATAGTTTCTTTAATTTGTAATTTGTTACATTTCAATTTACAAAAGTTGTAAATTGTAGCCAAAAGTTGTTAAATCCCTTATTTCTTTGCTTTGCAAGAATGATTCATAGTAAGAAGAAATAATAAATTATTTCTTGTAATAATAATTTAATCTTTCAAATGAGAAAGAAATTCTGAATCAATTGAGTTGACAAAAATAAAAAATCCTAATTTATTACTCATAAATAATAAGGATTCCATCTTCAGAAGTCTTCTGCCTAGGTGCCAAGTTTTCTTTTTGTTGGACGAGACAAACTGCGCAGAGTATTTGTCGTCGAAAAAAATGCGTATTATATTTCCTCCAATTTTGGAACAAAGTCTTGTGGTTTTTAGCTTGAACATTCTTTTCATCGTGTTTACCATAGCAATCTTACTTTTCTCGGTTGTGGGTATTACTTGATTTTGTTCTTTTTGAATATCGTCAAATAAGTACTTTATAGCATCGGTTTGGTCGCACACATCTACAATAAGAGATGGAGAAAAAATTTAATACATTCTTGACATATTATTAATCTATTTCTGTGATTATAAATAAAATAATCTAATTTGTACAATTACCTACACACACCATTGTTGATAGTAGAAGCACAATCTTTAAGATCATTTGACTTTTTCATAGTGATAATGATATAACTTTTTCTATAATCACATAGAAGATAATAGGTTAATATTTAATATCTAATAAACAAAAACAAAGGAAAAAAAATATAACATGTATTAGAATAAGTTCTAATATCTTCGTAATCATAAACAATATTCTAGTATATATTCCTATATAGTAAGTAAATGTTTTTCAAAATATGAAAAGTAGTTCCAAAATAAGTTAGAGATTTTATTTCTTTCGGCAGAATGTTAGGAAATTTAAAAAATTTACCTAGATTTTTGATTTTTTATTACACACAAATTTATCTAAATCAAATTTAAATCAAATCAAAATCTTTTTAGAACTGGACCCGTATTTAATATATTTCTTTCGGCAGAATGTTAAGAAATTTAAAAAATTTACCTAAATTTTTGGTTTTTTATTATACAAATTTATCTAAATCAAATCAAAATCTTTCTAGAACCGGACCCGTATTTAATACTTTCCTTTCAGTATAATATTTAAATTGATGCAAAATGTGAGTAAATGACACATAAGATTTTTTTACTTAGAATGCCTACATGAATGACACTTAGGATTTTTAATTTCTAGTGTGTCCTCAATTAATATATATAGGGTTTGGTCTTATTAACAATAAAGCCCTCTCTCTCTCCCTTCTCTTTCTCTCAGCTATTCGTAGCTCCTTCAAACCCTAACCACCAGACCAGTCGCAATCGGCGACGTAATTCTCAGCTTTTCTCCTTCTAATTCTCGAAAATCGCCGGCGAATCATCTCCGTCGCGGATTCTACCTTCATTGACGATCCCTCCGCTCCAATCTCTTCCCAAAGATGTACATCCATTGCTTTTGATTTCGGTTTTCGCCGTCGTCGGATTTTTCGCCGTGAAGAAGAGCTGCATAGTCATTGATTCTTCCCGGAGAACCTGTAAGATCGATTTTCCCTTTTTGAAATTCGTGTAATCTTAATCTCTGAAGCTTTTTAGGTTCGTATAAACCCTAAGTTTTCTTCTGCTTGTTGAGTTTATTGTAATTAGTTAGTGTTTTCGAGTTGTTGTGGAAATTAGGAGCTCTCGAGATTGTTGCTTAGTGATATATCTAAGAGGAATATAAGAGACTTAGGTACTTTGTTGTTGAGCTTTGATTGCATATTAGATCCTTCAGGTTTGCGTTTGGTATGTTGCTCTTTGTTGTTTAATTATTCTGATGGAAACCAAATTGTGTTATCAGAGTTTTGTATGAGAGACTAGGAGCTTTGCATTATCCAAGTGTTGTCAATGGAACTTTCTGTTTCCTCTCCAAAGCAGAGTGTGTTATCTCCACTTGATTGTATGAGTGACCCTGAGGAGGAGCATGAGATCAGCGAGGAGGAGGATGATGATCGTAACCATAAGCATCGAAGGAAAGAAGAGACGAGGTCTCAGTCCTTGGAAGAAGATTCTTCAAATCAGGCTTACTCGCGGCCGTACAGGAAAAATTATAGACATTTTGAAAACGGGAATTCGTTTAGTGAACATGAAAAGCGGTCTCAAGGGGCAGCGTCAGGACAACGTGTACAGTTTGATAATCAAAGAATGAGGTTAAACCCAATGTTTTCAAGGGATTCTGGTTCTGGTAGAGGTAGAGGGAATTATGGTTCTTGGGGACAGCGTGATTCCAGGTTTAATCCTGTTGATCTCTCATCTCATATGGTTCAAGTCGGACCTATGGCTTCGGGCATGTATGGAGGAAAGGGACTAGCTAGTGTTTCAGGTGGTCAGAGTGCACCATGGCCTGCTTTTGGAATGCTTCCAAATGGTGGCTTAGATGGTTTCCATCACTTACAAGGGCCCCTAAGACCGCCCTTAAATGCTTCACTAAACATGGGTATTCCTCGGCAGCGATGCAGAGACTTTGAAGAACGTGGTTTCTGCCTCAGAGGGGACATGTGTCCGATGGAGCATGGAATGAATCGTATTGTTGTTGACGATGTACAGGTATGTTTTCTTGCATTAATTTCTTCATCAGAATCAGACTTTTCTGGGGAACCTTACCCCAATAGAACCCAGAGGTTTTGGTAGATATTTGATAACTATTTGCATGATCCTCCTCTGAGCCAGAAATTTCAGCAGAGCTATGTTTCTTGAAATGTTGCCATACTCCATTCTGAATTCTTGATGCATATTAATATTATCTTGGTTGTTGAATAGCAAATACTTTGTATTGCATGATAATTCTTATGACTACCATTTTAATACACTGTTCTTATCTTGTGTATATTTAAGTGAGTAAATTTTTTTCATTTTCCATGTGTGCAGAGTCTATCACAGTTTAACCTTCCCGTTTCAGTCCCTGGTGCACCTCATCTGGCAGCTTCTTCTAAACAAATGCCTGCACAGTTTGGGTGTGCTAATTTCATGAATACTAAAGGAGCTCATGCGAAAATTCACGAGGGCGGAATGGCTGTTGATGGTTTGGGTTATGGTGATGGATATCCTAGTGGTGGTGGAACTGATTTTTACGATCCTGATCAACCTTTGTGGAATAACAATGGTGGTGAAACTTCAGGTGCATTATCTGCACTAAATTCTCATGGGATTGATGAGAATGTAGCTCCACTGGATGACAATAACCAAGACGACTCAAGAAGCACAAGTCAATCTGTTTGGGGCAGAGTGCGTGGTTCTAATAGTCAAGCAACTGTCAAAGAGAAAGCTGATGCAGTATCAAATTCGTCAACTGGTCTTGAAGATCAATTGAAGGAGGTCTCAGTTAATTTATCCCAACAAGGTAAACAAAACTATGTTGGTGAAAGAGTCGGAAAAGTTGTTGATTCATTCAATACGTCAAATGATGCGATGAACAATACAAGAAAACCAACTCAAAAGGCGATGCGAACTCTATTTGTGAACTATATTCCCCACGAGAGCAACAGAAAGGACCTCATTCTTGCCCATTTTCAGAAATTTGGAAAAGTTATTGACATTCACATCCCATTGAATAGCGAGCGAGCATTTGTGCAGTTCTCGAAACGCGAAGAGGCTGAATCTGCCCTCAGGGCACCTGATGCTGTGATGGGTAACCGCTTTATCAAACTTTGGTGGGCAAATAGAGATAGTATACCTGATAATGGCCTGACAACTGGCAATGGTTCTGTGAAGGGTCGTGGTATGACTGCTCCTGGAGGGCTGAACCAACATCCTATTGCTGCAGCATTGAAAAGCAACCATGTCTCTTCCACTGCAAAGGGTCCTACCTTCCACACTGGTGGAGCTCCTTCCTCCTCTGAACAGCCTAAGCCTGTTGTGGTCACCAGTGGTCCCAAGGTTACACCGCTTCAGCAGAAAAAAGCAGACACTCTTGAGAAGTTGAAGGAGACACTTCGGAAAAAGCAGGAAATGTTGGAGCAGAAGCGTAACGAGTTCCGAAAAAAGTTGGCGACACTTCAAAAACAAGTAAGATTCTTTTCATTTGTTTTCTCAGTCCCATTAGTACCTACCTTTCTGAAGGAAATTACAGTTTAGTTTAGCACTAACTAAAAAGTTAAGCGGAGGTAGAAGTATGAGTTTTGAGGATTTATATCTCAGAAGTATCTTTTGGGAAATAAAGGAAGTGAGAAATGCTGGACAAGTGCAGATCTGGCTTATGAATTCTGAATATAATAGAAAATTGAGTTCGGTTTATATAGAGATTTGAGTAGAGATACAGGCGTCAGCTAATAGTTTATACAATAGCAACAAAAGTTGATGACAGTTTCTTACTAACATCACATAGATGGAGTTGAAATTATTTAACATTTATATCATCTTGTTCTAAATCTTCTCAGGGTACGGTTGTCAAGGGCGAGGAAGCAGATGAGCCAGACGCTAAGCGCATTAAAGTAGATGCAGCATCTGATTCTGCTGCTGCAATTGCATCACCAAAATCAGAGTCATCGACAGATAAGAAAGTGCCTATCCAGAAACCAGTTTCCACTGCTAAACTAAGCACAGAAACGCCATCACCCGATTTTAAAAACTCGAAGCAAAGACCTTATTCATTTGCCGCAAGTTTGAACACTCCTATGGCAAATAGGTATAAATTGGACAACCGCACAACTACCATCAAAGTGGTTCCTCCTTTGCCAACCGGGTTAGCTGATGTATGTCACCTTTCCTTTGTTCTACTTTGTGCAAAAATTTCTCACTTTCCAAATTAGATGCTACCTTGATTATTAGGTCACTGAATCACTTACCAATGCTTTGAACTATTTTCTACTTGCAGCTTGCTGTCTTAAAGGAACATTTTTCGCCTTATGGTGAAGTCTCAAAAGTGGAACTAGAAGACAATGCATCGACTGATAATGGCAAGGATCATGAAACACATAACGAAAACCGTGCAGCTTGTGTCACATTTGTGAAACGTAGTGCAGCTGAGAAAGCGTTAGCTAATGCAAAGTGTTGGCAAGAACACATGTTGCAGCTCGTGTGGGTAACGCGTCAAAGCAGCAATAATAACAATCCCTCTGTTTCTCGTGAACACCCTAGTGTCAAAAAGAAGTGCATTTCTTCCATCACTAATGACCTAAAACCAGCAGATGAAGTCAAAGCCTCTTCTTCTACAGAAGAACCAGAGAACCCAGATGTTTCCGGAGAAAACAATAAATTGGATGAAGAAGAAGCCAAAGAAACGGACAATGGCGACAATAAAAGTAACAGCGAGTCCGGTTCTGAGGCGATTGCACCAACGAGATCTGATGAAGAACAGTTGGAACAGATGAATGATCATTGAGCAGTGAGGTAATCTTTTGTCACAGAAACATATTTGTTTTTTTTTTTGGGTTGGATCTGGTATTAGTGATCATTTCTCAGTCTTAGGCTTTGTAGCCAATTCGTGAGACGTTAATATTTGTTGGTAGCAAAAGATATATCTAAGTTTTTTTTTTTCGTTTCAATATTAGAATGTGAAAAAGAAAAAAAGAAAAAGTGTATTTACATTTGACCTTCACAAGAACAGCGGCTGGGTCATTGTATTAACAGATGCAGATCTTTGTTTTTTTTTTTCTTTTTTCAGTTATTAGCTCTATAACAATCTTGACTTGTGTTGTATATAGTTGGACATTTGCTTTAGTCGAGAAGATAAATGGTGCGGAATCCAGAAATGGAACGCATTTTGGAAGTTTATGCAATGTTTTTTAGGCTTTCATTTTTGAGTAAATTAGGTGAATATTATGTTTCATATATGTAATTAGGTGAATAATATGCACATAATATAAATTAGGTGTGTAACAAATTGTTGATCTGGTTGGACAAAAATGTCCTTAATTACAAAAGAACAATACATTATAGTCAACTATACAAATTTACATAGTTCACTATATCAAACATACATGTAAATGATAGTTCACAATAATATAACCCGTTTACATAGTTCACTATATCAAATATACATATAAATAATAGTTCACTATAATAAAGAATAGTTCACTATAAAATTTGACAATATCCAATGATAGTCTACTAAATATACATCTTAATTTACTATAATAGTTCACTATACTTATACAAACAATAATTCTTTGTCCAGTAAAGAGACAAAGGCACAATAAACAGTTGTAACCAACTATGCAAATTTACATATTTCACTATATAAAACATAAATATGAAGGATAGTTCATTATAATATATATATAGACAATACTCAATAATAGGCAACTATATAAATATACATAGTAGAATCAGAATTTTATGTAGGTAAATTGTTAGATACTAAATTATGATTTATGTCATATTAGATATTTAATTAAAGATTAAAAGACTAATATTGATGTCAATTTCCCTTTATTTTTCTTGTCAGGATAAGAAACGTATATGCATCTTTTTAAGTTAAATTTTCTTTAATCTAAACCATATTCGAATGTTTATTAACATTTGCACACATTAAAAGGACGACGTTGGTTTGGTGGATGTTATTTTTCTCGTTCACTTTGTCTATCAAACAACACAAGACTAAAGGCTCATAAATCATGAGAAGTTCCTTAACCAAGCAAGAACATGAAACCAACAGACTTAATATTTTTATACATTCAAATGTTGAAACATAAACGAACACATAAACTTATCCCATCAAACTCTATTTTCCGGGGACGAAGTTGGTTGCGTAAGCCCAAGCATTGTTAGCCACAGGATCCGCCAAATGATCGAACAAATTCTCGATCGGACCTTTACCAGTAACAATGGCTTGAACAAAGAATCCAAACATTGAGAACATAGCAAGCCGACCATTTTTGAGCTCCTTCACTTTCAATTCCGAAAATGCTTCTGGATCCTCCGCTAAGTTCAACGGGTCAAATGCCCCACCCGGGTAAAGTGGGTCAAGCCCTTCACCAAGAGGTCCACCTCCGATTCTGTACCCTTCAATGAGACCCATTAGAACAACTTGAGACGCCCATATAGCTAATATGCTTTGCGCGTGGATCAAGTTAGGGTTTCCGAGGTAATCAAGCCCTCCTTCTGAGAAGATTTGAGAGCCTGCCTTGAACCACACGGCTTCACCGAATTTCACTCCGTTTTTCGAGAGAATCTCTGGGAAGGTGCAGCCTAAAGCGCCTAGCATTGCCCATCTACTGTGAATCACTTCGAGCTCACGGTTCTTTAAGAAGGTCTCTGGATCGGCGGAGAGACCGGCAGTGTCCCAGCCGTAGTCTCCGGGGTATTCTCCGGTTAGGTAGGACGGTGTGTTTTCGGAAAATGGTCCTAAGTACTTGGGACGGTCTGGTCCGTACCTGTAACATTTTTTGTGAGGTACTAAATTAGATGCTTTGGTAATTAATTATATCCAAATGGAGGATCAAAAAACAAGCCAAGTTTTGATATGGCTAAATTTGTATAATTTTTCCGTTTAAATTACAAAATGGAAAAATCCCTGTTTTTTGTTAACAAAGGTTAATCCATCCCTTAGTCCGACTAAACATCTGGATAAGTGGATACAAATCACATGATTTTCTAGTAACCACGAAATGTAACATTACTTTGACTGGCCAAAAAAAATTTTTAAAAGAGAAACCGAGAAAAGAGTGTCGTTTTCAATTAGAGTGAACAAGACGAAAAAAGAGAGATTAGGGTAGGAACCAGATGCTCTGAGGAGTAGACTTGACGGTACGACGCATGACGACGCGGCCACCGCGGTTGGAGGCTCCGACTTTGCGGAGGAGATCGTTGGATGGCTTGAGGGCCGTTTGGCCGGCGAAAGAGGAGTGTTGGATTGCTGATGTGGCCATTCTTAGTTTTGTGATGAAGTACTAAGCGAGATGAGATGTTTGATGATGTTATGTAGAATATTGGGTTTTCGGTTTTATAGTTTGAGGGATATAAGCAGATGGACACGTCAGCGAGTTCTGATTGGTTGATTTTAGATTTTCAGAACTCGATTCATGTGCATGGGATAGGTAAAGGTTATGGTTGTGCCACGTGGCAATGGAAAATCTTGTGGGGTGCACTAAACACTCAGCTAAGAGCCTACCGGAGGGTCTAAAGAGGTGTTCATATAATATAAAAATATTAAAATTTGAGTAAAAGGAAGAAAGAGTGTTTTTGTGGGGTATATTAAAATATAAAATTTGAGTAAAAGGAAGAAAGTGTTTTTGTGGATAAAATTAGATATTTTGGAGAGAGAGGAATCTAATATTGGATCTTTTGGAGAGTGTGTTTAAAAGGAAAAAAGAGTGTTTAAATATAAAATTAATAAAAGTTGAGTAAAAAGATGAAAGAGAAGGTATAAAGTTGAGTAAAAGGAAGAGAGAAAGTGTGTTTTAATAATTTAAAAATGACATTAGACCCTTACTCTTGCCGTAAGAGGATAGTGTTCCAATTGCCTATTGGCTATGCTTACGATTGCGATGATAAGAAATTATATTTTTGTTTGATAATATTTTCCACAACAAATTTTAAATTGAAAAAGAAAAAAAAATTATGAACAGAAAACTTGAGACTCGTACAAAATCCGGAAAAAAAAAAAAAGTTTTTAGCATATCAAAATCAAACAATTCTATTGCAAATATCTGTCGTTCTTTGAGACGAAAGATCATAGAAACATGCTTCAATAAATCCATTACAAAATGAGAAGAAAATCGACTATGTCGCACTAAACAAACACAATGTTCATATTTTTAGACCAAATTTACTCTTTTATAAACCAATTAATATTCACTATATACATACACAACAGTAGGGCAGTGAAAATTCCCTTTAAAATAATCTCCTACATATCAAAAGACATACAATGGTTAAAAAGAAATCAAGGGATCGCCATAGCAGAAAGTCTAAGCTGTTTATCAAGAGGCAAATGATCTTTGAATGCTACACAAATGTAATGCATCACCTTCGCAAGCATCGGCGCATAATCTCTTTCGCTTTGCTCAATTTGCTGTGAGCTTTGCCTTGCATTAACGCCAGAGTCAGTTGCGAAACTGTAAACACGTTCCAACGATGTCCATAGAAACGAGATGAAAGGCTCCACAATAACTTCCCAGTTGGGATCAGTTAGGAGAGAAGTTACGGTAACAGACATATCGCTCAAAACCGTGAATCGGTCTAAAGTGAGAAACGGCATGTATTCACAGCACATACTAGAGAGGAGGCCAACAAAGTGAATAGCCTGTCGAAGGAGGAAACAGATTTCAACATAAATAAAAAAAGGATAATCTCTTTTAAAGGAGGAGATCTTAACACTGATGTGACTTACATTGGATGGATAGCTAGAAACGCAGCTGATTTCAACAGCGTCAAGGAGCCACTGTCTTTTGATTCCTCCTTCGGCGTGATACAGAGCTGCTACTATCTCAACGTGCGCATCCCAGATATCTAACAAAGACAAAAAAAAATGATTGTATCATGATCTTTGATTGTATCAAGCTCGCATTATAGCAATTGAGGATAGTCACTGACCTGACAGTTCACAATTTAATATCGTAGCCTTCAATTTCCCTAACTCAGAAAATGGAATTGAGCCAAGTCTTGCTAGCTTTGCTTTTACCTGGATCTTTTTTATATCACCTTGGAAGTCAATCTTTCCGTTTCCACTTTCAAGACTCGAAACCTGCATGCGAGAAAAATCTCAGTCATATGGAGTGATGTCTTCAAAGATGTAAGTTTACAAGCTAATGCATGAAGCAGATATTACATATACCTGTAGGAATTTGTATAACCAATCCCGACGAGACTTCTGCAAACATCTAACTGCCTCTGACCACTCTTTCACCGTACCCATCTGATCTGGTTTAGGAGATTGTGATGCTACTGGTAAGACCACGAAAAGCAACTCTATGCATTTTTCAATCTTTGTGGTGTATTCTGAAGATTCAAGCGAAGTTTCTTCAAGACACTGACTTAGACCCTTCCAAAAAGAGACCCTCAATGAGCTTTTCTGATCGCAACTATATACTTGGTCTGAGGATAGCGAGGTTACGAAGCAAGATATATCGTCAAACAATTTCTCCATTCTTGAACCTGAGAAAATTTTCATTAAATGGCCTAGATGACAGAGCAGGCATGACTGAAGACTCTGCTCTAGTGTTTTGAATCTGGATAGTTCCGACAACTCGTCCAGAAAAGCTAGAAGTTCGTCAAATTCGCTTGCGTGGGCTAATGAAAATTTGAAACACTCTTCCCTAAGACTTATTTCCTTAGGAAGATAGCCTGATTGCGATACATCACTCTGAGTCCCTTGTTTCATTAATCGCCTTATTATTGCTCCCCAGTCCATGTTTGGCAATCTCGGAGCATGAGACAAACACCGCAAAACGCTTGCCATTGTGCGAGAATCCAGAGAGCTACTCGCCTAAATTTCAACAAAGATTAATAAGCATGAGAAACAAATAGAGATACCTTTTACTTAAATGTTGCAGCAATTTAATGGAACCTAAGATTGAGTAATTATAACTTTTTTTTGTTGTTGTTTCAACTATCAACGATTAGAGAAAACTAACACTATCAGAAAGCTTTTAAGCAGACATACCAAAGGCAGACTTGGATTTGTCAGGCCTTGAGCAAGTTTTATGACCATGGCATGGTCAGGAACATTGTGAGAGATGGCGTTACGGTGAGAGTCATCAGATGGAACTTCATTAGTGAGACTTGACGCTTCCTTGGACCGCATATAGTTTCTAAGAAATGAGATGGCCCATGAAGCATAATGTTGCAGCTGGCGATCCTTGGTATTTTGTGCGATAAGGAATATTTCTTGCACGACTAGCGTCAATTGCTGAGTGAAATATGAGTTTGAAAGCAAAGGACCTGACACATACGAGATTTCCTGTAGCAATATAAATTGATGTTAGGAATCTATACACACATTTATCTAAATGGCGAATAAAGAGCAAGGATTTCGAGAAAGATAGACCAGAAACTTTACATTTTCCTCAGAGCTGGAAGGAGGTGCACGGGGTAGAGGATGGGAATACACCAAATTCCCAGCACCAGCTCCTAAAGCATTAACAACTCCGAGCATGCCACCAAAGTGAACCACTGGTGGGTAAAGTCCAGAATAACATGTCTTGAACAGTTCTAGTAAGCCTTTTACAGACTCAACCACCACAGGGTGGATACCTTCATTCAGAACAGAACCAAGGAGGCCTCCAGCCCCAATACAAGAAGCCATCAACAAACTCTTATGGAAAGCACCAGACTTTTTAACAATTAGCAACTCAGAAATAAGGTCCTTGAAACAATTGATTAGATGATCCACCTCATGTGCATCAAACAGTTCCACTTTTTGGCAGAAAGTGATCACAATTGGGAGTGCAAGGCAGGCGCCGGCTGAGAAGACTCTCACTGGTACCTTACTATTAGAACCTGGAGTTTGCTTAAGAGAATCTGCATATGGGATCCATGATATGATCAGGGTTTTAATCTTTACAACAGCGTCTTTCTTCCCGGCTCTGTATATTGCACCAACTGACATCCCCAAACCTATGATAAGTCCAGCAATACCCCATGTATCATCATCAAAATCATCAGAATTCTCATCCAACAGCCGAGGTAAACCTGTAATTTTGTCTTTCTTAACAGGTGGGAACAATGCAGACAAGCTTTCTAGGATATCACACGAGGTGTGCAGGAAACGATGTAATATTGAACATAGCGACCTCACTATCCTCCCTAAGAGTTGTTCTTCTTGGTTTCTGTAGGACTCACTGTCTATATCAGAGCTTGCAGAGGCTTCAGTCCAAGTGAGCAGATCTTGGCATGATAAACCCAATCCAACCCCACAGGCTCCTTTTACAAGAGTGCTTTTACTGCTACACAAAACCTGAAAGCAATTTTTAAGTCGACAAGATTTATAAGAATTTTTTTTACCCGCATGAAAACAGATATCATTTAAGGACTGAGAAAGACCAAGACTGATTTTCCATGCATATTCTCAAATTTACTACTCACTACGCGCTTTTATAAAAGAGTTAGCACTATAATAGTTTTCACAAGTTACATTGGCCAACATTAATTCATAGGTATAGTATAGATTGTACCTCAAGAAGCCCAGATATATTCTCAAATTTCTGCTTGTGGTCAGTCACATGTAGAGACGACGAGATCAATCCAAGAGATATACCAGCTGTCCATTGACGGTGTTCATGCTCATGTTCCAACAACCAACCCAATAGAAATTTTGATGCAGTCGCTTTAATACTGTGAGCAGCAGCTGGCAAAGCCTGAAAGATTAAACAGATTAAAACTTCTATTGTGAGACACTTGGCCACCACTACAGATACTTGGCCACTACAGATATGGAAGCACATTTATATGAATTCTTACTGAACATAGTGCACCCAACGCCAGTGCAATGTTTTCTGCAGACCTTGGAAGAGTTTCTTCAGCCATGTATATCAAACTCTACATGAAACAACACAAAAGCATCTCATAAACATTTGAACACTTAGAAGTGTAAAGTTTGAACTCAGCTACACTATCTCAAACCTTCAAGATGTTGTTTGCAGCTTTAGTAGTTTTATCAGACGATAATTCTGTTTTCGTTGCATCAATGGACAATATAGTAGCTCTCATCCAACGCCGCATAAAAGCTTTCAGTGATTGCAATGAAATAAGTGCAAGGGAAATATTTCTTGAGAGCTGGAGAGATTTGACTACCACTTTAAATGCCTCCTCGTATTGACCATGTATATCACCACTCTGTGATTAAAAGTATGCAACTCAGTACACTAAAGTATAGAAAATGTCCTAGTCGAAAGGTAAATATTCTTACTCTTGATGACCCAGACTTCACATCTCTAGGACTAAAAGATAGACATAATAATGCCGCACCAGGTAGTTCTCCAGTCTTAATTCCTTTCCCTGTGAGTCAAATAGTGATGCGCTTAGTCCATGCAGAGTACCAAGAAAATTACATAACTGATTTATGTATTCCAACAGACTTGCTTGCATCTCACTAATTGTGCTAACAATTTAAGGACTATTTTAGCTGAAAAATCAACTACACCTGCAGGGAAGATGACTTGAGGTATCACATCTAGCAGCTTCTCAATCTTATTAGCAGGAACTTTCTTCTCTCTTACATATCTTCGCCGGATGCTGAAAAGTCAGAAAAGGAGTTTTAATATGTTGTTAATGATGATCAAAACTAAAAAAAAGAAGAAGTAGATAACAAGCTCTATACCTGTGCTCGTGAATAATGATCTTGATTGATAGGCCTTCTAAAGCATCCAGAATTTTTGCATTTGTCTCCGAGAAGAGCAAATATGCACAATTCTTGTTGAAGTCAGAAATTTTGTTTTCCAAAAATGATACCTGGAAGAAATGGATCAGTATTAATTAGTTTCGAACCAAAGATGGCCTGGAACACATAAGAAACAGAAATTCAATACGTACCTCATATTGACCAAGGGCCATTATGGCAGACACTCTTGCCTTTGTCCATTGGGGATCATGAGGCATCTGCATAGAGCTCCCAATTTCCCACAAAATGTTCAGAACCGTTTCTGCATCTTCAGGATATGCTTCGGCATCCATTGCACCCCACTTTAGAAGAAGGCATACACTGCAACATATTCATTATAATAGTGCTAGTTTTACATCAAATATACCTTTTCAGAAATCTTAAATAACGATAGCTAAAAGATCCATGCACCACTTTAAACACCTCAATCGTGCCTGTAAATATGATTTGGGATATGAGAGCTGCTAACCTATAAGCAAGGAAAGGATCCAGTTGGATGTTTTGAGCATGTTTCTCAATGACACCCCATGCAGTATAGAAATCTGGATGGACAAGGCAAAAGTTACTTGATAAAATATGAGTGAAAAATAAAGGAATTAACCAACGCAAGCAAGCATCAAGAGAGTACCAATGACATCGGCTTCACACAGGTGGGAAAGACTCTGAAAACCAAGAGCTTGAACTGAACGGTCTTGGCTCTCCATACAGGCCTATCAAAGTATGATTCCAGTTAAAAATCTTGAAGGCACCTCAATAGTTTCAATATACAGCCAAAATAATAATAGCAAACATTACTTAAGAATCTATACCTGAACGGACAAGATTAGATCTACTCCCCTATCAGGATGTTTCTTGCATACATCATGAATGGAAGCAGCCATGCTAATGCATATATGTTTCTCTGAGATACAGTCTATAAATCCTTTCGGATGTAATTCCTCCTGAGTATTCAAAATAATTAGTACCATAGACATACATAAAAATAGTACAAGCATGAGCAAGCTGACTTCATCAATGTTGAGCAAAATTTCACAGGGGGTATAGAATAGCTTACTTGCAGACTCGAAAAGGCACGGTCATTGACAACCCAGGTCTGGCAAAGTAATCTAACGGCTGTAGCATACAACAGACTAAAACAGACCATCATCAGAGCTACTAATGTTAACTCCATTGCAATAGGAGTACAGAAATGAAACAAGGTAGAGCATAGAAACCCAGTTCAACAAGATTGGTAAATGTAGGCTATAGCATGATTGCATGAAACATCACATACTAATCTTCTGGCTTCCAATTTTCCATTTAAAATATAAAATAAGCCCAGAATTAAAAAAGTTAAAGGAACCAGTTTTACCAAAGAGCTAAGGTGAAAATCGAGTTTTGCAAGGACTAAGTAAGGGTTCAACCCAAAATCAACAATTATAAACACCAATGGAAAAGCATGATAGACAAGAAATGATCAGAAAAATGTGTACTGACCCTTTCGCGTCTTTGTGTAGCATTGGTGTAATAGTCTGAACTACAAGTGGAATCATCACCTGTTGTGCAGCTAGTGATGGGAGCAACCCCAGAAGTTTTGACTGCAAATCAAAGAAATAAAATGGGAACTTGACTACAGGAAAAAGAAAGGAGCAACAAGCACTTGGATATGAGAGTAATCTCACCAATAAACTCTGACAAGGGACACCAGGTCGAGATAGCAAGTTGCTGTAATATAGAACAGCTAACAACAGTGGGACACTCATTTTAGGATCCATGCCACCAATAGCAGACAAAGAATCAATAGCATCAGGTCCTAGGGACGGATGCAACACCAAGACACCGGCAACAGCACCAAGTAAAATAGGTATCTCTTGAGAAAGAGAAAGCGATGAAGATAACTTTTTTCTATTCCCAAACTGGTCAGCATGTTCCTTAAGTAGTGAACTCCACGTCGCGTGTCCAGAATTAGTTTCCTGATTTTCACTTCCACTGATGTAAGCCAGTCTGAGGAAGGAGGACGTGGACGATACCAAATCATTCTGAAAAAGAAAAACATTAAGACTCGGTAAGCAATTTTATTTCAAGTTGTTTTTGTGAACTACTTTGATATGGACAGAAAACAAAATAAGCATGCCTATCTCTCACCAACGCTCAAAGGATTAACATTTTGAAATAACCTAACCAATGAGTGAATCTAGGTAACTAATTATCAACAGACTTTTTAAAGAAAATAACAGGTTTCACCACAGGAAATAAACCTGATGCCAGAGTTGCTGCATGGTTCTAAATACGACAGAGCCCACCCCGCTGAGTGGTGAATCTCCCTTACTTGTGTGGACCTCAATCTTTGGTGCATTTGACATTGTTACCAAGACATTTTCTACGATGGAAAGAACCTTACTTGCTGCTCCTTTGACTGATTTAGAAGGAGACGACATCAGTGTGATGAGAGGGAACAATAATAGAGGCTCCACACTTGAACAGGCTGCATCTCTAACCGACAAGTTTTCTACAAAAGAATTGAACAGAATCAATTCTCAGTCATCAAAATATATACACATACACATTTTTGCCAGGAAACAGGGAGTGATAGCAGGGCAAACCAAATTGACTGAAGTAATTTAGCTACTACAATATTAGACAATGAATCAAGCAAGAGTGTAATGAAAAGAGAGATGGAGACATAGATATACCATTTTCACTTTTCCATCTGAGCAGAAAAAGCAGGAACTTTAAAATAGAGAGTTGCTCATGCTCAACACTTGACTTGGCAAGCATGAAAACTAGCGAGAGAACCACCAAGGATAAATCACGTGAATATGGCAATCCAAGATCTTTCTGAACAGCTAACAAGTACTTCAATGATTCGATAACAGGCTCTTGTTCGGTTGTTTGGACATGAGGAGAGGCACAAAGAAAAATTACGGCCTCTACCAGTTGCACACCAATCAGATGAACTTCTGTTACTTCCTGTTAGCATAGATAAATGAATGAATGTCGAAACAACGAGCACAAAGTTTAACATGAAGGCAAGAGGCAATTAGCACATACCAATCTAGTTCCAACCAAGTCTCTCACAACCACAATGTAGGCATCCACTAGAGTCTTGACAATGCAGCTAAAATTTCTATTGTCCTGCATAGTTTCAGAAGTTTAGAACTGTGTCCTAACATTGCATTCACCAAACAAATTGTCAATCATGAATACTTACTTCCAGATTTTTGCCTGGGATATATTTTAGGCAACGAATAAGCAATCTAAATACCGGCAATGCTTCATGGCGGCATGAGCAACAAAGGGAAGCCATTGATGAAATCAATTCCCTCGCAAACAAAGACACCGATGAATTACGCAATATTGTGTAATTCAGGAACGGCTCCAAGAACTCACATACTCCTACCATTCCCAATCGCCGATTACGCATCACAAAGAGTGATACTTGATGAAGAAGCTCCGTCTGTGTCTCCGCTCGGCTAGAAAGAACCTGCAAACAAAGAGCATCATCAAAGAGTGGCTAGCTAATTTCGACTTGAATCACACAGAAGGCGAATTACATACCCTAACAAACGGATGATTCTCAGTTGAATTGAACTTCCAATTCCCATCTTTCTGTTCATAACCTAATCGAATCAAAAACCCTAAACCTTTCACAAAGAGCGAAACCAATTTCGTGTCGCATCCATCGAGAGCTGATTGAAGCTCAAGCAAACCGCGAGAGAGGTCTAGAACGGAGTCTGATACTAATCGACATAGCTCATGAACGGATTGATCAACGACGGTGACGGAATCAGAAGTGAGACAAAAGGAGATAGCTTCTCTTCCGGCTTCGGATTCCGATCCTAATCGGTCTGGAGCAGATCGGAGCTTGGAGAAGACGGAAATCACAGCGAATCTTTGTATGGAAGGTTGAGGTACTCGAGTTTTCTCTAGTAACGAAGCATACGAAGCCATCATCGGAGAGATTTGGAATTTGCAGTTTTCCAGCGCCGGGAAGAGGAAGCCCGATCAATAAGCTGATATCAAAAAACAAAGGGGAAATTGGTAAAAGAACCCTCAACTTTACTAAAATACAAGACAATGACACTAACGTTTTATTAGTTTAGATAACTTAAGAAAATTGTGGAAAACGATGTGTTTAGATAACTTTAGGGGTTTGTGGGTTTATAAGGGAAAGATCTCTCTAATTTGTGTTTTTTCTTTCACGAATTAGGTTTGTATTTGGAAAATTTCTATAATCAATTAGAATAGTGATTTAGCATCTAGTATTCTAGTTGCAATTATGTAAGTTGGTTTTTATTTAAAAGTTATCATAAGCTATGGAAACTCTATTTGATGACGTTTCATGGAATTTCTTGGAAACGTCGCAGAAAGAAGCCTTGTGTTTAGAAGAGGTTTAATGTGTTACTTTAAAACAAAGATGAATGCAAAGCAAAAGTGGAAAGAAGCCTTGTGTTTAGACGATATTGCTTTGTTAGTATTTTTCAGTACATGTTTTACTATTACCTTTCATAATTGGTATTATCAGCACTTATTTTTTCTAGTTATTTTCATTTTAACACGTATATTTCACTAAAAGACAACATATTATGTGGAATTGGTTCGTGTCATAATTGTTATATTCAGAAAAATGCAATGGATTATTCTCTTAATACTGATATATTCGACATATCTAGACCTAGAGTAAAATCTCAACACTCAAAAGCATACTTATATTTGTGTATGGAAGAACTGTCATATGTCATACAAAAGAATGGACACTATTCTCCTTGCACACCCTTGATTGTCAGATGACGTCGTTGAACCTGAGAAAAGAAAATACAAGTTAGAAGAAAGTTGTGTCTATTGGGAAATCAATAGGCTAAGAGTAATTCAGAAGAGTACACACCTAGCTATGTTCAGTCTTCCACCTCACCAATCTTCCCATCTGCAATACCATCTTTGGTAAAACTCATGAAAGCTCTGAATCTCCTCCATAATATGTCCACTGACTCTTGGGAAGGCTGTACTATTGGTGAGAATTTTTCACTCTGCAATTTAAAACCCAAACATATTATTTAATAGCTTTATCTCATATGTTAAACCATCATTAAACTGTAAAAAAGATTTTTTACTTACTTGTTGGCCGGTAAAACTTTTTACCACTCCCAACATAGCTCGTCGTTTCAAAGCAAGCCACATGTCCACCCAAGTCCCAACAAACAGATCACTCTGATAAGCATCCATGAGCCATTTCTTTCCATTGGCGCGAAACACCGAGCAACGACATGTCACGAGAAGCTTGGCAAGATTCTCCCAGAAGTAGGCCATGTTGTACCAAACCTCCACCTACTCTTTTGTTGGGATGCTATCATCTTCCTCATGCTCCATCCATTCTTATTGGATATTCCGTGACCTTCACGTGTTTTTCTACTTGATTTTAATAAACTTCAATATGGGGTGCAACATCAAACAAGAATGAAGTCTGATCACTTCAGAATATTGTTTTATAGTAATTTTTATCCAATTCAAAATATAAAGGTGAATAGCCATCCGACCCAGTCAACACTTGACGTCATGAAATTGTACGATTTCAGCACAGAAATATAACCGAATTAGTGATGTATCGGTGAATAAATCCAAACAATGTAGCAATAGTACAAAGTAGGTACATGCAGACATATCAATTGAATCTATCAAAACATGACCAAACTAAAATATGGGTCAACCGAATTAATAAAATCGAACAAAACTAATTTGTTGGCCAATCAAATCACTAGCTAAAATAGAGTAAAACTAACAAAGAATATGGCACAATAGAGGGTTAGATCAATGTGACCATCGCGTTGGGCTATTTCGATATTTGGTTGAGACGAAATGGTATGTTTTTTTTTGTTATAGTCCGGTTTTTTGGTTCCTCTCAGAAATATCTAAGCTTGTTATTTTCATCTTGACGAGAGGTTATTAAAGTGAATTCTATTTGATTTAGTAATTTCTTTTGTGAACCGAGTTTTAGAGATTGGTGTAAATACTTTTGTAACAAATTCTTGATGAAACCTACTTTGGTTCTAATTTCTCAAGAAAATCAATTTTCTAAATCGTTCTTCTAGAATCATCAAGACCAGATTCTAATATATATGTAATATTCATCAAGAACCATATCATAAAAAAAAATATTCATCAAGAACCATATCATAATTCTCTGACTCAATTTCTACATCAAATTCTTTCAGTTCCTTTGGTATTGAAATAGTATTGCAATGGTGACATGCATGTTTAAGATCAATAAAAAATCCATTCAACTTTTTTTAATACAAAATCCAGTCAACAACATATTCAACAACAACTAGAATATCATCTTGCTATCCAAAAACAAAGAAGAATCTGGTTATCCCAAAACAAAAAACATGTCTATTTCGCTTTTTATTTTCCTTCACAGCCACATGGTATTTTTATTTTCAACACAATTATGCAAAGGCCTAGCCTCGTGAAAAGAAGAAACCATGATCCTATAAACTCTATATGGCTGATTCGAATATTTTGCAACACCATTATATGGTGGCATCAGATTCTTCCGTTACCTGCATAAGACCAATGTTAACAAACTATTTCATACACATCCATGCATGATAACATATTTGATGCTTTCTAACCAGAACCTCTGAGAAGTACGTCATCAGTTTCTTGTTCATAGAGTCTGAAAAGTTCACCTACAACATTATTAGCAATTGATATCAAGACATAATTCACAGTGAAATTTACCTAATGCATAATCGAATGTAAAACAGAAACCAACAACATTACAAGACATAATTCCCTTTAAAATCCCATAATGCATACAGAAACCGAAATTTACACTTAATTGCTCAACTGTCCTTGGCACTCCAAGTGTTGCTCTCACAAAAAGAAAATTGTCCACCAATTCTAATTGTTCAGGATTGCCCCAATGAGACAAAATCATCACTGATTTTACACAGTTCCTCACTTGAAATTTGGTGTTCAATTCAAGTACACTTAGGCTCAGGTTAAAGTTATGTAGAAAATCCAATGATATATCGGTGAACAATTCCAAAAAAATTAGCAATTGTATGAAGTATGTACAAGAAGACATATCAACTGAGTCCATCAAATCGTAACCAAACTAAAATATGGGTCAACCGAATTAATAAAATCAAAACAAAACTAATTTGTTGGCCAATTGTAGCTTAAACAGAGTAAAACTAACAAAGAATATGGCACAATAGAGGGTTAGATCAATGCGATCACCTCAGTGATGGGGCTAATTCGATATTTGGTTGAAACGAAATGGTATATCTTTTTAGTTATAGTCCATTTTTATTTTGTTCTCCTCAGAAATATCTTTATTGAATTGATTATAGTTTAACTTTATATATACAAGGAGATAAAAAGTAGAGGAAGATGAGGAATCGAGCAAGCTGACATTGTCTAGGCTCTTAAACGCCATTGATGGGTTATGGCCGGGTTGAAGTTGTAATGAGAAGATTATCGTGTTTACAACAAACTATGTGAATAACCTTGAACCGGCATTGCTACGCATAGGAAAAATACGTCGAAATGTCGTATTGCAGGTTCAAAGGCTTCAAGGTCTTGGCCAAGAACTTCCTGGATATTGACTCCCACGAGTTGTATGGAAGAATCGAGCCATTGAATTGAGGAAACCGACATGTCTCCTGCTGATGTTGCCGAGAATCTGATGAAGACGATAGAGAGACTTGTTTGGTTAAGGCTTTGTAGGACGCGAAGGAGAAAGCAACCAAGTTTGTTGCGTCGGAGGAGGAGAAGATAGAAGAAGAAAGAAACCAGAGGAAGAAGACTTTTATTTTTTGGGATATAAAACCACTAGTATGTCTGAACAGCTTATGCCTTGAATAACTTATGTCTTGAACTCTAACTCAATCTGTTGTGTCTTTCAAACTTATCGTCTAGACTCTTTTTTTATTATGCGCACAACACTTCTCCTCTGTTTCCACACAATCCTCATATGCGCATATTCCATTCATGTTGCTCCTCTGTTTTTTGTCCCATCGTTCTTTGTATAATCTCTCTTGTGGACTAGACCCGGCAATATATTTGTTTTGGAATTTGGCTCTGTTTACATTCTAGGGCTTTCTTAGTATTATTATCACTAGAAAACAAACCCGCGCATTCCACGCTGTTAAATAAAATTTATTGGATAAAATTTATAAATGCAATGGTTATTGTTTAGCAAATGATAAAATTGAACATATGATATTAATAATGCATAATTTTTCGTAATCTTATCACCACCCAAAGTATTATTTGACTTTGTCTTTTAGTGAAACATATTATTGTGATCAGTTTCATATTTTACTTCTTGATTTGTGTTATTCTTCATTGTAGTAATATGGGATTTGACTCCTTAAATCTCTTAAGCATCCAAATGGCCAAATAATGTTCAGACCTAAATCTACAAAGAAAAAAGAAAATCACAATAATCTTTTTTCACTTTAGACTTATGCTGATTTTGTTATAGGAGAAAACATCTAAATAAAAGAGAGACCTAGTCATCACTACCCACCTTAAAAATTCTTCTTTGTTGTTCATATCTTTGAAACACAAATGAAACACAATTTGGGGTGTTGGTGTAAATCCTTTAATTGATAGTAATAATGTGGGAGACAATTCTTAAATGTAAGGTGTCAAAAAAATCAGAAATTCCGTTATCAAATTCTTGTGTCTATTTTTAATTTATCTCTAAAGTCCCAGATAAAATCATTATATAATTCTCAAACCGTAACAATGTTTAATCTATAACCACTTATATAGTAGATTTTTAGAATAGCTCAAAAATCGACAAGAAAATACAAATGGATTTTGCTTTCATATCTATTTATTCATTTGTAGACGCTAAAATTAAATGTAAACATAAACATTTGATTGATGTGTAATATAAATACTCTTAGATGAATAAAATTACAAATCATTAAAGTTAAACCATACATCTTGCTGGATTTCTTGTTGGAAACAAAAATTCAACATTTACGGTAACATAAATGGTCATCATGTCAGAAGCTAGAGATGGAGAGCGTAAATAGTCAAAAGACAAATCAAGGGGCATTTTGGATTGATTCGGAAAAAATTTGAGTTCTTTAATCCCGAAAAAGTCGTGCCGTAATGTAGACTTCCTTAATCTTTGAAGAATGTTCTCGTTTCCTATGTTTTCATTAGTACCTCATTATCATTATCATAGGAAAAGAGAACTATGATTTGAACTCAATGTAATTACGTTTGTAGAACCAGAAGTTTAAATCATAAATAAGTGCCTTGCAATAGAATTTTTTTGAGGTGAAGGATACAAAGATTACCAAGAAAATCTTAGTGAGAAACACGTTCATAGGTTTTGAGAATATAACCGAAGAGAAAAAAAATCTAAACCTGCATATAAATTGATGAATCGTTGCGACTGAAAGGGCATTTTTGTTCTAGAGATGCGTTTAATTGGGAAGAAATGGATGCAACCATTCGTGGAATGATGATTTGAGATCTTTAATTAAAACTAAATCTTAGCCGTTAGATTCTTTTTAAAGAAAATTTAGATCGTTCGATTGACAATTTTTTCCTATAAAAAATGCTGATGTCATCAAACACAAAAAATGATTTGCTATTCATTTGTAATGGTGAAAAGAACATTAATATAAGAATATCAAAGATGGTTTCATCTGTAAAGCCAAAATTTTAATTTGTTAAAAGACAAAATACTAGCTCCTATAAATACAGTATCCATGGATCCATAGATACAGAATTCTCCATCAATATTTTATTTCCAAACTTATTTATTTGTTTAAGGGAACACCTAGATTTAGATGAAAATAAAGGGAAAATTGATAATGAGTATTAAGGAAAGGAGAAGTAGACATGAAATAAATAAAATAAATTTGCCAAAAAGAAAGAATGGAAAATTACCTAGGAAGTGAGTGAAATGGAGACCGACATAAAGTCAAAAGTTCTTGAAGTAAAAAGAAAAAAAAGACAGAGAGGAAAGTCGATTTTTGAGCTTCCTTGGGAAACACACCAACCAAGAAAAAAAAAAAAAAAAATGTGGAATTCTAACTCCACGAGCTACCGAATTCCCGATGATCTATTGGAAGAAATATTCCTTTTGCTGCCTGTGGAATCCATCTTGAGATGTAGATGCGTCTCAAAACATTGGAGATCAATTCTTGAATCAAAAGAATTTTTGGAGAGACGTACGAGTCTTGATCAAAAGAGCCACCTAAAACTCCTAGTTGCTCACGTGTGTCACTGCTCGAGGCTGCCGAGACTCCTCCCCGAGTCGTCACGGCTCGAAGGAGAGGAAGAGATGGTGTATTTGCACTGCAAGTCACCAGCTTGGATGAGTACTTGTGACGGTTTGATCTGCTTCCCCGATCCGGATTGGATCCACGTTCTGAATCCTTCCACTAGACAACTCCGGAGATTCCCTATCGGCATTGATATGAGACAATTCGATAAGGAATTCCCTTCCGGTATTCAGAAGTTTGATTTCGGTAATTCCATTTCCAAATATTTCACTTTTTTTTTTTACTTTTTGTTTCAGAGTTGAATTATGCTTCAAATTACAAAAAAAAAACTTTTCAGGAAGATCGTACGAGAGGGGAGATTGGTCAATGGGATTCGGTAGAGACAAAGTCACGGGTAGCTATAAAGTGGTAAAGATTTGTCCTTCTCAATCTTGTAAGGGTAAGGAATGTTCTATTCTTGGTGTTGAAACTGGTGAATGGCTGAAAATAAGTCCACTACCTAGTTATGTGGTCGACCTGATAGCCAAATCGGTTTGTGTGAATGGATCAGTCTACTGGTTGTACCGGTGGACGAAGGGATTCAGATACAAACACGTATACAAATTACTAGCCTTGGATCTTCACAAACAAGAGTTTCATGACGTCTCGGTTCCGGCTTCTTGGATCACGTATGACACACAGTTAGCCAACCTTGAAGACCGTCTTGTCATGGCACAGACGAAAGGGGCTGGGCCTGAATGGATGTTAGAAGTACTGACCATGGATGCAGAGGAAGAAAGGTGGAGCAAGACTTACTCCATAAGTTTAGCCTCTGTTTCCCCGAAGACTTACTCCATAAATTTAGCCTTTGTTTCCCTGACGACAAACAGAATTCCGACCTGGTTCAGGCCGATCGCCCTTTCTAAGCAAAGGGATCTTTTCTTGCATGACAATAACAACACACTGCTCAAATATAATCATGAGACAGATGAGATTCGTTGTCTCTCCTCAGACACCTATCCTATAGCTCCTTACTTGGAAAATTTGGTCCCTCTTCCTTTAAAATCAAGCCATCCAATACCGCTTGTCTTAGACGATTATGGGATGTTTGTGCCCACATGCCCCTTTTTTGACCCAAGTTCTTGGACATCCAAGACGGATGACTTGATTACTACCTTATGTACTATATCTATGATCTGTATTCTACTCTTCTTTTATGGTTTCTAGACTCTTTTCTCTTCCTCGTTCTATCAACATTTAAATCGATTGTACTCTTTTCACATTTTAGTTGATCGTATTTTGTTACATGTTCGATTTATACCTTTGATTGTGTCTGCACAAGTACTACATTCATTCTTACTCTTGCAACCACATTTTTTTAGACATGTCAATTTCGTAGAGAGACCTATGCATGTAAAAATATCGAAACTTGTTGCTAAGAAAATCCAAAGATAGACGATATCATGTAGAGAAATGATTGTCTTTTTCCTCAAGATCTTTCACATGAAGTCTGATAACAAATTGACAAGATGAAAATTCAGAGCTTGTTATTTTCATCTTGACGAGAGAGAGGTTATGGAAGTGAATTCTATTTGATTTAGTCATTTGTTTTGTGAACCGATCGAGTTTTAGAGGTTGGTGTAAATACTTTTGTAACAAAGTCTTGATGAAACATAATTTGGTTCTAATTTCTCAAGAAAATCAAATTTCTAATCCTTCTTCTAGATTCATCAAGACCTGATTCTAATATGTTATTCACATCAAGAACCAGATCATAATTCTCAGACTCAATTTCTACCTCAAATTCTTTCACTTTCTTTGGTATTGAATAGTATTGCAGACATGTTTAGTCAGCGGCTTTTACCTTTTTTAAAAAAAAAATCTAGTCAACGGCCTACTCAACAACGACTAGAATATCCTCTTGTTAATCCAAAGACAAATAAGAGATCTGGTTATCCCAAAACAGAAAACAGGTTTATTTGGCTTTTTATTTTTCTTTCACATCCACATGACTGGTATTTTTATTTGGACACACGACAAAACAAAACAAACGTACACATATTGACAAAATATTCTAAAAGGAAGAAACTGAGACACAAAGTAGAATTACATAAGTGCCTTTCCAACACAAAGCTCATCACATGATTATGATATCAACATCCTGCCCTTACCCTGCACAGTGGTCTCACTATAGTCATGGCCTTTATGTGCCTTATCTTGCACATACTGGCCCATTTCTTTCCCTTTCTGACCAGCATAGCCTACCGCGTCAGCCATACGACGTTTCGCGTAGTCCAACTGATCTGGCATTGAACCACTCGTCCCACGGAAGTGGTTTAGGACCCATGAGACCGAGCTCAGACCCGTCAGCCCAAATAGCCCAGAAGCTAAGATTCCGGTCACAGCAAGTGCGACTGTGAGCGCTGCAGGGACAATCACTGGACTGAATAGGAGGAAGAGTGGAATGGAAACCAAGAAACCGATCACCGAGCCAGCTAGAGTGAGTCCAGCTAGGGTTAGCAGTGTGCCACCAAGGGGAACTCCTGCTATAAGTGCCATGATCTGCATGGAACGATTATGAGTCAGATTGGTCACTCCGTTTAAACACGCTTCGTCGTTTAAACGAGCAATAATTTTTGATTGAAAATATTATATTTAAACGAGCGGTAAATAATTTTTGATTGAAAATATTATATATTATTTAAAATAGAAATAATAATTTAAAATTTTTAATTTGATTTTTATATATTTATATTAAATTTAAGTATATACCTATATTTTTTAGAAATAAAAAATAAAATATTTTATTAAAAAAAAAAGTAAAAACGTCCGTTTGGGTAATTGGGGCGGTTGCAAACGGAGATACGTCCAAACGAGGTAACCACAAAGCCTATATCGAGTTTGATTTAAGTGTTGTTTATTTAGACTATTTAAATTTTTCCTATAATTACTAGTGTCAACAACTCAAAATGCATGACCATGTGGATATGATCCTTAGGGGTGGCCAATTGAATTATCCAAATCCCATGAAACCCGGATTTGTTTGGATTTGGATTTGTAAAAATCCATTTAGATCTAAATATTAATTTCCATTTAGGTTTTTTGGATTGGTCTTTAGATAACTGAAAAAACCAAATAAAATCCAAATTTTCTTATATATATACATATATATTCAAATTTTCTTATATAAAATCCAAATTTTCTTATATATAAACATATAACTTAATATAAATGTAAAATTGCCTAAATCAATTTTAGCAATTTATATGTAAAATTACTTACATCAAAAATAGTTATATAAAACTACCTAACTTTTTTTAGTTGTTCATGTCATTTTTCTTTAAAAATTCAACCAACCAAAATAACCCAAATAAAATTAGTTTAAAGTTTACTTTGGTTCAACTATTTGTGCTCCAAACAACTTAAACCAAATCCAAAACCCAAATAACTTGATCCAAATTTTAATTGGACTGAATTTGGTACAATATATAATTTTCAATCCAAATAACCTGATCCAATCCAAAACCCAAAAAATCCAATCCAAAATCCAATTGATTAGGCCACCCCTAAATTCTATATGCATGCATAAATATTTAAATTTTCAAGTGGTGGTAGCTGCGTACAAAAATCTGATCTAAAATTATATTTTGTAGGAATTATAGATTTGTATTTAATATTGTTAGGAATCCTAAGACTTTAAAAATAATATATATTAATGGACTAAAAATTATTATTTCATGATACTTCACTTATATTATCTCTAGTGAATATTTTGTTTATCTAATTTATGAAAAAATCTTCAAAATAGTTTGAGTTAGTGATCATTAAGAAAAGAGAAAACTAAAGAGAAGACAAGATCAATACTTGGGTACTTGAAGGGCCACGATTCTTGAGATCAGAACCAGCACCATAACCATAACCATAACCATAACCGGAATCATCTTCATAGCCCGGCTGAAAATGACTACGTTTGTCAGTACGGTCGACATGCACACGTCTGTCCACATTCGCCATACCGAATTGTATGATTTAAAACTAAAGAGCCAATTCTAACTAGGAGGACACAGAATGGGTATAAGAGATGTAAGGTATTGTGTAAGAACATGTATATAAATTAAATGGGACTGAAAATTTTGTTTCTTTTTGTAGTAAGAAGAAGATTTGGAGTCGAGAGAAGATGACACGTACGTAAGAAGGTGTTGAAGGGAGAAGTGTGGCTTTGCATGATTTCCAAGTTTCATTCTTTACCTGATCATTTCTACACCGATTTCAAATAAAAAGAAACAAAACATTTGGTTTACAATTGCTGTCACCTCGATTCACTTGTGTGCCCAAAACATTTTTTCCCTTTTATTTCCTTTTTTGGGTATATAATTTATATTTTACGATTAAATCCTACTCTATAAGTAGTTTACTGCGCTAGCTTAACTCGGATGATGTTGATAATGATGTTGGAGAAGTAACAATAACTACTCAACCAGAAACTGATAATTTTTCTTGTCGAGGAATTTTCAATTAACCAAGATAAAGTAGAGTAAAAAATTATTTATCTCAAAAGCAATATTTTAGTAAACAAAATACGTATTTATAAAAAAAATAGAGACCCCCGAAACCAAACCTAACAAAAAATAGGTAGTCTCTTGACTAAATAAAATAAAATAGAGTCCATTGATAATCATTTACGCTGTTAGTTTGTTCATACCTTCGGTCAGTGGACTAAGCTTTGTATATAAATAGTGTAATAGTATTGACCAATTAATGAGAAGAAAAGCATTTTACATTTACAAAGTTTCTCTTCTCCTCTTTTTTCACCTAGGAGTTGAGCTTAAATCAAACCAATTATATAGATTTATCTCAATTTTAAAACGCAATGTCTCATTTTTTTTATGATTCGTTGTACATGTGAGAAATAAATTACGTCTGTGTCTACAAAGATTGCTAGTTCAATAATTAAGGTTACGATCGATCGATTGAAAGATAGGATTGTGAATAGTGCATGCGATGATGATACAAAGAACTGACGGTAGTTAAAGAGGTGTCAAAATTAAGACCCAACGTACGACCTAGTGGGTATTTTACAAAGTAGCTCTTGGTTATCGTTTTTCTCATTTCTCACATATGAATTTGAACTTTGGTGAAATGTAAGAGATTATTAGCAGGTAGGTAATTATATATTTATTTTTTTGGACTTAAAAAGGGAGATTCGAATCCGATTCATCTCAACTCCCACTCTATCATCATCAACGCTACCAATATGACGTCATTCCTGAACATATATGATATCATCAAGTCATTTTTGTTTGTATTCCTCGAAATTTGAATGTCAAGGCTGATAGTATTCCAAAACTAGGTTTTAATCAATTGCTTGTAATGTCGGGATGGTATGAATTTTTTTTTTCTGATACAGAATAAAATAGGCAATTGTCTTGCTTTAAACTTTATAGCTATTGCAATTAACCACACTGCGAAACTAATATGAGGAAAGAAAAAAGCAATAAAGGTGGCAAATTAAAAAAAAATAGAGTTGGCAACAAGGTTTTTAAAACGGGACCGATCGGTCCGACCAGTTATACCGTGAATCGTTAGCCAAACCGAGTCTGGTCATACTTACCCGGATATGAATTAAACCGCCAAACTAGTCAAAAATCGCCAAAACCGGTCCGACCGGTTGGATGTCAAAACCGGATTCGCAATTTTTAAACCATAATTTCATAAATTTTTTAATACAAAAATCCCAAAACAAATCTGGTATCTCTCCTTCTCTAGATCAAATACAATAGAAAGCCGTTGTAAACCATTTCTCCTACTTTTTCATAGAAATTCAACATTACGAAGAGAAGGTAAGGTGACTTTTCTTTCTTCAAATTTTATATTCTTTTGTTTTAGTTGGTCAAGAAGAAGTGGCAGGAAGTCAAAAGATGACACTATCGAATAAGGAAAAAAAAAAAAAAATTTGGTGATCAGAGTGTTTGTTCTATTGTCTTTCTATTCTAGTTAATCTGAATTAAAAAAAAAATCTTGTTATTTCTCTTCTTTCTTTTCTTTCATGATAAATTGATAATCACTTTGGTTTGGTTGGATATTGAAAATTTTAAATGTGTTTTGTCATGTTTTTTCTTCTCTGCTTTTGTGATATATCTATCTATATATAATAGCAAATCCATTTTTTGAGTTGGCTGACGTCACTTTTTTTTATAGAAAAAAACCATTTGATCCGATGGTTTTTATCTGATTCGTTTTAAAAATGAAGGGCCATGATTGATCAGGAAAACCCAACTTTCTGTATTGATGGCGTCATCATTAAAAAGTTGTTCTTCCGTAGCAATTAGCGAATCGGTGTTTATCTGAAGAGATGCAACCCCTTCGACTCCTAAAATTATTGATGAAGAGATGTGATTGTTTGTATTTATATATATAAAATGGAAAAACTAAAACTCGTTTCATAGTTTTTACCTTTTCTCTCTGAAAAATTTGCGAGAATTCTAAAGAGATCTTAGACAAAGTCGGGTAAATTTCCCAGATTCTTCATCGATATATATTTTATTTAGGAAGATTTGTGATTCAGTTTTATATTCGGAATTGATATTGGTCGGCGTTGATTTTTATCGTTTCCCTCGTCGCAAGTGTGTGTCACCACCATCTATATGTCAAAGAAATCTTAGATTCTTCGTCTATTGTGAAATCAATCTCGGAAGATTGTTCTTTCCAGTAAGTCCATCATCCCCTTACCATTCTATTTCTTACAGTGTATCACCAAGTCAAAAAATTTTTTAGATCTTGATAATTTATAGCAAATTTATATTATTGATAGATAATTGATGATGTTAATGACCCAAATATTGTAAACGATTTTGATAAAGATGTGATCATGTATGTTGGGTTTTGGAAGATGATGATGATTGGTGTTGGGGTGGTTTGATAGGATCCATTGTTGGAGAAGAATAACATATGATGAGCTTTTCCTTTTTTTTTCTTTACGCTATTGATTTCTTAATGGGTTTGAGAATTTTGATATGAACACGATTCATTTCGCTGTCATGCGAGATTGACGTGTGTAGCATAAAGCTTGTCTCTTTTCTTATTTTCGTCTTGTTCTGGGTTTGTGAGTTTTCTCTTATGAATTTTTTAGATGAACATTAGAAGCAAACCCAGGGTAACTTCATACTCGGTTTTATTCATCCTATGTTTTTCCTACTTTTTTTCTTTTCTTTGTTTTGATTGATCTGATTTTGTTTTTTTTTTTTTGGGTAATACAGACTCTACTAGAACCACTGAGTGATCCATCAAAGCTGCCCAAGTGGAACTATGACGGATCCAGGACCGGAAATGACAATGAAATCATATTATAGTATGCTCTTTTGATCATCTCTATCTCTCTATATCTTGAATTCTTGATTTTGATACAGATATGGGTTTGTTTGTTTAGCTCTTAAGCGATATTCAAAGATCCGTTCATGCGAGGCAACAATATTCTGGTGTTAACGTCAGCTTCAATCCAAAACCAGTCCTGGTTAGTTTCTTACCACTCTCTAATGCTCTTTATATGCAATTATTCAAGTTTGTAACATTTCTTGAATGATTTCAGGGTGATTGGAACGGAGCAATGAGGACATTGCTGGTTATGGTGAGAGGATCAATTTTTCGATAGCTAACTTGATGCCTTTTTTTACAAAATTGATGTGACCAGTGAAAGAAACTTTGTTTATTAAGTTAATAGTTACTCAACCACCATGGTTATTGATTCCTAACTTTATATTCTCCGCTCAAATTTTGATGAATGTTCGTCCATTTACTCCATTTGAACCACTGAAGTCAACCGGATGTTTCCAAGTAATGCCTTATGGTATTGTGTTACTTGTCCATATTTCACATTATTACTCTGGTTTTAATAAGATGTTTTGTTTGTTGGGTCTTACGATTTGACGAGAAGAAGATGATGAAGCTTTTGAGACCAAAAAAATTGCTTTTGTTGATCATTCATTGAAAAGAAAATTTGTGGGAGTGTTTGGTTTGTTCTGTTACGTGAACATTTGAATTGGAAGAAAAGAATTAGATTTTATAAGTTTCTAGAAACCGAATCATCTGCATAACGAGGGATTCAAAGGTTACATGTTCAAAGTAAGTCACTAAAGAAGGAAGACCTGTTATTTGATTTGGATCATATTAATTGTGTTTTGTGAAATATATATTGTAAGAACTGCGAATGTCTTGTAGACTTCATCAAATCACCTTTCCTTGTCCAAGAAGCAGAAATGTTAGATGGAATGAAACAAACATAGACACTGAGGAGAGAAAGTGATCCAAAAATCACTCACGAGTTGTTATAATAACCTTGATCGATATTCGTTTTTCTTACGAATTAATTTCAGAAACTGTTTGTTTGCTTGCTCGATAGACTGACACACGATTATGGTTTATGGAGTGGATTTATTAAATTGTTTCTCGACACCAGTGTATGATGGTGACTGTTATTGGAAGTTCTTAGGGTAAAAGGTGATCGTATCACCCATAAAGAGGAATGATTTGAAATTGGTACTTGTGTTAAATCTATCAAAACACTTACACTGGATTTTAATATCAAACATGAAATATCTAAGAAGAGATATTTATTCGTAAATGTTTGTTGCATTGTGCTTTTTTCAATGTCTCAAAATTGAGTATGTCTCTGTTTAACCACTTTTTTTAAAAAAAAATTTACTCTTTACTAAAAACGACATGATGATCTGAATATTACTGTGATTGTGTTGTCAATACTTGAGATTATAAATAAATATTTATGTTTACTCGATGACTTAAGTGTATGGCTTGAATCTCTATGTAATATGTTGTCTCTTCTTTGTAAGCAACACCTCTCCAGCATTATTACAATAGTTTTAATTTTTTTTCTTCTTCTTCATAAATGTTTTTTTCCATCATATTGTATTGTTAGTGTCTTTGCAATGTATGTTTTTCCTATGAGATGTTACAGAAGCTTGTTGAATTTTGCCAACAGCGTAGTTGCCTTTTTTTTTCTATCGCGAACAATCCAATGTGGTATAATATTTGTAAAAATTTTAAGATACAACCAAGTAGTATTATGCCGATGAGTAAATTAGAGTGGTAGTTATATATATGCCTTGTGGATTGTAACACCCAATTTTTTTATTTTTTTTTTAAACTAACATTTCTACGGCGGAAACAACATGAACATTTAAACCAATTTAATACTTCAATAAATCCATAAAATAAAATCCCTTAAACCAATTAAATTCAAATATCAAATTCAGGAATGAAACAATGCTAGCAACCTAAACATCCGGTTCGCTAGACTAAATAATAAATACTAAACCTTATCATCCTCTTCTCTCAGCCTCGATTCGCGATCACACTTTTCCTTTACCTGCAACTCAAAAGAAACCGGGAGTTGCGTGAGTATTATCATAAATACTCAGTGGAGCGGTCATCCCGCTAACAGACAATATATGAACAGCAATAACCAAAGAAAGGCAAACGATTTGACATTTTTAATCCAACTTCCGGTTAATAATAAAACACAAAAATTCAGCAAATGAAAACAGGGTGTCGATCGACACACCACCATGGTGTCGATCGACACAACCTCTAGGTGTCGATCGACACCTCATCACATAAACTAGGACTCGAGCCTGTCCTCACGTGGCTCGTCCGAAGAACATTCATAGCCAAATCAAAACGTGATTTCACACAAAATACCAGTAACACAGAGACAAAAGCGAATCATAACAAATAAAACCAATCAATTCATCATTCACAACATCTATAACGATTCCTAAGATTCCCTAAGCGATCACGCACTCACATTCGCGATTTAGGATCGAGACGGTGATGATCACGAAGAATACAGTTTCTACAAGGCTGAAACGGCGCTGGCTCGCACTGGAAATCACTCGAAAACGACTCGCAAACGGCCACCGAGAAGGACTAACAAAGGAACTCCCGAGAACACAAAGATTCGCCCACAAACACTCGATTCTCTCTCAACACTCTCGATTTCTCTGCATTTTCTCTGATTCCCTGCGGCCACAAGTCCCCCATGACTTATAAATACGAAACCCTAGGTCTATTCCACTAAACCGAGCCAAACCGCGATTAAAAATTTAATCCGATCGGTCAAAAACACTTGGTGTCGATCGACACTCACCATGGGTGTCGATCGACACCCTAACCAAAATGCTATAAATTGGTTTCGGGATGTTACAATTCTCCCCCACTAAACTGGATTCGTCCACAAATCCTCACAAAACCGTCTATCCAAAACTCAATCCCGACCCGAAACCGGTCAACTATCCGAGATCAAACACCCGATCTCCGAGGCTCTTGTTCAGTCTCATGTTTATACGCTTGTTTTCAGACATCTATTACTCTTAACTCATTTCACACCCCTCCCACTCGCAGGACGCATCCCTTGAGCTATCTGTGTCACACCACTCGCACTCGCGGGATGCATCCCTTGAGCTATCAGTGCCCCGCACCACTCTCACTCGCAGGACGCATCCTTTGAGCTATCGGTGCCTCGTGTCCCTTCCACTCTCAGGACGTATCCTTTGACCTCCGGGTACAAATGGGAGACTAATCATCCCCTTGAGAGAATGCATCCTCTCAAAACAAAATGAATGAGTTGCTCGGGACCGCAACCCCAAGAGTAATAAATTCTAAACGTCTATAAACATCTATCGACTAAACTACCTCCCGTGGTCAACTCGATACTCCATAACCCGGAATATCACCATAATCACATATGAGAATAACCATCTTATAAAACAGATAAATAAGAAATGATTTCATCTTATAAATCTCCAAAAAGTAAAATCGTTACAACAAAACAAAAATACACAATAAGCAACATGCTAAACAACAAGACTAGAACCACAAGGAGAAACAAGCTCATACGGCGACCTGCTTGTCAAACCATTTCCCGAACTTTAAATTCATCTTTGCCTCGAGCTCCCAAGTCTCCTCCTCGCATCCAGCGCAATCCCACAAAATACGTAATAACAGAATCTTCTTCCGACGCAACTCCATGACCCTCCTCTCGAGAATCCTCACAGGAACTGCCGGAACCGTCAAATCAGGCTGAAGATCCACATGAATCTCAGGCACTAACTCCTCCGACTCATGCAGGCACTTCCTCAACATCGACACATGGAAAACTTTATGAAATGCCTTCATGATCGGTGGTAACTCAAGCATATAAGCCACTGGTCCAACTCGTTCTACCACAAGAAACAGACCCATAAAACGCGGACTCAGCTTGTTCTCAGAAATGGATCTATTAAAACCCCTCAACATGGCCATCTTTAGACACACACGATTTCCTACCACGAACTCAAACTCTCGCCTCCGCTTATCAGGGTAACTCCTCTGACGATCCTGAGCTTCCTTCATGTTCAGCCTCACAACACGGACCTTCTCCGTCGTCTCCCGAACAAAAGTAGCTCCATGAATACTGCGCTCCCCCACTTGGGTCCAGCATAAAGGCGTCCTACATGGCCTCCCATACAAAGCCTCGAAAGGAGCCATCTCGATACTCGCCTGAAAGCTGTTATTATTCACAAACTTTACTAAACCCAAGTGGTCGGCCCAATGGCCACCCCAATCCAGAACGCACATCCTCAAAAAATCCTCCATAGTTTGAATAGTCATCTCTGACTGTCCATCAGTCTGCGGATGATATGCCGTACTCATATGCACCTTAGTGCCCATCTCTGCCTGAAACACTCCCCAGAACTCCGATGCAAACCAAGGATCCCGATCAGAAATAATACTGGCTGGCGCTCCATGCAGCCTCACAATCTCCTGCACAAACATCTTAACCAACTTAGCCGCTCCGTCGTTCTTTTTAATGGCTAAAAAGTGTGCTGACTTAGTCAACCGATCTATGATCACCCAGATAGCATCATACGTCTGGGAAACAGGTAATGCCACATCAAATCCCATCGTGATCATATCCCACTTCCACTCAGGAAAAGGTAAACTAAGCAGAAGACCACTCGGAACCTTATGCTCTACTTTAACCAACGCACACGTGTTGCACTTAGAGACATAAGCCGCCACATCTCTCTTCATCCCAACCCAGTGATAATACCGTTTGAGATCACGATACATCTTAGTCGCTCCCAGATGAATAGAGAACTTTCTCGAATGAGCCTCTCGCAAAATCTCATGCCTCAACTCCTCAACCTTGGGTACATAAACCCGACCACGAATAAGAATCGCCCCATTAGATGAGATCTAGTACTCAGAACCAGCTGCGGTCGACGTAGTCACCAAACCCGAATCGCTCGCCTGAGCCGCAAGAATCCTACTCAACAAATCCGCCTGACCAATTGCCTCTAAGCCTAACGGCTCCTCTGAAATAGCACATAACCGCAGAGTGCTAACCTTGCTAACCAGCGACTCAATATCCTGCTCTCGAGACAAATCCACTCGCCAACGACTCAGCGCATCTGCTACCTGGTTGGCCTTACCAGGATAGTATACAATATCCAGCTCATAATCTGTCAATAGCTCAATCTAGCGCCTCTGCCTCACATTCAGCAACGGCTGAGTGAAAATGTACTGCAGGTTCTTATGATCTATGAAAATCTGAACCTTCCCACCATATAAATAGGATCTCCAAATCTTCAACGCGAATACCACTGGGCCCAACTCTAAATCATGCATAGGGTAATTATGCTCTGCACCCATCAGCTGCCTCGAAGCATACGCAATCACTCTATCCTCCTGCATCAACACGCAACCTAGACCAATCCCAGAAGCATCCATGTACACTACGTCAGGCTTACCCGACTCGGGCAACGCCAATACTAGTGTACTCATTAACATCTTCTTAAGCCTCCAAAAGTTATCCTCATACTCCTGAGACCAAACAAACGGGATATCCTTCCCGGTCAACTTTGTCATCGACTGAGCCATACTCGCGAAACCTTTGACAAACCTCCGATAATACCCTGCTAAACCCAGAAAACTCCTGATCTCGGTAGCATTAGTCGGTCTAGGCCAATCCCGAATAGACTCTATCTTAGCCAGATCCACAAAAAATCCCTCAGCAGAAACAATGTGACCAAGGAATCCCATCTCTCGGTGCCAAAAACTGCATTTGCTCAACTAAGCATAAAGCTTATGCTCCCGAAGCTTCTCCAGAACTAACCGCAAATGCACTTCATGCTCTTCAGGACGCTTAGAGTAAACCAAAATATCATCGATAAAGATAATCACGAAGACATCCAGATACTCTTAGAATGTGCCGTTCATTAACTGCATTAACGCTGCTGGCGCATTTGTCAAACCAACCGGCATCACAACAAACTCGAAGTGACCATACCATGTCCTGAAAGCAGTCTTCTGAACATCTACCTTGTCGATCGGAATCTGATGGTAACCTGACGCCAAGTCGATCTTGGAGAACCAAGTAGCATCCCTCAACTAATCTAACAACTCATCAATCCTCGGAAGAGTGTACTTGTTCTTCACAGTGACCCAGTTAAGTCCCCGGTAATCGATACACAACCAAAAACTACCATCTTTCTTCTATAAGAACAACACCGGCGCTCCCCACGGTGAAGTACTCGGACGAATAATGCTACCGATTAACTCTAAATTCTCCAATTGACTCTTCAGCTCTGCCAACTCAGCTGGAGCCATCCTGTAAGGTGCCTTGGAGGTAGGCTCTGTCCCGGGCTCTAACTCAATCGTAAACGGATCGGATCGAGACGGCGGTAATCCCTGCAACGACTGAAAGACATCCTCAAAATCCTGAATAACCTGAATCTCACTCACTGCAACCTTACCAACGGACTCTGGCATAGAGATTGTCGCCAAATAAGCCTCGCATCCTTGCTCTAACATCTGCACTGCCTGAACCACAGAAATCACTATGCTTCCTAAAGTCGGTCTCACTCCCTGAAACGTCAACTTCTCTGCCTCACGCTCGAAGGACACTCTGCCCCGATAATAATCCAGATGGACTCTCTAATGAGACAACCAATCCATCCCTAGGATAACGTCATACACCTCCACCGGACTGATCACCAAGTCTGCTAGCATTGACAGTCCCGCAATCTGAACATCAACTGATCTAGCACGGCCCAAAGTAACCAGGAAACCACCTCCAGCTACCTTGACCAACCCTGAACGCTCACTAGCGCTGCTACGGATGCCACTGCTCTTGGCATGCTCCGGGGTAATAAAACAGTTCGATGCTCAAGAATCGAAAAGCACATGGGACTCAAAACCTCCCACTAACAGGGTCCCTACACAATTCATATGCGCTGAGAACCCTACTAGACTATCACAAGAAAAAATAACGGAAACAAACAACAATTCACCAACTACAGAATTTACGAAGTCTGAGTCTAAGATTTTATCTCTGATCGAAGCACCGCCATGTTGCCCCTGACCCACCTCTCCCAGGGTATAGACTCGCGGACTGTGCCACTGGTAGGGCTGCAGCAAAAGTCGTCACCAACGGTTGCACTGCCGCCAACGGTTGCACTGCCGCCAACTGCGCCACTGGTAGGGCTGCAGCAAAAGTCGTCCGCTGAGGCTTAGGACACATCGACCTGATATGTTCGGGTTTACGGCAGTTATAACAGACCCACGTGTCTGACTGCCGCGGCTGCTGCTGCTGCTGCTCACCCTTCCCAGGGCAACTCGACAACTGATGCTCCAAACTGCCGCATCCAAAACACGCTCCGCCCCTCAAACCCTGACTGGGCCTGGAAGCGCCATCCCATTTCCGTTTCTGTCCATGCGCAAGCTTGCCGCCCTTGCCGGAACCAGAACCAGAACCACTCCGCGACTGCTGCTGTCTCGGCAGAACAGCGGGAACAACTGACACTGGAACTATCGTGGCTGCCTGCCCTCTTAAATCCTCCTCGATCCCCGCTGCAACCTCCACCAGCTTCGCCCTCGAGGCGTACTCAGTTACTCTGCATTTGGTCTGCAAATCCAGTTGCAGTCCCCTCAGGAACCTCTGGACATGCGCTCGCTGATCCTCCATGCCCCTATCTGCATAGACCAGCAGCCTACTGAACTCGGCATCATACTCTCGAACAGTTCGATCACCCTGTACTAGCTTCACAAACCTCATCTCGAGACAATATAGAGCCTCCTGAGGAAAGTACTGAGCGTTGAACTCAGCCACAAACTCTCCCCAGGTCCATGCTGCACCAGGCCTCCTGGCCTCTATAGCTCTCTACCAAGCGTGAGCATCACCACTCAAATTGTGGACTGCCAACTCTACCATGTACTCCTCAGGGCAACGAATCGAGCGAAAATTGCGCTCCACACCCATCCGCCACTCATCTACCTCCTCGGGACTAACACCACCTAAAAAGAATGCAGTACTCATCTATCGCATCTAGCTCACCATCTCCAGGTAAGACGGATGCGCCTCAGCAACTGCAACCCTCGGCTGCACCTCCGCCACAGGAGGCATCACAACTGGAGCCTGAACCAGAACCGAAACCGCCGCCCGAAATTGCTCCAACAACTGTGCCATGAATCCCTCCATACCCTCCCATCGATCCTGAGCTGGAACGGCACCTGCACCTGGGTCCGCTCCTCTGCCAGCCATCCCGGCGCTTTTCCTGGCACCCACATTATCACTACTGGCCTCGCCCACGGATCCCTCATAATGCGTAGGAGTTTCTGATGCATGTGTAGCACTCAAAGAAGACTCGACAACTGGGCCACGACCCCGCCGGCCTCTGCCACGATCTCTACCACGCCCACGACCTCCGGCTCTAGCGTCCATCTCTCTACACTCATATAGAACATGAAAATAAGCAAACAGAAGTCACAATCAATCACAAAACTTACCGTGGAATCATTTTAAAAGGCCGAAGAGGATGATACTAAGACTCTATTAAATTGACTAAGCACAAAAAAATCAATTTAAACACATAGTCTCATGCATCCAAATTTCATTGTCCTAAAACCGTCTAGGCTCTGATACCAAAATGTAACACCCAAACTTTTTTTTTTTTAAACTAACATTTCTACTGCAGAAACAACATGAACATTTAAACCAATTTAATACTTCAATAAATCCATAAAATAAAATTCCTTAAACCAATTATATTCAAATATCAAATTCAGGAATAAAATAATGCTAGCAACCTAAACATCTGGTTCGCTAGATTAAACAATAAATACTAAACCCTATCATCCTATTCTCTCGGCCTCGATTCCATGATCACATTTTTTCTTTACCTGCAACTCAAAAGAAACCGGGAGTTGCGTGAGTATTATCATAAATACTCAGTGGAACGGTCATCCCGCTAACAGACAATATATGAACAGCAATAACCAAAGAAAAGCAAACGATTTGACATTTTTAATCCAATTTCCGGTTAATAATAAAACACAAAAATTCAGCAAATGAAAACAGGGTGTCGATCGACACACCACCATGGTGTCGATCGACACTCGCTATCCACAAGTACCGAGTTTTAAGTGGTGTTGATCGACACCTCATCACATAAACTAGGACTCGAGCTTGTCCTCACGTGGCTCGTCCGGGGAACATTCATAGCCAAATCAAAACGCGATTTCACACAAAATACCAGTAACACAAAGAGAAAAGCGAATCATAACAACCAAAACCAATCAATTCATCATTCACAACATCTATAACGATTCCTAAGATTCCCTAAGCGATCACGCACTCACCTTCGCGATTTAGGATCGAGACGGTGATGATCACGAAGAATACAGTTTCTACGAGGCTGAAACGGTGTTGGCTCGCACTGGAAATCACTCGAAAATGACTCGCAAACGGCCACCGAGAAGGACTAACAAAGGAACTCCCGAGAACACGAAGATTCGCCCACAAACACTCGATTCTCTCTCAACACTCTCGATTTCTCTGCGTTTTCTCTTATTCCCTTAGGCCACAAGTCCCCCACGACTTATAAATACGAAACCCTAGGTCTATTCCACTAAACCGAGCCAAACCGCGATTAAAAATTTAACCCGATCGGTCAAAAACGCATGGTGTCGATCGACACTCACCATGAGTGTCGATCGACACCTAACCAAAATGCTATAAATTGGTTTCGAGATGTTACATGAATGATGGATCTAAGCTAACTAGAAGACCAGCATGTTAATAATTTTATTAATTATCATAACACCAATTTAAACTTGTGGACACATTGGAATATTGGTCCTTATCAACAATAAACTATGCTTAATGTAAACTTTGGTCAACAATGTAAGTTTTGTTTCACTCTATTAAAGAGAAACTAACAATAAGTTGAGCAAACACATCGATACAAGAAAGATATCTCGCATTCGATATTGATAAACATATAAGAGTAAAGAAATTTTTCCGCTCCAATTTAAAGGAAATGATGTATTTTCTTATCTCAAAAGATACATGTTCAACTAAAAGTCAGTGCAATCACTTTCAAACAAAATGAAAATGAGGGAATACATGTTTATATAGACCACATTCAGATTGTAATTGCCCACGCGGCAACGCGTGGGTTTATTTCCTAGTGTATATATATAAAATAATAAAAATTAAAAATCCTGTCTAAACGGTTTGACTGGTCCGACCAACAATCCAGTGACAATACTAAGTCGTGTCCGGTCCGGTTTTCAAAATATTGGTTGGCAAATACCAAAAGAATAACATGAGTTGAGGCATCTAATTTTTTTGGTAAAAAGAAGAGAGAAAGAAAAGAATTGGTTTTTGCTTTTATAACACGAGCACATCCTTTATCTTTCTTACAGAGGGTCTAATCGAACCAATCAATTTCGACATGGACAACGACGTCGTCCACGGAACAAGGCTTTTTCATTTGTTTCTCTTATTGGACCTTTCTGGTTATTGGGCGGTTTAGTGGGGGCCTACAGATTGATAACGAGATGACGAACTTCTCTCTCACTTCTTCGCCTTGATTTCAAACTTGGATTCAGCATGTAAAAAGTTAGGTCTATGGCTTAAAATCGCAAGTACAATGATGAAACAGTAGGTTTTCTTTGGACGGTAACATTAATAGTACAATAGTTTCGCTGGAGTTTCTATTGTCACCAAGTCCAATTTTTGAATGTACAAAAGTTTAATTGTAAAAACAAATTAAGAGATGTGAACTCGTGACAAAAAAATAATTCAATGTATGATTAGTTTTTCTTTCTTTCTCAATTGCAGTAGATATGAAAATATTTGAAATAAAAGAATTAGTTATAACTTTTTAGTTATCGCAATATCGTGAAGAAAAGAAAATAAGTATGAAAGATTTGAGGGAGAGAAAAAGGGAATAATTGAGGAAAAGTCTTAAGATGTGTATGATATGATATGATATATCACATGGAAAAACAATCATATATTTTACAGTAGACAGTGATAGCGTAATAAATAAAAAATGTTAAAAATGATAGCAACGAATGTACATTCTTGTAGTTACTGTTTCTGAAACTGACTCGTGTCTGAAACAATCTTGAAGCCCGTGTCTTGAAGTCGACATGTAAAAGCTACGCATGGAAGATCAAAAACCAAACCAATTATAATTTCGAATAGAGGCAATACAACATAGATTGTAATATTTTGACTATCTTTTTTTTTTTTTTATCATCTATGTGAACCACATGCCGATTCATTAGTCTTTTTATATGGGCCAAAGGCCGGCCCACTTAGCCATTATCCTCCTTGCAGAGGTGAGAGTTGAACTCGCGACCCTTTGGTGCCGAGTGAGTGATGGAAACCACTGCACCACAAGGTGATATTTTGACAATCTCTAGAGCATACACAATGGTAGTATCATTTGAGTATCATTAATAATATTTTAGTATTATATGAGTATCTAAACTTTTAATTTTAACGTTTATTTGATTATCATATTCAAATCTAATATTTTTTTCAATAAAAAAATAATCATTATCAATCTCAATAATGAAAAGAAAAATTGTGAACCGGGTTGTTTCCTTGATATTATTACAATATAAATTTTATAAATTAATAATGTTAGGACTATAATATTTTATTAATTTATAGAGTTATTAATTTATAAAAACAAATTCCACAATAGTGGTATCATTTGAGTATCATTAACAATATTTTAGTATTATATGAGTATCTAAACTTTTAATTTTAACGTTTATTTGATTATCATATTCAAATCTAATATTTTTTTCAATAAAAAAAAATAATCATTATCAATCTCAATAATGAAAAGAAAAATTGTGAACCGGGTTGTTTCCTTGTTATTATTACAATATAAATTTTATAAATTAATAATGTTGGGACTATAATATTTTATTAATTTATAGAGTTATTAATTTATAAAAACAAATTCCAAAATCTTCTAAAAACAAATTTTATTTGAAATTTTTATTATATACTAAGCTATATTTTTCTAAAATTAGTTTATTCTCTTTGTTTGAATTTATAATATCCAAAAAATAATATAGTTGGAAGAAAAGAATAAATACTAAAATCACATATAAATATACTTTAGCCATGTTTATAAAAAAATTTATATACAAAATATTAATTTATGATATTATTGAAATCTTATATATATAGATTTGTTTTTAAATATTTATTATTTTAATATTTTATTGAATTGTGTTATATTTTGTATTGGCCCGACTCGGAATTGATAAAATTTATTAACTAATAGAATTTATTAATTTGTTGAACATTAATCTCTAGAGTTTCTAGTGTGGTTGATTTGTATGTAAATATTAAAATATATTTGGTTGTTAGGTCGCCGCAACTGTCATAACATAAAAATGGTTAAAAAGAGATTCCCTACGAAGACATATGCCTTAGAAAAGCTGCTGCTACTACAATTTGATGTTTTCATTCTTCAACAATTGATTATTTATTTAAACCTTTTCTCAAGTCGACGAGTATATAAACCACTCGACTAATTTATAATATTTAGCATTTCTACAAGTGACTACTGACTACAGACTAGTGTGTCAAACAACTAATTATTAGCCTACTTTCTCATGGGCCTATATAAAACTGTCGACATGAACTTTTATGCTTTTAAAACACCACAAATTGGTTTATTAATCGTCTAATCAAAAATGTTATATTTCCTTCTTATAAATCCAACAAAGATTTGTGTAGGAGTTCTCAAAAAAAATATTATACAAAACAAAATATAAATAAAATACAAAGAAAAATTCTCAAAAAATGAGAAAGAAGTTCTCAAATGAGATATTTTAGATACTCTCTCTCTTTTTTTTAAGAATCTCTTTAACATTTAACTATTTTGTAAATTTAAATTATTTAGAACTTCTAAAGAACCTCTTGATGGAAGTGCTATGATTAAGCACCAAACACAAGCACAAACATCAACTACTTATTCCTTATTCAAAAATATTCTTTCAGCTCCCAATCCCATGAAATATAAATACAAGTTAAATTACACATAAGCATAAGTAAGTATATGTACATATACACATACATACATGCATGTCCCCACATACATCATATACATAAGAACATATCCTCATTCACTTCCATCACATCAACCATCTCATCTCTCTTTATGTTTCTCCGCCGCTAATTCTCTCGAAGACAAAGAGTGATGATGCCTAATCAACTCCCGTTGACCAGTCAACCCCTCCTTCCACCATAAGCCGACGTCGTTTCACCACCAATACAACTTGCATACCTCATGAGATCAGCATTTGTCTCTTCCAATTCCCTTTGGAGCCTCAAGACTTGTCTTTGTAGCACCGAGATGGCCCCAACGCAACCATACACTGGGTCTTTTAGCCGTGCCTCTGCCTCGTATGCCAGTGAGTTCACAGCGTCTTCCCTTTGATGTGGGGCCACCTCGTGGAGGATCTTGCTCACGTTGCTTGCCCCAAATATCCGGTGGACGTTCGCAAACTTTGTAGGTTCTTCTGGCGGAAAATATGGCGCGAATACGCAGTTTGAAGTACACTTTCGCCGAAGGAATTTGCACGCGGCACATGGTGAATTTGTGTAGTTCGAATACGACGACATCTTTCTTTATATATCCCCTGATGATTTTTCAATGGCAGAAATAAAAAATCGATGTAACCACACATATCTTATCAGGAGTTTTCCAAAATTACAAGATTGATATATGAATCTTGATCCACATCGATGATGTAATTTTCATCTCCTTGTAACATCAATATCTTCTAACACAACATGTCTACATGTATATGTGTCTACGCTCACATTATAAAAATTGGTACAATTTCCACTTTTGATTTTCTAATTTGTGTTGGTAACTAGCAATAATTGTCCCAACATCAGTATAATTGGTTACAAGATGTATGATGTTCTTAGTCTTTTTATCCTCAAAATTAATTGTTCTCGTGTTCTTTATGCATTAAAAAGTTACAACCATTTAATTCCGTATTTGAACTACATGTCAAACAAACATGTACGTTTATCTTAGCCATTCTACTTTCAAATCAATTAGTATTACAATTTGTAAGATCTTGGGACGTTAAAAATAATCCACAATAGAAAAGTACTACATAAATATATGCACAAAATGTTAAATCTTAAGTGTATTGGTGAATCTGACACAGAATACGATTATACAAAGTTGTGCAATTAGTTGTGTAGCTACGTACATTACATAAGCAAATGAACAACTTGACTCGCACTGGTTTTACGTTTTAGAGTATTGGTTGGTTAAATTTGACGGGATCATATACTTTTCAAAATAAGAACACAAATTGTTCTTAAGGATTTTTGACTTTCAATTCGGAAGTAAAATTTCGCATAAGACTTTTGAAGATGGTATATGTACGTTTTCGTATTATATACACTAGTATATATGAGTATTTATGTGCAATCAAATGTGGTAAAAAAAAAAAAAAAAATTTATGATTTTCTTTTAATTCGAACAAATGAAACCATAATTTTTTGTTCTTGGCTTTTAGTTTTGCAGCTTTTCCTGATTTTATCCTCACTCTCTGTCTCTGACTCTGAGTTCGGGATCCACATCTATACAACGTTCATATATATTGACTTAGTTTCTTGATTTTTATGACCTAAGTAAATAGCTTTATTATATAACTCAAGGGTTTGTGTTTTTTAGTATTAGTACCTTCGCTATATATAAGAAGTCACGAAAGCCAGATTGCACGTTCATTAATAATTTTTTTGTATATAAAGGTATTCCAGTTGAAACTTGGAAGTTCAATCAGTGATCATATATTCATGATCTAAGTTTCTAATTGTATTTAATCAAACAACATAGAATTATCATTTATATATTATCCAAGTGTTTGTGCGTGAATTGGCTGAGTATAATGAAACACTCTTGGTCTTACCTTTAAATGGAGCAACAAGAAAACGTGTGCCCCCTTGATATATTCTTGGAAAGGTCTAATCTTCTTTGTTTCTCTTGGGTCTTAGTTATTAGGAGGGGAGATGGAAAATATATCGAGAAGATTTTCAATTATTGGGATTTTGTTTTTGTTTTTCTTTTTTGAGAGGAAACCCTAGTTGGAGACAAAGAGGAATCTCCAAGGGGAAAGTTAGAAAGAGAAAGAGGAGAGAGGGGTTAGAGAGAGAGGGAGGCAAAAGGCATTTTTGGTGGTATGAGAAAGAGAAAGAGAGAAAGGAAGATGAATATAATGACATTGCAAAAAGACAAATTGGCCTCAATTATTTGGAGGACCTAAAATAGTGAAAGAAAATTAAGAATTACTCTGACCGTGGCAAATATCAGTCCATTTAATGGTTTTTGATTTTCAGTAAAGTTATAACATTTCATCACTTAGTTTCTACTGAATTTGAAGAAACTTAATTCTTTTAAAGAAAAAATATTTTGTTGTGTAAGTTCCTAATTTATGGAAAAAAAAAACATGAAACCAATGGAAGTAAACCAGTATATCCAAGTTTTCAAAAACATTTAATTTATTTTAGTCTCTAAACAAAAGATATATCCAAGTTTTCAATATGGTACATTACATAATTTACATCAGTACAAAATATTAGGCTATAAAACCTGATCACGTTTAGACCATTTTAGATTCTCTGGTTTCAATGTCGATTGTTCGTTATTTGAAAAGTATCTAGAAACCAATAATAAACGTAAATTATTAAGCTAATTATCTACCAAATTAGGAAACATAGTTTTGGTGGTTTTTGTAATATATTATGCTTTCTTTAAATGAATTTGGAATCAAACTTGAATAGCTCTTCGACCAATATTCTTCAGCTTCAATTCCGAAGCTTAATCGCGTACAGTTTTTTATTTACCTTTGACGACCTTTCACAAGTTTGGTATTCCGTAAAGAAAACAAAAAAAAAAAAAACTGTTTGTGAAGTCTTTGGTCCACTTCTTGATATTGTTTAAATTAAATTTCAGAAGGTTTTGGATACAAACTTACAAAGACATGAGTACTGTTGAGGATCTGAGCAAATCCAACATGTGCACTGTCGTTTTGTTTGATTGAATTTAACTGTTAACATATAACCCTTCTGATTATACTGTTTATCTTTCTGAACAAATTATTACTAACTTTACATTTTAAATTATTTTTTTGTTCATTCAAAATGTTGGCATACCCTGATGGCCACATGCTTAAATATTTTGCAATATACAAAATCCATTAAAGAAGGTTTCTGATATATATTTTTTAACTATCACGCAGTTACCACTTAACGATTGTTTTTTTTATTTTTTTGAAAAATCAGTATGTTCACAAATTTTACAGTAACACCATTGAATTCACCTGTTTGTATTACAAGGTTTTAGTTTAGTAATTACAAGTATAATGACAAAAGTATTCGATCTTAAAAAAATATTGTAGTGTTTTAATGGTTCTTTTATAAATTTAAATTTTTTATTTGATATCACTTATAAATGTGTGTACGTTAGGTTGTATTTGGACTACGGAATTTATATTCCTCTAATTTAGTTTAGCAAATAAGCAATGTTTATGCATCATCTTGCTCAGCTAGACAACTTCAATCATATCCAACCAAATTATAGCCCAAGAGATTTGCAAAAAAAAGAGTAATTGGTATCCTCTAAAATACAAATGGTTTAACTAACAAAAATGATCAGTATCAGTAATGTATACCAATCCATTATTGTTTCCATAAACATATATTACACCAAATTCTTTAAGTGCTATATTTGGTAGCATGTGCATAGATTATATAAACCAATGATTAGATGAGATAATCAATCATTGGCAAGCATTACTTAACGTATTCTTGATTAGATTTCAGTGTATAATAAACATATCATACATATTATCAAATCTTCAACAAGAACATATAAAAACAATAAGAAACCGAAAGAAAAAGCGAACAAAAGGAAAAGAAAAAGCCCAAATCATATTTAGAACAAAGCACTTGAATACGCATGCATACACATTTCATTTTACATATAAAAATTGGGCCTGGCGATGGCGAATAAAAATATATTAGTTAAACTCTAATACTAGTATATACTTTCTTTTTTTGTCGGCACTCTAGTATATATATACAAATTAGCCAATGTGGGTCAACAGATAAAAAAAGCCAGTTGACGTAAAAAAAAAAAGAAAGTAATACAATGTGTGCGCTAAATGATACATCCATATAAAAAAAATTCACGTATATGCATGCATCTAGAAGTCCGTATCGTTTAATTTGCTTATCAATTGGACAATTAGGATACCGAAATTTCTTGCTCGATACCGATCATTAGATATCGAATGAGTCCTATTGATTGCGACTAGTTTTGAGACAATATATTATCTATATCTACCTTGATCTCAAATTTTCATATGAACCCTTTAAACCAAAGGTACTTATGATTTAGTAATCATAGGTTGGGACTTTGTGTATTGGTTGTTGGAGAAGTGTATAATACAGAATTATTGCAAGTCAAGTGTTTAGTATGGCCACAACAATCATTAGATGTACACAATTATTTGATCATATATATATATATATATTTTTGTCACATATATTTCATTATTTGATCATATATTTCATTTTATTAATACACCCCTTTTGTTATTTACATTATATACATATATGATCATCGAAAATCGTATATACATCGAACCTAATATCTAGGATTAATTTGGTGGTGTCCAGACTTATTTTATTCATCTTATTTATATATAAAAGAAATATAGAGAACAATCTAACGGTAATTGAGTATTGTTTGATAGATAAGAAAAGTTCAAATTTTGAATAGTTTTTTGTTTAATTACAACGACAGTTTTTCAAGGTTTTTTTATGAGTAAAGTTCATACAATTGAAATGATTGGGGGAGATAGTAAAGTTTTTTTACATTCACAGACTAATTCGGACAAAAAAAATAAAGCAAGCTCGATGTTCATCGGAAGTAGCGATTATGGTTAAAGACATACTTTCAATATCAATTAAGAATAGTACATTCTCTAATATGTATGTCAATCGTAATGTTATTCAAGAGATTGATAATTAGCTAAGGAACAACATCTGTCTTATATAATCTCTTGGAATATGATGTAAAATAATGTTTTCATAATAAAATTTCTTGTTCACAAAAAAAAAGCTAAGAAAAACTAAAAAGCCTATTTGTACTCCCAAAAGCCAAAACGCATATTGGTTGATAGAGGTCAGCACAGCAGTCCGTTTATTAATTTAAAATGTAAACTCCTTGATGTTGAAATTTTTGTAAACGCCACGCAGTTTCTCTTTAAAATCATAGAACAGCACATCGTCATCAGGACACAGTTGCTCCTCAAGAGAAACGTTTAGATTCAACTCTTCTCTAGTCTCTACCATCACAAGAACATAAAGAACGATAAGTAATATATTTCTTGGTAATGAATTGCTACATAACAATCAATTTTTCTTATAAATGTTAAAATATGTCTGAATTAGTAGCTCCTGATTCACATATGCAAAACTTTCAGATATACAACCTGAATATAATAAATCTTACAACATTCTGTACAAACGAGATACTAGTTTAAGGACTGACAAGAAAATAATCTCTAATGGTTCGCCTTTTGACCGACGAAGGAGGATTTAGGACAGAGGATGGACTGCTAAACGCGGTTTCTGGTGTTCTCTCGCATGTTTTATCTTCTTCCGAGCTCGATAATGACAATGAAGATGATGTTTTATTCTTCTGAGTCTCTGGAGTTCTGATGATAGGTGATGACTGATTGTTATTAGTATAATCATCATTCAATGAATGCTTTTGGGGACTCTCAGGTTCTCTGTTCATCTCAAGTCTTTCTTTGGCTTCAGAATTCGACAATGCAGTTACTCTACGTTTAACTCTAGACACTGTTGTGTTAGCGTTTGAGCAGCTGTTGTTCTCTATGTTCCACAGTCGTACCGTGAAATCATCTGAAGCTGTTGCTACCTTCCCAATATCTGTTGGGGACCTGGAGAAGAGATTAGGCACCAGTTAGTAATTATTATGGATGCTTTTCTATTCACTAAAGAAAGAGTCTGTGTGAAATCAAGTTACCAATCTACTGCAGTAACTTCAAAGTCGTGGCCTTTGACGATTATAGGATCTACTTGAGGTTTATTGACCTGAAAAATGCAATGGTTCTTAAGCATAGATAATACTCTGAGTCTTTTGAAATGTTAAACTTAAGTGACGGAGGGGATTCAAACCTGCCATATGTAAGCGTTTCCGTCGCTTGAACCGCTCAAAATGTATTCGGCATCAGGACTAATCATTGTCTGCAGAGCAAAATTTCAATAGTGAGTGATCATGTGAAAGATGATATGAAAGCAAGATCAATTGTGTGCAGAAGGTATTATTACCCTTACGAAAAAGGAATCTATTCGGCAACCAGAGAAAGTTTGTACAGGTCCTTTGTCAAGTTGCAGCGTATTGTATAGATAGATTCTGCAACAGATTGATGAAAAGGAGATTAAATGCTGGATTTTCTCATAGTGCAGGGCAAGTCACTAAGAGAATGTTATGGAGTGTGAATCTTGAAGCTCTAACCTATTGTCCTTGCATAATGCTGTGAGAAAGGTTCCACTTGAGTCCTGGGACAAGGATACTATACCATGTGCTCTCTTTTCCTGAAACAAAAAGTTTCCATTGGAACCAGTCAGTGCCTAATTCACATTGAAACATGTGAGTCTAGGAATAAGCAGTTTAGCTTACCTTAGTGTTTGTTGGGTCTGATTGTGGAGATGCTTGAGAAAAAGGAACTTTCAGCTTCCTTGTGTCCCAAAATTTTAAGGCACTACGAGAACAAAAGAAAAAACAAAAAGGATGTAAACACCATTGGTATAAACTCTATGGAGTAGCACTACATTTACATGAATCTCTCGAACATATGTTGTGCAAGAACCTATCTGGTGCTCCAGCAGTGGCGATTGTGATCTCATCTTTGAGATAAAGCACAGAGGTAATGCTTGATGAAGCAGCCTGAAAAACATTAAGCCATATATAAGCAGAGAAGAAAGGATAAACAGATAAGAAGGGAAGAATCAAGAATGGGCAAAGAGTAAAACCTTGCGACGTCTGATTCTTCTTGAAAGAGGAGGTAAATGAGCTCCTTTAACCATGTCAGTAGAACTGTGCCATGGCCAGAACAACTGTCAATATAATTTCAAGGTAAAAAAACCCAAAAATGTAACTTCACAACTTAGTTTAGAGGAGGAGACTTACTTGATGCAAAACTCCTCTTTGTGAGAGCTACTTTTACATCTTAAATCCCATAGCGCAAAACATCCATCTCTCGAACCAGACACAAGAAGATCTACCAAACAGCAAGCTTTAAAGCTATCTTGATGGATAATATCAATTTGTAAATCAAGAAAGAGAAATTTGCATAAAACTAACCAGAATTTGTCGGATGCGAACACATCGATTTCACAGTTCCAGTGTGTCCTATAAGAACTCCAGTACACTTATTCTCCTCAACATCCCATACTTTAATCTACATCCACATATATATAAACATCAGATTCATAATTTCTTCCTCACAAACTAATCAATTAAGCCACCACTTACAGTTTGATCACCAGAAGCAGTGAGAAGACAACTATCTCCCTGCAACAAATTTGCAGAAAAGTGAACATCAAATAAGCATCTCTTAATTCCAGAAAATATTCATGAATAGTTCAATAGCGTACCTTGATCCAAGAAATGTCAAAGACAGCATTATAATGAGCAATCCAATCACGAAATTTAGCATTCTCTACAACAACACATGAAACAAACACAAATCAATCAGTACACTATTCAATCCCAGAGGAAATTAGAGTTAGTAATGCCCATACCTGTATTCTCTTGGTGAGTTGCAGAAGAGGAAAACCTCTTATTCGAATTGAACAAGCACACATGACCATCCTCATCGGACACAGCGAATATCGAGGAATTCCGGCTAGTCTATACGTTTAACATAATCGTTAATCCTACTAATTGAAGAATTTCTCAACAAAACCAGAAGAATTCATCGATTGGATCTAGGGTTAGATTTTTTTACCTTACAAAACGAAACGGCCAACGGTGGAGTCCGAATTCCGTCGTGTTCTACCGCTACTCCGGCGATTTCTCTGCAAATCAGCTCGGAATCTGCAAAGAACGGTCGCTTCCGTACTGTAACAACAACAACAATTGATCAGAACTATCAGGAGAAGCTGAATCACGTCAAATTCAGAGATGCGAGATTGAAAAAACGCAATTTGTATGTAAATCGTGTGAATGTACCTCGGAATCCGTTGAGCTCTCTTAATCCGATATCGATGAAGACGGATCTAGATCTGGAATTTTCCATTGGAGATTTCTCTGAAGCGAAAAGAGAGAAATGAGTTGATGAAGATTTTTATTTTCCGGAGGAAGAAATGTTTTAAGATCTGGAACCGGCGGGATAAATCGCAATTTTGGGCGGTGTGGTTTTTACGTTAACGCGGGAAAATTATTTTTTTCCCAAAAACTCAAAAAAGTGTTTTTCGTTGACTTTCTGATAAAGGAAGTCCATAACTTTGAAGCCCATTGATTATATGATATGGCCCTATGTTTGGATTGTAGAGGAAGATTAGGCAATCAATTGTAATTTTCCAAACCATTGTAAATAGTAGTAAATGATAAAGTATTATGTATTTTCAAAAATTGAAAAATCTACATCAATTTATCTTTATGAAAGAAGACATTGTGTGGATTTCTCTAGACTTGTGCAATATTTCATTATTATTTTTAAAAAACTGATAGAGAGAATATGGATGAAATCTATATTAGAAAGAAAAAAAAATCATTTAAGACAAAATCTAAAAGTATATTAATTATACCTTTTTATGTATTAGCCTTAATTTCTTTTATTTTAAGCATATTAGCCTTATTCAACCTACAATCATTTGTATAGTTTTATACTTTATATATATTGAACAAAAGAAATAGTTATTCTTATTTGATTTAATTGCAAGTTGATGTATTATTAATTTTTTTTAAAAATCAAAATAATAATTCATTCGCTTACATTGTGTAGTAATGACGAAGAAAGTGGTGGGTAAAATAGCCGTTGTGATAAAAGTTTTCCCGGGTAAACTCACGTTACTAATTTCCTATTTTACCCTTGCCTCTGTTTCACCTAATCTTCCTCTGAAAGCTTTGATCTCTTAAAATTCCCAGGGAAGCAAAGCAATTGCAAAAGCCAAACTTGTCTTTAAAAATAAAAATAAATTCGTCCACTTATCACTTATTCCTACTTCGTCTTCTCAGCTTCTCTTTGTTCCTTGTATCCTCCTCAATCTCTAATTGATCGAAATTATAAAAAAGAGAAGAGAAGATGGTATTTTCGAAGAAATCTGAAGTCAGAAGAGGATTAGAGACAGATGCGAAAAAGTGGGTCTTTGCCGAGTTTTCTATGCGGGATTCACTTAAACCGGTGAAGACTAAACTCAAAAGAGTAGACAGAGAATCAGAAGTTAAAGAAGAAGGAGATGAACACTATAATGGCGGAGAAGGGCGAAACTGCATGACTCCCACGGCGAATCAAGCAAAGACGACGGAGAAACTGAAATGTCCGCCCGCTCCGAGGAAACACCGATCAGTGTTCAAGTGTAGGAGCAATGTTGTTATAAATTACTTTGTGCCTCCTTCAGATTTAGAGACAGTGTTTATACGACGGGTTTAATGAAAAGGAATTAAAGAGTTCTATGTTTGGTTATTAGCTATTAGATTAGTGCAAGAACAAAGGTTACGATTATAATTGAAATTGAAGGTTTTTTCTATTTGTCTTTTACAAGTTTTTGTTGTTTTCATAGTTTTTTACGTTACTCACCAAATGTGGATAATCAATCACTTGAATTTAAGCTTGATTATACTATAGATCACATTCTTTTTGTTTTTAATAATAAACATAGTTACACTGAAATAGTATAAATTGGTTTATATGAAGTACATGAAGCATAGTGACTTTGGATTCGAATGTGTTAAGGATTCATCTATACTTCGCATAACCAAACGAAAAACATAGCTAAGAAAGAAAAATTAAGAATCATACACAAAAACATTACGAGGCTAACTCTATTGATGTGATAGGAGTTAACATTGAGCCCCTTCCAAAAATTTTATACAAAAATTTTATTAATATTTTTAATATAACTAATAAATATAATTAATTAAACAAATTCAACGAACCAAAATACAACATTTGTCATAGACTTTTATGAGTCAGTCTCAACCATTGAGACTACTCCCACCAAAAAGAGACCAAACAATTTTGTTTTCTTTATTTTTTTATTTTTAATTTCATGAGACTTTGATAGGCTCACCGTTAAACGTGCTCTAAGAGTCTGTGACTAATGAACTAAGAGCATGTCTATTGGGGATCAAATTCTCTTGTGCCATAATCTTGAAAAACCAAATCACAAAACCTTGCTCTAACCCTAAATGCCATAAGATGGACTCCTTTTATCCATTTACCATTTAATGATGGTGAAATGACTAAAAAACCTAAGAGAGTTGGAACCATATTCTTCTTCCATGACCAAATTCATCTGAAACTCACTCTCCATTGAAGCACAAGCTCATTCCTTGATCTATTGCAGCTCGTTCAAGCTTAATTGAGGTGATTTATCTTAATGGCAGCTCTAAGCAAAGTAGATAGTTAGTGATTTAACCAATTGTTCGAATGAAAAACGAAAATACCGAAATTGATGTGCTTGAATTGGATTTCGATTTCTATGCATGGTCATTGTTTTGCTGTAATTTGGTCGAATAGAAATTTGCATTGGTAAGTAATGTGACGAGAAAGTATTTGAATCGTAGTGGCAATCGTAAAAAACCAAATTTTTTGGAATTGAATTAAAATATGCACATTGATGAAAACTGGGTATTACTTGGACCACTGGGTATTACTGTGAAGGTTGAGTATTACGGTAAACACTGTGTATTACTAGTAATACCAGGTACTACTATTATTAAATACTTTGAACTACATGTTTTCATGATGGTATTTCAGTAGGTTTAATGACGTTTTTTGTATTTGTTCCAGGATACAATGAGCACAACTCTCTATTTTGATTATGGAGGACATTATGTGAAGAACGGAGATGGGTATGAATGGATTTCAAGTGAAGAGAAAATGTACCCACTATTGTTCAAGAGATTTTCCACGGAGGAAATTAGTTATTCGATGTTATTGGATGGTATATGCAAGAAGCTTAGGATTGATTCTGCAAGTACAAAGCTGAAACTGAGTTTCATAGCAGTGGACACAATACCTTTGAGACAAGCAAATATATGCGATGATGATGATGTTTATGTGTATCTAATGTCAAATGATACAAATAATCGTAGAAGTGTATTGCATGTGGAGGTTGAAAAAAATCAGTTGGGGAAAGGTGTATCCTCAAGAAGGAAACAGTTGGAAAAGGCTAAGGTTGTAGTTTCAAGAGGAGACCAAGGTAGTTCTGTTGGATTGAATTACGAGAAAGAGGATATTCCTTGTAATGCTCTTATTATCTATGAAGCTAATAAAGATTGGGAGAGTAATGAGAATGAAGAGCACAGTGGTGAGGAGAATGAGACTGAAGGCAGTGGTTCGGATGAGAGTGTGCATGAGGGTTTAGATGGGATTGGAGAAGAAGAAGAACAAAATCAGTTTGATGAAGAAGAAGAACATCTGTTTATGGAGAAAATGAAATTGATGTAGAGGTTGGTAGAGAGTTCAACAACAAGAAATAAGTGAAAATGTTTATGGAGAAAAGTGCACATAAAGCATCTTTTGCCTTCTACGCAAAGAAAAGCAATACAATGAGATATATGCTAAAATGTCATCTTTGGAAGAAAGGGTGTGAATGGTACTTTCATGCTGCAAAGATTAATAAATCTACTCGGTTTCGTGTTGCGGTTTACAACAACATTCACACATGCTCTCGAACTAGTGCAAGTGAAAGCATCGAGTGTAGAAATAGAACAACACAAGGACTAGTGGCTAGTTTATTGAAAGAAGATTATTCAGGTTTATTGGAAACGCCAACACCTAAAGCTTTGATGGGTTTGGTTCAGAGAAAGTATAGTGTGCCACCGTCATATTCTACTTGTTGGAGGGGAAAGAATGAAGCTATTAACGCGGTGCGTGGTGATCCAGTTGAAGGATACAAGAGGTTGCACTCTTATTTGCGTATGTTAGAGAAGGTGAACGTTGGCACAAAAACTGAAGTGCTGTTAGATGAACAAGGAAGATTCCATTTTTTATTCATCGCACTAGGAGCTTGCATAGAAGGGTTTAATTTTTGTATGAGAAAAGTTCTCATTGTCGACGCAACTTTTCTTAAGTCTGGATACGGTGGTGTGCTCTTGATTGCTACAGCTCAGGATCCTAATCGACACACTTATCCGGTTGCATTTGCTGTAGTGGATAGTGAAAATAATTTAAGTTGGCAGTAGGCATGGGCGTTCGGGTAACCATTCGGGTTTCGGTTCGGTTAATTCGGTTATCATGTTTTCGGTTTTAGGAATATGATACCCATTCGGGTATTTTAAAATTTCGGTTCGGTTTCGGTTCGGTTAGTGTCGGTTTCGGGTTCGGTTTCGGTTATCCGAGATACTCATAATTACGTAAAATTTTCCCGATTTTGGTTCGATTTAATTATTTTTAACTCGAGTTATCCGAAAATAATAAAAAGAAATTGAAAATTTCAAATAATATACCTCACTAAATTGGTTATTTTTAGTAAAATATACCTATAATTTTCGAGTTGACTAAAAATAACTATAAAAACTATAAAATTTGGCTAAAGTATATGAACATATTCTATCTTATATCTAAATATATGTAGGTTAATTTTATATTTTGGGTATTTCGGGTACCCATTTATTTTTCGGTTCGGTTCGGGTTCGGGTTCGGGTTTTCGGTTTTAGATATTTAAAACCCATTCGGTTATTTTTAAAAATCGGATTCGGTTCGGTTTGGGTAATTTCGGGTCGGTTTCGGTTTGGTCTTTCGGTTTCGGATTTTTTGCCCACCCCTAGTTGGCAGTGGTTTTTTGAAACATTGAAGACAGTTATACCGGACAGTCGTGATATTGTGTTCGTGAGTGACAGAAATTACAGCCTTATCAAGGCTGTAGAAGTTGTGTATAAGGAGGCTATACATGGGTTTTGTATCTATCATTTGTCTCAAAATGTGAAAAAGCAAGTTGCCACAAACAGAGATGTAGTTGCAGAGACGTTTCGGGAAGTTGCTCAGATTTATTCAGTGACTGAGTTTGAGAGAAGATGCCTTGATTTTAGGACAAGATATCCTAAAACTGGAGTGTATCTAGATGATAGTATAGCGGTTGATAAATGGGCGAAGTGCTACTTTCCCGGAGCAAGGTACAACATTGATACAACGAATTCAGTTGAATCTCTTAACAATGTGCTTGAGCAAGCAAGATATTACAATTTGTTACCCATGATAGATGCGATTGTGGGCAAGATTTTTGAATGGTTCAGCAAACATAGAAAGGAGGCCGTATCATACGATAAGAGGTCAGTGCCCACCGTGGATGAAGAATTGCACAACAGATGTGCGGATGCGTATTATTTGGTTGCGACCGAGCTAAACTTATTGAGGCTTGAATATAATGTTGTTGGAAAAGATGAGAAATTGTATACGGTCAAATTGCGAAGCAAGAGTTGTACTTGTAAGGCCTTTGATATTGATAAATATCCTTGTGTCCATGCATTATCCGCACGTAACGCACTCATGAGGTAAGAATCGAGGACGGAGAGCTATGAGCTACATGATTTGTGTGATGAAAAATACAAGGTTGAATATTGGAAATCGGCCTATGAGAAGACCATTTATCTTGTCCCGCATCATTCTGATTGGCAAGTTCCACCACACATAGAAGAAAAGTGTGTTTTACCTCCGGAATACAAAAACAGCAGAGGAAGAAGATGGGTGAGAAGATTACCATCACAAGGAGAACCCCACCCATAAACAACGAAGAAGAAAGAGAAGATGTTTCACCTTGAGAGCCAAGAAGGTACCCAACAAAATACCCCAAGAGGGAGGCCTAAAAGGACCCGTGAAGGAAACCCTAAAGGGAATCCTAAAAAGACTTCTCAAGTAACTCCTCAAGGGACTCTACAAGGGACTCCTCAAGTAAATCCTCAAGAAACTTCTCAAAGGACTGAAAAATTGACCTCTAGAAGGAAGATGACCACCTCTAGTAGTGTCGAATTTGGTGGCCCAAGTGTTGTGCCATGAATATTATGTATTTTGTTTCTTACTTCTGCTGGACAACTAAGAACTACTGTTTTTTGTATTCGTACTACTAATAAGTGGCATGTTATGTGTGTTTTATAATTTGGTTCTTATTTAAACTATTCATCGTTCTTTTTGTTTGAAGTTTGGTAATATATTTCTATGCATTTTGAATAACTTAAATTTTTTTTTTACATTTTTTAATAATTAATCGTATTTTAATTGCATTTTTAATAATTAATCGTAATTTGATTTTAATAAGTAAACAAAATTTATAAATAAAAGGACCTAGCTTTATAATTATTGTATCTCTTACACTGGATTAAATTAAAAAAATTGAAAATAAGTTTTATCAGTTATAACACAAAAATTGTTTATCTTCCATAAACCACCATATAGTTATAAGTTGAGTTTCATCGTGTTAACTACCAAAAGATGCAAATCTTCATATAGAATATGTTATTGGATATATTACTTTATAGAGACATTGGAAATGTGGTAAAACTTCCAAAAATGAAGTGGACAACTAAAATTGTTTCTTCTAAACCCTTGAACAACTAACAAAATAGCAAAAACCCATTTCAGACAACTATGAACAATTCGGTACTACTCCAGAACTAGAAACTACTATGTGTTAAAAAATCTGAAAAACACATGTTCTATTACGGCGCACGTGTTTTGTGTTTTTTGTTTTATTATGTTTTATTATTCTTTGTTTTATTGTTTTTTTCCGATTTTCGGTACCCACATTTTCTCATTTCCCTCAAAAACATTCTTCCCCAAATTTGGAAAATTAGGGTTTGTCGGAGACAATGAGACAAAGAGATTCCGGCCGATTCCCACTCAATTTCGGCCGATTAGGGTTCAGTTTTCTCATTTTCGGCCGAGAGGAACCATGGTTTCAGCTCCCAGCGACTCATCTTTGGACGGAGAGACCAGATGGCGGATAAACTATGAAGGAGAATATGACTTTCCAGAATTTGCACCAGGGATTCTGACCCGATGTGTTTGTGGGCAACCACCTGTCCTTAAGACTCACAATGGGTATCCCGAGCCTATTTAGCGCAAATTCTACAGTTGCGAGAAAGATAAAAACGTAAGTTCCTATCAATTTTTGATTTTTTTGTTTCGTTTTTTGGGTTTAAAATGTGAGTGGTTGATTGGGATTCCATTTGCTTGAACATTAGACTAATGAACACCATGTGTGGAAATTGTGGGACGAGGCAATCATGGAGGAGATAAGTTTATTGAAGAACAAATTAGTGCTGTAGAAGATCGCCTTGGAGAATGGATTGGACATCCCGATCACATGTCACTGGAAGTCATGTGGGACTTGTTCCATAGCTGTGAGGAAGAGAAAAAGAAACTTACTGAGACAGTCGAGAAAGTCAAAAAGACTAAGAAGGAAGCAGCTGAGCTAAAGGAAGTTGTTAGCAAACTTCAAACCAAGGTGTATGGAGAGAAAGAGATGAAGCTTACCGTTGCTATCCTTGGAGTCCTTGTTTGTGTTCTTGCGGTTTCCCTTTACTTTGTTCTTGTTTAAGTTATGCTTGTTTATATTGTTTGAACTCCTAAACTATGTTATTTATGTTGGTATCAAATTATGTTGTTTTGTTATGTCTTAATCTTTTGTTGTTTGCTTAGTTTGTATTGGTATCAAACTATGTTGTTTTTGTTATGTCTTAATCTACCAATTCTGAACATATTCTGTCTTAGTAATACCTAAATGTACCAGTAGTTCATTTGTAGTAGTACCTAAAATGACTAGTAGTTCAGATCAGAACATTATCCTTACAAAACACAAACAAGCAAAGTTTTCAAGTTTTAAACACACCAAGAATAAAACACAAACTAAGAAAAGTTTCAAAATAGATAGATAGATAGATTAGTAGGTAAATAGACACTTGGAGGATGCTCATTCAATCCTTCTTCTCCATTGCCTTGTTTTCCTTCTTGTGGGGCATCATTAAGACGTAAGGAAACTTGGAGGACGCAGATGGTTTTCTAATCCTCTTCACACCCACCTCGACACCTTCTTCACCAGCTAGAGCCTCAGCCTCAACATCATTCCCATCCTCCATGTCATCATCCTCATCACATGATTCAAATTCTTCTTCACCATCTGTCACTATCTCCTTATTCTTCTCCTGGCCCTTCTCCTTCACCTGAACATCTCCATCACTTGCTCCACTCTCCTCCTTATTCTTCTCCTTCTCCTGACCATCTCCATCACCTGCTACACTCTCCTTCTTATCCTTCTCCTTCTCCTGACCATCTCCATCAACTTCTCCACCCTCTTTATCCTTCTCTAAACCCTCTCTACCAACGGTAACACCAACAGATGCACCACCAGATGTCCCACCACCATACCTTGATCTAAGACAAGAATCATCAAAACCAAAATCACTCCCAATATTATGTGACTCGATAAATGATTCCACAGCTTTGAGCCTTCTATCATGGGCTCCAAGCAAGTCATATATTTTCTGAAAACCCTCTTCAATGGTTTTTGTCAAGCTTACCATGTTTTGTTTTACTTCTAACAACTCTTTCCCTTGTGATTCCACTTCCGCATACACCTTAGCAACCTCATCCGCAGCAACCTCAGCCTCATTCGTACCAACAACAGCTGCCTCGGCCTCATTCGCACCCACAACAGCTGCCTCAGCCTCATTTGCAGCCGCAACCTCTCTTAGAGGAATGACATCAAGGTTGAATAACCTTTCCAAACAAAACGACCGACGCTCTCTCAACAGAGGTTTTAGGCAACTATTAAGAATGGGATCATGGGCGTCTACATCGTCCTCTCGACTATCAAAGATACGGTGAAAAAGAGGTCTCTCATGATCTTCGGGACGCATAACACTTTGTATCTTCTGTGAGAAAAAAGAAACAAATACATAATCAAAATAAGATAATAATACAATAACAACATCAACAATAAAAAATTGGTATTACTAACCTTAGTAGTCCCTATTGTTTCGTATATCTCAGACAATGGCCAACCGGTCATAGAACACTTTGCGAACTTGGACTTGCACATCCTTGGGCAGTCAGGGGCTACTCCTCTAATTTTTTCTTTGTATCTGCTTTTTAACTCTGGAATTGCCTCAAATGCTAGAAGCTACACATAAGACATAAATACATTTTATCATTCATTTACAACATAATATATACAAAATGATTTAAATAATGCATAAATCAATTTACCTGCAAAGGAATATTGAAAGCTGGATAACACCATCATATGTCTCAGCGACTCCTCCGAAATTTTCTAACAAATTCTTCATTTGAATCAGATTATCATCATACGAGAATCGTCCCCATGGAAAAGTATGGCACAAGTCAATTTCACTAGCAGCTCTTAGAAAGAAAGGCTCAACAGAAGGTGCTCCATCTCCTCTCCTTGCCTTTCTAGAAATCACACTACACAAGAAGTACAAGACAACCATACGCAGCCTATCTCCAGAACGAGTACCCTTCATCTCCAAGAACTTCTTCTTCACATCTGCATAGGTTATGGTTGTCCCACTACCGAATTGCTCCCCCACAAATTCTGTACTGCCCAATCTTTCCCATTCAAGTAGATAATTGTGACGGTATAAACCAGAAATGAGTCTGTGTTCTCTGATGCAATATCTTATCGGAACACCATTGACAATAAACTAAGCTTGCCTTCTCGATGCTAGATTAGCCGTATGAAGAAAGAGCATCCACATGCCCATCACCTTATGGGTTTTCTCAAAATTCATGTGGAAGAAATGCTTGAACTGCGGGTGCTCATGAAACCATCTCTTCTCCTTAGGCTTTAGAATCTCATTGATATCGACCACTGCCTCCTTTATGAAACACCGTGATTGGACCTTTATTTGCCTTGTATAGTAGGTGTGTTGGAAGCGCATAGATTCAGGTTCTAATGGAGTGTCATCCTGCAACGAATCCTGCAATCATACAACAAATGTCCTTTGCCTTACAATGTAGATAACTAGTAATATCTGGTAATACCAACCAACTGTTCTTTTGCCTTACAATGTAGTAATACCTAGTAGTACCAAGTAATACCAAATACTTTTGTTTTCAATTCACAAAGTTTGAATCGGAATCACATACCATTGAAATTGAATCGGACCCATCACTCCCTTCTCCATCATTGGACCCAGAACCATGATTTTCACCATCTTCCTCTTCTTCCTTGGCATCTTCTTCTTGAGTATTCTACTTAATTATCTTCTTCTTCACTATTGCCGGATTCTTCAGGAATTTCTTCTACTTCATCATTTCTGGCAGCTTGTTTCGAATTCGAACTGTGTTCAAACACAGACTGATTGGAGGTTCAGCAGTAGTTGGAGGATCCGCAATTGGATCTACATCCTTCAGTGCATATTGCGGATGCTTCGTACGCGCCCTTCTCCCCGTCAGTGGTGGTGCCATTTCTGGGTAAAAAACGGTAATTAGTTGCGAAATTGACGACGAACCCTAATCAAACTCAAAATCGAGAACAACATTACGAAATTTGAACACACCTTCTTCGAATTACTCGAAGATCTTAGTTTCGGTTGTACGAGTAATCCCTTTGATTCACTTGTGTTTTTCCTTCAAAAACTCCCAAAATCTCAGACTTAATCGGCAACAATTGAAAAAAAAAACGTACAAGAGGAGTTGGGCGGTTTTTAATCCGATTTAAGGGGAATGGGTAGTGATTCGGGTCGGATCCACGTTGGTTGGGTCGTTAATAAGTTAATAAGGGTAGGGTTTAGTGTAATTTACATATTGTTCGGATTAAAATTAAATAAAAATAAAAACAGATTTTCTTTATGGCAATTGAGATTTGAGCCGAGCCATTTGTGGCAAAGTAAAATTTGATCCGTCTATTGGAGACACAAGAGTGTTTTTGTCAAGGTGTCTTAAGTATTAATTAATAATAAACTTAAGAAATGAAGTAAAAGTGTCTAATTTTGGAGTTTTTTTATAAGTTTAGATACCTATTATTTTTTTAAAACACAAAAATGAATTAAATTTAATTGAAAAAAACTTTAGATCCCCATCACATGGGTCTGCAATATTCATGCTAGACAAAGTACAACACCAAAAAAAACACCAATAAGCATCTCAAGATGAATGGTTCATAAAAATGAGTCAATTATGTTCTAGTCTAGCAATTCATTATGAGTTTTCTCCTTGTGTTGGACCTTTAAGATACATAATCAAACGAGGAAATGTTTTTGCAATTGTTACAACAACTTTAATCTAAGAGAAACATCGAAGACCATGCTTCTTGAGCATTTTATTATGCATTATAATACAATATTTCGACTAAGCTGAACCTCGCTTAGAAATTGCGACTTTAAGCCCATGTTTCATGCGGAGAATAAAGCCAGGAAGGGGTTAAAAGCTATAACGGTGAAAAGACAAGTCTTTCAATATTTTGTCCTCTTTTACATTAGATTAAAACTGTTAAAACTGAAAGCTTGAAATTACGAAAATTGTCTTATCCACTAAAATATAGTTAGAAAAATTGGTTATTAAAGTTTAGTCAACAATTTTTTTACAAAAATACGTCTTAACTAATAATATTGTTTGCTAATTTAGATTTTTTTTTTTATATGAGGATGGTGTTTATAATAGACCGATCATTTGTTATATGTTTTGATTATGAACCTGGCCAGATTCCCGCTAAGTATTCACATAATTGACTTGAGAGACTATTTCGTTGCGGGTTTGAGACACGTCCATAAACAAGACCAATATTTTTCTATTTGGCACATGATATATTATAGTGAAATTCCCTTGGATGCCATGAGACAGTTTTTCTACCATAGATACCACGAAATCTAAAATGTTCTATAAATACTATTTTTTCAAAAAAAAACACAAAATTTTCAAAATACCACAAACACAAAAGTTGATTTTTAAAAAGTCTAGAATTTAAATTTTTTAGTTTAAGTTAACTATTGTACAATTAGGATATAGTTTTAGGGGGTAGGGTGTAGGTTTAGGCTTTAATTTTGAAAATTTTAAAGTTATTTTGCAAAAAGTGGTATTTTTGGAATTTTTGAAAAAGTGGTATCTAGGAAACTTCTAAAAATTGATAGAATTATTGGAAAATTTTTTTAAAAAATGGTATCTATGAAAATTATCATATATTATATTCTTTTAATCTATCTAATCTTTGCTTCCCATTCCACTTTTCTTTTTCCTTGCAAATAACATTTTTCATTAATTAATTTAAATTTTGAAAGAACATATAATAAAAGTAGGGAATATATTTGAATCTACCACTTTTTTCAAAAACCTTATAAAATCTACCACAATTTCAAATTTCTTATATATTAGTACCACATTTTGTCTTTTAGTGAGTGTCAAATTGTGACACCTCGGTTTCAAGACATATATGGTATATGCGGAGAGACTTAAAAGAATTGATTTGACTACCTATATCACCAAAATGCACTTATCTTTTCAGTCACAGGTCTTGAGAGAACTCCAGAGTTAAGCGTGTTTGAGCTGGAGTAGTTTCAGGATGGATGACCTACTGGAAGTCATTTCCAATATCGTGTGAGTGAGGTCAAAACACAAGAAAAGATCGCGTGGTGATTTGTAGGATCAGTTAACAAGACTTCCGAGCCTCTCGGACTAACGCACCGATCGTCGGACATGGTGGACCCCCGAGCCTGTGAGTGGACAGGGGCCCATGGGAGGGGCGGTCGGGGCGCTACAAGTGGTATCAGAGCGAATCCTGACATCTGTGAAGAGTCAGATTGTCGGGGTAACGATCTTGGTATGCGCAACGAGGACGTTGCAATCAGTTAGTGGGGGTGATTGTGACACCCTGGTTTCAAGGCATATATGGTATATGCAGTAAATGCGGAGAGACTTAAAAGAATTTATTTGGCTACCTATATCACCAAAGTGCACTCATCTTTTCGGTCACAGGTCTTGGGAGAACTCCCGAGTTAAGTGTGCTTGAGCTAGAGTAGTTTCAGGATGGGTGACCTACTGGGAAGTCATTTCCAGTATAGTGTTAGTGAGGTCAAAACACGAGAAAAGATCGCGTGGTGATTTGCAGGGTCAGTAAACAAGAATTCTGAGCCTCCCGGACTAACGCACCGACCGTCGGACATGGTGGACTCACGGGCCTGTGAGTGGACGGGAGCCCATGGGAGGGGCGGTCGGGGCGTTACAAAAATGACACAATTGCCCTTAAGTTTTTTCAACTAAACGTTAGTGTCGTCCACGAAATCAAGTTTGTCCCCCACATTTGTTTATACCCACCATCGTCATTTTTGTCTTTCACCACGTTCGCCATTGTGTCTACAGCCACCGTCACCATCGTCGTCTTGTCTATGACCATCATTTTTGTCTCTGTTTTCCATGACCACAGTCGCCATCGCCGCCGCCTTCGTCGTCATATCCACCGTCATCGTCTTTTCTACAATTATCATTCCGTCTCTGTCTCTGTTTCTATTACGACCACCGTCGTCGCCGTGTCCACAATCGTCGTCTTGTCTACGACCATCATTTTCGTCTCTGTCTCCGTTTTTTTTATTACGACCACCGTCGCCGTTACAGTCGTCGTCTTGTCTTGTTAACACCCATCATTTTCGTCTCTGTCTCGGCGATGATTTTTGTCTACGACGGGCGATGTCGTCCACAACCACCGTCTCTATTCATATCCACCGTTGTCATCAACTACCGCCAGATTTTTTATCTACGATCACCGTCTCTGTCAATCTATTTCCATCTGTCCACCGCCGTTTTTATCGTTGTCCACAATCACTGTTTCTGTCCGTCGCTGCCGTTTACAATCATCGTCTCCGGCACCATTTCCGGCACGAACTCCGACATATCTTCATTTTTTCCGGTGAGTCTTAACACAAAAAGAAAGAAAAAGAAAGAGATGATGATAATGGTTTTTGAGATGATGAAAAATAAAAGAGAAAGATGATATATAGAGGATAAAATTATCTTTTCAAATGATGTTGTGATAGATTTTATAAATGGTTTTAAGTTGTGGTATATTTTATAAGGGAATTTGGAAAAAGTGGTATAGGTTATAATTTTTCCATAAAAGTAAATTTTAACTAATTAAAATTGAATACATTACTGAAAAATGGAGAATTCGATTTAAAATATTTTTTATGAACGTGTCACAATCTAAATTGAATTTAAGATATGTTGTGATATTTGGATTATAATTCTGCTATATAACATATTATTATAATACGTATTAAAAATTACATATAACCAAATAAAAAAAGAGAGAATTGCCAAAATACCCTACATTTAGTGACAAAGTGTCCTAATACACCTTTAAGAATTCTTTCTCAAATTACCCTTAATTTAACTAAAAATAATTTAAATTTAAGGTATTTTAAATTATAAAAATTCTAATAATTATAAACATATTAAGCATAGTACTTTTTGTGAAAACATTTTTTTTAAAAAAATTAAACAACATTATTTTTAAATGATTTGAGTTTTTTCTTCTACCACAGGCAGAGAGTAGATTCTGTCAGTTATTGTTATTCTACCAGGCGCCGAACGTTAATTCTACCTAATTGTCAGTGTTCTACGAAAGCTAGAATCTAAATTCTACCATTTTTCAACTATCTACGACTCGCAGTATCTAAATTCTACCATCTTACTACATTTTGCCACGACCGGTTTGCCAATTGTACCGCCTCTTTCTACCATTATAACTTCTCTCTGCCGATTGGTAGAACAGGCATTCTGCCATGTGGTTACAACTCCCATAAATATAGGAGTAAATTATGGATTAAATATTTTATTTCCTAATTTATAATATTATCTAAATATTTTATTTCGTTTATTATTTTAAAATATTTATTATTTTATAATATTTAATAAATAATATTAATTTAAAAATATTTAAAATATATTATAAATATATTGTAATATATTTATTATTTTCCCGTAATATATTAATTATTTTCTGAATATTTATTATTTTCTAATTTTCAATACTTGTAAAAAAGACAAAAAAAAAGGGTAATGGGACTCAAACCTGTGACTTCCGAATAAGTGATAAGGATACGTAACCAGTTAAGCTGCATGTTTTCATTGGACTCTCTTGTTATACAAAATTAATATACTAACCATCGTAGAGTATAATTAAAAATAGTAATTTCCATCATTTTTTTTTTTTTTAGAATTTATAAACCTAAGTATCATGTTTTCATACTTACCCAAACCCCAAACCCCAAAACTCTAAAAATAGTAATTTCCATCATTTCTTTTTTTTTTTAGAATTTATAAACCTAAGTATCATGTTTTCATACTTACCTAAACCCCAAACCCCAAAACTCTAAAAATAGTAACTTCCATCATTTTTTTCTTTTTTTAGAATTTATAAACCTAAGTATCATGTTTTCATACTTACCCAAACCTCAAACCCCAAAACTCTAAAAATAGTAACTTCCATTATTTTTTTCTTTTTTTAGAATTTATAAACCTAAGTATCATGTTTTCATACTTACCCAAACCCCAAACCCCAAAACTCTGAAATTATAACTTCCACGTTTTTAAAAAAAAATGGTGCCAACTAGGCCTCGAACCTATGTGGTGTGACTAAACTGTCTGCAATGTGTAGATAGTGTGACCAATTATGCTGTGTGTTATTAGATGTTCAATGGTATTTCGAAAATGTTAAATACTCTAAAACGGCCCATTTTGATAAAGACGAACCAAAGACAATGATATTGATGTTGTGTGTATGTAACCGGTGTGCTGTGTATAATGATATGTTTGATCTCATTTTTTAACCAATATATACGTAATAGAAGATTCTTCAGTTTGAGCAAAAAGGAACACAAGTATTATTCATTTCTCACCCTTAAAGGAACACAAATGCCATACGATTCAAAGTGAACAACAATTCTAATCATAAACAACTGTGTTGAAATAAAACACAAACTTCAGTTTACATCATTCAAATACTGAAACCATGGAAATCCTATAGAAAAAAAGAAAGCAAAGACAAAGACTTCTTCATATTCACTCTCCATCTGTGTCTTCAATAAGGCCAGAATAGAATGCCTACAGCTCTTGTTCACCTGTTCAACTTCCAGCTCAAGGTTCTCACCAAATATCCTTTTAGGCAGCTCTCCTTCCATCACTGGTAATACAAAGAAACTTGCCAAATTAATGTATGTTTACAGTTTATGTATGAAGAAAGACAGACAACAAGAGAACATACAATAATGAAAAGACAGACCTAAACCATATCAGGAACACCAACTTATGTTTTGCAAATCCGAAGAGATACTTGACTAAATACGACCTCTAGTGAACTGATTTCAAGTAAAAAAAAGGACGAATTTCAACAGAAGTTGAGATTTCAAGTAAAAAAATACCAATTTTGAACCGAAGTATCATTAAAATCAAGATAAAGTCCCAAATTTAGCTCAAGAGGAATAATCAAAAATCAAAATTAGCTGTTGAAAAAGTCCTAAACTTTGTTTACCTAAGTTTTGTTGGTTTAATTAACCAAACAAGCAAATCACGAACATGCAAATTTTGACAAATTAAGTTACCTTTGAGGAATCAGTATTTAGAAGACAGTGAAGCAGAGGTAGAAGGAATGAATCGATCTACAGAACCTAGAGAAAACGACGGAGATTATAATTTCTCCGGCGAGACCTGTAGAGAAAAATTCTTCCGGCGGCACCTAAGATACCAGAAGCAACAAATCGTCGGAGACGAGGGAGATGATGAATTATACGGCGAAACAAAGCGGCGGAGAACAGAAAGTGAGAGAAGAATGGATTTTGCCCAGAATTACTGAGCCGGAGAAGAAGATACGGAGAAGAAATACATTCTGTTTTATTTTAGATTTACTTAATATTACTATTTCCTAATATAACTTCGTATTATTGTTAAAAAAAATAAAATACTGATATTAAAGGTTAATTTTGGACTTTAGATTTTGGGAAATCCTAATGGACCTTAATTGGGAAGAGAAAGTATTAGTGGGACATTTTACCACTAAATGTGGTTTGATTTAGCAATTTTCTCATAAAAATATGTGCATGTTTTATGTAAACACATAGTCATAATTCAAAAAAATTTTGGTTTAGTTAATTTGAGCATTTGAAGAAAAATCTATAAGATATATGAATCTATTTCTAATTTTTGTGTAAATTTGAAAGAGCAGAATAATTGCCTAGAGTTTTACCTTGATATGATTCGTTTAGGTTCCGATTTTCAGACCTCCCTACTTTTTATCGTTATAGCTTTTGAATTTTGGATAGAAAACTAACAATCAATTTATTGAGCAATCTATGTCATTCCATAGCAACGAGCCACCTCACCATTAGCATCAAAAGTTTCAAACGAAATTATTTCAACTGTGTCTTTTGTGGTAATCAACAGACTCGAGACTCCACGTATCCACAATTCGAAATAGACAATTTTTCAGTTCTCACAAACAAAACAAAAAGAAAAATTTGTAAAAAAAAGTAAAAAATTAGAATCAACTAGTGCCATTAGATAGGCAAAGACTTCACGTATCCATTAGCATTAAATATTTTAGTTTCCTAACCACATTATCTCAATTTTTGTGGTGATCAAGAGACCCGAGAGTCCACGTATCATTGACAAATCTCCAAAGAAGTACTAGAAGACTAAAAGTTTTTTGTTGCTATGCTAGTCTCCGTCGAACCTCCGAATCTCTAAATAAAAAAAATTACGAAAAAAGTAGATGAGTCTAATTACCTCACCATGATTATTTCATAATTGAAAAGTTAATAATACTCAAATCAATCGGCATATATCTTCTTCTCCACAACAACGCCACACCAATTCCAATGCCACTACTTCGTTAGCACTTAGCACCAATAATTTTCTTTTTATCAGAATTCCCAAATTAAGGTCTAATTAACCCAACAATAAAAAAAAAAAAATTGGATTTTCCCCTGATGAAAACAACAAATTTGGATTTGGTATCTAAACATGATCTAATTGCTAAATTTTACGATATTTTTTTCTTCTTGTCCTATGGCATGGCTTGCTGTCCATTTTTATTAGAGAAAGAAAAGTGAGGAAGACACAATTTTTTAGTCCACTGGAGAGAAAGAAAAGTGAGGAAGAGAGAATCAGAAGTTATGAATCAGAAGTAAAATATAATAAAAAAACAATCATACAATGTATTGAATATTGCTTTGTTGTTTAGCTAATTAGTGGTGGATTATTGCTATATGATGCAAATTCTCATAAAATAATCCTACATATAAACAATTTTTCATGACAGAGTCTGTAGTTTACTTGATTATTTTGTGCCAATGTCATGTTCTTGTCCGAAATCAAATCCAAGGACTGAGAGTAAACATTGATATGATAAACAATAAAATATGCTAATAATAATATGAAAATACTGAATTAATTCGATAGGCTACTTGAAACGTAACATTTGATGACAAAAAAAGAAGAAGGGAATTCTAATAATTGTTCTCGCTCGGTAGTTCTAACGATTAACCGTTTTGTTTCTCAATAGTAGAGTTTTTTTCCGGCGACATCGCTACTACAAAAACATTTATCGGTTCTCCGAAACAATAAAAATGAAAAAAACTTGGTCTTGAAGTTATCATCGATAATTTTTGAAAGTGACTCAAAGCTACTTGTAGAGTTATTACTACATCACTCTAAGAACATAACAATGCAAAATTTTGCTCCACAAAAAATCAATCATTGGTATAATATTTTTGCAAGAGTCCACTTTGTTCATATCAAGAGATAACAATATGTAATAGCTGATAAACTAACTTCTCATGTTGTATTTATAATTCCATGTCAAAATGTATACAACATAAATTGTCATATGATATGTAAATTTTCAAAGCTATTAATAAAACAGATGTTAAAAAAAGCTTCTTACATATTCTTTAGGACTAGTAGTGTTAAGATTTGTGATGGAAAACAACCACAAAATTAATTTAAAAAAATTTATAATGGTTAGCTTTTGAAAAGAAAAAAAAAAATCCGAAACTGATATTTTTTTAGAAAAAATCTTTCACAACCGTTCATATGTTATTCATGTCGATTTCCTCCTTTGTTGCGGGCTTTGACTCGTTAAGTTTGGCGAAGTCTTATTATCTAACTATCGTCATTTATGGCACTATGTCGTGGTTATGATCTTCATATGTTTAGTATTTTGTTACCCTATCCGATTCCCGAATTATTTAATCACTTTTACCATATCCCAAATATTAGTCTTTTGTTTCCTTCTAAAATTTGCATTCATCAATCACGGCAAGACAATAGTTGTATTATAATACTCAAACAGTTTTTATCCTATATTAATCCGTTAACATCCGATCCGATATATAGAATACACATGCTTGATAAGAGTTACATGTCCTTTGTTACTGTTCATTGCATCTTTGCATATCCTCATTTTACCGTTTGGATAGATATTTTGATCGAGTCGTCATAAACTAAGCCGGGCGAAAATCCAATAAAATATTCTTATAACGATTAAACATAGCCAAGCAAAATAATGCACTATTTAAAGTTAGTTCTCGTAGGTATTGTTACTACGCTATGTCGGCGAAGACTTTTCAAAGAGCTCCGTATAAGTACAAAATCAGTTGACTGACTTTTGTGTCCAAAATTAAAAATGATAAGAACCCGTACTAATAATAATAACAATTATAAACCAATAATGAATTTTATACATCTATATACGTGTGTGATTGCGCTGTGTTTAAGACATTCCAAGAAACAATCTAAAACACTGGTGGGGTTGCCATTTATGGAGTTCAAATTTATTCACAAATGAATCCAACCCACAAATGGGGGACCGAAGCAACGTATACATACTTTGATACTTATCTCCTTATCAATTAAATTTAGACTTGACTTTAAGTAATTGTAAGAAATAAATAAATAAATATGTTTTGGTAAATAACTGGTGTCATTGTTGGGTTTGGTTTTTGCAAGCTTGTGCTACATGTTTCTTGAATATTTGTCTTCTGGTTAGTAGTTCAACGACCTTGGTTATGTGTTGCACAATCTTTCAATTTGTGTACGAAGGAAGTGTTGGTATTGGTCACGATTCCAGTCTTCTTAGACTCAGACGACTACTCGGCATTTTTTTTTTTTTTTTTTTTAAACTTACTCGGCAAAATTTGGTCGTCAAATTAACCTAGAGTGCTTGGTCCAACCATTTTGCTAATCGTTCTTGGATTATTGTGATGACACCACTATCTTTTTGGGGTACAGTCACTACTCAGTGTTGAACCAGTGACATATACTTTTTAGTATCATTATCGTCTTTTTTGTAGTATATTTGTATGGTTTGCGTGTAGAGTTGTTGTAGGGGTCAAAACTCCCCTAGAAGAATCGATAAACCAAACGGCTAAACGCACGTTGAATCGGCTCAGCGATCGAGCCCAGAAGACGAAGGCCCGTTAAGCGATCCATTAAGGGCCCATTAGCGATTTGTCAAAGGCCCAACAACAATTCTTTAGTATTCCACTTACGGTATGAACAGTAGCGTGTTACTGTTCATACCGCCTTCTTTTTACTATAAATAAGCATGTACCCCTTCACTTGAGGGGGATCCGAAATTTCTGGTAAAAACACTGTTTACAGCTCTGATCTTGATGAATAAGAACCCTAATTCATAATATAATTCTATCATCCTCTAAGTGTTTGAAAACCCTAAAGAAGCTCTATTTCAAATGAATCTTCACAAATTCGATTGTGTGATTAATCCAGCACGCACAATTTGGCGCTAGAAGGAGGGGAAACTCGCAACACTAGCTTCATACACGAAACAAACACTTAGACGAATTCGCAAGATGTCAATAACGAACCCGCAGTCTCCAGCGGCCGAAGATACAGGTCCAAGCGAGCCCATTGTGGCTGGGCTGATCAACCAGTCCGCATTGGAGGCGGAAGCAAGCAGACCTGTCCCGACAGAGAACCAGACAACCGCCAATACAAACACGGCCGACCCGTCCACACCAGGAGATTTCGGTCAACTCAAAGCAATGCTCGAACAGTTGCTCAAGCAGTCGCAAAACCAGGAAACGATCAACAGTAACCTAACTGCTGAAATCAGGGCCTTGTCGACAACTCGTCAGTCTCGAGGGCTACCTCAAGGTAACGCGCTTCGCGTCGCCCCGCTCGCTCTTAACTTCTCTCAGGCGGCATCGCCATCGGCTCGGGGCACTCGCGAAGATCATACGCCTACACCTCTCAGAGACGGAACCGTTTTCGTCGCAGGCGCTCCCGGCGGCATACCTGCAATCGCAGACAATTTAGAAGGGCAAGAATTCGGAGCAGCTCGGCCCAGTCGACCGACTAGTCGTATCCAGAGTCGGGACGAGGGCAAAATCGCAGAAAATACGCGATGGATGGAACAAGCTGAAGCCCTAACCGCCCGTAGAGCTGTCGATTCGCAGGGAACGGAAATGGACGAGCTCAGAGCCGTCTTGCAGCAGAACACTCGCGATCTCAAGGATATGAGGTCACAGGTCCATCGCGCAACCAGCAAGGCGCCGGAACTCGACCGCGTTCTTGAGGAAGCTCGCACCACTCCTTTTACCGAGCGAATAACAAAGGCGCGTTTATCTGACCCAGGGAAGCTCAAGATTCCTATCTATGAGGGAAAGGGCGACCCCACGGAGCATATCAGAGCATTCTCAATCGCAATGGGGCGAGCTAATTTCAGGCTCGATGAAATCGATGTTGGTTGCTGCCTCCTCTTCGTGGAGCATCTCCAAGGGGCGGCCCTCTATTGGTTCACAGGAATGAAAAGGAACTCTGTTGACAGCTTCGCCCAACTCTCCGAGGCCTTCCTAAAGCAGTATTCCGTCCTAATCAAACGCAGATCATCGGAGGTGGACCTTTATACTATAACGCAAGCGGCCGGCGAGCCCTTGGGAGTTTTCATTGAACGCTTCAAAGCGATGCTTATTCAGGTAAAAGGGATTGACGACAGATCCGGCCTAAGTGCCCTGCGAAAAGCTTTGTGGTACAGCTCGGATTTCCGAAAAGAGATGACGATTAACGAGCCCTCGTCAATTCAAGATGCGCTTCATCGCGCTAACGACTTCGCAAGAAGCGAAGATGAAACCAAAATCCTGAGCCAGAAGCATGGAAAGGCCAGGAATCCTAGTCCGCTGGAAGTCCCAGTCGCGACAAAGAGGAAGCCGGGAAATTTCGTACAACATGAAGGAGGTTTCAAGGGGGCCCATAACTACCAGGTGGACTCGCCCGGCTACGGTCGAGGAAGAGGGCGAGGCCGCGGAAGAGGCGCCCCCGGTCGCGCTAGCGGCAACACTTGGCCGAGAATATCGCAGTATGACGAGTCTGCTTATTGCGACTTGCATAAGATGGAGGGACACTCGACGTCTAACTGCAGAGTCCTCGGCATGCGACTCGCAGCAAAGTTGGCCGCCGGCGAGCTCAAAGGAAACATCAATGTTAACGATTTTCAGCTCGAGCAATTCGACGATGCAAGAGAAGGGGACGGCCCGTCGGGAGACAACAGGAATAATAAGCGAGACCGACGAAACGACGAGGCCCACCTCGACCGACGAAACGGTAATGATGGCCGTAGCGCCTCGAAACAGAAAATCTGCAACATGATCATGGGCGGCTCGCGCTACTGCTCTAACACCGTCTCGTCGATCAAAGCCTATCAGAGAAGAGCGGAGGTAGGGGCAAACAAACCCGAACCGTCGAAGTTCCCAAACGACGTCATCCAGTTCGAAGAGAATGAGGTCGAGGACATTGACAAACCTCATGACGACCCGCTTGTCATCCGACTCTCCGTTGCAGGATGGGACACGGGTCGCATTTTGATCGACACTGGGAGCACAGTCGACATCATTTTCGTAGACGCTCTGAAGCGCATGGAAATTGACCTCGCACAAGTCGAATCCTATCCTAAGCCATTAACCGGATTCAATGGCGAGACGACTATGACACTCGGTACGGTCAAACTTCCTGTAAGCGCGGAAGGTGTGACTAAAATAGTTGAGTTCGCAGTCTCGAACAGCCCGGCAATTTACAATATGATAATGGGAACCCCTTGGCTAAACTCGATGCGCGCCGTCGCCTCAACGTATCATCTCTGTCTCAAGTTTCCAACAAAGGGCGGAGTCAGAACAATCAGAGGAAGTCAGTCAGCGTCAAGATCTTGTTTCATGACCGCGCACAAACTAAGAACTCAGGCGACAGTGCCGATCCCAAGCGAGCCGCGGAAAATGATTAAGACAGACAGGGAGCCCGTCAAGGAAATCTCAAACCTCTTATAGCAGCTACAGGTCGCGGAATCCGCTGAAGCTAGAGGAATGGGCCCGACCTGCGAGCCTGTCATATCGGTTTGTATAAACGACAAATTCCCAGAGAAATACGTAGAGATAGGCGCGACACTTGACAAAGCCGTCAGGCTCGACCTCATCGAATTCCTCAAGAAAAACGTCGGTACATTCGCATGGTCCGCGGGAGACATGCCCGGGATCAATATCGACGTCATCAGTCACGAGTTAAACGTGGACTCGACCTACAAACCGATAAAGCAAAAGCGAAGGCGACTTGGTCCTGAAAGGGCTCAAGCGGTAAATGACGAAGTAGACAAACTCTTGCAGGCCGGCTCAATCTCTGAGGTCAGATATCCGGAATGGCTTGCGAACCCAGTCGTCGTGAAGAAGAAAAGTGGTAAGTGGCGAGTCTGTGTAGACTTCACAGATTTGAATAAGGCATGCCCTAAAGACAGTTTCCCTCTTCCTCACATCGACCGCCTCGTCGAGGCGACATCTGGAAACAAGTTGTTGTCCTTTATAGACGCCTTCTCTGGCTATAATCAGATCTTCATGCACCCCGGCGATCGCGATAAAACATCTTTCATCACAGACCGCGGAATCTATTGCTACAAAGTCATGCCCTTTGGACTTAAGAATGCTGGGGCTACTTATCAGCGATTGGTAAATAAAATGTTTGCGGACTTACTCGGCAAAACGATGGAGGTTTACATTGACGACATGCTCGTCAAATCGCTCGAGGAAAAGGACCACGTCGGCCACCTCGCAGAGTGCTTTGCGTTATTAAACAAGTATAACATGAAGCTGAATCCGGCTAAGTGTCATTTCGGTGTAACGTCCGGCGAGTTCCTCGGCTACATGGTTACTCGTCGCGGGATCGAGGCAAATCCAAAACAAATCGACGCACTCATCCAGATGCCTTCGCCAAAAACAAGAAGAGAAGTCCAGCGACTAAACGGCAGAGTCGCGGCCTTGAACCGGTTCATCTCGCGCTCTACTGATAAGTGTTTACCTTTTTATGAAACGCTCAAGGATAAGAAGGGGGCAGCTCGACAAGATTTCGAGTGGACTGAAAAATGTGAAGAAGCCTTCCAGAAATTGAAGCAGTATCTCGCGACTCCACCCGTTCTGACAAAGCCGATTGCTGGCGAACCGCTCTATCTTTACATCGCGGTCTCGACCTCGGCAGTTAGTGGGGTTCTGATTCGCGAAGACGGCACCAAGCAAAAGCCTGTTTTCTATATTAGCAAGTCGCTAATCGATGCAGAAACAAGATATCCTTTGACGGAGAAACTCGCACTCGCAGTTATTACGTCGGCTCGAAAGCTTCGACCGTATTTTCAATCACATTCGATCGTGGTACTAAGTACTTTTCCACTGCGCGCTGTTCTCCACAGTCCGACTCAGTCCGGGCGACTCGCCAAATGGGCGATCGAGCTAAGCGAGTTTGATATCGAGTATCGCAGTAGGACGACGATCAAGGCACAGGTATTGGCCGACTTTTTAATCGAACTGCCGGAGGCGGAAGCCTCGCCCGAAATCGAAGACGCACTTGCGGACAGTTCTGCATCCCAAGTCTGGCAGCTGCACGTCGACGGCTTGTCATCTAAACACGGATCGGGAGTAGGCATTCGACTATCGTCAGACGGAAAATCTCTAGAGCAATCGTTCTGCCTTGGTTTCCAGGCATCGAACAACGAGGCCTAATACGAGGCCCTTCTCGCTGGTCTTCGATTGTCTAAAGCGTTGAAAATAACAAGGATAGAAGCTTTTTGCGACTCTCAGCTCGTCGTAAATCAGTTCAACGGCGAATACGTAACAAAGGACGAGCGCATGGAAGCATACCTCGCTCTCGTCAAAACTTTAACAGCTGAATTCGATCTGTTCACCTTGATAAGAATTCCAAGGTCGGAAAACTCCCAAGCAGATGCCCTCGCATCACTCGGCTCGACCGCAAAGCTAGATAAAGATCTTCAAAGAATTGTCAAGGTCGAATTCATTGAAGAGCCGAGTATCGCAATCGCAAAAGCGGTCAACGTCCTAACAAGATCTCTGGCAGCGAAGCAAAAAGCGGCTCTCAGCAATGGCTCGCCCGCTCGCTCCGCCGCAGACCCGATGGACCTCGACCACACCAAAGATAACGTCGAACCGGATCCGGTGGATCCCAATCAATCCGGTACAGTCGGCGCAGACGAAACGACGGATGTGATGGCAACAGATAACGAGCTCGACCCGAATAACACAGCTTTTGACCGTGGCTTTCTCCCCGAACAACTTGAGGAATCCCCAGAGGATGCTTACCCATGTAGCGAGGAGCCTCCACCTGGGCATGAAGTCGTCGACATTCCCATTGACGACGAGACCACAGTCTATGGATGCGACACCAAGTGGATGGCCAACATTCGCGTTTATCTCGCAGACGGCGAGATCCCAATCGACAAATGGGTGGCTCGCAAATTAAAGTCACAGTCGTCTCGTTACGTTTTACTTGATGGAAATATCTTCAAATGGCGACTGTCCGGGCCACTACTCGCTTGTGTCGAGGGGCAGGAGGCTCGCGAGATAATGCACGAGGTTCATGGCGGATCCTGCGGTAACCACTCGGGAGGTCGCTCACTCGCCTTCCGAATCAAGAGGCACGGATATTTTTGGCCATCAATGATAAAAGACTGCGAGCTGTTGGCAGCAAAGTACGAGAAGTGTCAGCGACATGGTCCGTTCATCCATCAACCGACGGAGTTCTTAAGCTCGATCACCTCGCCCTACCCGTTTATGCGATGGGGAATGGATATCGTCGGACCGCTTCATCCGTCTCGGCAGAAACGATACCCCTTAGTCCTAACGGATTATTTTTCCAAGTGGATCGAGGCGGAAGCATTCGGATCAATCAAGGATAAGCAGGTCGAAAACTTCGTCTGGAAGAATATCATCTGTCGTCACGGCGTACCCTATGAGATAGTGACAGATAACGGTTCGCAATTCATATCTAAGCGGTTCGAACTTTTCTGCGATAAGTGGAAAATCAGAATCAGCAAGTCAACGCCTCGCTGCCCGCAAGGCAACGGCCAGGCAGAATCGTCAAACAAAACACTTATCCATGGCCTAAAGACTCGACTCGACGCTAAGAAGGGTCGTTGGGCAGATGAACTTGAAGGCGTTTTATGGTCTTGTCGAACAACACCGCGACGCTCTACGGGCGAGACGCCTTTCGCCCTTGTCTACGGAACAGAATGTGTGATTCCTCCTGAAGTCTATTTTCCAGGAGTTCGCCGACGATTGCTTCCAGAAGAGGAAGGTCTCAATCATCTCCTCATGCTCGACGAACTCGACCTTATCAACGAAAGGCGCGACCAAGCACTTATAAAAATGACCGAATATCAAATTGCAGCATCCAAGTATTACAACTCCAAGGTGCAAATTCGGCGTTTTTACGAAGGAGACCTCGTCCTTCGCGCAGTATTTCAAAACACTGCCGAGCCCAATGCCGGCAAGCTTGGCGCTCACTGGGAAGGACCTTATCAGATCACAAAAGTAGTTCGCCCGGGCGTCTACGAAATCGCCAACATGAATGGCGAGATGATCCCGCGTTCCTGGAATGCGCGACATCTGAAGAAATATCACTGCTAAAAATACTAAGTCATTAGACTTGAACTACGACGCGACTTGATCCCTTCATTGGGTACGTAGGCAGCTCGTTTTCGGACGAGTTCAGTTGCCCCCTTGTTCAAAAAAAACAAAAAAAAAAAAAGGGGGGGGGGAGTGGGTCCGTATATTCATACTCCCACTCGCAATATGTAACGAATTAAGGTTTTAACCAATTCTTATTCGCTCAACTCGCTAAACGACTTCGGTCTAAACGCGATAATCGATTCGCAATAAGCTAAGGTTTTAACCAAGTCTTATTCGCTCGACTCGCAAAACGACTTCGGTCTAAACGCGATAAGTCGACTCGCTAAAACGACTTCGGTCTAAACGCGACAAGTCGACTCGCTAAACGACTTCGGTCTAAACGCGACAAGTCGACTCGCTATACGACTTCGGTCTAAACACGACAAGTCGACTCGCTAAACGACTTCGGTCTAAACGCGACAAGTCGACTCGCTAAACGACTTCGGTCTAAACGCGACAAGTCAACTCGCAAACGACTTCGGTCTAAACGCGACAAGTCAACTCGCAAACGACTTCGGTCTAAACGCGACAAGTCGACTCGCTAAACGACTTCGGTCTAAACGCGACAAGTCGACTCGCTAAACGACTTCGGTCTAAACGCGACAAGTCAACTCGCAAACGACTTCGGTCTAAACGCGAAAAGTCGACTCGCTAAACGACTTTGGTCTAAACGCGACAAGTCGACTCGCAAAACGACTTCGGTCTAAACGCGACAAGTCGACTCGCTATACGACTTCGGTCTAAACGCGACAAGTCGACTCGCTAAACGACTTCGGTCTAAACGCGACAAGTCGACTCGCTAAACGACTTCGGTCTAAACGCGACAAGTCAACTCGCAAACGACTTCGGTCCAAAAGCGACAAGTCAACTCGCAAACGACTTCGGTCTAAACGCGGAAACTCGCTAAACGACTTAACTGTCTAAAACGCGAGATCAATAACAATTAGGCGTCATTATGGCCATAATGGCGACCTGATTAAAACTTCATCATCATTATGAAGTAAACTTATACATCCTCAATGGATAAAGCGCGCTATATAAATTTAGAGTTCATTACTGGGATAGACGTATTCAGTGCGAGTATTGTCCGTTAGCCGGGGTGTCCATCTCGCGAGTCCATCTCGGGATAGACACATTCAGTAGAATGTGTCCGTTAGCCAGGATGTTTGACTCGCAAACCCAGTCTTTACCTTAACAGACTGGTCGAACTTAGCAAATATATATTTGCCTCGATAAGATATATTCAGTAGAGTATAACCAGGATGTTCGTTTAAGCGTCTTAAAACCGCATCGCGTCTTAAAACCGCATCGCCTCTAAGCGTCTTAAAACCGCATCGCGTCTTAAAACCGCATCGCGTCTTAAAACCGCATCGCGTCTTTAAACCGCATCATTTCTATGGCCTTAGACAAGCTCTAACAGGCCTCGTCGACAAACTAATAATCGAAAATATAGTTAAGAAATTGCTTAAGGCATTCATATAAATCTGCTCGACCAACTCGGCATAAAAATGTTGTTACAAGTTGGATAAAGCCATCCAGGCACAAAAACAAAAATCGAGTCATTAAAGCCTTAAGCAAAAACAAAAACTAATCCTACTGTTGCAGTCCGGACTAGGCGACAGTCTCGCCATCTTCGGCCTCTTTGTCATCAGAAGCCAGCTCGCCCTCTTCGACAACTTGATCTTCGGCTGGAGTAATGATAGCAGCCGAACTCGCAGCCTCGCCGTCCTTGGGCTCTGGTTCCGAAGGAGCCTGTTCGCGAAGAGGTTCAGTTGGTGCGACTGGAATCGGAGCAACGGTCTCATCAGCTTCGTCCGACTCGCTCTCGTCTAACTCCTCACTCGCGCTTCGCAAGCGCATACCAAGAGAGCCATCGTTCGACCCAGAAGCTGCATTTATACCAACAGACTTAGCAACAACTTCGATTCGCGGAGACGCAACTATATCCGCTACTCTAATGGGGACAACATAGTTCTTACCCAAGGTCTTTCTCAATTCGAGTGCTATCGCATCGAAGATCTCGTCGGCTTTTCCGAGCGACGCCTTGTGTTCAGCTAAAAGGGCACGCTCGGCCTTGGGATCGAAGGCCTCTTCTGCTTCAGCATTCTCCATGTCGTCAAGGAGCTGGAGATTAGCCTCCGCTTGTGCAAGATAGACCATTTTCCTAATCGGCTTCTTCATCATCTGTTGAAACAGCTCGTAAGCCCGGTTAAGCTGGCCTTGCACTTCGGCGGCCGCAGATCGCCTCGCAGAAGAGACAGCCTCTTCAAGATCCTGCTCGCGACTCGCCTTCAGAGCAGATAGCTCTTTCGCCAGCTCGGCGTTGTTCTTCTCGACCTTCTCCTTCTCCTTGCCGACTCTGTGAAGGTGCACGCCCAGGTCGTCTGAGCTCTTCTTGTACATATCTCGCTCAGCAGCAAGATTTCTCATTTGGGCCGCGACGTTTTCCTTCTCGACCTCTTCTCTCTGCCTGGCCTCGCCTATAAAGAGCTCCTTAGACCTCGAGTCTTGATCATACGACATGATCAGCCTGTTGAAATGGGCGATGGCCTGCGAAGAAGTTGACAGTATGAAAAATAAAGCCAAGTGAAAAAGAAAGAATAAAATGTGGAATTACCTTGGCCTGGCGAGACGCGAACTCCTTGTAGAGCTCGCTCTTTACCAGCCTTTCCGGGATCGGCATACGATCGCCCGGATATGTAACCTTAGCCATCATGGCGGCTGCGGCTAAGGGATCAGTGTAAAGCCCATCCGAACTTCCAGGAATAGTTTGCCCTGGGGACAGAGCCGGCAGCTCGCGACGAGATTTCTTCTTCTCGCCAACTTTACCTTTGCCTTTTTCAGAGGCAGAAGATCGTTTTCTCTTCCGATGCAGTTGGGCCTCAGGCTTGGCGGGCTCGTCAGTAATGGTAGTTGGCTGTGAAGTAATAACAGCCAACGCACCACTCGCAGCTACAGCAGCCGCTTCGTCGCCCACAGCAGTGGGAGTAGTATCTTTGTCGACGCTCCGCTCGGACGTCTCGACGATAGAATCAGTGGCCTTCGGGTCGGCCTTTCTCTTAGCCTTCTCGGCTTTTCTCTTGGCGAGATCGCGGAAAGTTAGCTTGGGAGGCATTATTTCTAAATCGTCGGACTCGCTTTGTTCGACTTCTTCTTCTTCTTCGTCGTAGGAAATGAACTCGCGAGCTCGAACAACTCTTCGAAGATTGAAGTGACGATTCCAAAGGCACTTCCGAGCCTTCAATTTATTGACCAAATCGTCGATGTTGGCAACAGGAGTGAAAAGCAGTCTGCTAGCTGTAAAAACAAATTAACAGAAAAGTTAGTATAAAACACAGGGGGGGGCAGTTCGCGCAGTAAACATTCGAGAAAATCTACCAAGTGTCCCCCACTTCGCCACCACTAAGTGTTCATCCTCGGCCGACGCGGCCGATATCGGCACGAAGAAAAAATACTTTCTCCAGCTATGATCTTTGTTTGGGAAGTCGTCCAGTATTTTATAAAGGGAACGACTCGCCAGATTGTAGTACTTCATTCCACCCGGGTTTGATTGCTTGCGCCATTCAAGAAGGTTGTGTAGATGGCGAACTCCGATGGGCTCGCGACATTCGGCTGCCCGCGTCGTAATTCCCACCAATTGGCGAATCCCTCTTGAGTTGATTTGCGCGAGCGCGATTTTGTGAACCCGCGCGAATCGGAGAATCAGCGCAGGAATGGGGAACGTGAGGAAACACTCCTTAAACCAACACGCATAGGCGGTAAACATGCCGGCAGGGGGATCGTCTTCTCGCTGCTCGATAGAAGGCGCGATCAGTTCGACCGAGTCGGGAATTCGGCACTCTGAGCGATAGTCTTCCAGGAAGTCCTCATCGCACCAAGAAGAACCTGGAGGCGGGCGTTGCTTTCGCCTCGATCTCTTTTTCTTCTGGACAACCTCGGCCAACCCGCACGCAGCCCAAGCTTCCAGTCTCTCCTTTTCTACTAAAGAGTTGTACGACCAGTTACCTTCTTCGATCTTTACTTGGGCAGGCAGCTCGGCAGGACTAAGGGACTCGTCGCGGAGTTGTGGGATTTCCACAACCAGTCTTCGCCCATCAGTGGTCGAGGCCTCGCCAATTTGCGAAGGATGCGAAGTCCCAACTCCCTCTTCAAGGCCAGTTCGTCCAGCTCGCATGGATGAAGTAGACTCTCTTGTCTCGCGACTTTGTCTTAAGACGGGAGTAGGATAAGAGAATAGTTCGACAAGAGGAGAATGGCCTCCAGCTCGATCTTCTCGACTAATGGGACTCGCTTCCTCGCGGCCTGAAGGACTCGCTTCCTCTTGATCACGGAGCCTACTACAACTCGAACTCGCATCTACAATCGACTCGCTATCAGGAGAATACTCCCAGGCCAATTTTCCCTTCTCGGGGAGTTCGGCAGACTTCGCGGATGCAAAAGAACTAGTCGACGACATCTTTCTTTGGATCAAAACTTTAAGTTTTTTCAGTTTTTCTGAAGAACACTGCGGCGGCGATGAAGAACACTGCGGCGGCGAAGTGATGGGACAGCAAAATTCCTATCTAATACTCGAAAGAAAAAACAGAGAAGGGAGAGAGAGAGCGAACCTGTTTTTTCGGAGGAATGAGAATAATGAGAAGTATCAAGGGAGCGTTGCCTCTTATAAGGAAATTTTCGACGGTTTGACTTTCGAGGTGGGCCTTATTTCTTAATGGGCCCAAAGATTCTGGACTCAGAAGATCAGTTTCGCGAGATTGATCCAAATCAATGGTCCCACAATTGTTATCTGGCCCTAAATGCGACTCCGCGGGCTCCTCCTCGATTTGTTTCGCGACTCCATAGTTTCAATATTCTCATGATTTTTACCTTCAAAGAATCGCGCAACCTCGCGACTTCACTAACGAATAAACCTGCGACTTCAGCATCTTGCAACTCGCGACTCCATCTCAATGGATCAGTCGCGACTTTCTCTCCGTGAAAATCAACTCGCGACTCCATCTCAACGGATCAGTCGCGACTTTCTTTCCGTGAAAATCAACTCGCGACTCCATCTCAATGGATCAGTCGCGACTTTCTCTCCACAGAAATCAACTCGCGACTCCATCTCAATGGTTCAGTCGCGACTTTCTCTCCGTGAAAATCAACTCGCGACTCCATCTCAACGGATCAGTCGCGACTTTCTCTCCGTGAAAATCAACTCGCGACTCCATCTCAATGGATCAGTCGCGACTTTCTCTCCACATAAATCAACTCGCGACTCCATCTCAATGGTTCAGTCGCGACTTTCTCTCCGTGAAAATCAACTCGCGACTCCATCTCAATGGATCAGTCGCGACTTTCTCTCCACAGAAATCAACTCGCGACTCCATCTCAATGGTTCAGTCGCGACTTTCTCTCCGTCTGATTCAACTCGCAACACCGGATCTTATTCATCAAATCAATTCACTTAGCAGATTCAGAACGTATTCATCTCGCCACTTCACTGAGGTCAAAGCCACCTCCAAGCGAGACAAGCTTGTACCCGAATCATTACGTATGCCAATGGCCAATGCTGCGACTCAAGGCGAAGAGGCTCAAGCGCGCTCTTTTCCTTGTCTTGGTTTTTTACCCATTGGGTTTTACAAGATAAGGTTTTTAATGAGGCCTTGGCTCTCTCTTCTTCCTCTCCAAAAGCCCAAATCGACTCGCAACGTCGCCACTCCTTGAACAAATCGACTCGCAACGTCGCCACTCCTTGAACAAATCAACTCGCGACCTCGCGACATCTCTCCTCGAACGAATCGACTCGCGACCTCGCGACATCTCCCTTCGGCAGACGATCTCACGCTCTACGCGACCAGCTCGCGACTTCGCAAATCTAAAGTCAAACTGTTTAAACATCACCTCGGACGGCTCGCCAAATCGCCTCCTGAACTCATCAACGCCATATTCAACTCGTTACGGTCTAAACGGGAATCGATTCTGGGACACCCTTACTTCAACATTTTTAGTTTACTAAAAGTGTTGAACTGGGGGGCTAACTGTAGGGGTCAAAACTCCCCTAGAAGAATCGATAAACCAAACGGCTAAACGCACGTTGAATCGGCTCAGCGATCGAGCCCAGAAGACGAAGGCCCGTTAAGCGATCCATTAAGGGCCCATTAGCGATTTGTCAAAGGCCCAACAACAATTCTTTAGTATTCCACTTACGGTATGAACAGTAGCGTGTTACTGTTCATACCGCCTTCTTTTTACTATAAATAGGCATGTACCCCTTCACTTGAGGGGGATCCGAAATTTCTGGTAAAAACACTGTTTACAGCTCTGATCTTGATGAATAAGAATCCTAATTCATAATATAATTCTATCATCCTCTAAGTGTTTGAAAACCCTAAAGAAGCTCTATTTCAAACGAATCTTCACAAATTCGATTGTGTGATTAATCCAGCACGCACAGTTGTTCTTATGTTTATACCTATATTGTAATCGATCGTCTGCATTTCAACATAATACCTTTTATCAAAAAACAAAAAACAAAAGCTAGTGTTATTAAGAAAAAAGATTTTAGTTAATATAAGGATAAAAATGTAGCATGTTATTGTTTTTTTAATTAGCTTCTAAAAATATATTATTTTTTATTATTATAATCTCAAATATTATAATAAACTGAAAGAGTACAAAAGTGAAATAAATTGATGGAATTCGCTTTTGAAATTCGATGGTGGAATACAAAGATCCATAAGTTAACAAAAGATCAACCAAACTAAACCTAAGCCTAGAAAATCCAATACAATTGACTCCATCTCTAACAAAGAAATATCTCTTCATTTACTTAAATGCTAGTAAAATATTTTTTTTTTGTCATTATTAGCAAATAATGCAAATACTTTTAATTTTGTTGCGATAAATTCCCCTTCTATTTTTTCTTTTTTTTTTTAACTAAAAGATGAGAAGGTTTGATTTTTGGGAAATTAGGTTCAATAACCAAAAAAAAATTATAACTAAAAACATAACCAATTACCCTAATTTTGATGGATATGATTATGTCACATACCCTTATTTTGGTTAATTTCCTAATTATTAATTTTTTTTGGTTATTAAGCAAATTAACCCATTTTTACCCTTCTATTTTAATTTAAAAAAACTCACTTATTGTTATTACTCTACGACTGAGTTATTTGACTTTTCTCATTCACTCCTCCTCCTCGTTTTGCTTTAAATAGAGAGCATGCAGGCTAACATTTTATTCATCACCTGTTTTCCACAAAGAGAGTGTTATTACTTATAAGCAGTTGCAGAAAATGGCTTCCAAGACTTTGATTCTGTTGGGTGTCTTTGCATTTCTTCTCATCGTCTCAGAGATGGCCGTAGCATCGGGTACGTCAAATTATTTTAAACAAAATAGAAGAAATGTTCTTGAGGCTAATCGAAACCGTGTGCTAACATATCATTTGATTAATTTTTCCAACCATTTCGTCCGTATGAAGTCGATAAAGTTGGTCAATTATTTCAACTTAGTAAGTCAAATCACCCTTAAGTATGATGTTGTCGTCTACTTGTCTAGTAAGAAAAGATGATACGTACGTATGGTGTTTCTTTTTTTCACAACAAAAACTTTTTTATACGGTATCATACATACCATCTCAAACTATTTAAATGTTCCGTGCAAATTTTATATAGTACGTATATTTAATGATGAAGCTCATTTATTTCTTTTTAACTAGAGAGATAATTTATATGTATTTTCAATAGTTTTTTAGGGAAATTTATTTTTTAAATCGGGGAGAGGAATGCACATATGCATGTGCTAAAGAAATATCTCTGAAATAAATGAGGTGTTTTCTTTTGGACAGGCACGGTGAACTCAAAGAGTGAGGAAACTGTGCAACCAGATGGGTATAGCGGTGGAGGCCGATACGGCGGCGGTGGAGGCCGATACGGCGGTGGAGGCCGAGGACACTACGGCGGAGGTGGAGGACACTACGGCGGAGGTGGAGGACACTACGGCGGAGGTGGAGGACACTACGGCGGCGGTGGAGGAGGATACAAAGGAGGCCGTGGGGGACACGGAGGAAGAGGAGGGGGACACGGAGCAGAAGCTGTTCAGACTCAGCCTGGTCACTAAATCTATATAATGTATTAACCACCATGCATGATTACATCTATGTATACAAGTAAACCATGGTGGTGAGTTTGTAATGAAGTGACTTAAGTTAAAGAAAAATATTAAGGGAATAAAGTTTCATAATGTAATGTCTCTATGTTCGAGTTGTATGTAATCTTCGCTCTTTGCATAATATATAAAATCGTTTGTAGTTTTATGTTATTTTCTCTTTGGCTTTGTGTAACAGTGCGATATTATTAGTCTTGCTCTTGGGTCGAAGAAAAAAATTAGATTCAAACAGTCTCACCGAGGGAGTTTGTTTTTCTTTCTTAAAAGTAAAGCATAGAAAACTATGTAGGTCTTTCATCCACAACACTTGCAAAGTTCACTATATAAATATACGAAAGTACTATAAAGATTCTCTTATAAATTTTGACTCGTCAAAAGCTATTACAGTTCCTTGCCTCGAGTTATTTTTCTTTTTATTGCAGATTTACGTGGTGGTTCAGAGAGTTTCACTGTACTATTAACTCACAATCGGACATCGATTCTCCAGCTCCATCAGTGGGTTTAGGGTGAGGTTTAGAACCTTCAAAGGCCAAAAAGAAAAAGAAAAAAGAAAATAAAGCTCTGAACCGGTTCTCAAACGAGAGTTTTGAGAACTCATCTGAACCCCATACGTGGCCGAATCTGATTGGTTGTTGATTAAAAAAAAAAATAATCGCAAAAACTTCACTTTTCTTCACTTTGTAAGTTACTCATCGTTCTAACCTATCTTTATGCTTTAGAAAGAAATGGAGTACTATGTATATAAAGTTTGGATAGATTTATAGTATATGGTTAGGTTTAAAGCTGCTTTAAGTGTATGACTTACTTATCATTGCAAATTCTTTCCCTTTTGATGTAACTATCTCGATTTCATGCTTAATCTGAATTTGGATGGATTTATAGTATATGTTTAGGTGTAAAGCTATTGCTTAAAGTGTGATGAATATGTGTAGTCAAATTTTATTGTTGTTGTATTTGCAGATTGTTGTTCAAATTGCGAGATACATTGTGACAAGGACAAGTACTGGAGCTATTCTCTTGATTGGGTTTCAATTGTCAGGTTAGTGATAAGAATCATGTAGAACATTTTTTGTAAGTTTTGACTTATTGTCATTGGTTTGAATCAATAGTGTGTGTATATGTTGTTATGTAAAGGTGGGGATAGTTCGATGAACTCATTGGTTTGGTATACCTGGCTTGCTGGAATTATCATTGGAACTATGACTGGTGCTAACATGGTTTTGGAAGATCATTCCCGAGCTGGTCCACGCAATGTTGTAATTTCCGGTGCAATTTGTCCTTAGTTTGCTTGTGTGTTGAATATGATCTTTTCTAGTGAACTCTTTAGACTTATGGTATTCTTTTTCAGTCGTAGGTATGGTATTTTACTTTTTAGGGTGAGATCTATGATTTGTGATTGTATTCCACCCTTTTTCAGGCTATTGACTCAATGAAATGCTTAAGAATTGGTTTTAGACTGATTTCATCAGGCTTTTCTATGCTCAAGTTATTGTCTCACTCTCTTTTTTTGCTTTGAAACTTGTAGAAATATTGTTTTCTTCTATGCGTTCCGAATTAGAAGCTGTGTGTAGGATATTGTGTCTCTTATCAAACTTGTAGGTTTGGTCATATTGCCATTGAGAATGCTCAGGAAAGTAGGCTTGGTTATTTTTTAGAACCCCTAATGGGTTTAGACTAATGGAGGGGAACAAAACTAAATAATCCTAATGAGGTTCTCATTGTACTTGATGTAACAATATATAATAAAAAATAGGTTCAGAACCCTTTATAGGTTTACACTAATGGAGATGCTCTGGTAATACAAGATAGTATAATTTTTTTTGATGGTACAAGTAGCAGTATAAAGATAATAGTACAGTTGGAAACGTATAAATAGTAAATAGAGATGATGATACAATAAAAAACAGTGATAAGTCTCACTGCCTTTTTACATTAGTAGAAATAAAAAAGTAATACTTTTTTTTTTTCCATGCCGAAGCACAAAATGCTTAGAATATATATTTTTAAGACGAGTCCATGTTAACAAAATCGAAATCCACCGTTCTTACGCTTACACCAAAAAGTTCCAACACCTCCCGCATCCTAGATCTCTGAAACATGGTATATATACAAAACGATTGCAAAGCTCAAGAGCACATCGACAAAAAAAAAAAAGCTTGACTCGTGTATATATATGAGTTGTCAAAGAATTTGGGATTCACAAAGCTGTTTCAGTTGTGAAGAACATTATTAGACTTTTGTTTGACATTTATAACAAGTGATTACAGCTTAACAATTATAAACAACAATCAATGCGGGAGGACTCGGATTTCGGGATATTGAAACATCATTACACGAGGACGTGCTTCAAGCTTCCCATATCTCTTTGCAAAGAGCTCCAATCCATTATTACTCGGTTTTGGTGGGATAATAACTCCGATAAAAAAAAGATGTGTTGGGTGGATTGGAAGAAACTCTCTCTTCCTAAGAATGCGGGAGGACTCGAATTTCGGGATATTGAAATATTTAACAATGCATTGTTAGCTAAACAAAGCTGGAAAATGATTAAAAACCCGTCTAGTCTTCTACGGGATCATGGAATATGGACCGGGTTAGAGAAATCCTCTCGAGTTATGGAGATTCCATTAGACGTATTCCGCTCAGCTCAACACCACGACCTGATAAGCAAATTTTTGATTCCTCTTAAAAAAGGTAGTTATACTACAAAATCAAGATATTGCATGTCTTCAATTGGCAAAAGAATGTGTGGAAGATCCCGACTATCCCCGAAATTCAAAACTTCTTATGGAAAACGCTAATTGGAGCCTTACCGGTTGGTCTCCTACTAGCTCAACATGGGATTAATGTCGACGTCTCGTGTAAAAGATGTGGTACACCTGAATCAGTTCTCCATGTCTTACGTGACTGTCCCTTTTCCATCAATGTATGAACTCTCTGCCCCTTTTTTTGGGTCTCCTTCTTCTCTGCTCTAAAAGACCTAAAGACAACCTGTGATAGATATAACATCGGCAGCTCTCTTGTCATGGGTCCTATGGAATATTTGGACAACTCGTAATCACCTTATCTTCACGGCAAGCTCTTTCCGGATCTAAGCAATGGCAAGAGGCTCAAAGTGCTCTGCCTCGGAAATTCACTCCTCCATCAGAACCGAATCATAACCAAGTGATCTTCCCTGTTGCCGTTTGTCATGTAGATGCAGCCTGGAACGCTGTCTCTGCGAATTGTGGAATGGGTTGGGTAATCACATGTGATGACCTCTCTCCGGTAATGACCGCATCGGTCTCATGTACCTCAGTCTCTTTGGCCTTATTCGCTGAAACTCGAGCTCTAAAGGCTGCCCTATGTTATATTATGGATATGGGAATCTCTATTGTAACGATTAAATCGGACTCGCAAGTCCTTATTCGTCTTCAACTCCAATGATACTCACATTGATTTGTACTCGCTCCTTGAAGACATTCGTGATTTGCAGGTGGATTTTGAGTTTATTTGTTTTCAATTTGTACCAAGATTAGCTAATCTTGTAGCTGATGGTTTAGCACAACATGCACTTTTGGCCTTAGACTATCATGTATTAGACCTTATTAATTGAATGAATTCAGTTTGTGACAAAAAAAAAAAAAAAACATCGATTTGATTTATGAAATTAAATTGTAATGGATGATGAAAATAAGCAAATGATATTATACTATGTAACATGTCACCCATTACAAGAGATAAAATATTACCGCTTGTATATTATTATCTTGGTTTACTCTGCCAAATATTTCTAAAAGCATATTAAACCTAGGAGCTTAAAATATATCGAGCATCTTTCCTAACCTCGTATTATGTGTTTTTACTTTTTAATGTCATAGTGGTTTCGAAAAACAACAACATATATCATCAACTTGACTCCCGTATGGGTTTTCAAAAGATATTTGGTAATTAAAGCTGGTTGGGTTGCATTATTCGATTTTTGTTTTGACATTTGTACCAGGAAGAACGTGATTATACAGCTCAATCATTATAAAACTTAGTTGTAATGGATTGGATGGTTAACACAAGCAAATGATATCCTCCCTCCGTTTGTTTTTAAATAATGTTTTAAAAAACTATTAGTAAAATAACGAAGGTGTTTTAATTCCATTGGCTTATTTCACAATAAATGATAACATATCTTAAGAAAAAGATGACATGACTTAAATCTTTAATCGATCTTTAGACACAAAATTTATCACAATTAAAATTACAATAATTAATTTATGAAATTGTCATTTATATTTCGAAAATTTTGTTTATAATAAACAACCATTCCGATTTTTTTCCCCATTAATTCCATTCTGAATTTGGTTAAATAATTTAACAATCATTTACATAAATTAATTCTTACTAAACCAAAATAATGGATTAATTTAAATCAAATGATTAGTTCTAAAGGCTTATATATTCAAACCAAAATAATTTCTCTAATTAATTATTTTCACATTAAATATTCAAATATTTTGTTAAGATTGTTTTCTAGAATTGTGGAGCAAGCCTCTCAAATAATTAACTCATATTTTTAAAATTTTTATTTTTAGAAACTCTAAACCATCACCTACTATATCTTCATAGTATAGTGATATACCATCCCATAATTCTTACATTCCACTAATCGTTACTATTGTCATTTTTGTTTTGTAAATTAGGAGGAAATGAGATTAAAAAAAGTGATGAGATTTTCAAACGCTTGTGGAGTCATCACGACATCTAAAAAGGGAGCCTCATAAAGTCCATAATTTAGAAGAGTTCTTTTTTTTTTTGGGTTAGTTTTGCAGTGTGACAATTTGAGACAAACCGATCATTCATACAATTTCATTGTTTAATGGTGACGGTCTTGGTATTATTAAAACACATAGATACAAATAATTTTTTACATGTTTTCTTTGATTCGTTAAAAAAATTTGTCACGACCGTGTCTCGGAGATTTAAATTTTTTGCACGGAAGTCTTTATTAGATTGTTGATGCAAAATGGTCCAAAGAAAAAAGCCCATTAACCGATTAATCCTATCAAAAACCCTAATCATGTTGTTGTGGCTATTTAAAGGTAGAGTATGTGAGACTTAGAGGCCAAAGTTGTTATTGCGGCGAAGCCCTGGTCGTTTTCCTCTTCATTGAGTGAACCCTAGCCGCCACCTTGAGAGACGTTTTCCAGACGAACCATCCGGAAATACTTGATGATCTACATAACAATGGAAAGCCCCGAGTCTCAGCTTTCCAGAATGCCCAATATCATCTAGATCCATGATATGGATGTTTATCTGAGACTAAACTGTGTCGAGCGAGTTTGTGAGCAGCTGACTCCACATCCGAAGGAACTGGAGTACCATCTGGGTGTCGTTGGAAAGATCATATCCTCTAGTTTCTGGAACATTTTTCCGATCTGGAATCCGAGGTAAGGTCCATTTGGAATTCAGTCTCTAAGTTGTTGAAAAATACTGTTGCTAAATGGAAAATCTTATTCTCAGATCATATCGCTGAACTTGCAAGTTGTTTTCCCGTCGTTCTGTAAGGAACTAGATTTCGATCTGCATATCATTGGAAAGCCCTGGGTCTTGGATCTCTGGTGATATCAAGTGCGTTTTGATCTGAGGTACGCGTAGGAAGATATAGCCATTTTTGTCTGACTGGTTTAGTCTGGCCGAACCGAATAAACGTTTTAAAAAGTTTAACAATGGAATGTTAAACATTATTTCTTAAACGCAGATTTGAGACGCTGTTTTCAACCATTATTTTCAAGGTGCAGTTTTTGAGTCTCCGGATATTTTAAGGCTACGGTGAAGGTTGAGATTTGTGGATTCATGTTATGTATGATATGATTTGGTGAGCATATATGTTTTGTCTAGGAATTGTGATTGATGTGATGAATGTAATGTTAAGTTGAGATTATTTTATGTTGTAAGTTAATATGTAATATGTGATATATAATGTGTGAGAATGTGTGTAGCCGGACTGAGAGCGTGTGATATGGCGATCCTGCTAAAGCCCATTAACGGCTGATGAGCCAGAAAGACTTTCGAGGTGATGGTCAACCCCAAGTTGTTTCATGGACTTCGGTCAAGATTATATGATATGTGCTTCGACATTTAAGATGTGATATGTGTGATGATGAGTATGTGATGTATGCTATGTCGATATCTTGATAGTTGTTAGGTTGAATGTTGCTTGACTGTTTCTAGGCTTAGTATATATGTTTTATTAAATTATATTATTGTATTATATGAATCATGTGGGCAGACTTAATCTCTCTCACTGAGTAATTCTCCCGGAATTGCTCACCCTTTTCCCCCTTTTCACTGCGTGCAAGTGTTTTTTGTGTTGCAAGTTAGGGCGTGAGACCTAGGGCTCAAAGTGATCGGGAATGGGTTGTGTCAAAATTAGTTTCATTCTTTATTATACCATCTCCACACTATTGTCTTTCTCATGTGTTTGCCTTTCAATCTATTATGAATGAGTTTACATAATTCAATTCCAGGTTTGAGATTTTATGTTTTTATTATGGTTGATTATTTTTTAGAGATGTGCTGTTTTAGAAAGCAAAAGAAAAGAGAAGAGGAAAATTTTGTTGATCTCTAGGGTTTAGATTATGAAATTATGATGCCAGATATGGTTTAGCTTTGTTTTATTTTCAGTTTAGCTAATGAAATTATTTTAATAAAATTTGAATACAAATATATTTTAATCTAGAAGAAGTGGAGCAGAAACCTGAAGATCATGATAATAAGCGAGCAAAATCAAAAGTTAAGGAGATAATTCTATGGTAGAAGATGATCGTCACTCTTGAAGCATGTTTAAAAAAAAGTTTAATAATTCATCTTTTTGTAATTCGATTGTGTTTGTTCGATACACCTTCCTTCTATCGATACAATTGATTTGGCTATGCTTTGACTATTTTCTAAAAAACAATTTCTCAAATTATATAATTGTTAGAATTTCTTGTATAGGTATTTAGCATATATATATTCATCTTTTTTTTTGTTTTCATTGTCTTAAATTCTTTTACGTTGTTAACTAAAATCTAACTTAATCTAGGACAAGATGAAGAAGACTATGAAGATGACAATGACAACGAAAAAGAGGATGAATACATGGGGGTCGGGACAAAGGTGATGGAAAAAAGAACAAAGAAGAATGCAATGTTGAAGAGAAAGATCACCATCAAGTAGAGACAAAGGATGAGTAGGAGGGAGCACAATGAAGATAACACCGAAGAAGATAAAGATGAGGTTGAGGAAGAAGAAACATAAGTGGAAGATGAATATGAGGGAGAAGACGTTTGTGAGTAAGAAGACAAAAAGAAGAGTCTATTATAAATTTATAATGAACGGCGAGGAAGATTAATATAAAAATGAATAGAATGATGAAAATTTTTATTTGTACAAAAAGATCGAAGATGAAAAAACACAAAACTCTCTTAAATGAAGATAGACATGAATTAAATAGAAGAGTTATAACAAAAGTAGCAAAACATGTAACGTCGTATCACTAGCCGTACTAAGAGACAACCAAATCATGCTGATTAGTTTACCAAGTGATTTCTTGCTTAGGGAGATTAATTTTTTATTTTTGTTTTTGGTTCTATTTAATTTTAAACAACAAATGGTGTTTATTAATTACATTTTGATTTATGAAATTACCTGATATACTCCATTTTTGGCGTATTCTAACCATTGTTTTGTAGGGTTTTATCGAGTCTTTCTCCTTTGTATTGAGTCTTTTTAGGTCTAAAAGTGGTTGAAATGAAGAATTGGAGTTTGCTAGGAGGCTTGGTGGAAAAGAAAGGAAAACACGATCTTTTTGGAGATTTTGGAGTCAAAAAGGACCACCTGCTCTCTGAGACGATGCACCTGCTCCCCAGAATATTTACTTCGGATATTCTCATTAAAAGTGAATATTCACCTAGAAGATTTACCCTAGATTCACCTTGGATTCACCCAGCCGCCGCAACCTTTAAAAAGGAAGTACCTTGGAGAATAAAGGACACGCCTCTTTCACGCAACACACACACACGCTTTCTTTTTCCTTTTAACACACGTTTTGGATCGAAAGAACCCTAGGGAGATTTTTGCCTCTTTGCTTTTGGATTTCAAGTCTCGTTCTTCCACTTGTGATTGAAGTTTTCTTGAATCCTTTCTCTTTAATTAATTCCATGAATTCTTTTATCTCTCTTTGTGTTTTTCGTTCCATGATGTGCGAGTAGTCATCTTGTTAGATTAGGGTTTTCAAAGAGAACTTAGAGATTCATGACTAAGCATAGATAGGATTATACATATATTTTGATATCTTCATCTAATGCCGAATTTAATGCCTAGACTAGCTTGATCACCTAGCCTTTGATTTTAGGCTTAATTTACTCATCAAAAGTGTAGTAGATTGCTTGAATAGACTTAGATGGGCGATTTGACCCTTAACCAATGACAGTTGAAGTTAAGGCAAATCGTGAACTTATCAATCTTAACCGCTAATGCTTGTTATTCTCTTTAGCCTCAAACGAAAGTTTAGGGTGCTAGATTGATTGATAAAGTTGTTGATGCCACTACAGTGGATCCTCATAAAATCGTGATTGTGTTCTAGATTGGTACTTGAATTAATATTCTGAATAATTGCTTGGTTCTTGATGATCTATTCCCCGAGATAATTGCCCTAGTCTAACGCCTTAATCATATTTGTTTACAACCGATTTTTACTTTGTTTTGCTATTTAAATTCGTGACACTTAAACCACTTGAATCGCTTAGCTAGAATTGTGTTTAAAGGAATTAAAGTGTATTGTCGATCCCTGAACGAACCTAAATCTATATCTACATCAGATTAGTAATTTAGGACTTGAGTTCTTAATTGAGGGAAAAATCCTGTTATCATTACCCAAATTAATTTCAAATCTTTAACTCTAGACAACAAAATCATATATTTTAACTACTGAATCATAAAACAACACATACATTTTATAATTATATGTCATTCAATATGTAAATTTTAAAATATATTATAGATGTTTTAAAAAAATAAATAAGGAACCTAGTTTTATGTAAATTCTCAAAGCTATTCACAAAACAAATGTTTAAAAAAAAAAAAAATTCTAACATATCATTTAGGAACTAATAGTGTTAAGATTTGTGATGGAAAACAACCACAACAATTAAGTTTAAAACAATTATGAAAAAAAATCCGAAACTAATATCTTTTTAGAAAAAATCTTTCACAACCGGACCGTTCATATGTTATTCATATAATTGACTTGAGAGAGAAATACGTTGCCGGTTTGAGGCATGTCCGTAAACAATACCAATATATTTCTATTTGGTACATGATCTATTTTATTCTTCTATTCTTTCTAACTTTTGCTTCCCATCCTCTTTTCTGTTTCCTTGTAAACAACATTTTTTATTAATTAGTTTAAATTTTGAAAGTAAAATTTAATAAAAGTAAATGTTAAGTAAATACAATTAAATTAGGTGACTTGCCCGCACCATGTGCGGGTGTGAACGATATTTCGTAACATGTTTAGTGTTAATATTACAAGTATCATAATTATGAAAAGTTAAAATATCATGACATGTAAAATTTGATTGAAAATGTTGTATATGACTTACTCAATGATATATTTAATAATGTAGGACGAAGAACATAAATATGGTTTAAGAAATTTAAACAAAACAAAAATGAAATATAAAAAAAATAACAAAGGTTTTGAAACCCTTTCTTCTAGACGGCCTTTTTTTTTGTTCTACACCCTTTTTTATTGGTGATTAAAATTTTCAATCTAGTCCTAAATTTTAATAGTAATAGAGTAACATATAATTATCCTTAAGAGAATACATATGTCTAGGTAGCAACCCAATATTTAGTAGGATCATGTTACCAAAACACATGATAAAAGCACCAATCTTTAAGCTCAAATAATGCTTAGGTATCAAACGCTTTTTTTAGGAAACCTAGCGAATTTGAATCTAATGATGAAAAATAAAGAAAATTATAGATAGTTTATTCCACAATTTCATAAGCTCCTAACCATACATAGTTCATGGGTATTATTCAAGTCATTCTAGTTCCTATGAACCTTTTTTATTTTTTTATTATTGCCTCGTCTTTTTCACCTGTATAAAAGTCGAGATATGTCTCAAAAAATGATAACATAAAATTATAAAGAAGAAACAATTTGATAGGATCAATAATAGTAAAATTGTTTCACCAGTATTAATAGTTTGTGACAATATATTGAAAACACACAAAATTATAGAAAAATGAAACATAACACAAATTAAAAAAAAAAATTGTGTGTTTCTAGAGGAATACCTTTTTCTTACATTGTTTTCTAATGTGTAAGATATTGGGTGGAACTGGATTACTGATTTGTGGGATAAAATTACGTGGGATAGGTCATCCCTATGCATTCCACATTTTTTTTTTACCATTTACATGGAATGGAAAACAAAATTTATCCCATTGAATCCCATGACATATTTGGAATTATAGAAGAAAAGTGTTAAAAAACATTCCGCAAAAAAAATGATCCTGAATTGAAGGGATACAAATATGGAACTAAAAAATATATATTAATAATAATATTATTTAGTTTTAATCATATTTATTTTGTATTCCATTCTATTCCTTTAAAAAATCACCATTCATCTTACATAAATATTTCTCTGCGATCGTTTATTCCATTCATCTTTCTCATGTAACTGCCATCATTCCATTCAAATCTATTCCATTTCTTTTTATTCATCTTATTCCAGATATTCCAAAATTTGACAATCATTTAGACCCATTGTTCAATACCCACCAAATTCTTCAATGTATTACCAACGATTATCCATCTTTCAAGACAGTTAAAAAAGTAAAACCTCTACACAAAGGAGAAATTAAATTATTATGAGGTTGGAATACACATTTAGAAAACAAACTTAAATCCCCATAAATATAAATAAAATTTAAAACCAAAACCAATTCATATTAAAAACTCAAAGGAAAATATGGAGGAATATCTGAAAGAACAAAAATATGCTGACCATTGTTAGCAACCATACATGCAATGCGTTGTTGCATCGAAAGCATAAGGTGCAAAAGTTTGATTGATAATTAAAAAAAACTGAAATAGGACAAAGATTTATATATAATTATGTTTGAAAAACATACTTTGCATATGTAGTTCGATATGTATATAAGGACGCATTTGTAATTAGTGTTGAAGACCTATATATGATTACTCAATATCAAAATCCAACATATTTGCCTAGCTTATTTTCTTCAAAAAGGCAAATATAATATTTTATTAACCATATATTATCTCTTTAATTAAACCAGAATTACATAAGAAAAAATCATGATTATAACTCACATATCTATAGTGGGCACCCATTTTGATAGGATCACGGTGATAAAATTATAATTTATCACGTCTCTTTATCTCTAGTGCTCGGCATAAACATGATTTTCTTCAAAAAAAATTATATAACATAAGATTTTTTGGTGAAAGATATCACATAGGATTACAAAATTGTGATTGCTTTTAAGTAATTGATCCAAATAAAAAACGTGACTCATAAATGATTCAAACTTGCTGAATTTTTTTTTTAATTAGTTTTACCGGTTTTTTTTTCAGTTTTAATTTGCATTTGAAAAATAAATTTATTTGAACTAATTAGTAGCACAAAATAAGGATACATTCAGTTTTTTTTAAGCCGTGATTTTTGAAATTTAATCAAACAAAATTTAGTTTTTTTTCAAGTTAAAGAAATAATTAAATTTAATCAAACAAAATACTTTATAAACAATTTTAAGCCTTGTCATCTTTTTCACCATTCCATGTCACTATTCCAAGTCATCATTTTTTTAAGAATAGACCAATAAAATTAAAACACCTAATTATCTATAACTTAAACAACTTTCCATTTAATAGGAAGGGGATACATTATTGAAAATAAATTAACTACCAAAGTGGAGAATCCAATTTAAATAATTCTTAAGAACGTGTCACAATTTAAATTGAATTTGAGTTATGTTGCGATTTTTGGATTATAATGCCATATGACATATTATTATAATACGTATTAAATTTTACATATAACCAAATAAATAAAAATCTGTGCATGTCGTATGTAGACACTTGAGTAATATATATATATATATATATATATATATATTTTAAGTTGGTTTAGTGAATTTGAGCATTTGAAGAAAAATCTACAGTGATGAATCCAATTCTAATTTTTGTGTAAATTTGAAAGACGAGAATAATTGCCTAGAGTTGATAAGATTCATTTAGGTTTCGATTTTCAGACTTGTTTTTCCACCGTTATAGCTTTTGAATTTTGAATAGAAAACAAACACTCAAATAAATATTCAGTTATTCCTTTATGATTTTTCTAAATTCATACTTAGGGATTCTTCTAATGATGTATTAGCCGAAATTAATTCTAAGAACAATCACTGTAGAGATCAGTTATAAAGCCACATGCATTGAGATTCCGTTAGGAGTAAGATAACAACCTAACCATGCAGCGATTCTAAACTATGTATCGAGCCATGAGTTCCCTTTGAATAGCTTTTTTTTTTTTTTTGATAACCTCGAAGTTTGGGCCGAAGCCTTAATCTCCGTGGGCCCGGAGTCAGTCTTTAGTCAATTTTCTTTTTGGAAATCCCCTTCTTCCCAAGTGGACTTGAACTAGTGACATCTTCTCACTTTTGATGAGGAGGTAACCAATAGACCAAGAGCCACTTGGTTGAATCGCTTTTATTCTCAACAAGATATCTAGTGAGACATGACTCATGAGTATGAAAACACAAGCATAAACAGTATAAATCGTATTCATAAATAAGTAAAGAGTTACAGGGTTTAGAAACAACTTTTATAATGAGAAACAATAGATGAGATCTTCTTCTCACTTACAGATAAATGTTCAATAAGAAATTATGAGCTTTGATAGTTAAATTTCATGAGTTATATGGCCTCTAAGATGATGTTTTGCAGGATGAGCGAGCAAATGAGTTCTCTATTAATCTGCAAGGGATGGCATGTTGAACGACATTTCTACAATTTTACTTTTAGAGGGAAATGCTCACCCAAACTTCTTGTAGCTCCGATAGAGGGATCAAACACTTCACACATCTCTTGCAAAATCAACAAGGTTGTTTGGATTCTTCTACAAGAAAGTAAACATTTTGTCGAGGCAGAGATTTGGAACATGATAACTTGCTAATCCTTCATTTACTTATTGCATTGTATTTATGCATTACTTATAAACAACCACTGTGGACTTTATGCAGAAGGTTGACTTGAACGTGTGTGTAGTTGAACTCACCACCAAGTTTCTTGTGCGGAAAATGTGCAAAATCAAAGATGATTTTGTCACCTTGGGGTACTCCAGAACAATTGGCATTGGAAGACAATTTTCTTTGTGTCAACGCAAGGCTTGGAAAGCTAAGTACAATGGAACAATTACATGTAAGCATAGTAAACAACCAACATTTTTTTTTAATTGATTAATTAGTCCGAATTTATATTCCAATAAATATAAATTCTCAACGACTAATTCAACAGAAATACGATACTCAGCGGAAATACCAAACAACTCAATAAACCAATAATCCAATAAACCATTTAGTTTAAATAAATCAATTCTAGTTTAAATTCAAATTCAAATTCAAATTCAACAAGTCTAGCAACCTAAACACCAAGTTCACTAGAACTAAAACATAAACAGTAAAATCATAATCATCCTCCTCCTACTGTCTTAATTCTGCGGTCACATTTTCCCTTTACCTGCAACACATGGGAATAAGAGTTGCGTAAGTATTTCACAACTACTTAGTGAGCCGGTCATACCAACAACTGGCGTAACAAGCATCCTCAGGCAACATTACAAACAACAACGCATTTATCACAATCTCACAAATACACAACATTGCACTTTTAAAACAATTCAGAACCGAAACAGGTCGTGTCGAGCGACACCCCAGCAAGGTGTCGATCGACACGACTCAAGTGCTCGTGTCGAGCGACACCCCAGCAAGGTGTCGATCGACACGACTCAAGTGCTCGTGTCGAGCGAAACCATGATGGTGTCGATCGACACGCTACTAGCACTTGTGTCGAGCGATACCCTCCTGTGTCGATCGACATGCCTCTGTGTTGCACCGGAATCGAGTTTCTCCTCTTTCAACCCGATTCCGATGAACATGAGTCGCAAAACCTGCATAGAAAAGACAATTCCAAGCCACACAAATCACACAGAACACACAGCAACATCTATATTCGAAATCACGCACAAACTATTCACCATAATCAACAAAACCGTCATTACCGAGAAACATATGGTCGCAAACTCACCTTTACTAAAAAAGATGAATGAAAACGATTCGGAACAAAAAGAACACACGAAAAAGACCCTCTTCTACTCTAGAATGAACTGATCCACGAGATTCACATGAACACACGCCTAAATCACGATCCCTACGCCTCTAGAACTCAAAGGAAACAGTTTCGGGAGGACTTTTTTGCAACAATCCTCTCAAAACACTAAATCTCTCTCTCTCTCTCTCTCAAACTATTTTTCTCTCCTCAAACTTCTATCACGATGGCTGGGGAAAAAGCATGCAACCCTAGGTATATAAATATCTTAAATCGAGCCAAAACCGTGATTAAAACGTTAATCACGGTGTTCAGCAAAAACCTCGTGTCGAGCGGCAGGCCAAGTGTGTCGATTGACACTCCACAATCCTTCGTGTCTTTCAACACGAACGCCAAAAATTATATTTCTGGTTCGCGGATGTTACAATTCTCCCTCACTAATCTGGATTCGACGTCGAATTCCAACAAAAATGCCCACTAAAAACCATCATACTGACCCAACCGGGTCAAAAATAATCCGAGATCAATTTCCAATCTCCGAGACCACATCCAGTCTCATGCTTACTCACGTTTTCAGCTAATTTCACACCCTGACACCCACATGATGCATCCTATGACCTATCAGGGAAACATACTGCTCATACTCTCAAGACGCATCCTTCGAGCCAATGGTACATGGGGAACTCACATCCCCACAAGAAAACTCACATCCCTCGCTATTTATTCTGGAAACTCACATCCCAATTACGTATACAGGAGAACTCACATGTTCTTTGGAGAACTCACATCCCCGAAAGTAAATGAGTTATTCGAAACTGCAACCCCTAGATTAATCAATTCTAAAATGCCTCTAAACACCTATTGACTAGATCTACCTCATATGGTCCATGGCATGATATTTCCTACTTCGAAATATCAATAATAATAAGAACTACATATCTTATTAAACACGGGAAATAAATTAGGCAACTCCATCTTATAAATTTCCAAAAATGTAAAGTCGTTACAATAAACAAAAATACAAGAAACGAAAAAAATCACAACAACAAAAAAAGCTAAGCTCAAACTGCGATATGCTTGTCGAACCACTTCCTAAACTTAAGCTTCATTTTTGCCTCTGGCTCCCAAGTCTCATCCTCTATACCGCTACATATTTCTAAGACTCTCAGCAACGGTATCCTTTTACGATGCAAAATCTTGATTCTCCTCTCGAGAATCCTCATAGGTCTCGCCGCCACAGATAAATCAGGCTGAAGATCCTCCAAAATCTTAGCCACCAACTCCTTCGACTCATGTAGGAACTTCCTCAACATTGACACAAGAAAAACCTTATGAAATGCGTACATGACCGGTACGCCACCGGTCCAACTCGCTCCACTACCGGGAACAGACCCATAAACCGCGGACTCAGCTTGTTTTCAGAAATCCATCTCCTGGGAACTCACAACATGGCCATCTTGAGATGCGCTTTATTTTTGACCTGGGATATCCACAATGCATTATTCCCTAATATCGTTAGGTCTACTGGATTGATCTCACAACAATCAAACAAGAAAATGCATAACCAACCATGGACCCAGAATTAGATCAATCGATCGTGCAACAGTCAATCAAGACATACACGACCATTGTCGCTACATCCGTTACCAGGGTCGTCGAAACCGAGGTTCCAAACGCAATATCCATCCTAGACTTGCCCACATCCACAACCTCAACAAAAAACTCCATTGCCTGAAATGCCCTCTCCACCGCTTATCGGCATAATTCATTTGCCGATCCTCAACCTCCATCATGTTCAGCTTTGAAACACGGATCTTTTTCGTCGTTTCCTGAACAAAACTTGCATCAAAAATGCTCCTCTCCCCTACTTGGGTCCAACATAAAGGTGTCCAAATCGGCATCCCATACAATGCCTTATATGGAGCCATCCTAACACTCGCCTCAGAGCAGTTTCTATACGCAACCCAACGAGGCACAAATGATTAACCCAATAACCCCAAACTGCGAGATACTTGTCGAACCACTTCCTAAACTTAAGCTTCATTTTTGCCTCTGGCTCCCAAGTCTCATCCTCTATACCGCTACATATTTCTAAGACTCTCAGCAACGGTATCCTTTTACGATGCAAAATCTTGATTCTCCTCTCGAGAATCCTCATAGGTCTCGCCGCCACAGATAAATCAGGCTGAAGATCCTCCAGAATCTTAGCCACCAACTCCTTCGACTCATGTAGGAACTTCCTCAACATTGACACAAGAAAAACCTTATGAAATGCGTACATGACCGGAGGTAAATATGACCGGTACGCCACTGGTCCAACTCGCTCCACTACCGGGAACAGACCCATAAACCGCGGACTCAGCTTGTTTTCAGAAATCCATCTCCTGGGAACTCACAACATGGCCATCTTGAGATGCGCTTTATTTCTGACCTGGGATATCCACAATGCATTATTCCCTAATCTCGTTAGGTCTACTGGATTGATCTCACAACAATCAAACAAGAAAATGCATAACCAACCATGGACCCAGAATTAGATCAATCGATCGTGCGACAGTCAATCAAGACATACACGACCATTGTCGCTACATCCGTTACCAGGGTCGTCGAAACCGAGGTTCTAAACGCAATATCCATCCTAGACTTGCCCACATCCACAACCTCAACAAAAAACTCCATTGCCTGAAATGCCCTCTCCACCGCTTATCGGCATAATTCATTTGCCGATCCTCAACCTCCATCATGTTCAGCTTTGAAACACGGATCTTTTTCGTCGTTTCCTGAACAAAACTTGCATCAAAAATGCTCCTCTCCCCTACTTGGGTCCAACATAAAGGTGTCCAACTCGGCATCCCATACAATGCCTTATATGGAGCCATCCCAACACTCGCCTCAGAGCAGTTTCTATACGCAACCCAACGAGGCACAAATGATTAACCCAATAACCGCCCCCCCCCCCCCCCCCCCCCCAATTCACTACACACATCCTCAGCAGATCCTCTAAAGTCTTAATAGTCCTCCCTGACTGGCCATTAGTCTGCGGATGAAAAGTTATACTTATATGCACCGTAGTGCCTATCTCAGCCTGAAAAGCCCTCCAAAACTTAGAAGTAAACTAGGGATCCCGATCTGACACGATAGTGGCTGGTACTCCATCCATCCTCACGATCTCTTTTACAAATTTCATAGCCAAAACCGAAGATCCATTGGTCTTCTTAATGGCCAGAAAATGTGCTGACTTAAACAGACGATCCACAATAACCGAAATAGTATCATAGGTTCGCGAGTTAAGTAATCCTACCACAAAATCCATCGTGATCATATCCCACTTCCACTCCGGAATGGACCAACTATGCAACTTACCACCCAAAACCCGATGCTCTGCCTTCACTAACTGGTACGTATCGCACTCAGCGATCCACTAGCTGGTATAACACAGAATTATACCCGCACCCGGAGGTCTTTATCCTGTCTCATGCTTATATCATAATTATACTTATACTTATACGGACATCATCACACTCTCAGTACGTCTCCTTCGAGGTAACGATGCCGATGCTACTCCATTCTCGGGACGTCTCCTTCAATCTATGGATAAATATAGGAAAATGTTTCTTATAGAGTAATCAATTCCTATGTGTACAAGAACCTGCAACTAGGAGTACTTCCCGATAATAACCCGCCATTTCATACTTCAGCATCATATCTCTGCTCCAACCGAACACTTGCCTAACACAACCAACCCTCTTCATGGTCCATATATGAGTTTCGAAGCACATCACTAATTCTATGTTTATCCACACGTTACATGCATCTATTGCCCTTAACTCATTCCATACCCTGATACTCACATGACGCATCCAGGAGCTATCAGATCCACATCTTGATACTCACAGGATGTATCCGGGAGCTATCATGTAACACATCCCTCGAATCAGCAATATCTGGGGAGCTAAACATCGCGCCGGAAATGAATAAGCTATTCGAGACCGCAGCCCCTAAAGCAATAAATACCAAACGCCTATAAACATCGAGATTAGAACTGCCTCAAGAAGTTTAAATCCACTCCTAACGCCTCGGCGTACTCATCCACCGGCAAACACACTCAACAACGCACATGAATGCCCCATTCGAAGAGACCCCTGAAAGACTGAACCAACTGCCTGATCACCTCAACTTGGCCAGGTTCATCGCAACTCCCCCTGTAAACCTTACGTGACCAAGAAATACAATCTCTCGCTACCACAAACTACTCTTGCTCGAATTAACAAAACACTTTTGTTCCAGATACTTTTTTCAGAACAAACCTCCGATGCATTTCATGATCCTCAGGACTTCTCGAGTACACTAGAATATCATCGATGACCCTCATCACCAAGACATCTAAGTACTCAAGAAATAGGCTGTTCATTATCCTCGTGAACTCCGTTGGCGTATTTGTTTAATTCACACAACGCTCACCACAACTGAGTTGCCCCTACCTTGTCCTAAATGATGTCTTAAGAACATATGTCTCATCAATCAGGATCCGAAGATATCCTATCATGAAGTCTAACTCGGAGAACCAAGTAGCACCTCTCAATTGATTTCACAACTCTTCACACCTCGGGAAAGGGTACTTGTTCATTCCATGATTCGGTTAAGCACATGGTACTCGATACATAACTTCAACTCCCCGTCCTTTTACATTGTGAACAACATCAGTGTTCCCCACGGTGAAGTACTAGGCCAAAATAAACCTTACTCGCCCAAACTGCTAGATGCTTCCTCAGCTCTGCCCATTCTGATGGCCCTATTCTGTAAGGTGCCTTAGACATCGGCGTTATCCCATGCTCTAGCTCAATTGTGAAAGGATCAGATCGAGATGGTGATAATCTTTTTAGCGACCAAAAAACATCCTCGAATTGCTGAACAACCCAAATATCCTCAATAGCAACCTCACCACTAGACTCATGTATCATAATAGTCTCAAAAACGCTTCGCAACCTTGATCAATCTTATGCAGTGCCTGGACCACAGAAAACACGAGACTCCCCAAAGATGGTCTCACTCCCTGACAAACTAACCTTCGATCCATCACACACAACCACAACACAGCCTCGCTGACAATCCAGGTGAACCCGGTATTGCTCCTACCAGTCTATTTCCAAAATGTCATTACATACTCTACTGGACTAACTACAAAGTTCGCCACAAGCCAATGATATAAGAAAGGAACACTGATCTTATAATTTTTAATTTGCATTAATCGTTTCTAACACCAAACGAAAAAATCAAAAACAACATCCAAAACATAATAGGCAAAGCTAAAAAATCTGAACTGAAAAGAAAAGAATAACAACCCAGATAAAGAACCGCAGCTCAATCCTTAAACTGATCCCTCAGGTCCTTCTTGCTTGCTACCACTGCCTTTCGCAGTAACTTGGGACACTAGAGTATGATATGCCCAGGTTCCCCACAATGAAAACAAACTCACGTCTCCCAAGATTTTGCTCTTCTAGGACAGCTCGCAACCCGGTGCTCCATGCTCCCGCACCCAAAGCAACCATGATGACCCGAACTTGGCTTGGAAGTGTCCTTCCTCTTCCTGTTCAGCCCTTGCAGAGGTTTGCCGGCCTGGCTACGAAACACACGTTGATGCTGCCTCTTCATAATAACCGCTGGATCTAGCACTGGCAGAACAACATCAGTTATCGCCGGATACCCCACAGAAACTCTACTCGAACGAAAAACATGCTCTTCTCTCAACACCTACTCCCCGGCTTCCCCAAGCCTAACTCCGCCTGAGAACAACCCTGAACTCAAAGACTACATCCACCTCATCCTCAACTGATAAGTCGAATGCTCCTCATACACCACAACCCTCGGCTGTACCTTTACTACCGGAGGCTCCACTGGAACCTGCACCAGAACTACAGCCGGTAACCACTCTAGCAACTGCGTCATCATCCTCTCAAGACGATCCCAACGATCCTGAGCTGGAGCAGCACCCACGCATAGGCCCGCTCCACCACCAGCCAACCCGACACCCCTCCCGGTTCCCATAGTACCCACACTAGTACTCGCGGTGGTCTCACTCACAGATCCCACATGGTGCGCCTGAGACTCTGACAACTGCATAGCACTCGCAGCTCTGCTATTGAACGACTTAAGCATGCGCCCCTGGTTATGACCTCGGCCCCTACCACGGACTCCACCTCTACCAAGACCTCTAGCTCCAATATCCATCACTCTGCATTTCCCCAAAACACACACATGATACTATAACTGCTGAGGATAGAAATCACAAACAATTATAAATACTTACCGCGGAATCTCTTTAAAAGCCGAAGGATTATTCTAAGACTACTAATTGTCTAAACTCACATAAACAATTAACCACATAGTCTCAATTCATCAAAATCTATCGTCCTAAAACTGTATAGGCTCTGATACCAAAATGAAACAACCAACATTTTTTTTTAATTAATTAATTAGTCCAAATTTATATACCAATAAATATAAATCCTCAACGACTAATTCAACAGAAATACGATACTCAGCGGAAACACCAAACAACTCAATAATCCAATAAACCATTTAGTTTAAATAAATTAATTCCAGTTCAAATTCAGCAAGTATAACAACCTAAACACCAGGTTCACTAGAACTAAAACATAAACTGTAAAATCCTAATCATCCTCCTCCTACTGTCTTAATTTTGCGATCACATTTTCCCTCTACCTGCAACACACGGGAATAAGAGTTGCGTAAGTATTTCATAAATACTTAGTGAGCCGGTCACACCACCAACTGCCATAACAAGCATGCTAAGGCAACATTACAAACAACAACGTATTTATCACAATCCCACAAATACACAACATTGCACTTTTAAAACATTTCTGAACCGAAACAGGTCGTGTCGAGCGACACCAGCAAGGTGTCGATCGACACGAACCAAGTGCTCGTGTTGAGTGAAACCATGATGGTGTCGATCGACACCACGATGGTGTCGATCGACACGCTACTAACACTCGTGTCGAGCGACACCCTCTTGGTGTCGATCGACGTGCATAGAAAAGACAATTCCAAGCCACACAAATCACACATAACATACAACAACATCCATATTCGAAATCACGCAAAAACCATTCACCACATTCAACAAAACTGTCATTGCCGAGAAACCTATGGTCGCGAACTCACCTTTGCTAAAAAAGATGAATGAAAACGATTCGGGACACAAAGAACACACAAACCAGACCCTCTTCTACTGTAGAACGATACGATCCACGTGATTCACACGAACCACTCCTAAATCACGATCCCTCCACCTCTAGAACTCAAAGGAAACGGTTTCAGGAGGATTTCTTTGCAACAATCCCCCAAAACACTAAATCTCTCTCTCTCCCTCTCTCAAACTGTTTTTCTCTCTTCAAACTTCTATCACGACGGCTAAGGAAAAAGCACGCAACCCTAGGTATATAAATACCTTAAACCGAGCCAAAACCGTGATTAAAACGTTAATCACTCGGTTCAGCAAAACCTCTTGTCGAGCGACACGCCAAGTGTGTCGATCGACCTGGTGTCGTTCGACACGAACGCCAGAAATCACATTTCTGGTTCGCGGATGTTACAGTATTTCATTCGATTATGCATTATGGGATTTCCAAAGCAGATTATGTGTTGATATTGCTAATCTTTTAGGTTTCTGTTCATCCACAAGAGGTGAATTTTTCAAAGTCAATGTACACGAAGTTGAAAATCTATTTCTCACAGGTTATAACACATCATTTATTTATTATGCACAAATGTGGTTTTATGAATGGTTTTATGTAGATAAGGGAGGACTATTTTGTCTTCTTTTACGTTAGATTAAAATTGTTAAAACTAAAAGCTTAAAATTATGAAAATTGACTGATTTGGTTATCTTATCCACTAAAAAACAGTTAGATTTAGATTTTTTTTATATGAGGATGGTGTTTATGAACCTGGCCTGATTCCCGCTAAGTATTTACATAATTGACTTGAGAGACTATTTCGTTGCGGGTTTGAAACACGTCCATAAACAAGACCAATATTTTTCTATTTGGCACATGATATATTTTATTCTTTTAATCTATCTAATCTTTCTGCCCATTCCACTTTTCTTTTTCCTTGCAAATAACATTGTTCATTAATTAATTTAAATTTTGAAAAGAACATATGATAAAAGTAAATGTTAAGTAATTATAATTGAATACATTACTGAAAAATGGAGAATTCGATTTAAAATATTGTTTATGAAAGTGTCACAATCTAAATTGAATTTGTGATATGTTGTGATTTTTGGATTATAATTCTGCTATATAACATATTATTATTATACATATTAAATTTTACATATAACAAAATAAAAATATGTGCATGTTTTATGTAAACACATAGTAATAATTAAAAAAAAAAATGGTTTAGTGAATTTGAGCATTTGAAGAAAAATCTATAAGATATATGAATCTATTTCTAATTTTTGTGTAAATTTGAAAGAGCAGAATAATTGCCTAGAGTTTTTACCTTGATATGATTCGTTTAGGTTCCGATTTTCAGACCTCCCTACTTTTTATCGTTATAGCTTTTGAATTTTGGATAGAAAACTAACAATCGATTTATTGAGTAATCTATGTCATTCCATAGCAACGAGCCACCTCAGTACCTCACCATTAGCACCAAATGTTTCTAACGAAATTATCTCAACTGTATCTTTTGTGGTAATTAACAGACTCGAGACTCCACGAATCCACCATTCGAAATAGACAATTTTCCAGTTCTCACAAACAAAAAGAGAAATTTGTATAAAAAAGTAAAACATTAGAATCAACTAGTGCCATTAGATAGGCAAAGACTTCACGTATCCATATTAGCATTAAATATTTTAGTGAAAATTTTAGTTTCCTAACCACATTATCTCAATTTTTGTGGTGATCAAGAGACCCGAGAGTCCACGTATCATTGACAAATCTCCAAAGAAGTAGTAGACTAAAAGTCTCCGTCGAACCTCCGAATCTCTAAATAAAAAATTAAGAAAAAGTAGATGAATCTAATTACCTCACCATGATGATTTCATAAAGTTAATTATACTCAAATCAATCGGCATATATCTTCTCCACAACTTCGTTAGCACCAATAATTTTCTTTTTATCAGAATTCCCAAATTAAGGTCTAATTATTCGTTATTAACATTTCAACACACCAACAATAAATATAAAAAAAAAATTGGATTTCCTCCTGATGAAAACAACAAATTTGGATTTGGTATCTAAACATGATCTAATTGCTAGATTTTGCGATATTTTTTTCTTCTTGTCCTATGGCATGGCTTGCTGTCCATATTTGTTAGAGAAAGAAAAGAGAGAAAGACACAATTTTTTAGTCCACTGGATAGAAAGAAAAGTGAGGAAGAGAGAATGAGAAGTTATGAATCAGATCATATAATGTATTGAATATTACTTTGTTGTTTAGCTAATATTAGTGATGGATTATTGCAATACATGACGTAAATTCTCATAAAATAATCCTACTAAAAATATCGGGTTCGTGCGAACGAACTCGAACTCTATCAAACAAGTAAGGTTTTAGACAGTGTTTTTAAACCCGAACCGGAGATCGATCCGGATAGTCTTCTTGGTCACCGAGTCACTCGGTCGAACCGGTTGGACCGCGGGTTAATTAACTAAAAAAATTACAATTTAAGAGTTTAAGTATACTAAATCTATAATGAATAAACACATGTATATATTAAAATAATATATAAAATTAAAATGAAAACTAAAAACATTTAAAAGAAAAACCTAATTTCTATTTTTTTCTTTCCGCCGCATTCTTCTTCTTCTTCTCCTCGTCTTCTATTTATCTATGTCATCTGTAAAAATGTTTGTACTTTTCAAAAAAAATAACCTTAGAAAATCATGAATATATTGAAGAGGAAAGAAACGACAAACATATTGACTAAATTCATGTAAATTGTGTGAAATTCTCGAACAAATTCTGTGAAACCGGAAACCCGCCGGTTCGGCTTTTTCCCGGGTCACCTGTTTTTAGCGAGTTTTTCTAGGTTTTTTCGGTTTAGTTACATGCCGAGTTTTAGATGAAATCTGGACCGATAATACTATCGGGTCACGGTTTGACCGGGCCGACCGGCCGGTCCAGCCTGGGTTTCAAAACATTGGTTTTAGATTTAAGGGTCAAATAATAAGAAAAACTTAGTGTTTCCAATGAAATTTATTGTTCAAGAGAGTTGCCGATCTTCTTTTTACGTGAAATGCGTTACATATTTCTATTAAAATGACCGTGCTAGAATAAATCCTAAAAATGTATGGAAAGTATCATAACTAGGAAGATTTACACAATATTCTCATATATTCTTTACTTATTCTCCAAGTATTCTGAGGTCGGCGATCTTATGTAGGTTGGGCTTCTAATCTTCATAAAAGGCTTTTCTGGTTGATTTAAGCCAACCTCGCTGCCTCCGGATGAATACTCCGATCGATTTAATCGTAAGTCGGATATGGGTAGAGAATGCCAAACCCGGTACCACCACCTACATATAAACAATTTTCATGGCTAGAGTATGTATTTTACTTGATTATTTTGTGCCAATGTCATGTCCTTGTCCGAAATCAAATTCAAGGACTGAGAGTAAAAATTGTATATGAAAAAAATAAAATATGATAATAATAATAATAATAATAATAATAATAATAATAATAATAATAATAATAATAATAATATGAAAATACATGAATTAATTCGATAGGCTACTTGAAACGTAACATTTGATGACAAAAAAGAAGAAGAGAATTCTAATAATTGTTCTCGATCGGTAGTTCTAACGAGTAATCGTTTTGTCTCTCAATAGTAGAGTTTTTTTCCGGCGACATCGCTACAACAAATATATTTCGGTTCTCCGAAACAATAAAAATGTAAAAAACTTGGTCTTGAAGTTATCATCGATAATTTTCGAAAGTGACTCAAAGCTACTTGTAGAGTTATTACTTATTACTACATCACTCTAAGGACATAGCAATGCAAAAATTGCTCCATGAAATCTTTCATTGGCGTAATATTTTTGCAGGTGTCCACTTTGTTCATATCAAGAGATAACAATATGTAATAGCTGATAAACTAGTTGTTCATGTTGTATTTATGATTCCATGTCAAAATGTATACAACATGAATTGTCATGTAATATGTAAATTCTCAAAGCTATTAATAAAATGGATTTAAAAAAAAAAAAACTTTAACGTATTCTTTAGGACTAATAGTGTTAAGATTTGTGATGGAAAACAACCACAACAATTAATTTTAATTTTTTTTTAGAAAATTGCTAAATTAAACCACATTTAGTGGTAAAGTGTCCTACTAAGACTTATTTTCCCAATTAAGGTCCATTAGGCTTTTGCAAATTCTAAACTCCAAATTTAACCTCATATTTAAATGAATATCAGTTTTTATTATATTTTAACAATAATTTGAAATTGGGAAAAGGAAACAGAATATATATTTATATTCAGAAAAATCTAAAAGGAATTAATATATATTTTATATTAAAAAAATATAAACTGATATTGTAGGGGTCGGATTCCACCCCTGTGAGATCGATGCAACGACAAGAACGATTCTGGAAAAATCCAGAAGGAATCCTAAACAGGCTTACAAGGGCCCAATTTGTAATTAAGCCCATAATAGAATTAAATTCATATTTAAAATGAGTTTAATTAAATTATGGGCCTAAAAGCTATTTTATGGCTTAATGGGCCAAACCCAAATCTAGTACTTAGACCCATAATTATTTAGCTATATATAGCTCATTGTATTCACCTAGAAAAAGGGATCAGAACTTTTCAGACAACAACATCAATAAAGCTTTCTTAACAGCTACTGCAACAGTCTCTACATCTTTCTGCATTGTGATTCACTCAGAAGTCTCGCACCTCTCCTAAAACCCTTACAAATTCAATTGTGCGAGTTACGACTCCTACAATTTGGCGCCTACTAAGGGGAACAGCAAGACATTCTTACACAAGAAGATCACAGTGCAAACTAGGCAAGCAAAGATGCCCGGAGACGACAGTCAACAACTCACTGCCGAGGAGCAACGCATCGCTGAAGAGCAACGCATCGCTAGTCAACAGAATTGCAACAACACCAGCGACGGATCGAGAGACCACAACACTGGAACTAGGGACACAACAAACAACACGACGATGGTCCCTGACACTCCAGCAACAACAGTCACAACTATGACTCCAGAATTCCTGTCCAACATGAAGGCAATGTTAGAGAAGCTGCTTGAGAAGACATCAGAGCAGGAGAAGGTCAACCGGGAACTGCGAGTCCTCGCAACAACAGACCGAGTTCGCGATAGAAGAGCGGGAATGTTCAGGCAACCCGCATCACGAGTGATTCCGACATCTCTGAATTTCGCAACTCCAGTCATGCAACCAAGAAGACAAGGTCTACCGACTCCTCAGCCAACTCCACGCAGAGAGCAAGGCGCTACTACTCAAAATGCAGTTGAGCAACCAAATGCCACAACAACATCAACAAATAACTCGAAGAGTCTGAGAGCTGCACGCAATCTGGAAAACATCACAGTTGTAAGAACGACAACCAACACTGAGCGAAGCAATGCTACTGCAGTGCGAGAGCAAGGCTTCAATGACAAAGAAGAAGACTTTACCTGGTCAGAACAATCCGAGTTCGAAGAGAAACAACCTACAACTTTTCTTGCTCAGAAGGCTGAGTTAGCTGAGATGCGACGCATCATAGAACAAACGGACGCTGACATAAGAGACGTTCGGTCTGAGCTACACAAAGCAGTCAGTAAGGCGCCTGAATTGGACCGAGTATTCGCAGAGGTCCAGAACACCCCTTTTACGAGTTGAATCAGGCAAGTCAAATTCTCCGATCCCGGACGACTCAAAGTGCCTTTCTACGAAGGCACTACGGATCCATCGGAACACTTAACGGCATTCACAATTGCGTTAGGACGAGCTAACTTCAAGGAAGACGAAGAAGATGCTGGGCGCTGTCTTCTCTTCGTGGAGCATCTTAAGGGAGCAGCTTTTCAATGGTTTTCCAAGCTTGAGAGGAACTCTATTGATAACTTCAAGCAGTTGTTCGCAGCATTCCTGAAGCACTACGCCATCTTTATTGAGCCAGAGACATCGGATGCGGATCTCTGGAATCTGCAGCAAGGTCCAAACGAAAATTGAAGGAGTTTCATGGAGCGTTTCAAGACAGTGCTATCTAAAGTGGAAGGCATAAGTAACAAAAATGCGCTCGAGGCACTCAAGAAGTCATTACGGCATGACTCTGAGTTTTGGAGACAGATGATCTTGAATAAACCCTCAACAATTCAAGACGCTTTGCATCGAGCAACTGACTTCGCAACAGTCGAAGACGAGAAAGATATTTTTGCTCTTGCTCAAGGAAAGACAAAGTCCATACCTCACCATCCTCATACTCAGAATCAACCACACACTAAGAAGAGTAACAAATCACAAGGATTCACGCACGAAGAGTTCGAAGGCGCTCACAATTACCAAGTGGAATCCCAAGGTTATAGTGTAGGACGAGGTCGAGGCCGCGGTAGCTGGTCAAATACATGGACAAGAGATGAGAACAACTTCGACGAAGAAGCATACTGCGAGTACCATAAATACATTGGGCACTCTTCAGCAAAGTGTCGTACCCTTGGCTTGAAACTTGCTACTGCGTTAGCTGCTGGAAAGCTTAAAGGAAACATTGAAATCAAGGACTTTGAGATGGAAGAAAATGAACAACAACATGCGCAAGATGAACTCCCTACACCCAGAAGGCGAAACGACGAGCAAGCAGCAGACGACACTCTTCCCGAGATACTTATGATAATGGGAGGATCTCCTTACTGCTCAGATACAGTGGTTTCCATCAAAGCGTACCAGCGGAGAGCCGAAGTTAGCAAAAATCTAGCTCAGTCATCTAAGCTGTCGAATAGTATAATTTTCTTTGAAGAAGAAGAGACAGCTGGCATTGGCCGCCCCCATAACGACCCCCTAGTACTCAAGCTCGTCGTCAATGACTTCAACGTATCACGGATCCTCATTGATATAGGGAGCTCTTTAGATATCGTCTTCCGTGAAACGTTTGAGAAAATGAAAGTCAACCTCAATAACCTCGAAGGACGACTAACTCCAGTAACCGGTTTCTCTAGGACAACTACAACAATGGGAACTATCCAGCTTCCTGTCCAAGACAATAGCAGATCATCCAGCTATCTACAACATCATCTTAGGGACTCCATGGATAAATTCGATGCGCGCTGTGCCATCCACCTACCATCTCTGCCTCAAATTTCCAACCCCAAATGGTGTAAAGACAATTCGGGGAGGCCAGAAGGAATCTCGGACTTGCTTCTTGGCTGCGCACAAGCTTAGGAACCCCATTCCAGAGCTTAAAAAAAATACGAAAAAGAAGTCCAAGCTGAACCAGCAACACGAGGACAAGCTATCAAACAATCACTAAGGTAACGTCACTTGAACTATGAGGCGGCTTGATCCCTGCAAAGGGTACGTAGGCAACTCATCTTAGGAAGGGTTCAGCAGCCCCCTCCTTAAAAAGGGGAGGAGTAGGGTACGTATACTCATATACTTCCATCTCTCTTACTCGACTTTCTCGCAAAAATCAAACAAAGCAAACTTATCTGAAACGGTTTTGCTTGTAATATTTAAGTCTTTACAAAAGCAGACTTCCTTCAAAATAATTTGCACTTACATCCTCTGTGGATAAACCTGTCTTAACAAAAGCAGACCTCTATCAAAACAATTTGCATCTACATCCTTCGTGGATAAATCTAAGTCTTAACAAAAACAGACATTCAACCTCGCTGTTGGCCAAAGCGACGGTCTACTTTCCAAGCTTCAGATCTGAGTATTAAATCCTTCGCAGGATTAAACAGCGCTCTATACAAATGTATAATGTTCATTATAGGAGCGTGTGCGTTAGAGGAAAACGTATGCGTAAACCCAAATGTTCATTTCAAAACCCAACAGACAAAAACATTGGTTCCATCGCTAAAAGTGATCACTATAGGAGCGGACGTGTTCTCAGGAACACATCTGTAAACCCAAATGTTCACTCTAAACCCAACTCACTGAATCGTTGGTCGTAACGTGATAACATGTTCATTACAGGAGCGGGTGTGTTAGAGGAAAACATATCTGTAAACCCAAATGTTCATGTTTAAACCCAACTAACATAAGCGTTGGTACCTTCTATGAACACTATTCACTTCTGAAAACAAAGAAAACACTAAGGCATTTTCTCTTCAAGCATCATCAATTACTTCCACAACTTGTCCAACTGGAACTTAACTTTCAGAATTTGAAGAATCCCTATCATTGGACGAACTCAAATCCGAATCAATCTCCTCGTGAGGAAGAGCAGCCGCATCTTGAATCTTGGCCGCAACGTCCAAATGAGCAGCAAATCAAAAACTTTTTGCTTCAAGCATTTCCTCTCGGACTTAGTTGTGACATCTATCTCGCGATGAGTCTGCGAACGGAAAGACACCTCGTAATCATTGGACAGCTTGTTGAGCGAGGAACGGAACTGCCATAAACATACAAGTCGTCTAGCTCGAAACAAAAGATAATAATGCAAAATTTGTCAAAAAATTCGGACTGTCTAGTAGTGAAGGGCCATGCTCAAATAAGTATATTTACTCGTCTTTTCTCTCCAAGGAGGAACTCTAGGAAGAAGATCATCGATAAGTGAGACGCCGCTGTAGCACTTGCATTTTCCTTGCTATCTCCTCGAGAACATTCGCGACTTGATTCCACAGCATCATTTATGTTCCCAACGTCTTCGCGATACTTCGACGGCAATTCAGGACAGCAACCGGTGGCGACAGCGATATCTCGCTCAAACTCATGACGAATCGACTTAGGCGCATGAGTGGCAGTAGTACCATCTCTAAGGATTGATGACGACGATCTCTATGCTTAATCGGCTGCGCACAGCGACGACGATGATCTGCATGCTCAATCGGCTGCGTACAACGACGACTTTGATCTCCATGCTTAATCGGCTGCGCACAGCGACGACGATGATCTCTATGCTCGATCAGCTGCGTACAGCGACGACTTCGATCTTAATGCTTAATCGGCTGAGCATAACGATGAAGGCAGTAACGATTGTGTTAGTCTTTACATCGGCAGTTCTCCTCTCACGCGCATATACTTTTCTCCCGTTACTCGACATTTCTTGTGAGGAATTCAACAAATGCACTCTAAGATGACGAACAAGCGCGTCTCTCCAAAATATTTCTCCTGGCGCTTAGCAAAGGCTCAACAAACATCTATCTATTTGGCGATCACACCGCGAATCTCCGGAAGTCATTCTCTACAAATTACGTCTTAACTGCGATAAAAGTCTAGTCAAAACTCAAAATCATGAACAATTGCGTTGACTTGTAGACTTTTGTTGACCAATTGACCGGTTGACTGGTTGACCAGTGGACTTTTGTTCACTCAGTTGACCCGTTGACCCAAGATTGCTTTAACTTTTGTTGACTAAAAAACACAGTTGACCACTTGGAAGATCCAATCCTGAAGCTTTTACTTGCCAGAGCCGGAGATGCTCGTCGCCGGAGCTCCTCCTCACCGGAAACGGATCTACACCTCCGATGTCACCGGAGCTCGCCATTGTCGCTGTCAACGGAGCTTCCTCGCCGTCAACGGAACTCCCTTGTCGTAGTTAGAACCGAAGCTCACCAACATCGCCGGAACCGTAAGTCATCGTGAACCACGAGCAGATCTGTGGAGCTTCTTCACCGGATACCGTGAACATCATGCCACGAACCTCGATTAGCTCCTGCTTCAACGGCGACGGTGGCAGCTTCAGCTCTCCTCGCTTATCCTTTGTCGACGGCGGCGAATCAAAGCATCTCCTCTGCAAATCGGCGACAATAATGGACGGTGAACCCGACAGTAGTGACGACGGCAGCGGATCCGCGTTTTCTTCATCCTGCGGCGGTGGATCAAACTTCCGAAGCTTCGCTGCGCCAAATCCGAAGGCTAGGCGAGGACGTCGACGACGGCAGCATAGTCCCAAAGAGATTCCGGCGACCTCCGGTGTTCACCGCCGGCGGCAAGCCAGAGGTGAAGAAGAAGAAGAAGAAGAAAAAAAAAAATTAAAACCCTAATTCACTACAGGACAAAAAAAAATTCAGAGTTAGTTCCAAAAATTTTACCAGTTTTACTGCAGAAAAGGCGACTTGGTGAAAAAATACACTGAGAAAGGGATTATATTTATACTAATAGGATTTCCCAAAATCCATAGGGGTTTTCAGGAAAAATTCTAGTAATTTTACTAAACAAAGTTCATTAATGCAAAGTCCGACAGTCTTTTCAGCCTCCCAAGCACATTTTTAACAAAAGAAGTAAGCCATGGAAAACACAGCGGCATCAACTCAACATGGAATAACTGAAACTTCCCGTGTTCGGTGACAAGAGCGTTAACGCCTGGGTGCTTCACGATTTCAATTCAAGTCGCACCAACTAAGATCATTTTTAACAATGCAAGCAAGTCCAGGAAAACACGGTAGCATCAATTCAACATGGAATTAATCACTAGTAAAAAAATTGGCTATACCCACGAAAGTTTCGTGGGTAAGAGTGAAGAATTTTCGTGGGTTTTCGTGGGTTTACCCACGAAAAACCACGGAAAGATTTCGTGGGTATAGCGTCGTGGGTAGAGAAATTAGTGGGTGTTCGTGGGTAAAGCTACCCACGAAAAGCCACGGAATTTTCCGTGGCAAATACCCACGAATACCCACGAAATATTTCGTGGGTACTGTTATCCCACGATTTGCCACGATAGTCTTCGTGGGTAGTTACCCACGAATACCCACGAATTTATTCGTGGGAAACTACCCACGATTTGCCACGAAAGTTTTCGTGGGAAGCCTTTTACCCACGAAATCCCACGAAAACTTTCGTGGGTACGTAGTATGTTTTTTGGAAAAAAACATTTTTTATTTTGAAATTTGTTATTAAAATTATTAATTAAATTAAATACTAAACTAATAATTCGAATAGAAATAAAATATTTTACATAAAATTAAATTGTTCTAAATTAAAAGTTTTCAAATAAAAAAAAAAGCAGAAACATAAAATAAACGACTACGAACCACCAGAGTTTTCGGGCTGAGTCGTCCCGCTTGAACCGCTGCGTCCTTCTAGCTTCCTCAAAATGACATCTATCTTACTCCCCATGCTAGTCATCTCACCCCTCATTTTATCGAGCTCAGTTCGGAGATCCGGTTGTGTTTCCGACGGATGCTGGACGGAAGGGTGATAGAACTGCGTCCTCGCACTACCGACGCCGAAGGCATGCCCGTATCTTGGTTGCACCCTCTGCATTTTTAAACAATAAGAGAATTAAAGTCTAAATATACAATAAATAAAAAATTATAATATGAAAAAATTTACCTGAAAATATAATTGGTTAATGAATTCCCGAGGAGAACCACTTGTGGAAAAAGCTGTGCCGGTCGAATCTTGGTGCTGAGAAGCCTCCTCTTCAACCTCCCTCACGAGTCCCGCAATCACCGGATCAACGTAAGTGCCATCCGCGCGTGTATGCGTCTCCTTCACCAAATCCAGAATGGATGGTTCCTCGGATCCCTGCCCCTTCTGCTTCTACATTATCAAAAAATTTTTTTAACACAATGTAGTGATCATTAACATTACTAACGATATTTAATAGATTTGTAAATTAATATATGGATCAAACTTACCAATTCATAGTCGATCTTTGAGAAGGATCGGGGCCCGGCACTGTGTTTGTGCATTCCTTTGCCGTTGATCGGCGTTTTACGGCTTTCAGCAGCAGTCTTACTCTTGCTAATGGCTTTCTCAGTCTGCCATTGTTCCAAAAGAATTGCCCAGTCATCCTCGCTGATATAGACGAGCTGCACTCCCTGCCGATGTTTCCTACTAATCTCTTCGCCGATTCCTAACTTCGTCTTTTCCTTCCATTCATAAAAGACGATGTCCTCGAACTCGGGATCCCAATAATAGTTTTGCTACAACTCGCAACAACCATTGTTAATATACAATGTTAATAATGGAAAATTACTAAATGTTTAAATATCCGAATTTTCTAACTTACCACAAATGTTCCCCACCAACTCAGAATTTTTTCTGGACCGAATTTTTTCACATCGGTCCAGTTCTTCCAAGGACCCCAAAAATTACCCTGCCAGGTCCGTTTAATAAAACTGGTGACCGAATCATCGATCCCAATCCTTTAAAAAATATTTAAAAAGTTAGAAATCAATTAGTAAACACATAGACCTTAAACTTGTTAAATATTTAAGATGTTTACCATAGTCCTCCGTTTTCCTTAAACGGATGGAGGACAGGCTGTGATCTCCTAGTAGGCGCTTCGTATACCGCCTGTAAACGGTAACGATACTCTGCAGAAGCACCTATGGCAGATTTTGGGAGATGGAAACGGGGTCTGCTTCGAACTGAGCCGGTCCCGGTAGACGAAGACATAACTACATGCAAAAAATAATACATCTAATATTTCTTACACTAATAATATTTTCTGATTTTTTGTTAAAAAAAATTAGAGCCATTAATATGTTTTATATTTTAAATTTTCAAGTCTTTATTTTGTCATATATTTTTGTAGAGCCATTAACATTTAATTTTATAACTTATTTTCTCATATATGTTTTTCAAGAATTTAGGATTTGAAGGCATTAATATGTTTTCAAAATTTGTTAACAAGTGACACTTTTATATATAAGTGTTGTACAAGTTGTATTAGATATGTTTTTCCAATTATATAATATTGGTATTAGTTATCAAATTTTTTTCCGATTTTATATATTTTTTCACTAATTTATAATACTAATATTATATATAACATTTGTATGTAAAAATCCACAAAATTAATATAAAATACCTAAACAATTTTAAAATTTTCTTTAAATTATTAATAAACACTAACTACTCAACAATGTTTTCTACAAACCTTTTAACTTATGTTTTTCAAACAAAAAATTATTTGGAAAATTAAAAAACCCTACACAATACAAGTTGTATTAGATTTATTTTTTCAATTATATAATTTTGGTATTTGTTATCTAATTTTTTCAGGTTTTATATTATTTTTTCAAACTAAATTATAATACTAAATTTATAAAATATGCAATTTGTATGTAAAAATCCACAAAATTAATTTTAAATACCTAAACATATTTAAAATTTTCTTTTAATTATTAGTAAACACTAACTACTCAACAATTTTTTCTACAAACCTTTTAATTTAAGTTTTTCAAACAAAACATTATTTGGAAAATTAAAAAAACCCTAAAGTATACACTAACCCTAAATTATTAACAATCTAAGCAAATTTTTAACAATCTAAGTAAATCAATCCAAATTTCCTTCTCATAAACTACACAAAGCTATTACAATCAAGAGGCAATCAAATTTTGATGATTTACCCGAAACAAAATTGAAGAAAAACAAAGGATTAAAGAGAGGAAAGGAATTTACCATAGGAGATGCAAAATTGGTGGTGGTGGGTGTCGAAATCGTCGCTGGTGGGTCGCCTGAGCTTCGCCGTGGACTCGTCGGCGGTGTCTGCGTCGGAATCGCCGGAGGAGATGGAAAGTTCAGTGGTTTTGTCGAATGGAGGAGGAGGATCTGTTTCGATGAAAATAATGACAGTACCCACGAAAACCCACGATTTTTTTCGTGGGTAATTAAAAAAAACCCACGTATACCCACGATTATTTTCGTGGGTATTTCAAAAAAGCCACGTTTACCCACGTTTTTTTTCGTGGGTATTTCAAAAAAGCCACGTTTACCCACGTTTTTTTTCGTGGGTAAATTCTTTAATTTTTAAAAATATTTTCCACAACAACTTATTCGAATACGGGTTTGAATTTTTATTAAAGAAAGTTTAAGTAACCATCAAATTATGGTGTTGACGAATCTTATAGATCATCAACATTTAATAGTATTTAAACATAATTATTTTAAATATTCCCTTTTGCAAAGTTAAAAGATAATTTGATTATGCAACTCCAACAAAATATTACATTTAATGAAACATAAAATTTGAAACTTCCAGAATTCGATGATAAGACGTCAACGCATGGCTGCTTCATGGTCCATCGCATCGATCTCAAACTTCAACAGCTTATACCTTGGCATCATCTTGCTCGATACTACCAAGCTGGGGGACTAACTGTAGGGGTCGGATTCCACCCCTGCGAGATCGATGCAACGACAAGAACGATTCTGCAAAAATCCAGAAGAAATCCTAAACAAGCTTACAAGGGCCCAATTTGTAATTAGACCCATAATAGAATTAAATCCATATTTAAAATGAGTTTAGTTAAATTATGGGTTTAAAAGCTATTTTATGGCTTAATGAGCCAATCCCAAATCTAGTACTTAGACCTAGAATTATTTAGCTATATATAGCTCATTGTATTCACCGAAAAAAGCTTTCTTAACAGCTACTGCAACAGTCTCTACATCTTTTTGCATTGTGATTCACTCAGAAGTCTCGCACCTCTCCTAAAGCCCTTACAAATTCAATTGTGCGAGTTACGACTCCTACAGATATATCTTTCTCCGATTCTCCTAAAATGTCTGACTAATCACTTCTTCTCCCTAGGTTTCGCCGGAGAAATCACCATAAACGTCTCCGTCGTCTCCAGCGAATTTTTATCATTCCGGCGAGTTCTTATCTAGGTTTCTCCGGAGAAGTAAACGCTTCTTGTTCCCTGTCTTCACAATACTGATTTGGAATTTCAGATCCTCAAAGGTAACTCAATTTCTCAATTTTTCATGTTCTCAATTTCGTGATTTGCATGTGGTTTAATTTAGTAAATTTAGCAATTTTTCATGTTCATTGAAGTTAAGGTATTCGAAGATGTTTAGAAGGAGAATCAGAATTTTAATAGGAATTAGGGTTCATAGATGAATCTTGATTTTGGTCTGAGCACTGTTTGGAATTTGAAGTTTTCTCTTGGAAATTAGTCGTGGAAGTCATGAAATTTTGGTGAAATTTCTTACTTTCTAGCTTCAGTATATACTGAATTTGAAGTATCTGAAGATGTTTGGAAGGAGAATCAAATTTTAATAGGAATTAGGGTTCATAGATGACTCTTGATTTGGTCTAAGCACTGTTTGGAATTTGAAGTTTTTCTCTTTTATTTAGCCGTTGAGATCGTGATTCTTTCGGCAAATACTAATAGTTTATGTAAAATTCTCTTACTTTCTAGCTTCACTATGGAGTGAAGTTGAAGTATTTAAAAATGTTTAGACTATAATCAGTCTAATACGATTCAGGGTTCCTTGGTTCTTGGTTTGATTTCATTTGAGCTCAAAGCGTTTAGTTAGATGACTCTAACTTGTGCTAAACATTGTGTGTGGAATTTCAAAATTAGTTGTGGAAGTTGTTTACTGTAAGCTAATAAAGCTTATCTAATGATCTGCTCGAGCTTTAAATTATAATAGCATGTCTTTAGACTAAATTCTAAGCTGCTAGTAGATCTTTTTTTAGTTGATTTATTCCTTTTTTGGTTGGTATTTCAGCTGCAGATTCTGCGTGGCTGCGAATGTGATTGGTTTTGTGTACTCAGCTTTTATGATATGTGATCTCGTCTATCTATTATCCACTAGCATCCGAAGATCAAAACATAACCGCGATAGACCTAACTAGAAGGTTCAGCTGAAGAGGTGTTTTTGTACTGTACTAGTCTGACACAGAGAGAAGTACAGGAGGTACTGTACCAGTCTGATACAGAGAGTAGTACAGGAAGTGCCAAACCAAGTGGAACGTGAGTTTGTGATGATGGGCCTTGATAGTGACGTGGATTGGGCTAAACAAGGGTTGAAGATATTTACTTGGAGAAAAAGTGTTGATATATATTGAAGAATATATTGAAGAGAAGAATAAGGAAACTTGTCATTATCCACATAAGGAAGTTAATCAATGCTCTATTCATATATATATAGAGAGAGGAACGTGGCTAGTTTTTCTTGTGCCTTTAGAAGAGAAAAATACAGAATTCTTGTTGAGTGAAGAAGGCATCTTTGTTGATTCGTGTGGTTGTTGCTGGTGCTGTACCAGTTTGGTATTGTTGCATTCTGTGATCGTGGTGCTGCTGCTGTTCGTGGTATTGGTGAGTTACTGCTCGTGGTGCAGTTTGTGTTGTTGCTGTCGTGGTACAGTTCGTGTTGTTGCTGGCGTGGTACAGTTCGGGTTGGTGTTGCTGATGCTGAGACAGTTTGTGCTACTTGAGCTGATCAAGTGTTTGTTGGTGTTGTGTCTTGCTGAAACAAGACGTTTGGCTGCGTGCTGTTGCTGACAGTTGCTGTTAGTGTGTGGAGCTTCCACAAAACACAAGTCTAGGCTCAGGAGGAGTTTAGCTCAGGGTAAGGGTATCCTGAAGAATTCATGTCGATGAACGGAGCGGTAAATTGTTAGACGTGTTCTTGATTTACGCGTTTGCGAATAAGTGTATTTGCTTTCTTGTTCTAGTGGATTCGATTTCTGGACTTGGTCCCGGGGAGTAGGAAACGAACCTCGTCAAAAATTCTCTTGTGTTATTTATTTTACCGCATTTAAGTTACCTCACTCGTACTTACATTTGGTATCAGAGCGGTGCTCGATAGAGATTTAGGCTTGTTTCGGGTAGATCTAGAGTGAGGATTCGGAACTAGGTCAGGAGCTGAGACAGAGGATTTGGAAGTAGTTCAGGTGCTGAGACAGGAAGTGGTACAGACTGGAAAATCGAGTTTAATGGATTCTCATGCAGAAGGTACGTCTATGACAAGACCACCACGTCTTGATTCTACTAATTATGGATACTGGAAGGTCCGTATGGAAGCGTTTATTAGTGGTCTTGATGAAGATTGTTGGAATGCGATTGAAGTTGGTTGGAGTCATCCTGTGGTTACTGATGATAAAGGAGTGGAGAGCCTTAAACCAAGAGACAAATGAACTGTCCTTGAGAAGAAGCAAGCGAGTTGTAATTCAAAGGCTAAGACTGCGTTGTACAACGCTATTGATTCGAGCCACTTCAAGTTGATTTCTCAATGTGCTTCAGCTCAAAAGGCTTGGAAGACTTTAGAGAATATGTTTGAGGGAACTAGTAGTGTGAAGAGAACCAAACTTGACATGTTGGCTTCCAAGTTTGAGAATTTGAGGATGGGAGAAACAGAATCAGTGGCTGAGTTTAGTGCTAAGTTGTGTGATATCTCGAATGAGTCATTCGCTCTTGGAAAGTTGTACAAGGATAAGAAGTTGTTGAAGAAGTTGAAGAGATCACTGCCATCAAAGTTTGAGTCAAAGATTTCTGCTGTAGAAGAGGCTCACAATCTTGATGAGATGCCGTTTGATGAGTTTGTTGGGATTATGAAGGCCTTTGAGTTGAACAAGGCATATGAAGACAAAGAGAAGCAGAAGGTTACTAATGTTGTAGTAGTACAGAACGGTGGTGCTGGAGATTTAGCTTTGTTATCAAGACAATTCTCTAAGTACCTGAAGCACAAGCAGGATAACAGAGAGAATAGAGCAGAGGCAAGGAATTCACCAAAGAACATTCAATGTTATGAGTGTAAAGGTTTCGGACATGTTCGTTCTGAGTGTGCTAATTTGTTGAAGCACAAGGAGAAAGCGTTGACAAGCATGAAGAGTGATTCAGACACTGATACAGACAGTGAGGAGGAAGTAGACTTGAGAAATTTTATGGCACTTACAACTTTGGTCTCAAGTTCTGAAACTGTACCAGATGCTGTAACGGACGCTGGAACAGAACCTGTATCAAAGTCTGGTTCAGTGAAAGGCAACGATGACAGTGATAGTGATGAAGAGTTTGCTGCAAATTATGAGAAGTTGTATGAGCATTGGCTCAAATTGGTTGAAGAGAATTCGGTGCTGGTTCAGGAGAAACTTAAGTTAGAAGCTGAAGTTGTTGAAGCACAGAAGGTTGCATCAGAGAAAGAAGAAGAATCAACGCATGCTAAAGTTCAGCTTGAGGAGACGCAAAAGCAATTGAGGATGCTTAATAATGGTACTGATCAGCTGGATCATCTTTTGAGTATTGGGAAAAGTCCATTGGAGCGTCATGGTCTTGGATTTAGTGGGAATGCTTCGAAAACCGAGTCTGTATTTGTATCTGCTGAGATGAGACAGACTGCACCTTCTTCTGGTACAGAGACAGTGACCAGAACTTCTACAGAGTCTGCAACTGGTACAGAGTCTGCAACTGGTACGAAGCCTGGAATTGTGACAGGTACTGCATCAAGAGGGTTGAACTTGCAGAATGAACATCGACGAGATTTTCGACCGGTTTGTCATCATTGTGGAGTTGCTGGGCATATTAGGCCGAATTGTTACAAGTTTTTGAGGGAGAATCAGCGAGTGGTACAAGCTTATAATATAAGATTTCGTGGTTCTACATGCTATCGGTGTGGAGTTCAAGGACATGTTCAACGTAATTGTTTTGGGGTCGTTCGAAGATTCAATCATGAAGGTCAAAGATTCAAGAATGTTTGGGTTAGGAAGGATAGTGTTTATAGAGGTAGTACACTGAGATTTCATCCTCGATTTGAGCGTGGACGAGCTCTGAATTAGTTTTGACCATGATGTGACTCAAGTAGGGGGAGATTGGTGATGTTTCTATTCTGGTGGTTAGAAGTTAGAAGGTTGAGTTCACATACATAGTCAAAAAGGGGGAGATTGAAGAGGTGTTTTTGTACTGTACTAGTCTGACACAGAGAGTAGTACAGGAGGTACTGTACCAGTCTGATACAGAGAGTAGTACAGGAAGTGCCAAACCAAGTGGAACGTGAGTTTGTGATGATGGGCCTTGATAGTGACGTGGATTGGGCTAAACAAGGGTTGAAGATATTTACTTGGAGAAAAAGTGTTGATATATATTGAAGAATATATTGAAGAGAAGAATAAGGAAACTTGTCATTATCCACATAAGGAAGTTAATCAATGCTCTATTCATATATATAGAGAGAGGAACGTGGCTAGTTTTTCTTGTGCCTTTAGAAGAGAAAAATACAGAATTCTTGTTGAGTGAAGAAGGCATCTTTGTTGATTCGTGTGGTTGTTGCTGGTGCTGTACCAGTTTGGTATTGTTGCAGTCTGTGATCGTGGTGCTGCTGCTGTTCGTGGTATTGGTGAGTTACTGCTCGTGGTGCAGTTTGTGTTGTTGCTGTCGTGGTACAGTTCGTGTTGTTGCTGTCGTGGTACAGTTCGGGTTGGTGTTGCTGCTGCTGAGACAGTTTGTGCTACTTGAGCTGATCAAGTGTTTGTTGGTGTTGTGTCTTGCTGAAATAAGACGTTTGGCTGCGTGCTGTTGCTGACAGTTGCTGTTAGTGTGTGGAGCTTCCACAAAACACAAGTCTAGGCTCAGGAGGAGTTTAGCTCAGGGTAAGGGTATCCTGAAGAATTCATGTCGATGAACGGAGCGGTAAATTGTTAGACGTGTTCTTGATTTACGCGTTTGCGAATAAGTGTATTTGCTTTCTTGTTCTAGTGGATTCGATTTCTGGACTTGGTCCCGGGGAGTAGGAAACGAACCTCGTCAAAAATTCTCTTGTCTTATTTATTTTACCGCATTTAAGTTACCTCACTCGTACTTACATTTGGTATCAGAGCGGTGCTCGATAGAGATTTAGGCTTGTTTCGGGTAGATCTAGAGTGAGGATTCGGAACTAGGTCAGGAGCTGAGACAGAGGATTTGGAAGTAGTTCAGGTGCTGAGACAGGAAGTGGTACAGACTGGAAAATCGAGTTTAATGGATTCTCATGCAGAAGGTACGTCTATGACAAGACCACCACGTCTTGATTCTACTAATTATGGATACTGGAAGGTCCGTATGGAAGCGTTTATTAGTGGTCTTGATGAAGATTGTTGGAATGCGATTGAAGTTGGTTGGAGTCATCCTGTGGTTACTGATGATAAAGGAGTGGAGAGCCTTAAACCAAGAGACAAATGAACTGTCCTTGAGAAGAAGCAAGCGAGTTGTAATTCAAAGGCTAAGACTGCGTTGTACAACGCTATTGATTCGAGCCACTTCAAGTTGATTTCTCAATGTGCTTCAGCTCAAAAGGCTTGGAAGACTTTAGAGAATATGTTTGAGGGAACTAGTAGTGTGAAGAGAACCAAACTTGACATGTTGGCTTCCAAGTTTGAGAATTTGAGGATGGGAGAAACAGAATCAGTGGCTGAGTTTAGTGCTAAGTTGTGTGATATCTCGAATGAGTCATTCGCTCTTGGAAAGTTGTACAAGGATAAGAAGTTGTTGAAGAAGTTGAAGAGATCACTGCCATCAAAGTTTGAGTCAAAGATTTCTGCTGTAGAAGAGGCTCACAATCTTGATGAGATGCCGTTTGATGAGTTTGTTGGGATTATGAAGGCCTTTGAGTTGAACAAGGCATATGAAGACAAAGAGAAGCAGAAGGTTACTAATGCTGTAGTAGTACAGAACGGTGGTGCTGGAGATTTAGCTTTGTTATCAAGACAATTCTCTAAGTACCTGAAGCACAAGCAGGATAACAGAGAGAATAGAGCAGAGGCAAGGAATTCACCAAAGAACATTCAATGTTATGAGTGTAAAGGTTTCGGACATGTTCGTTCTGAGTGTGCTAATTTGTTGAAGCACAAGGAGAAAGCGTTGACAAGCATGAAGAGTGATTCAGACACTGATACAGACAGTGAGGAGGAAGTAGACTTGAGAAATTTTATGGCACTTACAACTTTGGTCTCAAGTTCTGAAACTGTACCAGATGCTGTAACGGACGCTGGAACAGAACCTGTATCAAAGTCTGGTTCAGTGAAAGGCAACGATGACAGTGATAGTGATGAAGAGTTTGCTGCAAATTATGAGAAGTTGTATGAGCATTGGCTCAAATTGGTTGAAGAGAATTCGGTGCTGGTTCAGGAGAAACTTAAGTTAGAAGCTGAAGTTGTTGAAGCACAGAAGGTTGCATCAGAGAAAGAAGAAGAATCAACGCATGCTAAAGTTCAGCTTGAGGAGACGCAAAAGCAATTGAGGATGCTTAATAATGGTACTGATCAGCTGGATCATCTTTTGAGTATTGGGAAAAGTCCATTGGAGCGTCATGGTCTTGGATTTAGTGGGAATGCTTCGAAAACCGAGTCTGTATTTGTATCTGCTGAGATGAGACAGACTGCACCTTCTTCTGGTACAGAGACAGTGACCAGAACTTCTACAGAGTCTGCAACTGGTACAGAGTCTGCAACTGGTACGAAGCCTGGAATTGTGACAGGTACTGCATCAAGAGGGTTGAACTTGCAGAATGAACATCGACGAGATTTTCGACCGGTTTGTCATCATTGTGGAGTTGCTGGGCATATTAGGCCGAATTGTTACAAGTTTTTGAGGGAGAATCAGCGAGTGGTACAAGCTTATAATATAAGATTTCGTGGTTCTACATGCTATCGGTGTGGAGTTCAAGGACATGTTCAACGTAATTGTTTTGGGGTCGTTCGAAGATTCAATCATGAAGGTCAAAGATTCAAGAATGTTTGGGTTAGGAAGGATAGTGTTTATAGAGGTAGTACACTGAGATTTCATCCTCGATTTGAGCGTGGACGAGCTCTGAATTAGTTTTGACCATGATGTGACTCAAGTAGGGGGAGATTGGTGATGTTTCTATTCTGGTGGTTAGAAGTTAGAAGGTTGAGTTCACATACATAGTCAAAAAGGGGGAGATTGAAGAGGTGTTTTTGTACTGTACTAGTCTGACACAGAGAGTAGTACAGGAGGTACTGTACCAGTCTGATACAGAGAGTAGTACAGGAAGTGCCAAACCAAGTGGAACGTGAGTTTGTGATGATGGGCCTTGATAGTGACGTGGATTGGGCTAAACAAGGGTTGAAGATATTTACTTGGAGAAAAAGTGTTGATATATATTGAAGAATATATTGAAGAGAAGAATAAGGAAACTTGTCATTATCCACATAAGGAAGTTAATCAATGCTCTATTCATATATATAGAGAGAGGAACGTGGCTAGTTTTTCTTGTGCCTTTAGAAGAGAAAAATACAGAATTCTTGTTGAGTGAAGAAGGCATCTTTGTTGATTCGTGTGGTTGTTGCTGGTGCTGTACCAGTTTGGTATTGTTGCAGTCTGTGATCGTGGTGCTGCTGCTGTTCGTGGTATTGGTGAGTTACTGCTCGTGGTGCAGTTTGTGTTGTTGCTGTCGTGGTACAGTTCGTGTTGTTGCTGTCGTGGTACAGTTCGGGTTGGTGTTGCTGCTGCTGAGACAGTTTGTGCTACTTGAGCTGATCAAGTGTTTGTTGGTGTTGTGTCTTGCTGAAATAAGACGTTTGGCTGCGTGCTGTTGCTGACAGTTGCTGTTAGTGTGTGGAGCTTCCACAAAACACAAGTCTAGGCTCAGGAGGAGTTTAGCTCAGGGTAAGGGTATCCTGAAGAATTCATGTCGATGAACGGAGCGGTAAATTGTTAGACGTGTTCTTGATTTACGCGTTTGCGAATAAGTGTATTTGCTTTCTTGTTCTAGTGGATTCGATTTCTGGACTTGGTCCCGGGGAGTAGGAAACGAACCTCGTCAAAAATTCTCTTGTCTTATTTATTTTACCGCATTTAAGTTACCTCACTCGTACTTACATCAGCTAGATGTTTTAGTAAATCTGATTGGTCTCATAGACTTCATTAACCAAAGATGTGATTTGTTTGTGAAATCATTTGAGCTAATTGTTTCTGATTCTTGTGCATAGCTTAGTGTTTGTCTGGCATATCATTGAACGTACCACTCAAGCACTTGCATTTTAAACCTCCAAGGTGGCAATGTTTACGCTTTAAACCACAAACATGGCAATTTTGTACGCGCCGCCAAAAATTTTAACGGAATAGTGAACACCGTTAACTCCGTTGAAAATTTTTTAATTAAAATATTTGTTTATTAAAAAAAAAAAAAACAAAAAAAAAAAAAACACGAAGAACAGAAGAAGAAGAAGAAGAAGGAAGAAGAATAATTCTTCTTTTCTTCATTTGTTTTTTTTTTCCTTTATAAACAAATATAAAATTAATAAACAAATATTTTAATTTTTATGCAAAAATTAATAAACTATACTAATAAGTGGAGAATATATGTTTATTAATTTTTCAAGTAGTGAGGATATTATGGTAAATTCATCTGTACAGGCACAAAGACACTTTTTCTTCTCTTTCTTATACATGAGACTTTTGAAATAAGACACATTTTTTCTAACAATTCTAACAATTAAAAACAATAATACCCTTAGATTAAACCATACATACTTTGATTGATAAACTAATAAAAAATAATTTATAAATTAACTTGTTGGATATTTCTATCAGTACTAAAAGCCACAGTTAAATTTTACAATCTGAGAGGCCGAGAACGATGAAGGAATTTTGACCAATTAGCTTGTATAATATATATTTTTTTAATTAAATGTAAAATTTATTATACAAATAAATGTGTTTGGTAATGAGTATAAGATAATTAAATAAATAAATAAAAATAAAAATTTTGAACTATTGAGTTTTTTTGTATAATAAATTTTCATATCGAAAGTGAAGATGGATCCAACATAGTATATGTATAACATAGCTTGCAAATTTCTAACGATTTATCTTAGGGTGAATTAGCTAAATAACCAAAAATTATACAAAATTAAGGAAAAAATGTAAAGTACTACGCTTGGGGGGGGTCAGTAACATAGCTTTTTCCAATGCAATAAAGTTACATAGTGTCTATTTTTCATTGATAAAGGGGTATTTCCATGGGTTTGCCTTGGTATCGTGTTCATACTGTTGTATTGAATGATCCCGGCCGTTTGCTTTCTGTTCATATAATGCATACGGCTCTGGTTGCTGGTTGGGCCGGTTCGATGGCTCTATATGAATTAGCAGTTTTTGATCCCTCTGATCTTGTCCTTGATCCAATGTGGAGACAAGGTATGTTCGTTATACCCTTCATGACTCGTTTAGGAATAACGAATTCATGGGGCGGTTGGAATATTACAGGAGGGACTAAAACGAATCCGGGTCTTTGGAGTTACGAAGGGGTAGCCGGAGCACATATCGTGTTTTCTGGCTTGTGCTTCTTGGCAGCTATTTGGCATTGGGTATATTGGGATCTAGAAATTTTTTGTGATGAACGTACAGGCAAACCGTCTTTGGATTTGCCCAAGATTTTTGGAATTCATTTATTTCTTTCCGGAGTGGCTTGCTTTGGTTTTGGCGCATTTCATGTAACATGGAATTAATGCAACTTCCAGAATTCGATGATAAGACGTCAACGCATGGCTGCTTCATGGTCCATCGCATCGATCTCAACCTTCAACAGCTTATACCTTGGCATCATCTTGCTCGATACTACCAAGCTGGGGGACTAACTGTAGGGGTCGGATTCCACCCTTGCGAGATCGATGCAACGACAAGAACGATTCTGCAAAAATCCAGAAGAAATCCTAAACAGGCTTACAAGGGCTCAATTTGTAATTAGACCCATAATAGAATTAAATCCATATTTAAAATGAGTTTAGTTAAATTATGGGTCTAAAAGCTATTTTATGGCTTAATGGGCCAATCCCAAATCTAGTACTTAGACCTAGAATTATTTAGCTATATATAGCTCATTGTATTCACCGAAAAAAAGCTTTCTTAACAGCTACTGCAACAGTCTCTACATCTTTTTGCATTGTGATTCACTCAGAAGTCTCGCACCTCTTCTAAAACCCTTACAAATTCAATTATGCGAGTTACGACTCCTACAGATATATCTTTCTCCGATTCTCCTAAAATGTCCGACTAATCACTTCTTCTCCCTAGGTTTCGCCGGAGAAATCACCATAAACGTCTCCGTCGTCTCCAGCGAATTTTTATCATTCCGGCGAGTTCTTATCTAGGTTTCTCCGGAGAAGTAAACGCTTCTTGTTCCCTGTCTTCACAATACTGATTTGGAATTTCAGATCCTCAAAGGTAACTCAATTTCTCAATTTTTCATGTTCTCAATTTCGTGATTTGCATGTTGTTTAATTTAGTAAATTTAACAATTTTTCATGTTCATTGAAGTTAAGGTATTCGAAGATGTTTAGAAGGAGAATCAGAATTTTAATAGAAATTAGGGTTCATAGATGAATCTTGATTTTGGTCTGAGCACTGTTTGGAATTTGAAGTTTTCTCTTGGAAATTAGCCGTGGAAGTCATGAAATTTTGGTGAAATTTCTTACTTTCTAGCTTCACTATATACTGAATTTGAAGTATCTGAAGATGTTTGGAAGGAGGATCAAATTTTAATAGGAATTAGGGTTCATAGATGACTCTTGATTTGGTCTAAGCACTGTTTGGAATTTCAAGTTTTTCTCTTTTATTTAGCCATTGAGATCGTGATTCTTTCGGCAAATACTAATAGTTTAGGTAAAATTCTCTTACTTTCTAGCTTCACTATGGAGTGAAGTTGAAGTATTTAAAATTTTTTAGACTATAATCAGTCTAATACGATTCAGGGTTCCTTGGTTCTAGGTTTGATTTCATTTGAGCTCAAAGCGTTTAGTTAGATGACTCTAACTGTTGCTAAACATTGTGTGTGGAATTTTAAAATTATCTGTGGAAGTTGTTTACTGTAAGCTAATAAAGCTTATCTAATGATCTGCTCGAGCTTTAAATTATAATAGCATGTCTTTAGACTAAATTCTAAGCTGCTAGTAGATCTTTTTTGAGTTGATTTATTCCTTTTTTGGTTGGTATTTTGGCTACAGATTCTGCGTGGCTGCGAATGTGATTGGTTTTGTGTACTCAGCTTTTATGATATATGTGATCTCGTCTATCTATTATCCACTAGCATCCGAAGATCAAAACATAACCGCGATAGACCTAACTAGAAGGTTCAGCTAGATATTTTAGTAAATCTGATTGGTCTCATAGACTTCATTAACCAAAGATGTGATTTGTCTGTGAAATCATTTGAGCTAATTGTTTCTGATTCTTGTGCATAGCTTAGTGTTTGTCTGGCATATCATTGAACGTACCACTCAAGTGCTCCATCAAACTCTACTCTGCCAAGAGTTAAAAGATGATTTTGATATTGCAGATGATAGCGTATTTTCTTGCATCGGCGTCAACTTCAGCTTCGATCCGCGTAGACGATTGGGTATCGAATTGGGGAGGAGATAAGTTCCCAGACTTAGCTAGAGCATCTGTCTCACTCTCTTTCGTCTCCTTTGTCTCATTCGCCTTTTGCTCCTTGGCTTCCGGTTATGCACTATGTTCACTCCGGTCCATCCAAAGCCAAAACACTCACAAGCTCGAAGACAAACAATCTCAGTTTACTGTCAAAGTTTTATCATTGACCCTAACCTCTCTCTCTAAACGATGTGGAGGGTCCAGTTTCTGTTTTAGTTTTGAAAATGAAAACTTTATTTTATATATTCACCAAGTCATTTCCGTATAAAGTATTCTCATCACTTAGATTCAAACTAAGATTTAAATTACCACATATATAAATTTTCTGTTTATACGTATACAAAATTACATTAGATCAGTAGTTAACTAGTAACGAAATAAAACTGTACATATACTATAACGAAAACTTATGCATATCACCACTCACCATTACAAATTTTGATAAATTTCTTAAAAACCAAACTTATTCGATCGTAAATCATACTATATATACTATGTAAATCTTCGCGTTCATCATATTCTTGAAGATCCATATCTTTCATTTCCAAGCAACCGAGTCCAAGCACCAACAATAATAGTATGGTCGTGAAAGTTCCAGTAACTCCTCAGGAGACATCTTCTCAAGCTTGTCATGTCTCCACGCCGCGTAGTTGTTGCGGTTACATTTTTTGTTTTATAATACTTCGTGATGATTAGTATTTCAATTTTGTATGACAAGTGAGTGCAATGAATACATGCAGCTTAACTGGTTAACCTATCCTTAGGAGTTACAAGAGGGTTATGGGTTCGAGGCCCGTAAGCCTTTGTTTTTTCCGATTTTTAGAAATATTTAAAATTAGAAAATAATTAAATATTCATTAATTAATTACAATTTTTTAAATATTCAGTAATTAATATTAAAAATTAAAAACAACAAAAACGAAAATTAAATATATTTGTAATATTACATTTTAGGAAATTGAATATTCGTTCCTAAATTTCCTCCTACATTTATGGGAGTGGTAACCACTTGGTAGAATGTATGTTTTACAAATTGGCAGATATAAGCTATATTGGTAGAGACAGGCGGTACAATCAGCAAACTGACCGCGGCAGAACGTAGTAAAATTGTAGAATTTAGAATCTGCGAGCGGTAGATAGCTGTAAAATGGTAGAATTCAGATTCTAGCTCTCGTAGAAGACTGACAGTTAGGTAGAAATAACGTTCTATGCCTAATAGATTAACAGTAATTGGCAGAATCTACTATCTGCCAATGGTAGAAGGAAAAACTCCAATCATTTATAAAACGTGATGTTTAATTTTTTTTTAAAAAATTTTCACAAAAAATACTATGCTTCATATGTTTATAGTTATCAGAATTTTAATAATTTAAAATACCTTATATTTAAATTATTTTTAATTAAATTAAGGGCATTATGAGAAAGAATTCTTAAAGGTATATTGAGACATTTTCCAACTAAATGTTGGGTATTTTGGCAATTCTCCCAAAAAATTATAATGGTTAGCTTTTGAAAACAAAAACCAATCCGAAACTCATATTTTTTTTAAAAAAATCTTTCCAACCGTTCATATGTTATTCCTGTCGATCTCCTCCTTTGTTTCGGCCTTTGAGTCGTTAAGCTTGGCCAAGTCTAATCGCAACTATACTATCGTCATAAATGGCACTATATGTCGTGGTTATGATCTTCATAATCATATGTTTAGTAGTTTGTACCCTATCCGATTCCCGAATTATTTAATCACTTTTTACCATATTCTTCAAATAGTAGTTTTTTTTTTATTTTGCTAAAATTTGCATTCATCAGTCACGGCAAGACAATAGTTGTATTTTAATACTCAAAACAGTTTTTATCCGCTATTAATCCGTTAATATCCGATCCGATATCTAGAATAGACATGCTTGATAAAAGTTACATGTCCTTTGTTACTATTCATCTCATCTATGCATATCTCAAGCCTCCTTTACGGTTTTTGGATAGATATTTTGATCGAGTCGTCATAAACTTAGCCAAGCGAATATCCAATAAAAAGAATGTACGAATAACGATTGAACATAGCCAAGCAAAATAATGCACCGTTTAAAATTATTCTTGATAGTTCAAAGACCAATCAGTTGACTGACTTTTCAAAGAGCTCCGTATAAGCACAAAATCAGTTGACTGACTTTTGTGTCCAAAAATATTAATGATAAGAACCCGTAGTAATGATAAGAACAATTATAAGCCAATAATAATGAATTTTATACATCTATATTAGGTGACTCTCCCGCTTACATTGCGGATAAACTAATTTTTTTTTTTAATTTTTTTTTTAAAAGTATGAAAATATGTATTGATTTTTAATTTTGCATATATTTTTGTTGATTTTTTTATTGTTAGTTTTTATCTATCAATAATATTTTCTTGTTTATAAAATTAATCTTTGGAAGCTTAATTTTACCATTTTATATACGTAAACGGGTATTCAAATTAAAATTTATCATTCAAAATTAATACATTGAAGTGTGCAATCAAAAAATTTATACCAATTTTCAAGAGTATACATGTATGTGATAAATTATCTTGCACTCTCATTTGATATTGTAAGAATTTCCATGTTTCTAGTTTTTTCAACAAATAAATTTAAAAAGTAAATACAATATTAACGGCTTATTAGTAAAAAGATATATACAAAAATATTATAGAGAAGTGAGCATAAGAAATGAAGAATCCATGTGATATTGATTTTGCCTAAAAGGACATTAGTATTAGAAAAATGTACTAAATTTTCTTACCGAAGTTATATAGATAATTAAAGAGAAATGCAGTTGACATAATCTTTTTTTTAGGACAAATTTATATGGGACAATTACAAAAATGCCACTTTTAACATGACACTTTACAAATATGTCACTCTTGAATTATTTTCTTACAATATGCCACTTATAAATTCGTTTAAGAACCTTATATCTCAAAATTCTCAATTTAAAATTTTTTTTTGATTCCTAACAAACCTTAAACCCAATAAACTAAACCCTAATATAACATATTTAACCCAAACATAAATGATTTAAAATTTTCGTAAAAGTGATAGTGGCATTTTTGAAAAGTGGAATGTCAAAAGTGGCATTTCTTGAAATTTCTCAATTTATATTCGAGTTATAGTTATATAACATATTTAAATAGATTTAATTCGATTATTTTTTAGATTTTAAGTAAAAGATTTTCAAAATTTGTTTAGAGTTGTAGTTATATGACCTACTTTTTACAGATAGGAACTCGATTATTTTCTAAGATTTAAGTTTAAGATTTTCAAAATTGAATTAAAAGATTTTGAAAATAATGATTTGCAAATATATTTTTGTGATAATTAATTTTTTTAAGGTAATAAACATTGAATGTTTTGCCATGTCATATTTTTTTCTATCCATGTCACATTTAAAGAAGCCATGTCACATTTTTTTTTAGAATCACCTCTCTAATAATATATAAGGGATACTGAGTTTAAAACATTGCAAGAAACAATCTAAAACACTGGTGGGGTTGCCATTTATGGAGTTTCAAATTTATTCACAGATGAATCCAACCCACAAATGGGGACCGAAGCAACGTATACATACTTTGATGCTTATCTCCTTGTACTTTACTTAATTTAGACTGGATTTAGGTAAATTGTAAGAAATGAAAAAAAAAAATATTTGGGTAAGTCTCTGGTGTCATTGTTGAGTTCAGTATTTGCAAGCTTGTGCTACTGATCTCGTTACAGGTTTCTTGAGTAATTCTCTTCTGATTAGTAGCTCTACGGCTTTGGTTTTGTGTTGCAGAATCCTTCAATTTGTGTACGAAGGAAGTGTTGGTATTGGTTTCGATTCCAGTCTTCTTAGACTCGACGACTACTCGGCAAAACTTGCTCGTCAGATTTACCTAGAGTGCTTGGTCCAACCATTTTGCTAATCGTTCTTGGATTATTGTGATGACACCACTATCTTTTTGGGGTAGAGTCGCTACTCGGTATTGAACCGGTGACATATACTTTTTAGTATCATTATCGTCTTTGTTGCATGTATTTGTAGGGTTTGCGTTTAGAGTTGTTTTTATGTTTATACCTATATTGTAATCGACCATCTGCATTTCAACATAATACCTTTTATCAAAAAACAAGAAAAAGCTAGCGTTATTAAGACAAAAGATTATAAGTAAATATAAGGAGTTGAAAAAAAAAGTAAATATAAGGATAAAAATGTAGCATGTTATTTTTTTAAATTGGCTTTTAAAAATAAATTCTTTATTTATTATAATCTCAAATCTGTTGTGAATCAAGAGAACGAATGGGGAAGATTGTATTTATTCATTAATCATAAGATCCTTTATATAGGATTATTACAAGAGAGGAAAAGAAAATTCCTTTTCCTAATGGGAAAAGGAAAGTACATAAAAGGAAAATCCTAATTCAACTAGGATTCATTAAACCGGCCTAAAGACTAAGTGTTAATGGGCCGTAAACGGACCAGAACTAGTTATGACAATCCACTATGATTTATAACACTCCCCCTTGGATGTCATAACTCTAATGGGCTTGTAATACGCTTTGGATGTTGCCTCATTAAAACCTTACCAAGTAAAACCCATTTTGGGACAAAACCGTGGTGAAGGAAAAAGAGTACAACACGTATTACTCCCCCTGTTCTGAACCTCACTGCAAGTCTTTCAAACGACGCATTCCAATCTGATAAGTAAGTTTCTTGAACGTTGAGGTTGGAAGTGACTTGGTGAATAGGTCTGCTGAATTCTCACTTGATCGTACTTGCTGCACTTGAATTTCTCCATCTTTCTGTAGATCGGATGTGAAGAAGAATTTTGGCAGAATGTGCTTCGTCCTATCACCTTTGATGTATCCATCCTTAAGTTGAGCTATACACGCTGCATTGTCCTCGAACAAGACCGTCGATTCCTGCTTACCTTCGGCCATTCCACAATCCACTTTTATGTGCTGGGTCATCAGCCTTAACCAAACACACTCACGACTAGCCTCATGAATTGCCAATATCTCTGAATGATTAGAAGATGTAGCTGCAATGGCCTGCTTCATTGACCGCCAAGATATTGCAGTTCCTCCATGAGTAAACACATAACCTGTCTGGGACCGTGCATTATGAGGATCTGAAAGATAACCTGCATCAGCAAAACCAACTAAACCGTCCTTAGATTGGTTAGTATAAAATAGACCCAAGTCTTTCGTTCCTTGTAGGTAACGAAGAATATGTTTTATCCCGTCCCAGTGCCTTTGGGTCGGACATGAGCTAAATCTTGATAATAAATTCACGGCAAAACATATATCTGGCCTAGTGTGGCTTGCCAGATACATTAAAGCTCCTATGGCACTGAGATATGGCACTTCGGGACCAAGGACTTCTTCAGAGTCTCTCTTAGGACCAAACGGATCCTTTTCTAGATCAAGAGATCTCACCACCATTGGGCTGGACAATGGGTGACATTGATCCATATTAAAACGCTTGAGTACCTTTTCAGTATATGCCATTTGATGCACAAGGATTCCATCATTTATGTACTCAAGTTGCAATCCCAAACAGAACTTAGTTTTGCCTAGGTCTTTCATCTCAAATTCTTTCTTGAGGCATTCAACTGTTTGGACGATTTCACCAGGGGTTCCAAGGATGTTCAAATCATCCACGTAAACTGCTATGATAACAAACCCTTTGTTTGCAAACTTTTTTATAAAAATACATGGACTGATGGGATCATTCTTATAGCCATCTTTGACTAAGTACTCACTCAATTTATTGTACCACATACGCCCACTTTGCTTCAGTCCATAAAGGGATTTGTTCAGCCTTATGCAGTGTTGTTCTCGAGAACCTTTCTTATCTTTGAGCTCAATACCCTCTGGTAATCTCATATAAATCTCATTATCCAGTGGACCATATAAGTATGCAGTTACAACGTCCATTAACCGCATATCCAACTTTTCTCTTATAGCCAGACTTATCAAAAATCTAAAAGTTGTAGCATCCACCACAGGGGAGTATGTCTCCTCATAATCTATTCCTGGTCTCTGTGAGAATCCTTGTGCAACAAGCCGTGCTTTATATCTCACGATTTCACTATGTTCATTTCTTTTCCTCACAAAGACCCATTTATGTCCAACTGGTTTAATCTCATAGGGTGTCCGAATTATTGGACCAAAGACATCCCTTTTCCTTAAAGAATTCAACTCCACGTTTATAGCTTCTTTCCATTTAGTCCAATTTTCACTCTGAGTGCACTCATATATCGACGTGGGTTCTAGATCCTCCATAAGTTCAAGTGCTACCTTAAAAGCAAATATATCATCGATTTCCACACACTTTCTATTCCATTGTATTCCAGACATAACATAATTCATTGAGATCTCATTATTTTCAGGAACGTCAGAACCATGAAACTCGGCGTCCCGAGTCTCATTGCTTGGAACTATCGGTTCAGTTATGTCTGGGGTTCCGTCAGATTCCTCAACCACGATTTCAGCACCTTTCTTTCTTTTCCGAGGATTCTTATCTTTGGAACCTATTGGCCGGCCACGTTTTGAGTGTGGTTTAGATTCTGTAGCAACTTGATTGTGTCCCTCTTGAACATCAATTCTAATCGGTGCATTAACAGCTGGTATGTAAGACTTAGTTACTCTTTTCGGGTCAGCAAAGGAATCTGGCAATTGATTAGCTAGCTTTTGTAAATGTATAATCTTTTGGACTTCTAATTCACATTCTTGAGTCCGAGGATCTTGCCATTTTAAGGACGTTTGATTCCATATAATTTCCTTTACCAGTCTGTTATCTCCTCCTAATGTTGGATAGACAGATTCGTCAAAATGACAATCTGCGTACCTGGCCTTAAACAAATCACCCGTGGTTGGCTCAAGGTACTTAATGATAGTAGGAGAATCATATCCAACATATATCCCCATCCTCCTTTGAGGTCCCATCTTTGTTCTCTGTGGTGGTGCAATAGGCACATAAACGGAACATCCGAATGTTTTAAGATGGGATATGTCTGGCTCTTGACCCGTTATTAACTGTGATGGGGAATATTTATGTTCACTAGATGGCCTGATACGAATTAGCTCTGCTGCATGTAAAACTGCATGTCCCCAAGCTGAGACCGGGAGTTTTGATCTCATTAGCAACGGTCTAGCAATCAACTGTATGCGTTTAATAAACGATTCAGCCAAACCGTTTTGTGTATGTACATGTGCCACAAAATATTCAACACTTACCCCCATGGACATACAATAATCGTTAAACGCTTAGGACGTAAATTCACCAGCATTGTCAAGACGTATAGTCTTTAAAGGAAAATCTGGAAAGTGTGCTCTTAAACGTATGAGCTGGGCAAGCAATCTTGCAAATGCCACATTTCTAGTTGATAATAGGCAGACATGTGACCATCTCGTGGATGCATCAATAAGGACCATAAAATATCTAAACGTCCCACAAGGTGGGTGTATTGGTCCGCATATGTCTCCTTGAATTCTTTCCAGAAAATTTATCGTTTCCTTAGTTACTTTGATTGGTGATGGCCTAGTAATGAGTTTCCCTAGTGAACATGCTTCACACGTGAGATTCTTTGGGATAACTCTCCTTTCTTTCAAGGTGTGCCCATTAGTACTTGCTAATATATTTCGCATCATGTTAGCACCAGGATGGCCAAGCCGGTTATGCCAAAAAGTGAAATTCTCAGTAAACTCTTTGTTTACCATAGCATTTGCTTCTATCATTCCGATCTTAGCACAATAAAGGCCCACAGAAATGGCAGGTATAGTCTCTAGGACTTTCTTATAGCCATGGACGGTTTCAAAGATTTGAAGGAATTCTTTGTTATTCTCGTCCTTAGTTTCAACATGAAGACCATTCATTCGAATGTCTTTAAAGCTCAATAGACTTCTCTTTGAACTAGGTGAATATAACGCATTAGAAATTTCTAGATGCGTGCCCTTAGGTAATAAAATATGGGCTTGACCGTGGCCTTCAATTAAATTTGCTATACCCGCAATTGTGGTTACATTTGCCTTTTTAAGTGTAAGATCAATGAAGTATCTCTTATCTCTTAATATCGAGTGGCTTGATCCACTATCCACAATGAACACATCCATATCGTTCATACTTCAAAAGAGATAACAATAGATACTTTTAAATAACACTCTTTCATTCCATAAAGTTTAATAGAAAGCAATAACACAAAACCAAAGTATAAAGTGTAAAAACGTAAAACAAGCAAAACACAAAACACCAAAACAGAAAATCAAAATCAATCACTTAAGTATATCTGAGGTTTCAAAATTCATCAAGTCATCTTGCTCATGATCGAAATCTCCTTCATTATCATGCTGGATCATATGAGTTTCTGGATTCTTCCCTTTAAGGCTCTCTTGATAGAGTTCAACCAGATGCTTGGGAGTCCTACATGTCTTAGCCCAATGATTACTCATTCCACATCGATGGCAAACTGATTTAGGGTTTGATTCTCGTGGTTGAGAAGTAATACCACGGTTATTACGATCATAGTCAGTTCGGTATCCGCGTCCTCGTCCTCGCACGCGGTTAGAATGATCGTTATGGAATCCGTGGCCTCGGCCCTGACCTCGGCCGTATGGATTAAAATGGCCACGGCCACGTCCTTGCCATCTACCCCCACGTCCACGACCACGATGTCTATAATCACTTTGGACGTGGTTAATTTCTTTCTTTTCATCTGTGGCCACATTCGCTTCAGGAAGTGGGGCTGATCCAGGAGGTCTCATCTCACTGTTTCTCATTAGCAGTGTATTATTCTCCTCGGCTAGTAATAGACATGCTATAAGCTTTGAGTATGTCTCAAAACCTCTTTCACGGTATTGCTGTTGAAGCAACACGTTATTAGTGTGAAAGGTGGAGAAGGTCTTTTCCAACATGTCTTTCTCAGTTACCTTCTCACCACATAGTCTCAATTGAGAAACTATTCTGAACATAGCCGAGTTATATTCTTCCACGGACTTGAAGTCCTGGAACCTGAGATTCCTCCAATCATAATTGGCCTTTGGTAACAACACCGTTCTATGGTGGTCATATCTTATCTTTAATTCTTTCCAAAGGTCCAAAGGGTTCTCAATGGTTAGGTATTGATCCTTGAGACCCTCAACAAGATGATGACGAATGATCGATATCGTTCTGTATCGATTCCTTTCATTCTCATTATTATCCTCAATGATACATTCGCCAAGTCCTTCAGACTTTAGATTTATCTTAGTATCCAACGCCCACTGTAAGTAATTGTCTCCAGAGAGATTGAGGGCAGCATAATCCAAATTGTTGATTTTCGACATCTTAACCTCCGTGAGTCTTCTAGTTCGCCGTAACTGTTGATAGGCTGTATGAACTTTCTTCTAGTTCGCCGTAACCTTAAAGGCTGTATGAACTATGATTTGAACAATAACGCCGGATGCACAGTAATCGTCGATAAACAGTAATCGTCGATGAACAGTGCGCGATGAACAGTACGCGATGAACAGTACGATGAATAGTAACGGTGAACAGTAATCGCGTTTTTTGTGTTTTTAGGGTTTAGGGAGCAACTCGTGCTGATAACGTGTTGTGAATCAAGAGAACGAATGGGGAAGATTGTATTTATTCATTAATCATAAGATCCTTTATATAGGATTATTACAAGAGAGAAAAAGAAAATTCCTTTTCCTAATGGGAAAAGGAAAGTACATAAAAGGAAAATCCTAATTCAACTAGGATTCATTAAACCGGCCTAAAGACTAAGTGTTAATGGGCCGTAAACGGACCAGAACTAGTTATGACAATCCACTATGATTTATAACAAAATCCTTTTACTATCAAAAAAAGTAGTTTTAGCTAAAAAAGCTTAGGTGTTTTAATCTTATTGGCTTATTCGTAAAAAAACTATGATATGGAATGATGACTTTTATTTTGAAAAAGATGACATGGCATCAATCTCAACTCAATCTCAACTAAATCTCAACAATAACCAATTTTTTTAAAACATAAAAAATAAAAACATTTGTGATCTACTAGCAATTCATAAAATGGTTTTAAATAAAAATCCTATACTTAACCTATATATAATTTGAGTTTCTAATATTTTGTATTGTAATGTCTTATGGTATATTAAATTGTGTAGGAAAAATATTCTCTTTTATTTTATACTAGGAATTGTCCACGCGTTGCGTGGATTTGAAATTAAGATGATAAAATATACAATAATTGATCTTTTCTTTATTTTATTTGTGTAATTAATATTATCAAAAACTAATGTTTATAGTGAATAATTATCTAGGGTCGAAAACTAAACACTCGTAGCAAATTATTGGTCATATACAATGTTGTATATAAAACGGAAGAGATAGTTCATTTATAAAAATTTGTATATGAATTGACATAAACTTATAGAATGCATGGTTTTTCTCGAGACATTTACATCATCTCAACCGAGATGTTCGAATGTATTTTTATTTTATTTCATTAGAGAATTGACTCATAAGAAGAGAATAATTGCTACTTGATTATATTTTTGTCTTATTCTCTTAATCGTTTTGCTGTAACTTTTTTGCATTTGATATTGGTGAAGTGGGTTTTGTTTCTAATGGTGATTAGAGTAATGAAGGAAAAAAAAGAGGATGGAAACAAGTTTTTCTCTATTCATAATTTATGGAAATTTTGAGTATGGTTTAATGTTGGGTTTAAAAATTTTTTTTAAAAAAAAAACTATTCTCTAATTAATTAGAATTCAATAATTCAATAACTCATTAAGTATATATAATATATTGTAACTTGTTAGAATTAATTAACATTGAATTTAGACATTAAATTTAGAATTAATTGTCAAAGTTATTGAAAGAGAACACATCATTTTTATTTTCACTTTCAATTAATAAATTAAAAAATTAATGTAAGAAAATAGGTGATACATGTCATCTTCTCATAACTTTGGTTTGTTTAAACGTGAAATTTTATATAGATTAATATTTTACATTAAAAAAATATGCGTCTTAAATTGTAGAAAACCTATATTTTATTTTACTTCGATCAAATAATTTGGTTTTATCTTTAATGCGTTGAATAATACCAAATATATTAATTTTCTTTGTTTTAATAAAAAAGTCTTTTATGAAAACGATACTTTTTACATTTGTGGAAAACATATTCGATACATTCTATCACAGTAGTTACATATTTATGTTTAAGAGAAAAATGAATAACCGAAATATTGTTTTTGCATCCTCATATTAGGCAACTATCTATATTCTTCAATTGTTTTATATCATCATAAATCAGAAAATTGTTTTATATGAGAAGTCGTTTTAAGTACAAATGTGCAAGTTGAAAAAAAAGCACTAATTTTTTGGAGATTTTAAGTATGCAAAGGGAACATAACTTTATACACATACACATAAATAATCGTTTTTGTATTGGGTGAATCAATCTAGGCGCGTTTCCGTAAGTTTTTTTTTTAGGAACATGTTTTTGAAATTTTCTACGAAATTTGAGGGTTTTGTAATTAATTTTATTTTACTTTGATGGGTTTCTTCAAAAGAAAAAATGATACCTAAGCATTGTTTGACATTGGAGGTTGGTGTTTCTATCATGTATCTTCGTAACATTAATTATAAAAAGTATTGATTTATTTCTATCTAGACATGTATTCTCTCATGAACAACTATAGGTTGCCCTATCAACGGTAAAATCTAGGTAGAGCACAAAAGAAAACAATTAATATTAGCTTTTTAGATTTGAATTTTATTTTGTTTAAATTTCTTAAATCATACTAATATTCTTCGTTTTCTTTCATTGTTCCACATATCATTAAGTAAGTCTATGCAACATTTTCAATCTAAATTTACATGCTACGATATCTTAGATTTTTATAATTTGTAATTTATAATACCTTCAATATTAAAATTAACCACGTTATAAAGTATTGTTCACACCCGCATACGGTGCAGGTAAGTCACCTATGTTATTTAGTTAATCATTTTAAAATCTTTATTAAAATCATGTCTTATTCAATTTGGGATTCTCAAATACAAATCAAAATCACATCTTATTTAGTCATACGTATTTACTTATATATTTGATTTTAATATTAAAATTAAATACTCTTTAATATTAAAATTAATTACATTTTCACAAAATATTTACACCCGTACATGATGCGGGCAAGTCACCTAATATTATATTAAACTGAAAGAGTACAAAAGTGAAACAACTTGATGGAATTTGATTTTGAAATTCGATGGTGGAATATAAAGATTGATCCATAAGTTAACTAAAGATCAACCAAACTAAACCTAAGCCTAAAAAATCCAATACAAACCACTCCATCTCTAACAAAGCTCAATGCCAATCTATCGCTAATTCATCTTCTCTTGAGTCCATAAATGCGACACACAAACACGGCAGGAATAAAGGAGCCAAAGGAACTGCAAACATATTCGAGATGGAATCACCAACGCCCAGAGACATATATTCTCATTTACTTAAATGCGAGTAAAATATTTTTTTGTCATTATTAGCAAATAATGCAAATACTTTTAATTTTGTAGCGATAAAATCCCCTTCTATTTTTCTTTTTTATTTTTTTTTAAACTAAAAGATGAGAAGGTTTTGACTTTTCCCCTTCTATTTTAATTTAAAAAAAACTCACTTATTGTTATTACTCTACGACTGAGTTATTTGACTTTTCTCATTCACTCCTCCTCGTTTTGCTTTAAATAGAGGCATCCAGTCTAACATTTTATTCATCACCTTTTTTTCCACAAAGAGAGTGTTATTACTTATAAGCAGTTGCAGAAAATGGCTTCCAAGACTTTGATTCTGTTGGGTGTCTTTGCATTTCTTCTCATCGTCTCAGAGATGGCCGTAGCATCGGGTACGTAAAATTATTTTAAACAAAATAGAAGAAATGTTCTTGAGGCTAATCGAAACCGTGTGCTAACATATCATTTGATTAATTTTTCCAACCATTTCGTCCGTACTAAGTCGATAAAGTTGGTCAATTATTTGGACTTACTAAGTCAAAACACACTTAAGTATGATGTTGTTGTCTACTTGTCTAGTAAGAAAAAATGACACGTACGTATGTGTTTCTTTTTTTTAATAACAAAAACCTTTTTATACCATCTCAAACTATTTAGATGTTCCGTGCAAATTTTATATAGTACGTATATTTAATGATGAAGCTCATTTATTTCTTTTTAGATAGAGAGATCCGAATTTATATGTATTTTAAATAATTTTGTAGGGAAATTTATTTTTTAAATCGGGGAGAGGAATGCGCATATGCTGATATGCATGTGCTAAATAAATATCTTTGTAATAAATGAGGTGTTTTTTTTTTGGACAGGCACGGTGAACTCAAAGAGTGAGGAAACTGTGCAACCAGATGGGTATGGTGGTGGGGTACACATCGGCGGGGGTGTACACTTCGGCGGCGGTGGAGGCCGAGGTGGAGGCCGAGGTGGAGGACACTACGGCGGCGGCGGTGGAGGACACTACGGCGGCGGCGGTGGAGGACACTACGGCGGAGGTGGAGGACGCAGAGGAGGATACAAAGGAGGCCGTGGGGGACACGGAGGAAGAGGAGGGGGACACGGAGCAGAAGCAGTTCAGACTCAGCCTGGTCACTAAATCTATATAATATATCAACCACCATGCATAACTACATCTATGTTTCCGTAAACCATGGTGAGCTTGTAATGAAGTGACTCAAGTTAAAGAAAAATATTATGGGAATAAAGTTTGGTAATGTAATGTCTCTATGTTCGAGTTGTATGTAATCTTCGCTCTTTTCATAATATATAAAATCGTTTGTAGTTTATGTTATTTTCTCTTTGGCTTTGTGTAACAGTGCGATATTATTAGTCTTGCTCTTGGGTCGAAGAAAAATATTAGATTCAAACAGTCTCATCGAAGTTTGATAACCGAAGTAATAACCGAATAAACCGAGTATATAGAAACAATGTATATCTTCTACTTATGTTATTTTTTCTTTCTTTCACATTTTATACAATTTTTTAAGTTTGAACCTTATTGAATGGATAAAACTCGTTTTTCTCATTTTGGTCTTATATTTGAATTTGTGCCTTCTTTTCATATTTAAACTTTATTTTTAATGTCATTAAAGGCTTTATACTTATGTTTGGGTTCGGATAAAACCGGATTCGAACCGAATCCGATAAGACTTTGGATGAGTTTTGGATCTTAAAATAAGTAGCAAATCCGACCCGAACTCGAAAGGATCCGAACCGATCCCGATCCGTAATAGAAATATACCCGAATGGTATTAGTAAGCTCCAATCAGAAAATCCAAAAAACCTGTACCAAATCCGACCAATGATTCGAATGTCCACCCATACCCAAGAGGGTCTAATTAGGTGTCTAAAGGACTAAACTGCAATTAAATAAAATTTAAGGATATCCAAAATAATTGCACTGGGTCTTATTTAGATCCATTTTCAGTGTTTAGACATGGCGATGTGGCGTGTTGTGGTTGGACGAGGAAAAATAATGCATGGAGGAGGAAAAAATATTTCAAATTTGAATTATATGTTTTAAATGTTTTATGTAATGTATGTTTCAAATTTCTAATTTTGCAATATATTTTGTATGTTTTATCCAATCTACTATATTTATAAATTTTAATAAAAAAAATCTATTTAAAATAAAATAAAATAAAATGTCCTTCAAATGCTAGCCATTCGAACTCGGCTTCGTGATAGAAAAAAGCATGAAGACTTGAAAAATGATTTGGTTGAGGATATATGGCAAAAATGGTGACCACGTTAAGATTGTCCGTTTATGATTTGGAAGATTATGTTTGACATTTTTTTATGTCATGTACGTTGAAACAACCAACACTTTTTAAAAAAAACAGATGCGGAAATTTTCATAAAATAATCCAGTAAATTAATAAAACAATTCAATTTCATAATTCAAATTCCAGAAATAATAATAAAAATCTAGCAACCTAAACACCAGGTTTCACTAGACTAAACAGGAACTACAATACCCTAATCATCCTCTTCAACTGGCCTTGATTCCGCGATCACGCATTTCTGTTACCTGCAACACATGATAATAAGAGTTGCGTAAGTATTTAACAAATACTTAGTGGAGCGGTCATCCCGTCTACCGGATACATAGTAAGGAAAATAGATTATCAATTCTACGCGATCAACCAACAATCCACAAAAATGACTAAAACAACATTTAAAAATAAGTGGTGTCGATCGACACTCCCACTTGGTGTCGATCGACACTGCATTCCAGCACTCGATCCTCGCGATCATAAGACAATGGTGTCGATCGACACTACCACTAGGTGTCGATCGACACCTCTCGCAGAAAACCTGAACCGAGTTAAAATCTTTTCGAGACTCGAATTCCGTTTCATCATGCGAGACCAATCACGATTCTAACACTTGAATCACACAGAATAATCACAACAAACAATCTAATCATCACAATCATTTATTCAAAAGTTCCTAATAACCTAATCTCATATCCACGATCACGCACTCACCTCGAGAACACGAATAGAGAAGGGAATAACGAAGAACATCGATGAAACCAGACGAAAACAGGGAGAAAACACCGAGAAAACACCCACCACACCACACAAATGAACCCTTAAAGGATCACACAGAATCTTCTAGTGAAATCGACGAAGAACGGATAGGAAACCTTTTGATTCACACTTTTTCCTCTCACAAACCGTTTTTCTCTTAAGTTTTCTGCCTCTGCCTCTGGAAAACACGACCCTAGTGTTTATAAACGCAACTTAGGGTTTTCGTTCCCAAATCGTAACAAACCGGCCGAATTAAATCAAACCGAACCCGACACACAAACATGGTGTCGATCGACACTCTGCCCTGGTGTCGATCGACACCCCTGACCAAATTCATATTTTGGTTTTAATATGTTACATACGTTTCAAATTTTATTCAACTTTTTTATGTTTTAAATATTTTAAGTGTTTTTATGTTTAATAAAATATTTTATAAATTAAAATGAAATAAAAATAATATTTTTTTTCTTTTAAGACCCCAAAATTAGGTGTCGATTGGAAGGGTCCATAATCAAACCCGCCTAATCTTCTAGCAAGGGTTTGGCAAGTATTGCAAGTCTTCTCCCTTTATTTATTGTTCTATATGCCTTCTCGTCCTTCTCATGGGTCGAGAAGTATCATTGCGGGAAGATAAGTGATAAAGAAAGGACGCGGCTGGGTGATTGGTTCGGGTAATGATGTTTAAATTTGGGATCAACTATGGCTCTCCATGGAAAGCCCATTATGCCCCGAATGGACCAACTCCTCTTATCTCTAAAGATTGGACAGTTTCAAACACGATTTCTCTGTAAACTCTCGTCTATGTGTTGTATATTTAGGGTTAATCCTTTAGGCCTTGATGCCTTGTTCCTTAAGTAGCAGCTTCTTACCGAACTTATATTTGGACATAGGCTTCTACACATCATGGCCCATTATCATAAACATGACATAATCTGGATTGGGCCAAGAGTGAATGATGACTGAGCCCATTATCTCACAATCTCCACCTTGGGCCCAGTCAACTTCACGCTTCTTCCTTGATTTCAAAAGAAACGAAGCTTCTTCTTCCTTATCCACATTGGTGACCAATCACCTCTTCCCCATGTCGACAAAATACCAAACAGAACCCAAAGCACCACCGACCTGAATCCCTTTAGAATTTCAGTGAATTCCTCGCCGCCGATCCTCTCTAATGGTCGTCGAAAGCTCTTAGACTTCATCACTAAAGCCGACAAGTGATAAATCCTCTTCGCTTCTCTCGATCGCGATTTCAAGAGATGCAAATGCTTCCTCGAACCGAGCTTGCAAATTCCGGTGATTACTTCACCATAAATGTCATTTCCCAAACATCCTGAGATGACCTTGAACCTTACTCCACGAATCTCTTCTTCGATTTGAGTAATTCGATCGTGCTCTTCCGAACAGAAACTCTGCCTTATTCCGGCGATTCCTCGGCTTCGAAGTCTTTTGATAATCCTCAGGTAACACCTCTATTTACCATTTCAACAATTTGAGGTTGTTGAATCCTAATCCCTTTGATTTTCCTTTGATAGTGAATTTCAGATACGCACATTTACAATCAACTTTGCGCACACTCCGGCATCTAGCTCCGACTCCAATCTTCTGAAATCTCAAGTAACCTCAAACCCATAGTCAATCTCCTTGTTATGACGACTATAGTTTACTTCTCTGAGATTTCTCCTGCGAAAAATGATTTTTTTTTTCTTTTTTTTTCGCCTTTGTAGCTTCTCCGATGAACAACATGCCCTCTTCTCCTCTTTGCAGATTTTAGCGGTGAGCGATTGGTGCTCCTCCACTGCCTTGACAACACATGTAAACCCGTTTAGACATGTATCATCATTATGCCTTGTCTCTTCAAGTTTCTCGCTGTTTGTGAAATCAGAAAACCTTAACCTTGCTTCTATTTCATTTCAGCCTCTGAGTTGACTCGAATCCAAAACTCAACTTGCTGCTATCACCACGGGTAAACGTCAAAGCCCTTGCTCCTTGAAGATGAGAAATCTGCAATTCTCAAACTCTTGCAGATTTATATCCCGTCACTCTCCGACGGTTTCTATAGCTCATCACGAAACCATGTAAGCCCTAGACACATCTCTCCTTTGCAGCAACCTTATGTCTTCTCTTTTCATGTTAAATGCAGAAACTCTAACCTCGTTTCTGAATTCTCATGTGAAATTGAGACTGAAACAATGCTCCACCTGCTTATGAATACCCAGGTAACCAGCTAAACGCATTATCTATACTGCATAGCTCTAATTTCTTCTCATTGCATATCACATGAACTGACTTGATTACTGTTTCACTTGTGTCTTCTCTAACTGATTTCAGAGCTCAAAATTAAATTTGTTGATACGCCACAGGTAAACCTTTCTAAACTTAGTTTCAGCTTCAGTTTAGATTCTCCCATCAACATAATCTAGTAGCTTAGAACAAAGGCTGAAACTTATTGTCTTCTTTATTGTTTTGCGAGATTTTAACCACCCTGTCATCAACTATAAGCCTCTGATTATACCAGCAACACTTCACAGAACCAGGTACCCTTCTAAAACCCTTTAACCGTTGATCTTAGAACCTGACAGTACATCAAGTAGAACATCTTCTTAAATTTCCTTGTCTACTCTTCTTTGTACCTCATGAACATTACAGCTCAACAATAAAACCTTTGTGAACTTTCTTGATGTATAAAACCGCCGTAAATTTGTCCATGTAACCTCAACAATTTCTAGAACACGTACTTAGCACACATTAAATAGAAACCATCTATTCCTTCCCTTTGCACTTTTACGATTCAATGTTGAATACTTGAGTATTCCATCTCTTACTTCTTTTGCAGCTCAACAACAAGACCTCGAGACCCTTTCTTGTTGCTTAAACCACTGCCATAAAGCTCAGGTAACTTTCAGCTACTAAACACCGCAACCTTTAGTTTATCAGTTCCTCACTTCAGCCTTTACCAGAAACTAACCCGCTTCTTTTGCTTGTCTAAGGTACCCACTGATCCTGAGCTTCTTTCCACAGTTTCTTATGACTCTAAGCTGCTTTTCATGGGAAATCTCTTTGTCCTCCGATTCTGGTTTTACCAGGTAAAATCTTCTAACACCTAAGCTATACCTCTCTTCTTGTCTTTTAAATTTCCAAAGATTCCATGAAACTCTTACTTGGTTTCTTTTCATTTTCTACAGCTACTCCACCTGCAGCCAATATCTCTTTTACTATAGCTTCAGAATTCGTCCAGGCAACATCCTCATTCCCATAAGCAACTCTGATCTCCACAGCTCCAGAAAAAACCACCAATCACACAGCTCCGTTATGACTACAATTTCCGCCATTGAAACTGTTGGTAATTTTCTTTCTTTTTCTCTGCAACTTGATTCCCTTTGATATCCTTTTGATTCTTCTCATGTGCACTGATCTTAGAATCAAATTTCCCTTGAATCAACTACAGTAGACTAGTGAACTATACATGCTTCAAACCGAAACAATCCCTGATCCAATTTGCAACCAATCTCACAAACATTTAACTAATGCATTTAGAAAAACTTGAGATTGAACTTTCAAGTATCACAAGCCTCTAACCATCAGAACTCTTTCTGATTAAAAAAATATGAGTTTCGGATTGGTTTTTCTTTTCAAAAGCTAACCATTATAAATTTTTGGGAGAATTGCCAAAATACCCTACATTTAGTGGGAAAATGTCTCAATATACCTTTAAGAATTCTTTCCCATAATGCCCTTAATTTAACTAAAAATAATTTAAATATAAGGTATTTTAAATTATTAAAATTCTGGTAACTATAAACATATGAAGCATAGTATTTTTTGTGAAAACATTTAAAAAAAAATTAAACATCATGTTTTATAAATGATTGGAGTTTTTCCTTTACCATTGGCAGATAGTAGATTATGCCAATTACTGTTAATCTATTAGGCGTAGAACGTTATTTCTACCTAACTGTCAGTCTTCTACGAGAGCTAGAATCTGAATTCTACCATTTTACAGCTATCAACCGCTCGCAGATTCTAAATTCTACAATTTTACTACGTTCTGCCGCGGTCGGTTTGCTGATTGTACCGCATCTCTCTACCAATATAGCTTATATCTGCCAATTTGTAGAACATACATTCTACCAAGTGGTTACCACTCCCATAAATGTAGGAGGAAATTTAGGAACGAATATTCAATTTCCTAAAATGTAATATTACAAATATATTTAATTTTCGTTTTTTTTTGTTTTTAATTTTTAATATTAATTACTGAATATTTTTAATTAATTAATGAATATTTAATTATTTTCTAATTTTAAATATTTCTAAAAATCGCAAAAAACAAAGGCTTACGGGCCTCGAACCCATAACCCCCTTGTAACTCCTAAGGATAGGTTAACCAGTTAAGCTGCATGTATTCATTGCACTCACTTGTCATACAAAATTGAAATACTAATCATCACGAAGTATTATAAAACAAAAAATGTAACCGCAACAACTACGCGGCGTGGAGGCATGACAAGCTTGAGAGGATGTCTCCTGAGGAGTTACTGGAACTTTCACGACCATACTATTATTGTTGGTGCTTGGAGTCGGTTGCTTGGAAATGAAAGATATGGATCTTCAAGAATATGATGAATGCGAAGATTTACATAGTATATATAGTATGATTTACGATCGAATAAGTTTGGTTTTTAAGAAATTTATCAAAATTTGTAATGGTGAGTGGTGATATGCATAAGTTTTTGTTATAGTATATGTACACTTTTATTTCGTTACTAGTTAACTACTGATCTAATGTAATTTTGTATACGTATAAACGGAAAATTTATATATGTGGTAATTTAAATCTTAGTTTGAATCTAAGTGATGAGAATACTTTATACGGAAATGACTTGGTGAATATATAAAATAAAGTTTTCATTTTCAAAACTAAAACAGAAACTGGACCCTCCACATTGTTTAGAGAGAGAGGTTAGGGTCAATGATTAAACTTTGACAGTAAACTGAGATTGTTTGTCTTCGAGCTTGTGCGTGTTTTGGCTTTGGATGGACCGGAGTGAACATAGTGCATAACCGGAAGCCAAGGAGCAAAAGGCGAATGAGACAAAGGAGACGAAAGAGAGTGAGACAGATGCTCTAGCTAAGTCTGGGAACTTATCTCCTCCCCAATTCGATACCCAATCGTCTACGCGGATCGAAGCTGAAGTTGACGCCGATGCAAAAAAATACGCTATCATCTGCAATATCAAAATCATCTTTTAACTCTTGGCAGAGTAGAGTTTGATGGAGCACTTGAGTGGTACGTTCAATGATATGCCAGACAAACACTATGCTATGCACAAGAATCAGAAACAATTAGCTCAAATGATTTCACAAACAAATCACATCTTTGGTTAATGAAGTCTATGAGACCAATCAGATTTACTAAAACATCTAGCTGAACCTTCTAGTTAGGTCTATCGCGGTTATGTTTTGATCTTCGGATGCTAGTGGATAATAGATAGACGAGATCACATATCATAAAAGCTGAGTACACAAAACCAATCACATTCGCAGCCACGCAGAATCTGCAGCTGAAATACCAACCAAAAAAGGAATAAATCAACTAAAAAAAGATCTACTAGCAGCTTAGAATTTAGTCTAAAGACATGCTATTATAATTTAAAGCTCGAGCAGATCATTAGATAAGCTTTATTAGCTTACAGTAAACAACTTCCATAACTAATTTTGAAATTCCACACACAATGTTTAGCACAAGTTAGAGTCATCTAACTAAACGCTTTGAGCTCAAATGAAATCAAACCTAGAACCAAGGAACCCTGAATCGTATTAGACTGATTATAGTCTAAACATTTTTAAATACTTCAACTTCACTCCATAGTGAAGCTAGAAAGTAAGAGAATTTTACCTAAACTATTAGTATTTGCCGAAAGAATCACGATCTCAACGGCTAAATAAAAGAGAAAAACTTCAAATTCCAAACAGTGCTTAGACCAAATCAAGAGTCATCTATGAACCCTAATTCCTATTAAAATTTGATTCTCCTTCCAAACATCTTCAGATACTTCAAATTCAGTATATAGTGAAGCTAGAAAGTAAGAAATTTCACCAAAATTTCATGACTTCCACGACTAATTTCCAAGAGAAAACTTCAAATTCCAAACAGTGCTCAGACCAAAATCAAGATTCATCTATGAACCCTAATTCCTATTAAAATTCTGATTCTCCTTCTAAACATCTTCGAATACCTTAACTTCAATGAACATGAAATATTGCTAAATTTACTAAATTAAACCACATGCAAATCACGAAATTGAGAACATGAAAATTGAGAAATTGAGTTACCTTTGAGGATCTGAAATTCCAAATCAGTATTGTGAAGACAGGGAACAAGAAGCGTTTACTTCTCCGGAGAAACCTAGATAAGAACTCGCCGGAATGATAAAAACTCGCTGGAGACGACGGAGACGTTTATGGTGATTTCTCCGGCTAAACCTAGGGAGAAGAAGTGATTAGTCGGACATTTTAGGAGAATCGGAGAAAGATATATCTGTAGGAGTCGTAACTCGCACAATTGAATTTGTAAGAGTTTTAGGAGAGGTGCGAGACTTCTGAGTGAATCACAATGCAGAAAGATGTAGAGACTGTTGCGGTAGCTGTTAAGAAAGCTTTATTGATGTTGTTGTCTGAAAAGTTCTGATCCCTTTTTCTGGGTGAATACAATGAGCTATATATAGCTAAATAATTCTAGGTCTAAGTACTAGATTTGGGCTTGGCCCATTAAGCCATAAAATAGCTTTTAGGCCCATAATTTAACTAAACTCATTTTAAATATGGATTTAATTCTATTATGGGCATAATTACAAATTGGGCCCTTGTAAGCCGGTTTAGGATTTCTTCTGGATTTTTCCAGAATCGTTCTTGTCGTTGCATCGATCTCGCAAGGGTGGAATCCGACCCCTACAGTTAGCCCCCCAGCTTTGTAGTATCGAGTTAGATGATGCCAAGGTATAAGATGTTGAAGTTTGAGATCGATGCGATGGACCATGAAGCAGCCATGCGTTGACGTCTTATCATCGAATTCTAGAAGTTGCAGTAATTCCATGTTGAATTGATGCTACCGTGTTTTCTTGGACTTGCTTGCATTGTTAAAAATGGTCTTAGCTGGTGCGACTTGAATTAAAATCGTGAAGCACCCAGGCGTTAACGCTCTTGTCACCGAACTCGGGAAGTTTCAGTTATTCCATGTTGAGTTGATGCCACCCTGTTTTCCAGGGCTTACTTCTTTTGTTAAAAATGTGCTTGGCAGGCTGAAAAGACTGTCGGACTTTGCATTAATGAACTTTGAGGCCCTTTAGGAAAATTACTAGAATTTTTCCTGAAAAACCCTAGGGATTTTAGGAAATCCTATTAGTATAAATATAATCCCTTTCTCAGTGTATTTTTTCACCAAGTCGCCTTTTCTGCAGTAAAACTGGTAAAATTTTTGGAACTAACTCTGAATTTTTTTTTTTGTCCTGTAGTGAATTAGGGTTTTAATTTTTTTTTTCTTCTTCTTCCTCTTCACCTCTGGCTTGCCGCCGCCGGTGAACACCGGAGGTTGCCGGAATCGCTTTGGGACTGTGCTGCCGTCGTCGACGTCCTCGCCTAGCCTTCGGATTTGGTGCAGCGAAGCTCCGGAAGTTTGATCCACCGCCGCAGGAGGAAGAAAACGCAGATCCACCGCCGTCGTCGCTACTGTCGTTGTGCGCAGCCGATTAAGCATAGAGATCGTCATCATCAATCCTTAGAGCTGGTACTACTGCTACTCCTGCGCCTAAGCCGATTCGTCATGAGTTTGAGCGAGATATCGCTGTCGCCACCGGTTGCTCTCCTGAATTACCGTCGAAGTATCGCAAAGACGTTGGGAACATAGATGATGATGTGGAATCAGGTCGCGAACGATCTCGAGGAGATAGCAAGGAAAACACAAGTGCTACAGCGGCGTCTCACTTATCGAGGATCTTCTTCCCAGAGTTCCCCCCTTGGAGAGAAAAGACGAGTAAAGATACTTATTCGAGCATGGCCCTTCACTACTAGACAGTCCGAATTTTGTGACAAATTTTGCATTATTTTCTTTTGTTTCGAGCTTGACAACTTGATTGTTTATGGCAGTTCCGTTCCTCGCTCAACAAGCTGTCCAATGATTACGAGGTGTCTTCCCGTTCGCAGACTCATCGCGAGATAGATGTCACAACTAAGTCCGAGAGGAAACGCTTGAAGCAAAAAGTTTCTGATTTGCTGCTCATTTGGACGTTGCGGCCAAGCTTCAAGATGCGGGTCCACTTCCTCACGAGGAGATTGATTCGGATTTGAGTTCGTCCAATGATAGGGATTCTTCAAATTCTGAAAGTTAAGTTCCAGTTGGACAAGTTGTGGAAGTAATAGACGATTCTTGAAGAGAAAATGCCTTAGTGTTTTCTTTGTTTTCAGTTTTAATCAGCTTGGGTGGTGTTTATCCTTTTCATGCTTTGTTTCGCTTTGTCTTGAATCTTTGCTACACGCATTATGATATAATACGCAGTTTTCGTTATGTCGAACTTGCCTGTTCTAGAAATGAATTCTTTTCTTTACGACTATTTTGGTTTATAGAAGTGTTATCATCAACAATTCTGTTCCAGCAGCAAGTATGTTTCTTTTGTTAAGACCAACATTTCAGATAGCTGGATTTTGTAATAAACACTGCGGTTTACAACTATGCTATTTTCAACATGTTTGCTCCAGAAGTGAATACTGTTCATAGAAGGTACCAACTCTTATGTTAGTTGGGTTTAGACATGAACATTTGGGTTTACAGATATGTTTTCCTCTAACACACCCGCTCCTGTAATGAACATGTTATCGCGTTACGACCAACGATTCAGTGAGTTGGGTTTAGAGTGAACATTTGGGTTTACATATGTGTTCCCGAGAACACGTCCGCTCCTATAGTGATCACTTTTAGCGATGGAACCAACGTTTTTGTCTGTTGGGTTTTGAAATGAACATTTGGGTTTACGCATACGTTTTCCTCTAACGTACACGCTCCTATAATGAACATTATACATTTGTATAGCGCGCTAGTTAATCCTGCGAAGGATTTAACAGTCAGATCTGAAGCTTGGAAAGTAGGCCGTCGCTTTGGCCAGCAGCGAGGTTGAATGTCTGTTTTTGTTAAGACTTAGATTTATCCACGAAGGATGTAGATAAAGACGTTGACGGATTTCACCCACTAAATATTTGAAATCCAATTTTTTGAACATGAAATCGACTAGTTTGAATAGTTTTCTGATTTTTGTTTGGATAATTAGCAAATATAACACCCAAAAAAATTATAATCTAAAAACTAACCAAAATCCACCTTTTTTCTTTCTGTATCTCTCCCTATCTTTCTCTAACCAATTTGTTAGTTTTTAGATTATAATTTTTTGTTTGTGTTATTCCACAAATTCACCCTTTTTTGTTTTATATATATAATTTATTAATCAATAAAAATGAATATTTACAAAATATGGACACCAAAACAGAATCAAACTAGAAACAAATTTGAGAGGATCAAACTTTACGTTTTTTTTTTTTTTTGGGGGTAAATAACCAAACTTTACTTTCTATGAGAGAATGAGAATTATCCACATGCATGGAAGATCATATACACATGACCAAAGGAATATGAGCATGTCATGTAGAGAGTTCCCCAACCCGGGCTGACTCGTGCACCAAGAAGCCTTGTGCGAAGGCTTGGTCCAAACCGTGTAGGAGTATGAGCTCGCGTAAAACATATTGCCTCTAGTCTCGTATGGCTCTCCACAAAGAATGCAAGACATTTTTTTTTAAAAAATGAATGCAAGATTACTCCCCAATCTATACTCGTTGTTTTTTCTTTTGTTTCCGTTGCAATAGAATTATACCAATAAGGCAATTACACCCTAAATTTTGAAATATTCACAAATGTATTTAGTTTGTCTGAATTAAAATTTGATTTATCTAAGATTATTGTTATCTTGTATATGAGACAGGGCTTATCCGTGATCAATCTTTATAATATTTTAAGGTTGTCATAAGCCAAATGTCTCTGACAAAACGACACGTGTTTCCTTTTTCTGTAAACATTTTTATTTAAAAAAACGTTCAAAATATATTTTCTGGGTTTCGAACTCAGCAAACTTCAGTAATTTAAGTGGAGAAGAGCCACTTGGCTACAATAGACACTTGTTTATATCACGGAAAGAAAGATATATAACTCAATACTAAAATTCTTTCTAAAAATCATTCAAAAAAGTAGGAAACATTTTGAAATGCCAGTCTTTTACAATATTTTGTATAGATAAATACAAAAAACAAATTAAAAAAATGATAAATAATTAGAATGTAGAAAAAAGTTTTACAATAACTAACTATTTTACTATAAAATTTTAAGCATTGCTTAGATATAACATAATTGATTTAGTTGTCAAATTTATGTAATTAACAAAGTTGCAAACAAAAATTTCAAGTAGTAACAACCAATATTGAAACAGTTGAAAATCACTTTATATCTCAATGTTAATGTAATATAAAAAAAGGTGTAACTGGTTTTTACGAGCAATCAATATAGATATTTGGTTGTTTTTGTCAAAAATAAATAATAATATAAAACATATTATTTGTCTTTAAACATATTAATAATTTTAAAATAAAACTTGCGCGATGATGCATTGAGGTTATATACATGCATGATGCATGTAATCATAATCATTAGATATTTATTGCACCAATGCAATTTTGTTGGTAGGTTTTAATTAAAGTACTTTATTTGATATCACGAGACAATATCCTCGTAAGAATTCGAGATGGCTGGTACATTGAACTACTGAATAAGAAATTAATAATATCTTTATTAGAACAGTACTATATACTTTTCCATTTGTACAATAATTATATCAATCGTCTAAATTACATTAACTGATTATTTTTCGTTAACTTCATGTCTTCATCCATTGTTAATGAGAAAATTATTAATTAAATTCCAAGGACGCCAAAAATAAATAACCTTTCCAGTTTTTGATAGATAAACGAACGAGTAATGAATAATAATATATTAATTATACAGTTTAAATATAATTAACACAATGAAGGAGGCGGAAGTTACGGCCGAAAAGCTTCACATGGATGCACGTGAACTCCCAGAAACAGCACGTGGACGACGGCATCCAGCGCATTTTATCATTTTGCACTTCTTAGTTATCATGCAATCGTCTCCATGAGCTTCTTGCAAACTACTCGTCTCGTTCCTTGGGGGAGGGTAGTTTCGTTTTTTCCGACTTGTAGATATATGTTTTCCCTTTTATTTACTACACTCTAGATATATAAGTTTAAATATAAATAACTGATCAGATTATGTAAATTGTGGATATCGATTTTTTTCATTTACTCGGGTATCCGAATTTTCAAATTCTGTATCAATAAATGTGGAACAGAATAACTGAATTTTCAAAAATTCAAGATATCAGTTTCGTAACCACCCCTAATGAAAACCACATTATATTGGATATGATAAATTATTTGAATAGAATAATAAATAGAAGTTTGAGATAATATAATGAGGTCAATAAGTCATTAAAATGTAGATGTGACAAATGGGTCATAATTGCTTTAATAAACTTTGGAGTCCAACATCAAACATAAATATATAATATTGTGGAAGTTCAGTTGAAGTCCGATCACTTCAAAATATCGTTTTATATTTTTATTTTCTAATTCGAAATAAGTTGCTTAGCCACCCGACACCTGAAATATAAAGTTACATTTATGAAAACTAGCTTGGTAATGTATCCGAGTAACACTTTATTCGAATGGCATAGCCTTATTGGATCTTCTCTATGCACTTCTTCAAACTCCAAACCGATGCAACAAAGCAATGTTTTGAAAACCGGACCGGCGACCGAACCGAAAATATTTTTGAGTCATGGGTCAATGTGGTCCGACTGGGTCGAACCGGGTTTAATAGTTTTTTTTTAAATAATAATATAAATAGTTTTTGTATAACTATAATATCCAAATATATAATATAGCCTTTGAATAAACATATATTTTTAATAAACATATATTTTAAAAAATTAAAAAATTCATTTTAATAACAAAAAAACTATTCAAAAATAAAATTTTATGATAAATATTTAAGTTTATATGTAAAAAAAAATTAGAAACATTAAACCATAACAAAAGTTAACTAAATTCAAAACTTTTTTTTGGTGGATAACTAAATTCAAAACTAGTATTTAAATCTATAAATTTTAATCATAAAATATTTAAATCTATAAATTTTAATTAATGGAAAAAATGGAAATTAAAAAAAAAAAAAAAACCTCAAACCCGGGTCAACCCAACCCGGCTAGCTGGCCGGTTCATGGTTGAACCCGGTCAGACCCCCGGTCCGGTCCGGTTTTCAAAACACTGCAACAAAGTATAATTCACTAACGAAGTCATTATCAGTGTCGATCCAATCATTTTGGATGCCGTATACATATAAGTAAAAAAGTACATTTTTCCGTACGTTTCCAATATTATAATAATAGTAATCAATTAGCCTTGATACATATTAAAGAACAAAGGAAAATGTCTTTGAATTTGAAAAGGGAGGAACTTTGGCAACGAGAAGAACAAATATATTGATTAGTCTCTCTCTATATAAAAAAGGCTATACTACTCTATTAAACATGATACAAAGCAAACATGCGATTAACCTAGACAACAAAAACTAACCCGAATACGTAAAAGAGAATGCATACAAAAACCATACAAAGGCACAAAAAATTAAAGAGATCTCTATGACTATGCGCATGTGAAAGAGCTCATATTTGATGGTATCGTTTGAAGGAGCTCACATTTGACGATATTCTGTGTGAAAGAGCTCACATTTGATGGTATCGTTTTTCTTGATCCTGCTCTTGCGACAAATCATGTCCCATCCATGGAAACGAAGCCTCTCAGAAGCCCAGTTTCTTCTTTCCCATGTTGTAATCCCTTCTACATCAATATACTTTATTGTATCCTCAAACGTAAGGTTATGCTCTCGGATCACATGAGCCATTGGTAAAAAAATAAAAACAATCTTAAACTCTTTTTTTTCAAATTTACCAGCTCATAAGTTTGTTTCTTGAGATTAGTATCAAAGCATGGATTAGTAATCTCTTTTATACGATCAAAGTTGTTGTAGTGATGATATGATCACGATGATGGTGCAATGGACAAGTTTAAGTTTGTAGTATCATGATGATGATGATGAATGGTTCTTTAGCGTTTTCTTGTTGTTTTTCTTGATTAGGGTTTCGATTCGTTGTTAATGGAAGAAGTTGGAGTTCGAGGTTGAGATTGTTTGATGTGTGAGTGAGAATTGAAGGTGAGACCATTCTTTGATGAATTGGTGCCTTCTAGAGGTAGAGGAGTTGCACCACCGTAATTTGTTTCGCTAGATGGAGTGCTCGCGGTTGAGGCGGTTCTAGAGGAACATGCGGGGAGGTGGAGGCGTTTTGTGGCGGTAGAGGCGGTTTACGGTGAACTTTCCGTACGGAACAGTTATCTTGATGTTCAATAAAACTCTCCACCCTAACATAAACCTATCAATTATATAGGACTAACTTTTATGTGATGTAATGTAGGGTTATAACGTGACAAAAGTGAATAATATATTATTGGCTTAATACCTTAATATTTAGTTAGTTTACTCTATTTAAAACTCGTTTAATATGAGTTTAGGTCCATAAAAAGCCTAAAAAATGTAATATTTCTCTACAAATTAGGGCCAATGTCATTGATCTAATTAACTAATTCAATATCTTTTTATGTCACAAAAACCAAACAAAATAGTCAAGTGATATTAGAAAACTGTGATGCATACATATCGATACACAGAATTTAGTAAAAATCATTTGGGATGGTAAAATCAGATAGTACTACTAGAACAATGAATATTCATTTTAGGTCATCAGAGGATTACTTCCTCCCCAAGTTTGTCCCCAAGAAAGTTGATTACTTGTTCCCCAAGTTTGTTTGTTTATTTCTGTCCTATACAAATAAGTTATAACTCTTTGTAAAATGAAACTTTTGTGTAGAACACAAATTTTAAATTGAAAACAAAAGGTTTCATTATTCTCTCTCGTCCCACCACTATCTTATTGTCAGATACTATCACAAATATACAGATCCACCTAAATTGAAATTCACGGATCCACCTAAATATATTCCAAAAGATGGCGTCGATGTTTACCAATTGTTTATCGTCTACGGCGTCGTGGCTCATCCATCCAAATCACCCGAACGGCGCTTTCCTCCCCGCCGGTGCCTAGGCCAGCTGTGCTTACGGACCGGCCGTGGTCCCATCCGCTCATCTTCTTGCATAGAGACTAACCTTTTGACCTTATTGAGCTAACGCGTTTCATCTCATAAGATTTTCATTTTTCTGTTCAGCTGATGCCGCGATGGTACTTGATGAAACCCCTGTGGCGAAAAAGATTATGCTTGATATCAGATTGGAAGCTTCAAGAATGAAGACATCAGTCGGTGCGGAACCTGGATTAGCAATAATCCTTATTGGTGATAGCAAGCTCTCCGAAGGTTATAAGGTACCTTGTGGATTCGTTGGCATCAAAACATTCCTAGTTCGTCTAGCTGAAGATTCCCCTGAAGAGGAGGTGTTGAAATCTATCTCACGCTTCAACGATGATCCTTTTGTCCATGGAATCCTTGTGTCGCCTCTACCATCGGTTATTTTCTACTCTACCTTGATCGTGTGAGTGATTTTTACATGGTTGATAGATTTCGGGATGTTAATGTATATTCAGCATATGGATGCGCACAACATAGTGAATGCGATTAGTGTAGAGAAAGACGTTGACGGATTTCACCCACTAAATATTGGACGGCTTGCGATGCGCGGAAGAGAACCTTTATTCGTTCCGCGTGTTCCTAAAGGATACGTCGAGCTTTTACGCGGTTACAACTTGGAGATCAAAGGAAAGAGAGCAGTTGTTATCGGAAGGAGTAACAATTTTGGTATGCCAATGGCTATGCTACTGCAGGTAATGAATTAATTATACCTTTGATGTCATAATTGGTCCGACTGGTAGAGATGATAGTACAATTATTCAGGTTGGGCGTTCGGGTAACCATTCGGTTATGGGTTCTCGGTTTTAGGAATATATTATCCGTTCCGTTCGTCTCACCTAATAAAATTAAATTGATTATATTACCCACATATACCTATTATTCCCAAATTGACCCAAAAAACATTTAAGAAAAACAAACTACCAAAAATTGCCTGAACTATATGTATATATCCAATCTTTTATCTATATGTAGTTAATTTTATGTTTTTTGTAATTCGGATAACCGTTCAGTTTTCGGTTCGGTTCGGGTTCGATTTTAGTTTTTTTGGTTTTATGTATATTATAAAATCGGGTTTGGTTCGGTTTGGGTAATTTCGATTCGGGTTCTGTTCGGTTTTTCGTTTTTGGATATTGTGCCCACTCCTAGTACAATAAAAAAAAAATAGTAATATTAATTGTTCTTTTACTGATTGGTTACACAAGCCATAGTACAAGTTCTACTACTTTGGCCAAAAAAAAAAGTAACCAATATCACGTCTTTTTTTCTTCTTGTATTAATTTGGCCTTTCTTGATGTATAATGGTAGAGGGAGGATGCAACTGTTACCATTATCCATTCCGAAACCAAGAACCCTGAAGAAATTACAAGACAAGCCGATATCGTGATCTCGGCTGTTGGGAAGCCAAACATGGTCAGAGGAAGCTGGATAAAACCAGGCGCAGTTGTCATCAACGTTGGGACTAGTTGCGTCTATGTAAGTGAACAGTTTCTTCTTCTTATCTGAAATTATGGTAATGCAGTTATAGTTGTTGATTAAGACATTATTGCTGTATACTATTGCAGGTTCCAAACTCTCGGGAAGTCTATCGAATGGTTAACGACATTTGCTATGAGGAAGTTTGCAAAGTTGCATCAGCCATCACCGCTATTGATAACGGCTGCGGAATGATGACCTTAGCCATGCTTCTATCCAACACATTTGCATCGGCCAAGAGATTTCACAACGTTATGTAACCTTGTTGCACCAGTAGTTGAAACTGTTTCCTTAAACAAACGAGTCTCGAGTTTTTTTTTTATCTATTCCAACAGTTTGCTTGCTTTGGTCTTTGAAATTTTCTTCTTTTGTTTTTTTTCTATGAAACCAAACACATGTATTTCTGTCGGATGTGAAATTGTCTTTCAACAATCAGTTGGACTCATAGCTAACAAAGCATCAAGGGCTAGTCTTTCACTGACTGAAGCTAACAATCAGTGACCAAATGCTTAACGAAATCTTTCTCAGCCTCTATTTCCAATCAACCCAACTTTTAACAAACTTTGAGGGATGCTCGGAGATTTTCTCTGACAGTTGGACTCATAGCTAAGGTCCAAGGATAGCAAAAACTCAAATTTGGGACACCAAATATATAGAAGAAACAAAAAAACAAAATGAGAGAAGCATCCCTCAATTTAGCAAAGTTTTTGTTTGGATAATAAATAAGTGACTCTTTTCTGTTTTAGGCTGCCATGTTTGGGGATATAGCTTGGACATGTTTTATTTGGATGGCCATTCTATGAACTAGCTTGTTCGGGTTAGTGGTTGTGTTGTGTATAGACTTGAACGGAAGTTCCCAAAGAGCATGAATGCCTTTGATATTCATTGTTGAAGGCACTTTGATACGTACCATGAAACAGGACCTGTTAACATGTCTAAATTACAATTAAACAAGTAAACCCACCAGACAGATCATTCACCACTTATGAAGTTTTTAGTCACACAATCAACCTCATTTATCCTTGGTCTCCAGAGAATATTTCCTTCATTCTCTTCCTTGTGATGCGGCAAACACACAAGTAGATGACATCTTACTCCTTGGAACCATGTCTTGTTTACACTTCTGTCATCACTTCTTCAGCAAGCTTATACTCCTGATGAACCATACGTGTTTGAATTAATTTCAGGATCGGCATACATCGAAAATTTGTTGTCTATTGAGATTTTAGCTAAGCAACTCAAAGTTTAAATTATTTCTTAAAAACTCCATTATACATCACACATCAAATTTGTTCTTAATTGAAGTCGAATTTGCGTATGGATAATCAAATTTGTTCTTAATTGAAACAATTGTCACTAAAACACCATGCAATGGATATTAAGATTTGTGATAGAGCGATCAACATATAATTGTTATTAAGCAATAATTTAGTCACTAATTCGGAATCTTGATATATTGTTCAGTTTGAACAATACATAAATTTAGCGTTTTTTTTATATATTTATAAACCCTATAGACTTTGGCAGTAACTTTATTTAAGTGGTTTAGGTTGCTCCAAGATCAATGCAATTTTTTTTTTTTTTTGGGGCTAAATGAGCTCTCTTTTAAAACTTACCTGGACGGGGTCAACTCGTGATCAATGCAATTTTTCACACATGAATTTAATGAAAGTTAAAAGTTTGTAATATTTTCAGGCCAAGCATGATTACGAAAACAATAACAACTAAAATATTGTGACCGGAATAAACGAATATGCTTTGACAATGATCTCTTTCCAAATAAATCCAATATGAGTGGTACTACATCGCTGGGCCGATGAGGCATGTTCGTCGCACGTCTTCGAGACTGTTTATTATTATACAATTTTTCAAGATAATCTAATATATAAAATACATCAACCACATGTGTTATGTTTATAAATGTAATTGGATTATATTGTGGAAGTTTAAAGTTTGGTTCAAGTTCGATCACTTCAAAATATTGTTTTATAATTTTTTTTCCAATTCGAAATATAAAGTTGCGTAGCCACCCGATCCGGCACACACTCTACGTCATGAAATAGATTGATGATAAAATCCAAAGAATTAGGTGACGTAATGGTGAACAAATCCAGAAGAGATAGCAGTAGTACAGAGTAGGCACAGATCTCCGAGCATCCCTCAAAGTTTGTTAAAAGTTGGGTTGATTGGAAATAGAGGCTGAGAAAGATTTCGTTAAGCATTTGGTCACTGATTGTTAGCTTCAGTCAGTGAAAGACTAGCCCTTGATGCTTTGTTAGCTATGAGTCCAACTGATTGTTGAAAGACAATTTCACATCCGACAGAAATACATGTGTTTGGTTTCATAGAAAAAAAAACAAAAGAAGAAAATTTCAAAGACCAAAGCAAGCAAACTGTTGGAATAGATAAAAAAAAAACTCGAGACTCGTTTGTTTAAGGAAACAGTTTCAACTACTGGTGCAACAAGGTTACATAACGTTGTGAAATCTCTTGGCCGATGCAAATGTGTTGGATAGAAGCATGGCTAAGGTCATCATTCCGCAGCCGTTATCAATAGCGGTGATGGCTGATGCAACTTTGCAAACTTCCTCATAGCAAATGTCGTTAACCATTCGATAGACTTCCCGAGAGTTTGGAACCTGCAATAGTATACAGCAATAATGTCTTAATCAACAACTATAACTGCATTACCATAATTTCAGATAAGAAGAAGAAACTGTTCACTTACATAGACGCAACTAGTCCCAACGTTGATGACAACTGCGCCTGGTTTTATCCAGCTTCCTCTGACCATGTTTGGCTTCCCAACAGCCGAGATCACGATATCGGCTTGTCTTGTAATTTCTTCAGGGTTCTTGGTTTCGGAATGGATAATGGTAACAGTTGCATCCTCCCTCTACCATTATACATCAAGAAAGGCCAAATTAATACAAGAAGAAAAAAAGACGTGATATTGGTTACTTTTTTTTTTGGCCAAAGTAGTAGAACTTGTACTATGGTTTGTGTAACCAATCAGTAAAAGAACAATTAATATTACTATTTTTTTTTTATTGTACTAGGAGTGGGCACAATATCCAAAAACGAAAAACCGAACAGAACCCGAATCGAAATTACCCAAACCGAACCGAACCCGATTTTATAATATACATAAAACCAAAAAAACTAAAATCGGACCCGAACCGAACCGAAAACTAAACGGGTATCCGAATTACAAAAAACATAAAATTAACTACATATAGATAAAAGATTGGATATATACATATAGTTCAGGCAATTTTTGGTAGTTTGTTTTTCTTAAATGTTTTTTGGGCCAATTTGGGAATAATAGGTATATGTGGGTAAAATAATCAATTTAATTTTATTAGGTGGGACGAACGGAACGGATAATATATTCCTAAAACCGAGAACCCATAACCGAATGGTTACCCGAACGCCCAACCTGAATAATTGTACTATCATCTCTACCAGTCGGACCAATTATGATATCAAAGGTATAATTAATTCATTACCTGCAGTAGCATAGCCATTGGCATACCAAAATTGTTACTCCTTCCGATAACAACTGCTCTCTTTCCTTTGATCTCCAAGTTGTAACCGCGTAAAAGCTCGACGTATCCTTTAGGAACACGCAGAACGAATAAAGGTTCTCTTCTGCGCATCGCAAGCCGTCCAATATTTAGTGGGTGAAATCCGTCAACGTCTTTATCTACATCCTTCGTGGATAAATCTAAGTCTTAACAAAAACAGACATTCAACCTCGCTGCTGGCCAAAGCGACGGTCTACTTTCCAAGCTTCAGATCTGACTATTAAATCCTTCGCAGGATTAACCAGCGCGCTATACAAATGTATAATGTTCATTATAGGAGCGTGTGCGTTAGAGGAAAACGTATGAGTAAACCCAAATGTTCATTTCAAAACCCAACAGAAAAAAACGTTGGTTCCATCGCTAAAAGTGATTACTATAGGAGCGGACGTGTTCTCGGGAACACATATGTAAACCAAAATGTTCACTCTAAACCCAACTCACTGAATCGTTGATCGTAACGCGATAACATGTTCATTACAGGAGCGGGTGTGTTAGAGGAAAACATATCTGTAAACCCAAATGTTCATGTCTAAACCCAACTAACATAAGAGTTGGTACCTTCTATGAACAGTATTCACTTCTGGAGCAAACATGTTGAAAGTAGCATAGTTGTAAACCGCAGTGTTTATTACAAAATTCAGCTATCTGAAATGTTGGTCTTAACAAAAGAAACATACTTGCTGCTGGAACAGAATTGTTGATGATAACACTTCTATAAACCAAAATAGTCGTAAAGAAAAGAATTCATTTCTAGAACAGGCAAGTTCGACATAACGAAAACTGCGTATTATATCATAATGCGTGTAGCAAAGATTCAGGACAAAGCGAAACAAAGCATGAAAAGGGTAAACACCACCAAGCTGATTAAAACTGAAAACAAAGAAAACACTAAGGCATTTTCTCTTCAAGAATCGTCAATTACTTCCACAACTTGTCCAACTAGAACTTAACTTTCAGAATTTGAAGAATCCCTATCATTGGACGAACTCAAATCCGAATCAATCTCCTCGTGAGGAAGTGGAGCCGCATCTTGAAGCTTGGCCGCAACGTCCAAATGAGCAGCAAATCAGAAACTTTTTGCTTCAAGCGTTTCCTCTCAGACTTAGTTGTGACATCTATCTCGCGATGAGTCTGCGAACGGGAAGACACCTCGTAATCATTGGACAGCTTGTTGAGCGAGGAGCGGAACTGCCATAAACAATCAAGTTGTCAAGCTCGAAACAAAAGAAAATAATGCAAAATTTGTCACAAAATTCAGACTGTCTAGTAGTGAAGGGCCATGCTCGAATAAGTATCTTTACTCATCTTTTCTCTCCAAGGGGGGAACTCTGGGAAGAAGATCCTCGATAAGTGAGACACCGCTGTAGCACTTGCGTTTTCCTTGCTATCTCCTCGAGAACGTTCGCGACCTGATTCCACAGCATCATCTATGTTCCCAACGTCTTCGCGATACTTCGACGGTAATTCAGGAGAGCAACCGGTGGTGACAGCAATATCTCGCTCAAACTCATGACGAATCGGCTTAGGCACAGGAGTAGTAGTAGTACCAGCTCTAAGGATTGATGACGACGATCTCTATGCTTAATTGGCTGCGCACAGCGACAGTAGCGACGACGGCGGTGGATCTGCGTTTACTTCCTCCTGCGGCGGTGGATCAAACTTCCGGAGCTTCGCTGCGCCAAATCCGAAGGCTAGGCGAGGACGTCGACGACGGCAGCACAGTCCCAAAGCGATTCCGGCAACCTCCGGTGTTCACCGGCGGCGGCAAGCCAGAGGTGAAGAAGAAGAAGAAGAAAAAAAAAAATTAAAACCCTAATTCACTACAGGACAAAAAAAAATTCAGAGTTAGTTCCAAAAATTTTACCAGTTTTACTGCAGAAAAGGCGACTTGGTGAAAAAATACACTGAGAAAGGGATTATATTTATACTAATAGGATTTTCTAAAATCCCTAGGGTTTTTCAGGAAAAATTCTAGTAATTTTCCTAAAGGGCCTCAAAGTTCATTAATGCAAAGTCCGACAGTCTTTTCAGCCTGCCAAACACATTTTTAACAAAAGAAGTAAGCCCTGGAAAACACGGCGGCATCAACTCAACATGGAATAACTGAAACTTCCCGAGTTCGGTGACAAGAGCGTTAACGCCTGGGTGCTTCACGATTTCAATTCAAGTCGCACCAACTAAGATCATTTTTAACAATGCAAGCAAGTCCAAGAAAACACGGTAGCATCAATTCAACATGGAATTACTGCAACTTCTAGAATTCGATGATAAGACGTCAACGCATGGCTGCTTCATGGTCCATCGCATCGATCTCAAACTTCAACAGCTTATACCTTGGCATCATCTAACTCGATACTACAAAGCTGGGGGCTAACTGTAGGGGTCGGATTCCACCCTTGCGAGATCGATGCAACGACAAGAACGATTCTGCAAAAATCCAGAAGAAATCCTAAACCGGCTTACAAGGGCCCAATTTGTAATTAGACCCATAATAGAATTAAATCCATATTTAAAATGAGTTTAGTTAAATTATGGACCTAAAAGCTATTTTATGGCTTAATGGGCCAAGCCCAAATCTAGTACTTAGACCTAGAATTATTTAGCTATATATAGCTCATTGACAACAACATCAATAAAGCTTTCTTAACAGGTACCGCAACAGTCTCTACATCTTTCTGCATTGTGATTCACTCAGAAGTCTCGCACCTCTCCAAAAACTCTTACAAATTCAATTGTGCGAGTTACGACTCCTACAGATATATCTTTCTCCGATTCTCCTAAAATGTCCGACTAATCACTTCTTCTCCCTAGGTTTCGCCGGAGAAATCACCATAAACGTCTCCGTCGTCTCCAGCGAGTTTTTATCATTCCGGCGAGTTCTTATCTAGGTTTCTCCGGAGAAGTAAACGCTTCTTGTTCCCCGTCTTCACAATACTGATTTGGAATTTCAGATCCTCAAAGGTAACTCAATTTCTCAATTTTTCATGTTCTCAATTTCGTGATTTGCATGTGGTTTAATTTAGTAAATTTAGCAATTTTTCATGTTCATTGAAGTTAAGGTATTCGAAGATGTTTAGAAGGAGAATCAGAATTTTAATAGGAATTAGGGTTCATAGATGAATCTTGATTTTGGTCTGAGCACTGTTTGGAATTTGAAGTTTTCTCTTGGAAATTAGTCGTGGAAGTCATGAAATTTTGGTGAAATTTCTTACTTTCTAGCTTCACTATATACTGAATTTGAAGTATCTGAAGATGTTTGGAAGGAGAATCAAATTTTAATAGGAAGTAGGGTTCATAGATGACTCTTGATTTGGTCTAAGCACTGTTTGGAATTTAAAGTTTTTCTCTTTTATTTAGCCGTTGAGATCGTGATTCTTTCGGCAAATACTAATAGTTTAGGTAAAATTCTCTTACTTTCTAGCTTCACTATGGAGTGAAGTTGAAGTATTTAAAAATGTTTAGACTATAATCAGACTAATACGATTCAGGGTTCCTTGGTTCTAGGTTTGATTTCATTTGAGCTCAAAGCGTTTAGTTAGATGACTCTAACTTGTGCTAAACATTGTGTGTGGAATTTCAAAATTAGTTGTGGAAGTTGTTTACTGTAAGCTAATAAAGCTTATCTAATGATCTGCTCGAGCTTTAAATTATAATAGCATGTCTTTAGACTAAATTCTAAGCTGCTAGTAGATCTTTTTTTAGTTGATTTATTCCTTTTTTGGTTGGTATTTCAGCTGCAGATTCTGCGTGGCTGCGAATGTGATTGGTTTTGTGTACTCAGCTTTTATGATATGTGATCTCGTCTATCTATTATCTACTAGCATCCGAAGATCAAAACATAACCGCGATAGACCTAACTAGAAGGTTCAGCTAGATGTTTTAGTAAATCTGATTGGTCTCATAGACTTCATTAACCAAAGATGTGATTTGTTTGTGAAATCATTTGAGCTAATTGTTTCTGATTCTTGTGCATAGCTTAGTGTTTGTCTGGCATATCATTGAACGTACCACTCAAGTGCTCCATCAAACTCTACTCTGCCAAGAGTTAAAAGATGATTTTGATATTGCAGATGATAGCGTATTTTCTTGCATCGGCGTCAACTTCAGCTTCGATCCGCGTAGACGATTGGGTATCGAATTGGGGAGGAGATAAGTTCCCAGACTTAGCTAGAGCATCTGTCTCACTCTCTTTCGTCTCCTTTGTCTCATTCGCCTTTTGCTCCTTGGCTTCCGGTTATGCACTATGTTCACTCCGGTCCATCCAAAGCCAAAACACGCACAAGCTCGAAGACAAACAATCTCAGTTTACTGTCAAAGTTTAATCATTGACCCTAACCTCTCTCTCTAAACAATGTGGAGGGTCCAGTTTCTGTTTTAGTTTTGAAAATGAAAACTTTATTTTATATATTCACCAAGTCATTTCCGTATAAAGTATTCTCATCACTTAGATTCAAACTAAGATTTTCCGTTTATACGTAAACAAAATTACATTAGATCAGTAGTTAACTAGTAACGAAATAAAATTGTACATATACTATAACAAAAACTTATGCATATCACCACTCACCATTACAAATTTTGATAAATTTCTTAAAAACCAAACTTATTCTATCGTAAATCATACTATATATACTATGTAAATCTTCGCATTCATCATATTCTTGAAGATCCATATCTTTCATTTCCAAGCAACCGAGTCCAAGCACCAACAATAATAGTATGGTCGTGAAAGTTCCAGTAACTCCTCAGGAGACATCCTCTCAAGCTTGTCATGTCTCCACGCCGCGTAGTTGTTGCGATTACATTTTTTGTTTTATAATACTTCGTGATGATTAGTATTTCAATTTTGTATGACAAGTGAGTGCAATGAATACATGCAGCTTAACTGGTTAACCTATCCTTAGGAGTTACAAGGGGGTTATGGGTTCGAGGCCCGTAAGCCTTTGTTTTTTGCGATTTTTAGAAATATTTAAAATTAGAAAATAATTAAATATTCATTAATTAATTACAATTTTTTAAATATTCAGTAATTAATATTAAAAATTAAAAAAAACAAAAACGAAAATTAAATATATTTGTAATATTATATTTTAGGAAATTGAATATTCGTTCCTAAATTTCCTCCTACATTTATGGGAGTGATAACCACTTGGTAGAATGTATGTTCTACAAATTGGCAGATATAAGCTATATTGGTAGAGAGATGCGTTACAATCAGCAAACCGACCGCGGCAAAACGTAGTAAAATTGTAGAATTTAGAATCTGCGAGCGGTTGATAGCTGTAAAATGGTAGAATTCAGATTCTAGCTCTCGTAGAAGACTGACAGTTAGGTAGAAATAACGTTCTACGCCTAATAGATTAACAGTAATTGGCATAATCTACTATCTGCCAATGGTAAAGGAAAAACTCCAATCATTTATAAAACATGATGTTTAATTTTTTTTAAAATGTTTTCACAAAAAATACTATGCTTCATATGTTTATAGTTACCAGAATTTTAATAATTTAAAATACCTTATATTTAAATTATTTTTAGTTAAATTAAGGGCATTATGGGAAAGAATTCTTAAAGGTATATTGAGACATTTTCCCACTAAATGTAGGGTATTTTGGCAATTCTCCCAAAAATTTATAATGGTTAGCTTTTGAAAACAAAAACCAATCCGAAACTCATATTTTTAAAAAAAAATCATTCCAACCGTTCATATGTTATTCCTGTCGATCTCCTCCTTTGTTTCGGCCTTTGAGTCGTTAAGCTTGGCCAAGTCTAATCGCAACTATACTATCGTCATATGTGACACTATATGTCGTGGTTATGATCTTCATAATCATATGTTTAGTAGTTTGTACCCTATCCGGTTCCCGAATTATTTAATCACTTTTTACCATATCTCTCAAATAGTAGTCTTTTTTTTTATTTTGCTAAAATTTGCATTCATCAGTCACGGCAAAACAATAGTTGTATTTTAATACTCAAAACAGTTTTTATCCGCTATTAATCCGTTAATATCCGATCCGATATCTAGAATAGACATGCTCGATAAAAGTTACATGTCCTTTGTTACTATTCATCTCATCTATGCATATCTCAAGCCTCCTTTACGGTTTTTGGATAGATATTTTGATCGAGTCGTCATAAACTTAGCCAAGCGAATATCCAATAAAAAGAATGTACGAATAACGATTAACCATAGCCAAGCAAAATAATGCACCGTTTAAAATTATTTCTTGATAGTTCAAAGACCAATCAGTTGACTGACTTTTCAAAGAGCTCCGTATAAGTACAAAATCAGTTGACTGACTTTTGTGTCCAAAAATATTAATGATAAGAACCCGTAGTAATGATAAGAACAATCATAAGCCAATAATGAATTTTATACATCTATACTAGGGTGACTCTCCCGCTTACATTGCGGATAAACTATTTTTTTTTTTTTAATTTTTTTTTTAAAAGTATAAAAATATATATTGATTTTTAATTTTGCATATATTTTTGTTGATTTTTTTATTGTTAGTTTTTATCTATCAATAATATTTTCTTGTTTATAAAATTAATCTTTGGAAGCTTAATTTTACCATTTTATATACATAAACGCGTATTCAAATTAAAATGTATCATTCAAAATTAATACATTGAAGTGTGCAATCAAAAAATTTATACCAATTTTCAAGAGTATACATGTATGTGATAAATTATTTTGCACTCTCATTTGATATTGTAAGAATTTCCATGTTTCTAGTTTTTTCAACAAATAAATTTAAAAAGTAAATACAATATTAACGGCTTATTAGTAAAAAGATATATACAAAAATATTATAGAGAAGCGAGCATAAGAAATGAAGAATCCATGTGATATTGATTTTGCCTAAAAGGACATTAGTATTAGAAAAATGTACTAAATTTTCTTACCGAAGTTATATAGATAATTAAAGAGAAATGCATTTGACATAATCTTTTTTTTAGGACAAATTTATATGGGACAATTACAAAAATGCCACTTTTAACATGACACTTTACAAATATGTCACTCTTGAATTATTTTCTTACAATATGCCACTTATAAATTCGTTTAAGAACCTTATATCTCAAAATTCTCAATTTTAAAAAACATTTTGATTCCTATCAAACCTTAAACCTAATAAACTAAACCCTAATATAACATAGTTAACCCAAACATAAATGATTTAAAATTTTCGTAAAAGTGATAGTGGCATTTTTGAAAAGTGGCATGTCAAAAGTGGCATTTCTTGAAATTTCTCAATTTATATTCGAGTTATAGTTATATAACATATTTAAATAGATTTAATTCGATTATTTTTTAGATTTTAAGTAAAAGATTTTCAAAATTTATTTAGAGTTGTAGTTATATGACCTACTTTTTACAGATAGGAACTCGATTGTTTTCTAAGATTTAAGTTTAATATTTTCAAAATTGAATTAAAAGATTTTGAAAATAATGATTTGCAAATATATTTTTGTGATAATTAATTTTTTTAAGGTAATAAACATTGAGTGTTTTGCCATGTCATATTTTTTTCTATCCATGTCACATTTTTTTTTTAGAATCACCTCTCTAATAATATATAAGGGATACTGAGTTTAAAACATTGCAAGAAACAATCTAAAACACTGGTGGGGTTGCCATTTATGGAGTTTCAAATTTATTCACAAATGAATCCAACCCACAAATGGGGACCGAAGCAACGTATACATACTTTGATGCTTATCTCCTTGTACTTTACTTAATTTAGACTGGATTTAGGTAAATTGTAAGAAATGAAAAAAAATATATATTTGGGTAAGTCTCTGGTGTCATTGTTGAGTTCAGTATTTGCAAGCTTGTGCTACTGATCTCGTTACAGGTTTCTTGAGTAATTCTCTTCTGATTAGTAGCTCTACGGCTTTGGTTTTGTGTTGCAGAATCCTTCAATTTGTGTACGAAGGAAGTGTTGGTATTGGTTTCGATTCCAGTCTTCTGAGACTCGACGACTACTCGGCAAAACTTGCTCGTCAGATTTACCTAGAGTGCTTGGTCCAACCATTTTGCTAATCGTTCTTGGATTATTGTGATGACACCACTATCTTTTTGGGGTAGAGTCGCTACTCGGTATTGAACCGGTGACATATACTTTTTAGTATCATTATCGTCTTTGTTGCATGTATTTGTAGGGTTTGCGTTTAGAGTTGTTTTTATGTTTATACCTATATTGTAATCGATCATCTGCATTTCAACATAATACCTTTTATCAAAAAACAAAAAAAAAACTAGCGTTATTAAGACAAAAGATTATAAGTAAATATAAGGAGTTGAAAAAAAAAAGTAAACATAAGGATAAAAATGTAGCATGTTATTTTTTTAAATTGGCTTTTAAAAATAAATTCTTTATTTATTATAATCTCAAATCCTTTTACTATTAAAAAAAAATAGTTTTAGCTAAAAAAGCTTAGGTGTTTTAATCTTATTGGCTTATTCGTAAAAAAACTATGATATGGAATGATGACTTTTATTTTGAAAAAGATGACATGGCATCAATCTCAACTCAATCTCAACTAAATGTCAACAATAACCAATTTTTTTAAAACATAAAAAATAAAAACATTTGTGATCTACTAGCAATTCATAAAATGGTTTTAAATAAAAATCCTATACTTAACCTATATATAATTTGAGTTTCTAATATTTTGTATTGTAATGTCTTATGGTATATTAAATTGTGTAGGAAAAATATTCTCTTTTATTTTATACTAGGAATTGTCCACGCGTTGCTTGGATTTGAAATTAAGATGATAAAATATACAATAATTGATCTTTTCTTTATTTTATTTGTGTAATTAATATTATCAAAAACTAATGTTTATAGTGAATAATTATCTAGGGTCGAAAACTAAACACTCGTAGCAAATTATTGGTCATATACAATGTTGTATATAAAACGGAAGAGATAGTTCATTTATAAAAATTTGTATATGAATTGACATAAACTTATAGAATGCATGGTTTTTCTCGAGACATTTACATCATCTCAACCGAGATGTTCGAATGTATTTTTATTTTATTTCATTAGAGAATTGACTCATAAGAAGAGAATAATTGCTACTTGATTATATTTTTGTCTTATTCTTTTAATCGTTTTGCTGTAACTTTTTTGCATTTGATATTGGTGAAGTGGGTTTTGTTTCTAATGGTGATTAGAGTAATGAAGGAAAAAAAAGAGGATGGAAACAAATTTTTCTCTATTCATAATTTATGGAAATTTTGAGTATGGTTTAATGTTGGGTTTAATAAAAAAAATTTAAAAAAAAAACTATTTTCTAATTAATTAGAATTCAATAATTCAATAACTCATTAAGTATATATAATATATTGTAACTTGTTAGAATTAATTAACATTGAATTTAGACATTAAATTTAGAATTAATTGTCAAAGTTATTGAAAGAGAACACATCATTTTTATTTTCACTTCAATTAATAAATTAAAAAATTAATGTAAGAAAATAGGTGATACATGTCATCTTCTCATAACTTTGGTTTATTTAAACGTGAAATTTTATATAGATTAATATTTTACATTTAAAAAAATATGCGTCTTAAATTGTAGAAAAACTATATTTTATTTTACTTCGATCAAATAATTTGGTTTTATCTTTAATGCGTTGAATAATACCAAATATATTAATTTTCTTTGTTTTAATAAAAAAGTCTTTTATGAAAACGATACCTTTTACATTTGTGGAAAACATATTCGATACATTCTATCACAGTAGTTACATATTTATGTTTAAGAGAAAAATGAATAACCTAAATACTGTTTTTGCATCCTCATATTAGGCAACTATCTATATTCTTCAATTGTTTTATATCATCATAAATCAGAAAATTGTTTTATATGAGAAGTCGTTTTAAGTACAAATGTGCAAGTTGAAAAAAAAGCACTAATCTTTTGGAGATTTTAAGTATGCAAAGGGGACATAACTTTATACACGTACACATAAATAATCGTTTTTGTATTGGGTGAATCAATCTAGGCACGTTTCCGTAAGTTTTTTTTTTAGGAACATGTTTTTGAAATTTTCTACGAGATTTGAGGGTTTTTTAATTAATTTTATTTTACTTTGATGGGTTTCTTCAAAAGAAAAAATGATACCTAAGCATTGTTTGACATTGGAGGTTGGTGTTTCTATCATGTATCTTCGTAACATTAATTATAAAAAGTATTTATTTATTTCTATCTAGACATGTATTCTCTCATGAACAACTATAGGTTGCCCTATCAACGGTAAAATCTAGGTAGAGCACAAAAGAAAACAATTAATATTAGCTTTTTAGATTTGAATTTTATTCTGTTTAAATTTCTTAAATCATACTAATATTCTTCGTTTTCTTTCATTGTTCCACATATCATTAAGTAAGTCTATGCAACATTTTCAATCTAAATTTACATGCTACGATATCTTAGATTTTTATAATTTGTAATTTATAATACCTTCAATATTAAAATTAACCACGTTATAAAGTATTGTTCACACCCGCATACGGTGCGGGTAAGTCACATATGTTATTTAATTAATCATTTTAAAATCTTTATTAAAATCATGTCTTATTCAATTTGTGATTCTCAAATACAAATCAAAATCACATCTTATTTAGTCATACGTATTTACTTATATATTTGATTTTAATATTAAAATTAAATACTCTTTAATATTAAAATTAATTACATTTTCACAAAATATTTATACCCGTACATGATGCGGGCAAGTCACCTAATATTATATTAAACTGAAAGAGTACAAAAGTGAAACAACTTGATGGAATGTGATTTTGAAATTCGATGGTGGAATATAAAGATTGATCCATAAGTTAACTAAAGATCAACCAAACTAAACCTAAGTCTAAAAAATCCAATACAAACCACTCCATCTCTAACAAAGCTCAACGCCAATCTATCGCTAATTCATCTTCTCTTGAGTCCATAAATGCGACACACAAACACGGCAGGAATAAAGGAGCCAAAGGAACTGCAAACATATTCGAGATGGAATCACCAACGCCCAGAGACATATATTCTCATTTACTTAAATGCTAGTAAAATATTTTTTTGTCATTATTAGCAAATAATGCAAATACTTTTAATTTTGTAGCGATAAAATTCCCTTCTATTTTTCTTTTTTATTTTTTTTTAAACTAAAAGATGAGAAGGTTTTGACTTTTCCCCTTCTATTTTAATTTAAAAAAACTCACTTATTGTTATTACTCTACGACTGAGTTATTTGACTTTTCTCATTCACTCCTCCTCGTTTTGCTTTAAATAGAGGCATCCAGTCTAACATTATTCATCACCTTTTTTTCCACAAAGAGAGTGTTATTACTTATAAGCAGTTGCAGAAAATGGCTTCCAAGACTTTGATTCTGTTGGGTGTCTTTGCATTTCTTCTCATCGTCTCAGAGATGGCCGTAGCATCGGGTACGTAAAATTATTTTAAACAAAATAGAAGAAATGTTCTTGAGGCTAATCGAAACCGTGTGCTAACATATCATTTGATTAATTTTTCCAACCATTTCGTCCGTACTAAGTCGATAAAGTTGGTCAATTATTTGGACTTACTAAGTCAAAACACACTTAAGTATGATGTTGTTGTCTACTTGTCTAGTAAGAAAAAATGACACGTACGTATGTGTTTCTTTTTTTTAATAACAAAAACCTTTTTATACCATCTCAAACTATTTAGATGTTCCGTGCAAATTTTATATAGTACGTATATTTAATGATGAAGCTCATTTATTTCTTTTTAGATAGAGAGATCCGAATTTATATGTATTTTAAATAATTTTGTAGGGAAATTTATTTTTTAAATCGGGGAGAGGAATGCGCATATGCTGATATGCATGTGCTAAATAAATATCTTTGTAATAAATGAGGTGTTTTTTTTTTGGACAGGCACGGTGAACTCAAAGAGTGAGGAAACTGTGCAACCAGATGGGTATGGTGGTGGGGTACACATCGGCGGGGGTGTACACTTCGGCGGCGGTGGAGGCCGAGGTGGAGGCCGAGGTGGAGGACACTACGGCGGCGGCGGTGGAGGACACTACGGCGGAGGTGGAGGACGCAGAGGAGGATACAAAGGAGGCCGTGGGGGACACGGAGGAAGAGGAGGGGGACACGGAGCAGAAGCAGTTCAGACTCAGCCTGGTCACTAAATCTATATAATATATCAACCACCATGCATAACTACATCTATGTATCCGTAAACCATGGTGAGCTTGTAATGAAGTGACTCAAGTTAAAGAAAAATATTATGGGAATAAAGTTTGGTAATGTAATGTCTCTATGTTCGAGTTGTATGTAATCTTCGCTCTTTTCATAATATATAAAATCGTTTGTAGTTTATGTTATTTTCTCTTTGGCTTTGTGTAACAGTGCGATATTATTAGTCTTGCTCTTGGGTCGAAGAAAAATATTAGATTCAAACAGTCTCGTCGAGGAAGTTTGTTTTTCTTTCTTAAAAGTAAAGCATGGAAAACTCTATCTAGGTTTTTCATCCACAACACTTGCAAAGTTTGCTAAATATACGAAAGTACTATAATGATTCTCTTATAAATTTTGACTCGTCAAAAGCTATTAGCCGTTGACCAAAAAAAAAAAAAAAAAAACTATTAGCCATTAGGGCATTTGCATTGGTCATCCAAGAGTAGGGGTGGGCAAATTATCCGAATCCGAACCTGACCGAAATTAAGCAGTTTGGATCTATATTGGTTATTATTACATAACCGAATGATTTTTAATTTGTTTTGTTTTGGATTTCGGTTCGGTTTCAGATGGTTCGGTTTCAGATATATCTAATAAAATCGGACTCGCAAGTCCTTATTCGTCTTCTCAACTCCAATGATACTCACATTGATTTGGACTCGCTGCTTGAAGACATTCGTGATTTGCAGGTGGATTTTGAGTTTATTTGTTTTCAATTTGTACCAAGATTAGCTAATCTTGTAGCTGATGGTTTAGCAAAACCGGCACTTTTGGCCTTAGACTCTCATGTATTAGACCTTATTAATTGAATGAATTCAGTTTGTGACAAAAAAAAACATCAATTTGATTTATGAAATTAAATTGTAATGGATGATGAAGATAAGCAAATGATATTATACTATGTAACATGTCACCCATTACAAGAGATAAAATATTACCGTTTGTATATTATTATCTTGGTTTACTCTGCCAAATATTTCTAAAAGCATATTAAACCTAGGAGCTTAAAATATATCGAGCATCTTTCCTAACCTCGTATTATGTGTTTTTACTTTTTAATTAATGTCATAGTGGTTTCGAAAAACAACATATATCATCAACTTGACTCCCGTATGGGTTTTCAAAAGATATTTGGTAATTAAAGCTGGTTGGGTTGCATTATTCGATTTTTGTTTTGACATTTGTACCAGGAAGAACGTGATTATACAGCTCAATCATTATAAAACAAGATCTATTTGATTTATAAAATTTAGTTGTAATGGATTGGATAGTTAACACAAGCAAATGATATAAGACTATATATATATATGGTGCAACATGTCATCCAGTACAAGAAAATAAATATTAGCGTTGACTTTCGTACATCAAGTTGAAGTATTATATTTTATGATTAGTAAGAATTACATAGCAGCATGAAAGTCGCTCTTTTCAATAATACAAATATAATTAAATTTAATGCACATTTGCTGGCCATGGCAATTTTCATTATATAGGATCAATCAATGCATACATCGTTTGCAGCCATCCAAAAATAATGTATCCCATAGAAGAAAGCCATGAGCTTGTTCTTGGTGACGGACCCATCGAAATCAAAAACTCTTCTCACATACACCCTTTCAGGCGGTGGCAGAACTATTTCGACCGCTTTGACCAAACACAAACTTGTCGACTGTGTCAAGAGCCTTGCCCCATAAGCTATTTTTGTCAAGCTTGCTACTTCCATCTATGTCTATCTTGTGTGAACAAGAATCCACTTGTTGTTGACCCGGGAAAGACCCATGACCATCCACTCTCCTTCGTCCCCAAATTTTCTTTCGTTTTCACTTGTGATGCTTGTGGGGTTGGTGATGATAGATCATCTATGTGTATGTGTATCCCATGTTGTTTCGCCATCCATTTGAAATGTGCCCGCTTACCACGTATCATCTGCATCAATCGTCATGATCATCGTATCTCTCTTCGTTTGCCTCTTGGAGTTGGAGACTGGACTTGCAGAGTTTGTCGTAAATACGTCGATGGAGAATATGGGGCATATTCTTGTTTGACGTGTTCGAAATCATACGGGAATAAGGGATAGAAGGAAAATCTCAAAAGAAATTTATTGGAGTTATTTAGAAAGATGTGTTATCATCTAAGCAATGGCTTAATATAACAAGGGCTACTTGCGGAACAGCAAATAAAAATGTATATGTGAGGTGGAGTGAGTAACTATAGCTTTAGTCACGGCACAGAACGTTCCCTGTTATTGCTTCAAGGAGTTTCACTAGTCCACCATGTGAAACGGTTAATGACCTCTTAAATGAGAGTATGGAAGCAATTAGGATGTACGCAGATGACGGATTCTGATTGATCAAAGAATGCCTTGCTTTGATATTAATGCTTCCTCACGTGAGCTTTGTTTCACAAAATTCTCCTGCGAAAAACTCCCGAAACTTCTTCTTGTGATGCCAAAGGAAACCAAGTATAACCTTACTTATTCCTTACTATCCATACAGCTTGTTAAGCTCCATTCACATCCTTTCTTAGATGTCTTCAGATTCTAGAACACATTGAGCTTCTCCAATTTACCTTGCAATTGCTTTTTCTCAGAAACTCTCTTTATACTTTTTATTTTTATGCATACTTCCACAACCAAATCCCACTAGTTGTTTACTATTAAATGCAGAAAACTCCACCTGCATTTTGTCTTTTTCTACATACGTGTTCACTTCCCGAATCTTTCCTTTTGAAGTTATAACCTGAGACGACACTTGCACACATTTGTCTCATAGATTCTCATTAAGAGAATAACCACTTCATTATCCACATCTTAGGTTCCAACACGTTAGTGTTCATTCTGACTTTCAGAAAAAACCCTTCCATATTACCATGAATCAACAATCTTGTTCTCTTTTATCTTGGAGTCTTCCTCACGTTCTCTTCGGAAAAATCTTAAACTGATATACCATCAATATTCACCTCAATACCAGACATCACAAAACCATGATCTCTCCTCCAGCAAAATAACTTGTACATGCCTTGTACCGCTGTTTGAACCAACATGACACGCCGCCTAACTCCATTGCTAGGAAGACTATCGACACAAAACCCGAGCACAATCCATTGTAAAATAGCATTGAGAATAGTTCCTCATAGAACATGCAGTCTCCTATGCCTTAACTTATCTTAAGGCCATCAGATTCTTCTTTGATGCTTGAAGACCTGATCAATACAAGATACCTTCTAAAACATGGCTCCACCTCGAAGTAAACACCTTCTGAAATTGTTCAATCAGAATCCGTCATCTGCATACATCCTAATTGCTTCCATACTCTCATTTAAGAGGTCATTAACCGTTTCACATGGTGGACTAGTGAAACTCCTTGAAGCAACAACAGGGAACGTTCTGTGCCGTGACTAAAGCTATAGTTACTCACTCCACCTCACATATACCTTTTTATTTGTTGTTCCGCAAGTAGCCCTTGTTATATTAAGCCATTGCTTAGATGATAACACATCTTTCTAAATAACTCCAATAAATTTCTTTTGAGATTTTCCTTCTATCCCTTATTCCCGTATGATTTCGATGACTCTTGAACCTTTCATACCTCTGTTGTTTTTGTCAGAAAATCCATCTGATATAACACATGAACACCCTCAGTGCATCCAACAACAGATATAAAGAACCCGACACCTTTTCTTTGGATTTTTCCTTGAGACTTTAGATCACCTGATGATGCATCTTTGTGACCTTTATCATCTAACCTATGAGCATCTTATCTTGCCTAGAACCAGACCACTATCTTGAGACTAACATTTCATCTGTTCTTACTCAAATCTTCTCCATTAACTGAAAAAATCAGAGTTGCATAACCTGTTCCAAAAAACCAACAGATTACAAGATCTTTTATTGACATCTTTTCTGTCGTACCTTTCTCAAGAACCCATGAGCCGTAATCAATATCCCAAGCCAGCCATTAACGCACAGAGATCTACGTACTAAGGCGTCCCCTAGTCCTTATCACTCAATTCCAACAGCTGCTCTTCTATGACGCATCGAACACTAACTGTATTAGTTCATTTACAGCCATACTTCCCTAAGAAATCAGCCTTAAACTAGCATTGAATCTTAACTGAAAGTTCTATAAAACTTCGAATACAATTTTTGTGTCTTTACTCTGAGAATTGCAGAACATCAATAATAAGATCATCACAAAAAATACCTTTGTGATTGCAGCGAAAACTTTGATCTAAACACCTTGTGACATTATCCATCACAAACCAATCTCATAATCGGTTACAAAGAAGAACATGTCCTGAAGAACCTTCTTCAATCCGATGCTTCTAAATTCCAGCCTCTAAATCCATCTTACGTATGCAGGTTCTTTAATCGTTTGGAGATACATACCTTAGAAGCCTTTTGATTTCACAAACCCAGAAATCTGCTTCATCCCATTCAAGCATCCTCTTGAAACTGTCTTTCTCCAACTCCCATGTCTTTAACCAAGACAAACCGAAAACTCCTTCCTCTAGCTTGTAGTATCTCCTTGATCCCGTGAATCTCTGAGCCGTAGCTCTGATACCACTTGTTAGGATCTTAACATTGAATCATACTTTGATAAGTTGATTTTTCACGGATCAAACACAAGCATAAAAGTAAATTGACACAAGTAGTTTGTTTACCCAGTTCCCTTTCGGTACCTCTGGGGAGGGGATCTCTTCCCCCTCAACATCCACTATCAATCAAAGGTTTACACAAAGGAAGATACAACAAAGACTTAGAAAGATCAAGGAAACTCTATCTCGCAAAGATATGACTTGAACTTTGCTTTGCCCTAGGTTTCTTCTCTTCCGATCTCTCTGTAAACTCTCGTCTATGTGTTGTATATTTAGGGTTAATCCTTTAGGCCTTGATGCCTTGTTCCTTAAGTAGCAGCTCCTTACGGAACTTATATTTGGAATAGGCTTCTACACATCATGGCCCATTATCATAAACATGACATAATCTGGATTGGGCCAAGAGTGAATGATGACTGAGCCCATTATCTCACATCATTGATCAATCTACAAGATCATGGAATATGGATCGGGTTAGAGAAATCCTCCCGAGTTATGAAGATTCCATTAGACGTATTCCGTCTGAGCTCAACACCACGACCTGATAAACAAGTTTGGATTCCTCTTAAGAAATGTGGTTATACTACAAAATCAGGATACATCATATCATTGATACAAGAGGCTCCCCCTAACCACCTTTCCTTCAATTGGAAAAAGAATGTGTGGAAGATCCCGACCGACTATCCCCAAAATTCAAAGCTTCCTATGGAAAGCTCTAATTGGAGCCTTACCGGTTGGTCTCCTACTAGCTCAACATGGGATTAATGTCGACATCTCGTGTAAAAGATGTGGTACACCTGAATCAGTTCTCCATGTCTTACATGACTGTCCCTTTTCCATCAATGTGTGGACTCTCTGCCCCTTTTTGGGTTCTGCTCCAGCTCATGGAGACGTGTTTTTCTTCTCGGCTCTAAAAGACCTAAAGACTCAACCTGTGATAGATATCACATCGGCAGCTCTCTTTTCATGGGTCCTATGGAATATTTGGACAGCTCTTAATCACCTTATCTTCACGAACTAGCTCTTCTCGGAGGAAGAAGTGGTAGCTAAATCAATCCTTGAAGCTAAGCAATGGAAAGAGGCTCAATGTTCTCTGCCTCGGAAATTCATTCCTCCATTACAACCAAACCATAACCAAATGATCTTCCCTGGTGCCGTTTGTCATGTAGATGCAGCCTGGAACGCTGTTTCTGTGAATTACGGAATGGGTTAGGTAATCACATGTGATGACCTCGCTCCTGTAATGACCACATCGGCCTCATGTACCTCAGTCTCTTTGGCCTTATTCGCTGAAACTCGAGCTCTAAAGGCTGCCCTATGTTATATTATAGATATGGGAATCTCTATCGTAACGATTAAATCGGACTCGCAAGTCCTTATTCGTCTTCTCAACTCCAATGATACTCACATTGATTTGGACTCGCTGCTTGAAGACATTCGTGATTTGCAGGTGGATTTTGAGTTTATTTGTTTTCAATTTGTACCAAGATTAGCTAATCTTGTAGCTGATGGTTTAGCAAAACCGACACTTTTGGCCTTAGACTCTCATGTATTAGACCTTATTAATTGAATGAATTCAGTTTGTGACAAAAAAAAACATCAATTTGATTTATGAAATTAAATTGTAATGGATGATGAAGATAAGCAAATGATATTATACTATGTAACATGTCACCCATTACAAGAGATAAAATATTACCGTTTGTATATTATTATCTTGGTTTACTCTGCCAAATATTTCTAAAAGCATATTAAACCTAGGAGCTTAAAATATATCGAGCATCTTTCCTAACCTCGTATTATGTGTTTTTACTTTTTAATTAATGTCATAGTGGTTTCGAAAAACAACATATATCATCAACTTGACTCCCGTATGGGTTTTCAAAAGATATTTGGTAATTAAAGCTGGTTGGGTTGCATTATTCGATTTTTGTTTTGATATTTGTACCAGGAAGAACGTGATTATACAGCTCAATCATTATAAAACAAGATCTATTTGATTTATAAAATTTAGTTGTAATGGATTGGATAGTTAACACAAGCAAATGATATAAGACTATATATATATATGGTGCAACATGTCATCCAGTACAAGAAAATAAATATTAGCGTTGACTTTCGTACATCAAGTTGAAGTATTATATTTTATGATTAGTAAGAATTACATAGCAGCATGAAAGTCGCTCTTTTCAATAATACAAATATAATTAAATTTAATGCACATTTGCTGGCCATGGCAATTTTCATTATATAGGATCAATCAATGCATACATCGTTTGCAGCCATCCAAAAATAATGTATCCCATAGAAGAAAGCCATGAGCTTGTTCTTGGTGACGGACCCATCGAAATCAAAAACTCTTCTCACATACACCCTTTCAGGCGGTGGCAGAACTATTTCGACCGCTTTGACCAAACACAAACTTGTCGACTGTGTCAAGAGCCTTGCCCCATAAGCTATTTTTGTCAAGCTTGCTACTTCCATCTATGTCTATCTTGTGTGAACAAGAATCCACTTGTTGTTGACCCGGGAAAGACCCATGACCATCCACTCTCCTTCGTCCCCAAATTTTCTTTCGTTTTCACTTGTGATGCTTGTGGGGTTGGTGATGATAGATCATCTATGTGTATGTGTATCCCATGTTGTTTCGCCATCCATTTGAAATGTGCCCGCTTACCACGTATCATCTGCATCAATCGTCATGATCATCGTATCTCTCTTCGTTTGCCTCTTGGAGTTGGAGACTGGACTTGCAGAGTTTGTCGTAAATACGTCGATGGAGAATATGGGGCATATTCTTGTTTGACGTGTTCGAAATCATACGGGAATAAGGGATAGAAGGAAAATCTCAAAAGAAATTTATTGGAGTTATTTAGAAAGATGTGTTATCATCTAAGCAATGGCTTAATATAACAAGGGCTACTTGCGGAACAGCAAATAAAAATGTATATGTGAGGTGGAGTGAGTAACTATAGCTTTAGTCACGGCACAGAACGTTCCCTGTTATTGCTTCAAGGAGTTTCACTAGTCCACCATGTGAAACGGTTAATGACCTCTTAAATGAGAGTATGGAAGCAATTAGGATGTACGCAGATGACGGATTCTGATTGATCAAAGAATGCCTTGCTTTGATATTAATGCTTCCTCACGTGAGCTTTGTTTCACAAAATTCTCCTGCGAAAAACTCCCGAAACTTCTTCTTGTGATGCCAAAGGAAACCAAGTATAACCTTACTTATTCCTTACTATCCATACAGCTTGTTAAGCTCCATTCACATCCTTTCTTAGATGTCTTCAGATTCTAGAACACATTGAGCTTCTCCAATTTACCTTGCAATTGCTTTTTCTCAGAAACTCTCTTTATACTTTTTATTTTTATGCATACTTCCACAACCAAATCCCACTAGTTGTTTACTATTAAATGCAGAAAACTCCACCTGCATTTTGTCTTTTTCTACATACGTGTTCACTTCCCGAATCTTTCCTTTTGAAGTTATAACCTGAGACGACACTTGCACACATTTGTCTCATAGATTCTCATTAAGAGAATAACCACTTCATTATCCACATCTTAGGTTCCAACACGTTAGTGTTCATTCTGACTTTCAGAAAAAACCCTTCCATATTACCATGAATCAACAATCTTGTTCTCTTTTATCTTGGAGTCTTCCTCACGTTCTCTTCGGAAAAATCTTAAACTGATATACCATCAATATTCACCTCAATACCAGACATCACAAAACCATGATCTCTCCTCCAGCAAAATAACTTGTACATGCCTTGTACCGCTGTTTGAACCAACATGACACGCCGCCTAACTCCATTGCTAGGAAGACTATCGACACAAAACCCGAGCACAATCCATTGTAAAATAGCATTGAGAATAGTTCCTCATAGAACATGCAGTCTCCTATGCCTTAACTTATCTTAAGGCCATCAGATTCTTCTTTGATGCTTGAAGACCTGATCAATACAAGATACCTTCTAAAACATGGCTCCACCTCGAAGTAAACACCTTCTGAAATTGTTCAATCAGAATCCGTCATCTGCATACATCCTAATTGCTTCCATACTCTCATTTAAGAGGTCATTAACCGTTTCACATGGTGGACTAGTGAAACTCCTTGAAGCAACAACAGGGAACGTTCTGTGCCGTGACTAAAGCTATAGTTACTCACTCCACCTCACATATACCTTTTTATTTGTTGTTCCGCAAGTAGCCCTTGTTATATTAAGCCATTGCTTAGATGATAACACATCTTTCTAAATAACTCCAATAAATTTCTTTTGAGATTTTCCTTCTATCCCTTATTCCCGTATGATTTCGATGACTCTTGAACCTTTCATACCTCTGTTGTTTTTGTCAGAAAATCCATCTGATATAACACATGAACACCCTCAGTGCATCCAACAACAGATATAAAGAACCCGACACCTTTTCTTTGGATTTTTCCTTGAGACTTTAGATCACCTGATGATGCATCTTTGTGACCTTTATCATCTAACCTATGAGCATCTTATCTTGCCTAGAACCAGACCACTATCTTGAGACTAACATTTCATCTGTTCTTACTCAAATCTTCTCCATTAACTGAAAAAATCAGAGTTGCATAACCTGTTCCAAAAAACCAACAGATTACAAGATCTTTTATTGACATCTTTTCTGCCGTACCTTTCTCAAGAACCCATGAGCCGTAATCAATATCCCAAGCCAGCCATTAACGCACAGAGATCTACGTACTAAGGCGTCCCCTAGTCCTTATCACTCAATTCCAACAGCTGCTCTTCTATGACGCATCGAACACTAACTGTATTAGTTCATTTATAGCCATACTTCCCTAAGAAATCAGCCTTAAACTAGCATTGAATCTTAACTGAAAGTTCTATAAAACTTCGAATACAATTTTTGTGTCTTTACTCTGAGAATTGCAGAACATCAATAATAAGATCATCACAAAAAATACCTTTGTGATTGCAGCGAAAACTTTGATCTAAACACCTTGTGACATTATCCATCACAAACCGATCTCATAATCGGTTACAAAGAAGAACATGTCCTGAAGAACCTTCTTCAATCCGATGCTTCTAAATTCCAGCCTCTAAATCCATCTTACGTATGCAGGTTCTTTAATCGTTTGGAGATACATACCTTAGAAGCCTTTTGATTTCACAAACCCAGAAATCTGCTTCATCCCATTCAAGCATCCTCTTGAAACTGTCTTTCTCCAACTCCCATGTCTTTAACCAAGACAAACCGAAAACTCATTCCTCTAGCTTGTAGTATCTCCTTGATCCCGTGAATCTCTGAGCCGTAGCTCTGATACCACTTGTTAGGATCTTAACATTGAATCATACTTTGATAAGTTGATTTTTCACGGATCAAACACAAGCATAAAAGTAAATTGACACAAGTAGTTTGTTTACCCAGTTCCCTTTCGGTACCTCTGGGGAGGGGATCTCTTCCCCCTCAACATCCACTATCAATCAAAGGTTTACACAAAGGAAGATACAACAAAGACTTAGAAAGATCAAGGAAACTCTATCTCGCAAAGATATGACTTGAACTTTGCTTTGCCCTAGGTTTCTTCTCTTCCGATCTCTCTGTAAACTCTCGTCTATGTGTTGTATATTTAGGGTTAATCCTTTAGGCCTTGATGCCTTGTTCCTTAAGTAGCAGCTCCTTACGGAACTTATATTTGGAATAGGCTTCTACACATCATGGCCCATTATCATAAACATGACATAATCTGGATTGGGCCAAGAGTGAATGATGACTGAGCCCATTATCTCACATCATTGATCAATCTACAAGATCATGGAATATGGATCGGGTTAGAGAAATCCTCCCGAGTTATGAAGATTCCATTAGACGTATTCCGTCTGAGCTCAACACCACGACCTGATAAACAAGTTTGGATTCCTCTTAAGAAATGTGGTTATACTACAAAATCAGGATACATCATATCATTGATACAAGAGGCTCCCCCTAACCACCTTTCCTTCAATTGGAAAAAGAATGTGTGGAAGATCCCGACCGACTATCCCCAAAATTCAAAGCTTCCTATGGAAAGCTCTAATTGGAGCCTTACCGGTTGGTCTCCTACTAGCTCAACATGGGATTAATGTCGACATCTCGTGTAAAAGATGTGGTACACCTGAATCAGTTCTCCATGTCTTACATGACTGTCCCTTTTCCATCAATGTGTGGACTCTCTGCCCCTTTTTGGGTTCTGCTCCAGCTCATGGAGACGTGTTTTTCTTCTCGGCTCTAAAAGACCTAAAGACTCAACCTGTGATAGATATCACATCGGCAGCTCTCTTTTCATGGGTCCTATGGAATATTTGGACAGCTCTTAATCACCTTATCTTCACGAACTAGCTCTTCTCGGAGGAAGAAGTGGTAGCTAAATCAATCCTTGAAGCTAAGCAATGGAAAGAGGCTCAATGTTCTCTGCCTCGGAAATTCATTCCTCCATTACAACCAAACCATAACCAAATGATCTTCCCTGGTGCCGTTTGTCATGTAGATGCAGCCTGGAACGCTGTTTCTGTGAATTACGGAATGGGTTAGGTAATCACATGTGATGACCTCGCTCCTGTAATGACCACATCGGCCTCATGTACCTCAGTCTCTTTGGCCTTATTCGCTGAAACTCGAGCTCTAAAGGCTGCCCTATGTTATATTATAGATATGGGAATCTCTATCGTAACGATTAAATCGGACTCGCAAGTCCTTATTCGTCTTCTCAACTCCAATGATACTCACATTGATTTGGACTCGCTGCTTGAAGACATTCGTGATTTGCAGGTGGATTTTGAGTTTATTTGTTTTCAATTTGTACCAAGATTAGCTAATCTTGTAGCTGATGGTTTAGCAAAACCGGCACTTTTGGCCTTAGACTCTCATGTATTAGACCTTATTAATTGAATGAATTCAGTTTGTGACAAAAAAAAACATCAATTTGATTTATGAAATTAAATTGTAATGGATGATGAAGATAAGCAAATGATATTATACTATGTAACATGTCACCCATTACAAGAGATAAAATATTACCGTTTGTATATTATTATCTTGGTTTACTCTGCCAAATATTTCTAAAAGCATATTAAACCTAGGAGCTTAAAATATATCGAGCATCTTTCCTAACCTCGTATTATGTGTTTTTACTTTTTAATTAATGTCATAGTGGTTTCGAAAAACAACATATATCATCAACTTGACTCCCGTATGGGTTTTCAAAAGATATTTGGTAATTAAAGCTGGTTGGGTTGCATTATTCGATTTTTGTTTTGACATTTGTACCAGGAAGAACGTGATTATACAGCTCAATCATTATAAAACAAGATCTATTTGATTTATAAAATTTAGTTGTAATGGATTGGATAGTTAACACAAGCAAATGATATAAGACTATATATATATATGGTGCAACATGTCATCCAGTACAAGAAAATAAATATTAGCGTTGACTTTCGTACATCAAGTTGAAGTATTATATTTTATGATTAGTAAGAATTACATAGCAGCATGAAAGTCGCTCTTTTCAATAATACAAATATAATTAAATTTAATGCACATTTGCTGGCCATGGCAATTTTCATTATATAGGATCAATCAATGCATACATCGTTTGCAGCCATCCAAAAATAATGTATCCCATAGAAGAAAGCCATGAGCTTGTTCTTGGTGACGGACCCATCGAAATCAAAAACTCTTCTCACATACACCCTTTCAGGCGGTGGCAGAACTATTTCGACCGCTTTGACCAAACACAAACTTGTCGACTGTGTCAAGAGCCTTGCCCCATAAGCTATTTTTGTCAAGCTTGCTACTTCCATCTATGTCTATCTTGTGTGAACAAGAATCCACTTGTTGTTGACCCGGGAAAGACCCATGACCATCCACTCTCCTTCGTCCCCAAATTTTCTTTCGTTTTCACTTGTGATGCTTGTGGGGTTGGTGATGATAGATCATCTATGTGTATGTGTATCCCATGTTGTTTCGCCATCCATTTGAAATGTGCCCGCTTACCACGTATCATCTGCATCAATCGTCATGATCATCGTATCTCTCTTCGTTTGCCTCTTGGAGTTGGAGACTGGACTTGCAGAGTTTGTCGTAAATACGTCGATGGAGAATATGGGGCATATTCTTGTTTGACGTGTTCGAATTATGTTGTTCATTCAAAATGTGCGACAGACTATTATGTGTGGGATGGGATAGATCTGGAAGGGGTACCTGAAGAAGATCCGGAAGAGCTTATGTCGTTCAAGGTGATAGAGGAAGGTGTGATCAAACATTTTGGTCATGAACACAATCTAAGGCTCACCGTTCTCGAGGAGGGGGAAGTTCTTCAAGATAGAAACAAACAATGCTCGGCGTGCATCCTGCCAATCTATTCGGATCCATGCTACATTTGTACGCATCATTGTGACTTCATTTTACACGAAGTTTGTGCTAACCTTTTGAAGAAAAAAAGACACCCTGCCAACGCTCGCCAGTTCAATTTATCTACCTTTTCAGATGATGGTCTTGGATATAGCGATCTTCAATTTTGTAGCTGCTGCACGCGGATCATTACCGGCTTTTCATACAAGAGTGATTATAAGAGCATTGATGTACTATGCGCTTCATTTCAAGATGGATATGTACATGTAAGTCACCCTCATTCAGAGCTTGTCATTCTAGACAAAACCGGATCATCAATTTGCTCCAATTGCAAAAGAAAAGGGAGTTGGGATGGATATTTTACGATGGGATGCACTGTATGTGAGGACTTCCAATTGTGTTTTCGTTGTATTACTCTTCCCACGGTGGTGGAGCACAAGTATGATAAGCATCCTCTTTCTTTATGCTACGGTGACAATTCCAGCGGCGAATATTGGTGTGATATATGCGAGAAGCGTCTAGATCCACAAAAGTGGTACTACACTTGCCGTGAGGGTAATTCAACTCTTCATAGTTGGTGTGTATTGGGAAAAGACTCACGGTACAAGCTTGGATTCACCCTGAAAGAAAAAGGCATGGAATTTGAAGTGGTCTCCAACAATAATGTTACTCGGCCACATTGCCATATTTGTTCCTCTCGCTGCCAAGGTCCCTCCCTCTTCAAATTCGAAGAATTGTTCTTTTGTTCTTCAAAGTGTGTCAAGGCTAAATGGACTTGTCGGGTTTGTGATACGTATGTTAACGGGGAATATGGGATATATACTTGTCCAACATGTAAGGGATCTAATTTATTGTGCAAAGGATAGTCATGCATGGGAATGGAGTTTGAAAAAGTGCATGAAGAAGATCCAAAAAAGGCTCTATGCCGCTCGAATAAAGCTTTCATAAATGTAAAATGTATTTATTTGTGTTAAGATGTTTTTAGTTCAGTGTATTAGCTAGAGGAAATAATTGCTTTCAGTATAATGTGTGTGTATGTCGATTAATTGGGAATCTATAAATGTTAGTGGACTTAAAATGTTTGTGGGATTCAATTTTCTTTCTATGAAAGAGAAGTTTTATGAAACAAAAGCTTTGGAAATCTGGAAACGAAAAAAAGAAGGCAATAGTCCATATTTTGTAACAGTAGACAATCTAATATTTTATTTTGTAACGAAATAACGATTTGAAATCAAAGTGAAAATCTTTGCAAACCATTTTTAATATCTGACGAGAACCTAAGATGATCTTTGGACTCGATTTTATAAATTCGGTTGATGCGTCCGAACTTAAAGCTAGATTGGTAAATCCACTTAAAAATCAGGAAATATACAATAAATTTTAAAAAATCAAGATTTGAATATTATAATTATGAAAAATATAAATAATTTGACTTTTTTAATTACTAACCTATTATAATTTTATATAAATCTAATAAACTAAAAAATTAAAATATAACATTAATCTACAAAAGAAATAATTTCTTCATTAAATTTATAACTTTCATCCAAAAAATAAACAATAATAATAATAATAATAATAATAATAATAATAATAATAATAATAAACATAATTATCATATACATGATTTTCCAGTATTTAAATTTATTGAATTAATAATTTTGATATTTTATTATAATAATATGATTTTTGATAATTTTTATAATTATTTAATGTGTTTATATTGTTAATTTATTATTTAACCGCTACTGCCCCCGCTGTCAACCAGTCGTAAATATTCCGCAAACGCACCAATTTTTAACCGCTGCACCAGTCGTTCAAATCGCTTAAAAACTCTTGAAACCGCAACCGCCCGCTTCCGCAAACTTCCGCATCCGCACCCGCAACCGCTGCGGCTACACCAGTCAGGCTCTTAGTTTGTATCAGCTATTTGGCCCGTGTTTTAGTTTGGTTAAAATTTGATAGATTCGGTGAGTATGTCTGTGCCTACTCTGTACTACTGCTATCTCTTCTGGATTTGTTCACCATTACGTCACCTAATTCTTTGGATTTTATCATCAATCTATTTCATGACGTAGAGTGTGTGCCGGATCGGGTGGCTACGCAACTTTATATTTCGAATTGGAAAAAAAATTATAAAACAATATTTTGAAGTGATCGAACTTGAACCAAACTTTAAACTTCCACAATATAATCCAATTACATTTATAAACATAACACATGTGGTTGATGTATTTTATATTTTAGATTATCTTGAAAAATTGTATAATAATAAACAGAGTCTCGAAGACGTGCGACGAACATGCCTCATCGGCCCAGCGATGTAGTACCACTCATATTGGATTTATTTGGAAAGAGATCATTGTCAAAGCATATTCGTTTATTCCGGTCACAATATTTTAGTTGTTATTGTTTTCGTAATCATGCTTGGCCTGAAAATATTACAAACTTTTAACTTTCATTAAATTCATGTGTGAAAAATTGCATTGATCACGAGTTGACCCCGTCCAGGTAAGTTTTAAAAGAGAGCTCATTTAGCCCCAAAAAAAAAAACAAATTGCATTGATCTTGGAGCAACCTAAACCACTTAAATAAAGTTACTGCCAAAGTCTATAGGGTTTATAAATATATAAAAAAAACGCTAAATTTATGTATTGTTCAAACTGAACAATATATCAAGATTCCGAATTAGTGACTAAATTATTGCTTAATAACAATTATATGTTGATCGCTCTATCACAAATCTTAATATCCATTGCATGGTGTTTTAGTGACAATTGTTTCAATTAAGAACAAATTTGATTATCCATACGCAAATTCGACTTCAATTAAGAACAAATTTGATGTGTGATGTATAATGGAGTTTTTAAGAAATAATTTAAACTTTGAGTTGCTTAGCTAAAATCTCAATAGACAACAAATTTTCGATGTATGCCGATCCTGAAATTAATTCAAACACGTATGGTTCATCAGGAGTATAAGCTTGCTGAAGAAGTGATGACAGAAGTGTAAACAAGACATGGTTCCAAGGAGTAAGATGTCATCTACTTGTGTGTTTGCCGCATCACAAGGAAGAGAATGAAGGAAATATTCTCTGGAGACCAAGGATAAATGAGGTTGATTGTGTGACTAAAAACTTCATAAGTGGTGAATGATCTGTCTGGTGGGTTTACTTGTTTAATTGTAATTTAGACATGTTAACAGGTCCTGTTTCATGGTACGTATCAAAGTGCCTTCAACAATGAATATCAAAGGCATTCATGCTCTTTGGGAACTTCCGTTCAAGTCTATACACAACACAACCACTAACCCGAACAAGCTAGTTCATAGAATGGCCATCCAAATAAAACATGTCCAAGCTATATCCCCAAACATGGCAGCCTAAAACAGAAAAGAGTCACTTATTTATTATCCAAACAAAAACTTTGCTAAATTGAGGGATGCTTCTCTCATTTTGTTTTTTTGTTTCTTCTATATATTTGGTGTCCCAAATTTGAGTTTTTGCTATCCTTGGACCTTAGCTATGAGTCCAACTGTCAGAGAAAATCTCCGAGCATCCCTCAAAGTTTGTTAAAAGTTGGGTTGATTGGAAATAGAGGCTGAGAAAGATTTCGTTAAGCATTTGGTCACTGATTGTTAGCTTCAGTCAGTGAAAGACTAGCCCTTGATGCTTTGTTAGCTATGAGTCCAACTGATTGTTGAAAGACAATTTCACATCCGACAGAAATACATGTGTTTGGTTTCATAGAAAAAAAACAAAAGAAGAAAATTTCAAAGACCAAAGCAAGCAAACTGTTGGAATAGATAAAAAAAAAACTCGAGACTCGTTTGTTTAAGGAAACAGTTTCAACTACTGGTGCAACAAGGTTACATAACGTTGTGAAATCTCTTGGCCGATGCAAATGTGTTGGATAGAAGCATGGCTAAGGTCATCATTCCGCAGCCGTTATCAATAGCGGTGATGGCTGATGCAACTTTGCAAACTTCCTCATAGCAAATGTCGTTAACCATTCGATAGACTTCCCGAGAGTTTGGAACCTGCAATAGTATACAGCAATAATGTCTTAATCAACAACTATAACTGCATTACCATAATTTCAGATAAGAAGAAGAAACTGTTCACTTACATAGACGCAACTAGTCCCAACGTTGATGACAACTGCGCCTGGTTTTATCCAGCTTCCTCTGACCATGTTTGGCTTCCCAACAGCCGAGATCACGATATCGGCTTGTCTTGTAATTTCTTCAGGGTTCTTGGTTTCGGAATGGATAATGGTAACAGTTGCATCCTCCCTCTACCATTATACATCAAGAAAGGCCAAATTAATACAAGAAGAAAAAAAGACGTGATATTGGTTACTTTTTTTTTTGGCCAAAGTAGTAGAACTTGTACTATGGCTTGTGTAACCAATCAGTAAAAGAACAATTAATATTACTATTTTTTTTTTATTGTACTAGGAGTGGGCACAATATCCAAAAACGAAAAACCGAACAGAACCCGAATCGAAATTACCCAAACCGAACCAAACCCGATTTTATAATATACATAAAACCAAAAAAACTAAAATCGAACCCGAACCGAACCGAAAACTGAACGGTTATCCGAATTACAAAAAACATAAAATTAACTACATATAGATAAAAGATTGGATATATACATATAGTTCAGGCAATTTTTGGTAGTTTGTTTTTCTTAAATGTTTTTTGGGTCAATTTGGGAATAATAGGTATATGTGGGTAATATAATCAATTTAATTTTATTAGGTGAGACGAACGGAACGGATAATATATTCCTAAAACCGAGAACCCATAACCGAATGGTTACCCGAACGCCCAACCTGAATAATTGTACTATCATCTCTACCAGTCGGACCAATTATGACATCAAAGGTATAATTAATTCATTACCTGCAGTAGCATAGCCATTGGCATACCAAAATTGTTACTCCTTCCGATAACAACTGCTCTCTTTCCTTTGATCTCCAAGTTGTAACCGCGTAAAAGCTCGACGTATCCTTTAGGAACACGCGGAACGAATAAAGGTTCTCTTCCGCGCATCGCAAGCCGTCCAATATTTAGTGGGTGAAATCCGTCAACGTCTTTCTCTACACTAATCGCATTCACTATGTTGTGCGCATCCATATGCTGAATATACATTAACATCCCGAAATCTATCAACCATGTAAAAATCACTCACACGATCAAGGTAGAGTAGAAAATAACCGATGGTAGAGGCGACACAAGGATTCCATGGACAAAAGGATCATCGTTGAAGCGTGAGATAGATTTCAACACCTCCTCTTCAGGGGAATCTTCAGCTAGACGAACTAGGAATGTTTTGATGCCAACGAATCCACAAGGTACCTTATAACCTTCGGAGAGCTTGCTATCACCAATAAGGATTATTGCTAATCCAGGTTCCGCACCGACTGATGTCTTCATTCTTGAAGCTTCCAATCTGATATCAAGCATAATCTTTTTCGCCACAGGGGTTTCATCAAGTACCATCGCGGCATCAGCTGAACAGAAAAATGAAAATCTTATGAGATGAAACGCGTTAGCTCAATAAGGTCAAAAGGTTAGTCTCTATGCAAGAAGATGAGCGGATGGGACCACGGCCGGTCCGTAAGCACAGCTGGCCTAGGCACCGGCGGGGAGGAAAGCGCCGTTCGGGTGATTTGGATGGATGAGCCACGACGCCGTAGACGATAAACAATTGGTAAACATCGACGCCATCTTTTGGAATATATTTAGGTGGATCCGTGAATTTCAATTTAGGTGGATCTGTATATTTGTGATAGTATCTGACAATAAGATAGTGGTGGGACGAGAGAGAATAATGAAACCTTTTGTTTTCAATTTAAAATTTGTGTTCTACACAAAAGTTTCATTTTACAAAGAGTTATAACTTATTTGTATAGGACAGAAATAAACAAACAAACTTGGGGAACAAGTAATCAACTTTCTTGGGGACAAACTTGGGGAGGAAGTAATCCTCTGATGACCTAAAATGAATATTCATTGTTCTAGTAGTACTATCTGATTTTACCATCCCAAATGATTTTTACTAAATTCTGTGTATCGATATGTATGCATCACAGTTTTCTAATATCACTTGACTATTTTGTTTGGTTTTTGTGACATAAAAAGATATTGAATTAGTTAATTAGATCAATGACATTGGCCCTAATTTGTAGAGAAATATTACATTTTTTAGGCTTTTTATGGACCTAAACTCATATTAAACGAGTTTTAAATAGAGTAAACTAACTAAATATTAAGGTATTAAGCCAATAATATATTATTCACTTTTGTCACGTTATAACCCTACATTACATCACATAAAAGTTAGTCCTATATAATTGATAGGTTTATGTTAGGGTGGAGAGTTTTATTGAACATCAAGATAACTGTTCCGTACGGAAAGTTCACCGTAAACCGCCTCTACCGCCACAAAACGCCTCCACCGCCCCGCATGTTCCTCTAGAACCGCCTCAACCGCGAGCACTCCATCTAGCGAAACAAATTACGGTGGTGCAACTCCTCTACCTCTAGAAGGCACCAATTCATCAAAGAATGGTCTCACCTTCAATTCTCACTCACACATCAAACAATCTCAACCTCGAACTCCAACTTCTTCCATTAACAACGAATCGAAACCCTAATCAAGAAAAACAACAAGAAAACGCTAAAGAACCATTCATCATCATCATGATACTACAAACTTAAACTTGTCCATTGCACCATCATCGTGATCATATCATCACTACAACAACTTTGATCGTATAAAAGAGATTACTAATCCATGCTTTGATACTAATCTCAAGAAACAAACTTATGAGCTGGTAAATTTGAAAAAAAAGAGTTTAAGATTGTTTTTATTTTTTTACCAATGGCTCATGTGATCCGAGAGCATAACCTTACGTTTGAGGATACAATAAAGTATATTGATGTAGAAGGGATTACAACATGGGAAAGAAGAAACTGGGCTTCTGAGAGGCTTCGTTTCCATGGATGGGACATGATTTGTCGCAAGAGCAGGATCAAGAAAAACGATACCATCAAATGTGAGCTCTTTCACACAGAATATCGTCAAATGTGAGCTCCTTCAAACGATACCATCAAATATGAGCTCTTTCACATGCGCATAGTCATAGAGATCTCTTTAATTTTTTGTGCCTTTGTATGGTTTTTGTATGCATTCTCTTTTACGTATTCGGGTTAGTTTTTGTTGTCTAGGTTAATCGCATGTTTGCTTTGTATCATGTTTAATAGAGTAGTATAGCCTTTTTTATATAGAGAGAGACTAATCAATATATTTGTTCTTCTCGTTGCCAAAGTTCCTCCCTTTTCAAATTCAAAGACATTTTCCTTTGTTCTTTAATATGTATCAAGGCTAATTGATTACTATTATTATAATATTGGAAAACGTACGGAAAAATGTACTTTTTTACTTATATGTATACGGCATCCAAAATGATTGGATCGACACTGATAATGACTTCGTTAGTGAATTATACTTTGTTGCAGTGTTTTGAAAACCGGACCGGACCGGGGGTCTGACCGGGTTCAACCATGAACCGGCCAGCTAGCCGGGTTGGGTTGACCCGGGTTTGAGATTTTTTTTTTTATTTTTAATTTCCATTTTTTCCATTAATTAAAATTTATAGATTTAAATTTATAGATTTAAATACTAGTTTTGAATTTAGTTATCCACCAAAAAAAAAGTTTTGAATTTAGTTAACTTTTGTTATGGTTTAATGTTTCTAATTTTTTTTTACATATAAACTTAAATATTTATCATAAAATTTTATTTTTGAATAGTTTTTTTGTTATTAAAATGAATTTTTTAATTTTTTAAAATATATGTTTATTAAAAATATATGTTTATTCAAAGGCTATATTATATATTTGGATATTATAGTTATACAAAAACTATTTATATTATTATTTAAAAAAAAACTATTAAACCCGGTTCGACCCAGTCGGACCACATTGACCCATGACTCAAAAATATTTTCGGTTCGGTCGCCGGTCCGGTTTTCAAAACATTGCTTTGTTGCATCGGTTTGGAGTTTGAAGAAGTGCATAGAGAAGATCCAATAAGGCTATGCCATTCGAATAAAGTGTTACTCGGATACATTACCAAGCTAGTTTTCATAAATGTAACTTTATATTTCAGGTGTCGGGTGGCTAAGCAACTTATTTCGAATTAGAAAATAAAAATATAAAACGATATTTTGAAGTGATCGGACTTCAACTGAACTTCCACAATATTATATATTTATGTTTGATGTTGGACTCCAAAGTTTATTAAAGCAATTATGACCCATTTGTCACATCTACATTTTAATGACTTATTGACCTCATTATATTATCTCAAACTTCTATTTATTATTCTATTCAAATAATTTATCATATCCAATATAATGTGGTTTTCATTAGGGGTGGTTACGAAACTGATATCTTGAATTTTTGAAAATTCAGTTATTCTGTTCCACATTTATTGATACAGAATTTGAAAATTCGGATACCCGAGTAAATGAAAAAAATCGATATCCACAATTTACATAATCTGATCAGTTATTTATATTTAAACTTATATATCTAGAGTGTAGTAAATAAAAGGGAAAACATATATCTACAAGTCGGAAAAAACGAAACTACCCTCCCCCAAGGAACGAGACGAGTAGTTTGCAAGAAGCTCATGGAGACGATTGCATGATAACTAAGAAGTGCAAAATGATAAAATGCGCTGGATGCCGTCGTCCACGTGCTGTTTCTGGGAGTTCACGTGCATCCATGTGAAGCTTTTCGGCCGTAACTTCCGCCTCCTTCATTGTGTTAATTATATTTAAACTGTATAATTAATATATTATTATTCATTACTCGTTCGTTTATCTATCAAAAACTGGAAAGGTTATTTATTTTTGGCGTCCTTGGAATTTAATTAATAATTTTCTCATTAACAATGGATGAAGACATGAAGTTAACGAAAAATAATCAGTTAATGTAATTTAGACGATTGATATAATTATTGTACAAATGGAAAAGTATATAGTACTGTTCTAATAAAGATATTATTAATTTCTTATTCAGTAGTTCAATGTACCAGCCATCTCGAATTCTTACGAGGATATTGTCTCGTGATATCAAATAAAGTACTTTAATTAAAACCTACCAACAAAATTGCATTGGTGCAATAAATATCTAATGATTATGATTACATGCATCATGCATGTATATAACCTCAATGCATCATCGCGCAAGTTTTATTTTAAAATTATTAATATGTTTAAAGACAAATAATATGTTTTATATTATTATTTATTTTTGACAAAAACAACCAAATATCTATATTGATTGCTCGTAAAAACCAGTTACACCTTTTTTTATATTACATTAACATTGAGATATAAAGTGATTTTCAACTGTTTCAATATTGGTTGTTACTACTTGAAATTTTTGTTTGCAACTTTGTTAATTACATAAATTTGACAACTAAATCAATTATGTTATATCTAAGCAATGCTTAAAATTTTATAGTAAAATAGTTAGTTATTGTAAAACTTTTTTCTACATTCTAATTATTTATCATTTTTTTAATTTGTTTTTTGTATTTATCTATACAAAATATTGTAAAAGACTGGCATTTCAAAATGTTTCCTACTTTTTTGAATGATTTTTAGAAAGAATTTTAGTATTGAGTTATATATCTTTCTTTCCGTGATATAAACAAGTGTCTATTGTAGCCAAGTGGCTCTTCTCCACTTAAATTACTGAAGTTTGCTGAGTTCGAAACCCAGAAAATATATTTTGAACGTTTTTTTAAATAAAAATGTTTACAGAAAAAGGAAACACGTGTCGTTTTGTCAGAGACATTTGGCTTATGACAACCTTAAAATATTATAAAGATTGATCACGGATAAGCCCTGTCTCATATACAAGATAACAATAATCTTAGATAAATCAAATTTTAATTCAGACAAACTAAATACATTTGTGAATATTTCAAAATTTAGGGTGTAATTGCCTTATTGGTATAATTCTATTGCAACGGAAACAAAAGAAAAAACAACGAGTATAGATTGGGGAGTAATCTTGCATTCATTTTTTTAAAAAAAATGTCTTGCATTCTTTGTGGAGAGCCATACGAGACTAGAGGCAATATGTTTTACGCGAGCTCATACTCCTACACGGTTTGGACCAAGCCTTCGCACAAGGCTTCTTGGTGCACGAGTCAGCCCGGGTTGGGGAACTCTCTACATGACATGCTCATATTCCTTTGGTCATGTGTATATGATCTTCCATGCATGTGGATAATTCTCATTCTCTCATAGAAAGTAAAGTTTGGTTATTTACCCCCAAAAAAAAAAAAAAACGTAAAGTTTGATCCTCTCAAATTTGTTTCTAGTTTGATTCTGTTTTGGTGTCCATATTTTGTAAATATTCATTTTTATTGATTAATAAATTATATATATAAAACAAAAAAGGGTGAATTTGTGGAATAACACAAACAAAAAATTATAATCTAAAAACTAACAAATTGGTTAGAGAAAGATAGGGAGAGATACAGAAAGAAAAAGGTGGATTTTGGTTAGTTTTTAGATTATAATTTTTTTGGGTGTTATATTTGCTAATTATCCAAACAAAAATCAGAAAACTATTCAAACTAGTCGATTTCATGTTCAAAAAATTGGATTTCAAATTCGTCGAAGATGCCAAGAATTATTGTGGCCCTACAATTTGTTATTTAATATTTATGGCCCTACTATTAAATAAGGCTACTAATAATCAAACCCTATAGCCTAAAAATAACAAAATACATAACACGAAAATTCAAACGAGTGTATAATATAATCTACTAACTAGTGCTTAGAAGCGGCTACTCTACTTAATTAATTACACTAATTACAAAAACAAATGACAAAAAAAACAAAAAAAAAAGATTGAGAATATAAAAGCAAGAAACAAGAAACCTTTCCTTTTGAGGGAACATCGCAAGATCGAGAGTGTAAAAAGTTGTTTAAAACTTTCCCATTAATCGACGAAGAAAATTCATTTCTTTTTCTTCCTCATTCCACCTGAAGAAAACAAAACAAATACCTTAAAGAACGAGAGAAAGAAAAGAAGCAGCAATATATTCCACTTTAATCGATTAAATCTCTTCTTCTTCTTCTTCTCTCTCTCAGACATTGGTCTGATCGGATCAAGAAAAACTCACGAGTGGTTTGTCATTGATCAGGTGTTAATTTCTTTCCTCTTCTTCTCTGTTTCTGCAGTTTTCCCGCGGGAAAATCTTTTTCTTTCTCAATCTTTCTTCTTTCTCTCTACATTTTCTCTGCGGTTACTTAGAATTGTTCGTTGATCGAGTTTAAGCAACCCTAATCTTTGCTGGGTTTTCTTTAAATCTGAACATCCAAATCGAAATTTTCACTTTTTCGCTTTCTTTCCACGTTTTTGAAGCTAAAAAGAGAAACTTGTTTTTTCAGGAATTTTGTCGAACACCTTCAATGGATTATTCACCATCACTCGAATACGCCGCTTCATCATCCAAAACCAAAAACCCAACTCCATCTAAATCCAAATCTTCCGTTAAATCATTCTCTCTCGATTCCAGACACGGAACCACCAAGAAACCAGAACCGCCATTAAAGACGTCACCACAAGAAACTTCCCCTGAAGTTTTAAAACCATCATTCTCTGTTTTTCATCAGAAACAACAGTCAGAGACAAGATTCTACCCTAGCCCAACGAACACTTTCTACACAGCTCCACTCTACGCAGAAACCAAACAAAGCTTCACCAACACTGAAGTAAGTGACGATTGCGCAAACACAATCGGAATCGGAGGAATCGATTTGGAGAAATACAGAGGAAGTACAGGGAGTGACGTCAGCGACGAGAGTAGCTCAAGCGGTTTAAGCAACGCGGCTTATAAGCCACACAGAGCGAATAACGATAAACGATGGGTTGCGATTCAGGAGGTTCGATCTCGGGTTGGTTCGTCTCTTGAAGCTAAAGATTTCAAGCTAATGAGAAGGCTTGGAGGTGGTGATATTGGTGTTGTTTACTTAGCGGAGTTGATCGGAACAGGAGCGACTTTTGCAGTGAAAGTTATGGAGAAAGCGGCGATTGCAGCGAGGAAGAAGCTTGTTAGAGCTCAGACTGAGAGAGAGATACTACAATCGTTGGATCATCCGTTCTTGCCTACGCTTTACTCGCATTTCGAAACGCAGAATTATTCGTGTCTTGTTATGGAGTTTTGTCCTGGTGGTGATTTACATTCTCTACGGCAAAAACAGCCCGGTAAATACTTCCCGGAACACGCTGCTCGGTAAGTAGAACTCAAAAACTGCGGTTTTCGGATTGAATTTAATGTTTTTCATAGTTGCTTAAAGTTGCGGTTTTGCGAATGAAGTTAACGTTTTTAGGGTGAATATAGCGTTTTTCGTTGTTGCTGAAAGTTGCGGTTTTGCGAATGAAGTTAACGGTTTTTGGTGATTGCTGAAAGTTGCGGTTTTTCGGATGAAGTTTAACGTTTTTCGTGATTGCTGAAACGTTGCGGTTTTGCGAATGAAGTTAACGTTTTTCTGGTGAATTTAGCGTTTTTCGTTATTGCTAAAAGTTGCGGTTTTGAGAATGAAGTTAAACGTTTTTAGTGATTGCTGAAAGTTGCGGTTTTGCTAATGAAGTTAACGGTTTTGAGAATGAAGTTTACGTTTTTTCGTTGTTGCTGAAAGTTGCGGTTATGGGAATTAAATTAACGTTTTGAAAGTTGCGGTTTTTTGGTGTTTTTCTTTGTAGGTTTTATGTTGCTGAAGTGCTACTTGCAATGGAGTATCTACACATGCTTGGGATTATATACAGAGACTTAAAGCCTGAGAATGTTTTAGTTCGTGAAGATGGACACATAATGCTATCCGATTTCGATCTTTCCTTGAGATGTGCGGTTTCTCCAACACTAGTCCGATTCGCAGCCACAACGCTTGAGTCGAAAAGCTCAGGCTACTGTATCCAGCCGACTTGCGACCAATCGAGCTGCATTGTTCAGCCGGATTGCATCCAGCCCGTGTGTTTCACTCCTCGGTTCTTGTCCAAGAAGAGACAGAAAGATACAACGCGACAAGTCAGACCGTTACCAGAACTGATGGCTGAACCGACTAGCGCGAGGTCAATGTCGTTTGTCGGGACACACGAGTACTTAGCGCCAGAGATTATCAAAGGAGAAGGTCACGGAAGCGCGGTTGACTGGTGGACGTTCGGGATATTCCTTTACGAGCTTCTGTTTGGACAAACGCCGTTTAAAGGAGTTGGAAACCGAGCCACATTGTTTAATGTAGTTGGTCAGCCGTTACGGTTTCCCGAGCACCCGAGTGTGAGCTTTGCGGCTAGAGACTTGATCAGAGGATTGCTTGTGAAGGAACCGCAGCATCGGTTGGCTTATAGGAGAGGAGCTACTGAGATTAAGCAGCATCCGTTTTTCCAAAGTGTGAATTGGGCTTTGATTAGATGCACTAGTCCTCCTCAGATTCCTCAACCGGTTAAACTCATGGACCATGGTCTTAGTCTTCGTAATGGTCAGGTTGGTCAGGAGAAGCCTTCTACTGTTGATGTCAAGTCTTCTGGTAATTATTTGGAAATTGATTTCTTCTGATTTGGTTTTTGGTTTGTTCTGATAAGCCTCTTTGATCTTATATGGTCAAACTATATGATGTTTTTTTTGGTTTCTGTGACTAGAATTTGAGTTGATGTGTTTTTTTACTTACTAATGATTTAGACTGATGTTGTTCTTCTTCACATTATGGTGAGGTTGTAACTAGTTTTACAATACATATATTCTCAATTATGGAAGTGTGATGTTAATCACCAGTGGATGTTTTTCCCAATAGCATTAGATTTAAGTTTAGAAAGGAATATTAGGTAGATATGTTCCTCTTTAGTAATTTTCCTGAAAAAGGAATCTTTAAAAGAAAGCAATAGGATTTTTTTGTAATAAATAGTATATTAGAAAAAGTTCACGCGTTGCGTGGAAAAAACTATCTGCATAAATTTTAAAATTATTTTACTGTATATAAGTGATATTTAAGAAATATTCTCACAAGTTATATTTTAAAGAAATCATAATATAAAACTATATGATGTAAAGACAAACAATACATTTTATCTTATTATTTATGTTTGACAAAAATAACCAATTCTTTGTAATTGACTTGAAATTAAATTAGTGATTTTTCTTATTTATATTGCATGAACATATAAAAAAGTAAATTGATTTTCAACACTTATATACAGCAAAATAAGTGAATTATATGGACGTTTTAAGATTTAGTGTTGAATTATAATTAATAAATAAATGGAAAGATTAACTTTGGAAGGTGAGGAATTAAAATTATGGGCGTTGCATGTTTTTTAATTTGGTTGAATTAGAATTGATTCACAATTAATGGGGAAATCAATTTGATTCCAAAATTATTAATAAGCAGTCCGTTTCGGAAACGTTGGGTTTGATCGTTATTAGTGTTATATAAATTTATTTAATTAAATAGATTTCACATTACAAAAAAATAAAAGTAATTGGCATTTCAAAACATTTCCTACTTTTGTGAATGACTTTTAGAAAGAATTTTATTAGTGAATTCTATATTTTTCTTTCTGTGATATGTACAAGTGTCTTCAGTAGTCTAGTGGCTCTTTTACACTTAAATTACCAAGGTTTGTTGAGTTCGAATCCTAGAGGAAACAACTTGTTAGCTTTTGTAAACTCTAAAATATTATAAAGATAGAAAGTATAAAACTAGAGTTTATTATTATTCAAAATCCTTTTACTAATCAGTGAAAAGAACAAGAATCATGTGTGTAATAGTGAGACAATTAGCTTGCAAAAATGGATTTAATACGTGTGGTTTTAAAATACAAGTCCGTTAAACTAAAGTAACCGTCTGTCATGGATACAATTTGACGGGCGAGTGAGATTGGTGGGTAGATGACGAATCCGTCTTGTGAGCTGGGGGTTGGTAAAAGGCTTATGTCACCGACCAGTCACTTTAATCCAGGCCCAATATGCGTGGGTATGGGAACGACGGTTGTTCAGAAGAAATTCAGATTCACAAAATGATAAAACCGAAATTTCTTTTTTTTTTCTTTTTTTTTCCAAAATATAAATGATACAAACGAAATTAGCTTCTTCATTTCGATCAATTCGCTTCTTAAACTCTCTCTCTTCTATCTCCTTTTACGAAACCCTAGATTTTGGGGAGACGAAGAAGACGTTGTACTCTTCAATGGCGGAAGTAGAGAAGAACGTCAACGGTGTTCCGGTATCGGAAGACGAGCAGTATGGATTTAAACGGCCGGAGATGTATAGTGGTAGCCTCGTCGGTTCCGTTGGTCCGTACGGTCGCCATGTATTCCTTTGTTACAAGAGCCACGAGACTTGGATTCCTCGTGTTGAAGCTGAAGGCCTTCCTCAGCGTTTCGCTAAGTCGTTCAAAGATCGGAAAGCTGATTTCGCTGTTGAGGTTTGTTCAGATTTGTGTGTGATTTTCTGGTTGGTTAGTACTGAACGTTGATCGTTTTTTGTTGTTGTAGACGAAGCTTACGGTATGTGGTGCTGGTGGAGGTGAATCTGATGGAGATGTGTTGGTTTTCCCTGAAATGATCAGATACAAGTGAGTGATTCGATTCTCAGAGCTTGTTTTTGAGGTTTTTAGGGAACGATTTGAGTAGGATTTAGCTTCCTGGTTTCGAATTCTTGCTTGGTGGTTCGATTTCTAAGATTCTGGATCTTTTTGGTTGTATAGAAATGATGATGTTCAATTATAGATTTGGATCTGAAAAGCAAGTTTTGGATCTTTTAGCTATCTTTGGAGATCTTAGCTTTGAGTCTTATCCTTGTACCTTTCTTTTCTTGTTGTTATAATCAAAGGGGGATTAAGGATACAGATGTGGATGCTTTTGTGGAAGATGTGCTTGTGAATGGAAAACCATGGACCTCTGGGATTCAGGAAGAGTTATCAGGTTCCTATGTATTTGTGTGTGCTCATGGTAGCCGTGACAAGAGGTGTGGTGTTTGTGGACCAGCTCTTATGGAGAAGTTCGAGGAGGAGATAGGCTCACGTGGACTTTCGGAAAAAATTGTTGTTAAGCCATGTTCTCATATCGGTGGGCATAAGTATGCTGGAAATTTGATTGTATTCAGCCCTGATTCGACTGGAAATATTTCAGGCCATTGGTAAGAAAATGTGAATTCCAGTAAAGAAATTGAAGTGTAATATCTTATGCATCAACAAACGATCTTGCTATTATTGCAGGTATGGTTATGTGACTCCTGATGATGTGCCTGCAATGCTTGATCAGCATATTGCAAAAGGAGAAATCATAGAAAAGCTTTCCAGGTCCATTTCCAACTTCTTTTGTCTTGCTTGTTGCAGATATCTCTCTGTTGAAACAGCTTTTCATGTACAGTATAATATATTATACCAACATCCATGCTTGTAAACCTTGCACTAGATGTATACCCTCGTGTTGGAACCAAAACTCTTTCTCAATATACACTGTCACAAATCTTGTTAATAGCAAATAGTAACGTGTAATGTTGACTTTAGCTCAGGTTTCTTTTTTGCGTATCTAGGAGGCTCATAAATCTTCACTGATTCTTTCTCTAAAAAACATTGCCAAGTCACCTTCCAGGCTCCTAGCTGCCTGCTTTCTTGAATGCTTAGGTTTATTCGAAGGTGTATTTCTATGTTATGTTTGTGTTTTCAAATAGCGAGATCGTTTACACAGATCGTTTCTTATTCAGGGGACAGATGAAACTAAGACTCGAGGGTGAGGTAGCTGAGAAAGAGAATGAGCATAAAATACCAAACGGAAACAGTGTAGTGGAACGCGAACCTGTAGAGAATAAAGGATTCACAGGAGGTTGTTGCCAAGGTGCAAATGGGGTTTCATGTTGCCAGGTCCAAACTCCAGAGCCAGTCAAGGAAGAAGGACCTGTGAAGCGAAAGTGGTTCAGGTCGATAGAGAAAGAAGAGATTTACTTGGGAGCTGCCGTGGTTGGTGCAGTCGCAACCGTAGCCGTTGCTTACAGTGTTTACAGGAGGTCGGGTTAAAATATGAACCCTCTTTTACCCAAAAGTATAAAGCCATATTTTTGGTTAGCCATATTATAGCAGTAAAGGAAACAAAAACATGGAGGTAATGATAATGGTAACATTTAACCATTATTTGGTCTGTTGGGTAAATTGGTTTGGCAATACAGGAATGGGATTTGGATAAATATATAGCCTTTTGTATGTGTGTGCGTTTTGGCATGGATCGAATCGGTTTTAGTTGGTTATCTTTTGTTGACATTTGACATGGATTTCAATCTTTTTCTAGTTTTGATTTACATTGAAGCGAGTTTAATTCCATTGTAAACCAAAACCAATATAATGAAATTATAAAAAAAGAATGCAAAGTACACAAGGACGATATTAAGTAAATAGGTACCTAGACATGTTAATTAAGACCAAAATCCGAAGCCCGGCCCGGCCCAGCCCTGAAAATTATCGGGTTCGGACTTAAATATATAAGTCCAAAAAAAAACGGGCCTTTCGGGCTTAATTCATTTGGGCTTTTGAATTTTTGGGCTTAGCCCAGACGGGCTCGGGCCGGCCCGGCCCGGAAAACCCGAAAAATATTATGTTGTTTAAAATTTTAACAACAAATTTTGTTTAAAGACACTTTCTAAAGATATCTTCATTAAAATATTTTATATATATTATTCATAAACCAAAACTTTTAACTTTTTATTTCTATTTTACTGTGTTTTAAAAAACAAATCCGAAATTCCGACTTTTAACTCCATTATCTAGAATTTTAGTATTTTGATTTATGTTTTGTTTGGTAGTACTATTTATTTAGAGTTAATTGGATTTAGTTGATATTTACATTCGTTTGGTGTAATTTTTGTTTTTAGTTAAATTGGATTTTTAGTAAGGGAAATTATTAGTAGGTGTTTAATTCTCTTGATAAAAGTCAGAATATAATTCTTATGAGTTGTTTGACGAAACAAAGCTCGGTTTTATTTATAAATAATAATTATTTTTTATTTTTTTTGTTTCAAAATAAAAGCTCGAAAAAACCCATAAAATCCTGAAGCCCGAGTCGGGTCGGGCCGGGCTTTAAAAAGTAAGCCTATATATTTTTCGGGCCGGGCCGGACCGGGCTTATATATATGCGGGTTTTACGGTTTTGGGCCGGGCCGGGCCGGGTGGATCCGTTTGACATGCCTATAGGTACCCCACATATCTCATTCTTTTGGTTTGTTATCTCACCGACGAGATTTTGGTCTTCGTGGATTTTTTTAAACAAGGGCTCTATAATTCATGTGAATTCAACTAAAGTTTGCTCCAGCCACCTACTTCCAACAATTAAGTAGTCAAATAAGTTAAGAGGTAATTTACTTTTTCGAAGTTTGTAAAATTGAATTGACATTTTTAGTGGCTAAATACGCACGTTCCTTAAATGGAAAATTATATCTATCTATCAATTGACTTTGAATTCATCAAGATAGAATCAGATTGCAAAGATAAGAACAATTTCCAGGGAAACAATATACTACTACTATTGTGAAACATTTTCAGATAAAAGATACTTGAAACAATATACTAAACACATTTTCAGTTCACAGCATATTTTTAAGGCTCCTGATAATAATTGAATGGTTTGATAGATAAATCTTTTTTATTCCACCACCTTCCTCATGTTTTATAATTATTTACCAGTCACATAATATTCTCCTTAAATTGTCTTGGAAATTTGTTTTCTATTGATAATTTTGAAGACTTCTATTTGTTATTTTGCCCCTTAAAAGTCAAACCACATGCCATGGTTCGCCGGTAATTCTCATATTCACGACACTTTTTCACAACAAACAAATTTAGATGCTTGGAAAATGCGAAATCCAATCCGAATTTGTTTTATTTTTTAGTTCTTATTTAAGAAAAACTTTAGAAAGAGTGAAAATGACTCGTGGGTGTTCTTCCGCGTCTGTAAATGAGCCTTCTAGTCATCCCACACTGACGCCTACGCGGAAAATGCAAACAACTTTTATTTTCTTTAATCCTTTTTTAATTTATTTTTGCTCTGAAAAGCCAAAAAACCCCCATTAAAAAAAGAAACATTTCTTAATTCACAAAATCTTTAACCAAACAAACACGAATCATCAAAATTTTGACCATTTCTCCTTCAGTTCCAGTGTCAACTTCAGTTCTTCCTCTTCTTCTTCTTCTCTCTTTCATATCTCTATCGCTCTCACATAATCCCAATTTCAGGTTTATTAAAATAAACAAACCAATCGATTTTGAAATTTCTCTTTTTGTAGTGGACGAATTTGTATTGTCGTCTTCTTCTTCTGGTTTTTCTTTATTCTATGTTCTCTATTTATGGTTTTTTTTTTCGCATTATATTCTCCAAAAAAAAAAGCATCTTACTTTTCTAATCTGATTGTGATTGCATAGTTCAAATACCATAATTTCACCCAAAAACCCCAAAAATGATTAATCAATCAAAACTCAAAAAGGGCCCATCTTTGACAAATCTCTCTAACTAGGGTTTTGTGTCAAAAAAAAAAAAATCCTCAAATTTTCGATTTTTGTTTGTGTGGAAATGGGATCTCCAAGTGGGTTTTACTCTAATGAAGAGTTCGAATTGGATCCTAAATGGCTCGTTGATCCTCGTCATCTCTTTGTTGGTCCTAAGATCGGTGAAGGTGGTCATGCCAAAGTCTACGAAGGAAAGTAAGCTTTGACTTCAAAACTTTATCATCCCTAAAAAGTACAAACAAAACTAAAATTAGTCTCTTTTATAATCCATAATTGTTTCCTAGTTAGAAATTTCAAAACTTTTTGTTTGAATCAGTTACTTATTAGGCTTATTGGTTTAATAATTGTAACTATTTCAGCTTCTGTTTCAGTTTTCATGATTGAGTTAGCATTTTGCCCAACTTTTCTCTGAATTAGTTACTTTTTAGGCTTATTGGTTTAATATTTGTAACTAATTATGTCAATATTGGTGGTCCTTTGTGTTAGTCATGAATCAATAATATGCTTGAAGGTTGAGAAGTGTGTTTGATTGATTGAAAATGCACTTTTGTTGTTTGTTTAGGTATAGAAATCAAACAGTGGCAATAAAGATTATTAAAAGAGGAGAATCACCTGAAGAGATTGCGAAAAGAGATAACCGGTTTGCGAGAGAGATTGCGATGTTGTCGAAAGTCCAGCACAAGAATTTGGTTAAGGTTTCGCCTTTTTTTACTTCACCCGCCTTGTTCATTTGGCTATACCGAGTATCGTATCGGGTTGTAAAAACTTTTGAAAATCGATTTTATATTATAGTTCATTGGAGCGTGCAAAGAGCCGATGATGGTTATAGTTACTGAGCTTCTACTAGGCGGTACATTGCGTAAATATCTAGTGAACTTGCGGCCAAACCGATTAGATATGCTTTTGGCTGTTGCGTTTGCTCTTGACATTGCTCGCGCGATGGAATGTTTACATTCCCACGGAATCATTCACCGCGATCTCAAACCAGGTAAAATAAAATCAAACCGAAACTTTTAAAACATTAATCAAAAACTTATAATTTTTATCGCATTTTGCAGAGAATTTGATCTTATCAGCGGATCATAAAACCGTAAAACTCGCTGATTTCGGTTTAGCTAGAGAAGAATCATTAACAGAGATGATGACCGCAGAGACTGGTACATACCGATGGATGGCCCCCGAGGTAAACCATAAAATTTTCTCTTTGTTCTTTTCGAATCAAATTCGGATTTTGTGTTAATCGGAAATCTCTGGCGAATGAATGTAAACAGCTTTATAGCACGGTTACGTTAAGGCACGGCGAGAAGAAGCATTATAACCATAAAGTAGACGCGTACAGCTTCGCCATTGTCTTATGGGAACTTATTCTCAACAAGTTACCGTTTGAAGGCATGTCGAATCTACAAGCCGCCTATGCTGCTGCATTCAAGGTAACACAACTCGGCTTTTAATCCGATTCAAATTAGCATTGTGACTAAATTTGTTTATGTTTTTTTTTTCCGATAGAACTTGAGGCCGAGTGCCGAAGATTTACCAGAGGAGTTAGGGATGATAGTAACATCGTGTTGGAAAGAAGATCCGAACGAACGGCCAAATTTCACGGAGATTATTCAAATGCTACTCCGTTACCTATCCACTGTATCGCCGCCACAAATCGTTCCTCCTCCGGTGAGACGAGTTTTTTCGTCGGAAAACGTAGTTTTGTCTCCGGAATCTCCTGGAACTTGCTCTTTGATGGCTGTTAGAGACAAAGATGGTTCTGTTCAGACCGTAAACGCTACCGATTCGTCGGAAAAAGAAACAAAAGGAAGCTTCTTCTTCTGCTGCTCATAGATGATGATCCATTTATATATTTTCGTTTGTAATTTGTAAAGAAAACGAGAAGAAGTTTATGAAAATGTATTTATTATTGTTCTATGAATGATAATACAGTAGCTTAGAATTTTAGATCACAGTCAAAAAAAATTGGACCTGTTACATATTTTTGGTGTACTGTATATAGTTCTAAGGCTGTTAAAAAAAAAAAAAAAAAAAAAAAAAGGATGAAAAACTAAGTACAACGCCATTGCCGGGGATCGAACCCGGGTTCCCTGCGTGACAAATAGAGATACTAACCACTATACTACAACGACTCTTGTTGTACAATTTGAAGAAATCAAATATATAAACCCTGAAACATTCTAAGGCTGTAAAAAAATAAAAAAGGATGAAAAACAAAATATAACGCCATTGCCGGGGTCGAACCCGGGTCCCCCGCGTGACAGGCAGGGATACTAACCACTATAATACAACAACTCTTGTTGTACAAAGTGAAGAAATAAAATATATAAACCCTAAAACATTCTAAGGGTGTATATAAAAAAAAAGGATGAAAAACAAAATATAACGCCATTTCCGGGGCTCGAACCCGGGTCCCCCGCGTGACAGGCGGGGATACTAACCACTATACTACAACGACTCTTGTTGTACAAATTGAAGAAATCAAATATATAAACCCTGAACCATTCTAAGGCTGTAAAAAAAAAAGGATGAAAAACAAAATATAACGCCATTGCCAAATCCTAAAGCGAATAGAAATCCAATTCCAAAAATGGCGATTATTTTGGCGACTATTCATGCGATTATCAATTGGATATCTTTACTGCGGTTATTCACCGTCTTTTCGACGGTTTCAGAAATCTTAACCGGCGATTTGGATCTCATCACCCACGATCACTCACCGGATTACATCCCCACGTTCTCTAAATACGGGAATCGTGATGCAAGTTATGGGGCGGTTAAATCGAATCGATTCAACTATAAACGGAGATCTGAAGTTTTTCTTTCCTCTCACCAATTTCTTCATCAATCTCTATCATTTCTTGATTTCCAAGCACGAGTTTATCAAATCCTCAAAATCATGGGTGACAACATCCGTCGAGCAATGCAAGATATTAACCTAGGAGCGGACGATGAACCAATCCAATTGCCTTTGGATGTGGTTAATCAAGCAGTGGCGGAAAATCGATTTGTTCTCATGGGGCGTCCAACAATACCAAGGCGTCAGAATCTCCGGTCAATTGTGACCTCTTTACCACGCACTTGAGGACAAGCTGGAGTTGTTCATGGTCGTATAGTGGAAGGCCGCCGATTTCAATTCATTTTCCCTTCGGAGGAAGCGATGGAGACGGTGCTTCGTCGTGGTCCTTGGGCATTTGCAGACCGGATGCTAATCCTTCAACGTTGGCATCCCCTGATGGATCTAGAGATTCTTAATTTCATTCCCTTTTGGATACAAATCCGGGGAATTCCTCTCCAATTCTTGAACCAAGACGTGGTGGCTCATATTGGCCGTGCTATGGCCATGTTGATGGATATTAATTACAACGTTGAAGCCGCTGCTCGTGTGGAATACGTTCGAGTTTGTCTTAATTGGGATGTGAGAAACCCTTTGAGATTCCAAAGGAATTTTCAGTTTACTCTGGGAGTTAACACTCTCCTCCGGGGTTTTTGTGAGATTTGTGGAATGCTCACCCATGATTCCGGAAACTGTTTAATCCAGAATGGCGGAGACAACCCAGATCAACCTGATGATGATGATAACGATATCAATGCAGAGATGGTTCCCAACGGAGGGGTACAAATTCAACAATTAGAAGACAGTGATGAGGATGTAGCAGCGGACAATCAAGACAATGCAGATTTTGAAAATGGTAATGAAGACGTGGCCAATGGTGAGGCAGACGCAGCGGAGTTCTTTGAAGGCTACAGAGGAGGGATGTTTCGCGAAGAATTGGAAATGAATGAGATGTACAATCATGTTCCGATCTTCCCAAACTCAACCGGTGACATTTCGTTCGATGATGCCCCAAGAGAGATTGTCGATATGTAAACAATCTATAGCCAGTATGATGAGCTCTCTGTTTTGGAAGGTCGCGTTACGGGTAAACGTAAACATGAAAAGGAAGCTTCAGAGATCGAGTCCAGGAAGTTAATGTTTTGTGAGAAAGGAGAAAGTAGTGGTGTTCATCATTGTGACGCCACAACCAGTGAGGATACGGTGGGTCCTAAACCACCCGATACCCCATGAGTACAGCCGTTTGGAACTATCGACGTCTTGGCATAGACCTTACGGTTCGACGCCTAAAGGAGATGAAGCGGATTTATCTCCTGGACATGTTATGCCTATTTGAAACGAAGCAGAATGATGATTACGTTCGTGACCGCTGTTGTAAATTAGGTTTTGATTCTTGTATTACGGTTCCGCCACGTGGTATGAGTGGTGGGATTGCTGTTTTCTTCAACAAAAGTGTTTCTGTTTCAGTTGTGTTTAGTTCATCTAATCTTGTAGATTGTCTTCTTGAATTCAATGGAACTTCCTTCTGTTTGTCGTGTGTATATGGTCCGCTGGTACCGAGTGAACGCAATTATTTATGGGAAAGATTGGAGCGTATTGCAACAACACGAGAAGCTCCTTGGATTGTCATGGGGGATTTTAATGAAATCAGGAGTAATGATGAAAAACAAGGAGGACCGAGACGAGATGATCAAATATTCTGTGATTTTAATCGAATGATAGAGAGTTGTGCATTCCGCGATATCAAGTCAATTGGGGATCATTTTTCATGGTACGGAAAGAGATATACACACGACATATTATGTTGTTTGGATCGAGTTATGGCAAACGCAGAATGGAGAACCATGTTTCCTTCTGCCCAAACTGAATTCCTGCCCTTTGGAGACACCTCAGATCATAAGCCGTTAATTATCAAGATATGTCAATCCTTAGGACGACAGAAAGTGCAATTTCGATATGACAAAATAAGTTTTGTAAAACCAGGATTCAAAGATATGGTCTTACAAAAATGGAAGCATACACCGACGAGACTGCTACCTCTAAGCTCAAGACTCCGTTATTGCCGGCGTGCTATGTCTGAATGGAAATTTAGAAATCGGCCCAATTCTGCAATTCAAATAAGAAATCTGCAACAAAAACTTGATCAAGGCATAGCTTCTCGTAACCTCAACACAATCGAAATACATCAATTACGACAAGAACTTCAGTGTGCATATAACGACAAAGATCAATATTGGAAAGATAAGAGTCGTAATTCTTGGTTACGATTTGGTGATCGTAATACCAAATATTTCTACGCCTGCGCAAAACAAAGATTGGCTAGGAACCGGTTATTATCCAATGAAGATGAGGGAGGTACTATTCATCAAGGAGATAAGGCCATTGGAGGAGTAGCTATTCAATTTTTTATGAATTTGTTTCAAACAAATAGAAGCCAGAATGAAGATTACACAAGTGTCTTTGATGGTTTTTTACCAAGAGTAACGGAAGCAATGAATGAGGACCTCATTAAGCCAATCAACGAAGATGATATATATAGAGCAGTTTTCGATATAGGACCGGATAAAGCTCCTGGACCGGATGGTCTTACGGGCGCTTTCTACCAACAGTTTTGGTCAGACATCAAACCAGAATTCATTGAGGATATACAAGCAATTTTTTAACAAGGAGTTCTCCCAGGTTCCTTGAATCATACCAATCTATGTCTCATTCCCAAACCAGATGTTCCCAAAACCCTTAGTGACTTCAGACCCATCGCATTATGTAACGTTGCTTACAAAATCATCTCTAAGATACTAGTTGGAAGACTCAAGCAAATTCTTCCGTTGATCATCTCCGAGACACAATCAACTTTTATTCCAGGACGGAATATAATAGATAATGTGATCATTGCTCAGGAAATGTTACATTCTCTTAAGCATCGGAAGAGATGGGCTAATTCATACATGGCAGTGAAGACTAATATTTCGAAGGCATACGATCGTATGGAGTGGGAATTCATTAGAGAAACAATGACACAAATGGGTTTCCATGATCGGTGGATCACTTGGGTTATGATGTGTATTGAATCAGTTACATTATCTCCAATAATAAATGGAATTCCTTTCGGTCAAATTCAACCTCAAAGGGGCATCCGTCAAGGAGATCCGTTATCGCCGTATATCTTTATTCTTTGTGCTGAGGTCTTAAGTCATCTATTTACACGAGCATCTACATCACGACAAATTCATGGTATGAAAATCAGTCACTCCGGTCCTCAAGTTAATCATCTTTTGTTTGTGGATGATGCACTTTTCTTTTGTCATGCCCATCAAAAATCATGTACAACCATAATGAAGCTTCTCAAAGAGTATGAAAGAGTTTCCGGTCAAGCAGTTAATCTACATAAATCGGCTATTACTTTTGGTGCTAGAGTCAAAGACGATGTGAAAACCCGGTTGCGCCATATTTTAAATATCCATAATGACGGAGGCTGCGGGAAGTATTTAGGCCTCCTGGAGCAGATTGGAAGGAAAAAGCAAGAGGTTTTCCAGTTTGTGCTTGATAAAGTCAAACAAAGAACTCAAAGTTGGTCGCATCGTTTTCTATCGAAAGCAGGAAAGGAAATTTTATTGAAAACGGTTGCACTCGACATGCCGGTATATACAATGAATGCTTTCAAACTTCCCAAGGGTATAGGAGATGAAATCAATAAAGTTTTGGCTAACTATTGGTGGAGTAAGGGTTTCGGAAGACGTACAATGCATTGGGTTTCGTGGAAGCGAATGAGTGTATCTAAAAAAGATGGAGGATTGGGATTCTGGAACATTGAATCCTTTAATTTGGCTCTTCTTGGAAAACAAGTACATCGGCTGTTATCAAATCCAGAAAGTTTAACAGCCAGACTTTTGAAAGGGAGATATTATCCGACAACAAACATTCTTCAAGCGGGTAATGGTTATAAACCATCGTACTTATGGACTTCTTTACTACCGGAAGATGTGAAAGAAATTATGAAGTTGAAGGTTACCAACCACCAACATCAAGATCTTATTGGCTGGCATTACACAGAGGATGGTAATTACACAGTGAAGTCAGGTTACTGGTTCTCTACTCTAATTCATTATCAAGAAAGAAACCAACCTGTAGGTGATACAAACATTAAGAAACTCCTCTGGAAAGTAAACATAGCTCCAAAGCTAAAACACTTTCTATGGCGGGTTCTCTCACAAGCAATGGTCGTAGGTACTGTACTAAAACGAAGAGGAATCACAAGAGATGCCATTTGTAGACGTTGCTGCCTTTATGAAGAGACTTTTGACCATATGTTTTTCCAATGCCGACATGCTCAAGCAGTATGGAGAGGATCTCATAGCAATTTTTTGTCTCAGGTTAATTCAGGCACGTCTTTTGAATCGAAGATTAAAGCTCTTCTTGATAATTTGTGCAAAAGAAATCTATTTAACTACAAGCGACAAGCACCAATCTGGATATTATGGAGGATTTGGAAGAGTAGGAACATCCTAATTTACCAACGACGGTCTCGGACGTGGATGCAAGACGTTAATGATGCGAAACGGGAGACTAATGAATGGATTGCTAATATTGCCACAACAACAATCACAAAGCCTCCAATGCTAAACAGATCAAGATGGACAAAACCAAGTTCAAATTACATTAAATGTAATTATGATTGTCCGTTTCATCAAGATGGAACACCATCGGGCATGGGATGGATCTTTAGAGATGAACGAGGATTCTACCTTGGAGCCGGGCATAGTAGAGGCAGAGTATGTACCACACCTCTAGAGGCAGAGATTCAAGCTCTTTTAATGGCAATACAGATTGCTTGGAATCAAAGTTATCACAATGTCATCTTTGAAGGCGACAACAATGGCGTGGCTCCATTGATTCAAGGAATGAAATCACACTTTGGTTTATATAATTGGATAAGTGAGATTCGTCATTGGCATTTGAAGTTTGAAAATGTGAAGCTGTCATGGATTTCTCGACAAAGTAATCAAGTGGCGGATAGGTTATCAAAAGAATCTGATGTTGTTTTAGATACTGTTTCTTATTATTATGTTTCTAGTTTTATTGTACATCTTCTACATGAAGATCACATTACATCTCATTAATGAAGTAGATTGTTGATAAAAAAAAAAAAAAAAAAAAAACAACATTGCCGGGGCTCGAACCCGGATCCCCTGCATGACAGGCGGGGATACTAACAACTATACTACAACAACTCTTGTTGTACAAAGTGAAGAATTAAAATATATAAACCCTAAAACATTCTAAGGCTGTATATAAAAAAAAGGATGAAAAACAAAATATAACGCCATTGCCAGGGTCGAACCCGGGTCTCCTGCGTGACAGGCGGGAATACTACCCACTATACTACAACGACTCTTATTGTACAAAGTGAAGAATTAAAATATATAAACCGTATAAATTGAGGATCATCTTCTAAAACCCTGAAAAATTGAGAACCCTTTACGAGAGAGAGACCCTTGACAAATTTGTTTCTCTTGTTCGAATATTTTGCCATTTCTCCTTCTGATACTATCTTCACTTCAAATGTTCGCATCGAGGAGTCTCTCGAGGCATTGCTCAAGAACTTGTAAATGGTCTTTATCGTCTCTTCTTCAATCCGATTCCTTCAGGTAATTTCAGTTTCCAAACCCTAACCCCATTTCCCATCTCTGATCCAATTTTTCTCCATGATCTTTTAGATTTTACTCAATACCCATCTCTCAGATTCGCTTAAATCCCCCAAAGTTCATAGCTTTTTGTACCCAAATGATCCGATTTTTCTGATTTCGATTTTGAAGGAATCCGGTTTTGTCATCGAATCCGGTTATGATGCATTCTGGTAGCTCTAGTGAACCCGATTTCAGTTCAGTTCCGCCATTAATGAATCAAGCTTTCAAGAATTGGTCTCGAGGTATGTCAACTTCGAGAGGAAGAAGCATGAGAAGCAAAGTAGAGAGTAGAATGCGTAAAGAGTCTGGTAAAACGTTAAGAGAGATTAGAAGAGCTAAAAAATTGAAGAAGAAACTCATGACTGATGAAGAAAGACTCATTTACAATCTCAAAAGGGTACATATGTTTGTTTAAAGTTTGAGACTTTATTGCTTATTGTGAAGAAAGCTTGAAATAATGTGTGTGGTTTATGTTGAATTTCGATGCAGGCAAAGAAGAAAGTTGCGCTTTTGTTGCAAAAGCTTAAGAAATACGATCTTCCTGAGCTACCATCACCCGTGCATGATCCCGAGCTTTTCACGCCGGAGCAAACTCAAGCGTTTAAGAAAATCGGTTTCAAGAACAAAAACTACGTACCTGTTGGTGTTCGTGGAGTCTTTGGAGGAGTGGTTCAAAATATGCATATGCATTGGAAGTTTCATGAGACGGTTCAAGTTTGTTGCGATAACTTTCCTAAAGAAAAGATCAAAGAGATGGCTACAATGATAGCTAGACTTAGCGGCGGGGTAGTCATTAATATACATAACGTAAAAACGATTATTATGTTCCGTGGTAGAAACTATCGGCAGCCTAAGAACCTTATCCCTGTCAATACTCTCACAAAACGAAAGGTAAAAAAGCCGTATAAACCTCACTTTTCTTGATTCTTCCGTATAAACAAGTATCTATTGTTTTGCAGGCTTTGTTTAAGGCGAGATTTGAGCAAGCACTTGAATCGCAGAAGCTGAATATAAAGAAAACGGAACAGCAGTTACGGAGAATGGGTGTTAACCCCGAAGATCCGGTTGCGATGGCTAGTATCCAGAGAGTGGCGTCAACGTTCTTCAATGCGATCGACAAAAAGGAAGGAAGTCCGTACGTGTTCCACGGAGATAAACAATCGGAACGAGGGGGTAGTGTTGTAAGTACGGAAGAAACAGAACCGGGTGATGAAGATAGTGACCAGGAAGAGTTAGATAGGTTCATATCTGAGATAGAAGAAGCGGCAGATAAAGAATGGGAGGAAGAGGAAGCTGCAGAGCAAGAAGAAACCGGTAGGATTAGGTATTGGAACCGAGAAGAGTTTGCAGGAAGAAGCAGAGGACCTGAAATGCATAGTTATGGAGGAGACTCAAGTCGTGGCTTTAGAAGAAATGAAAGGGATACACGTAGTAGCCAGAGGAGATCCAACGATAGTGAAGACGACGGTGGTGATGATGATGATGAGGATCAATTGGATTCTGAGGATGATGAAATTCCAAAGAGATTTGATAGAGATAGGGTTAGACCGGATACAAGAAGGCAAGGAGATGATTTTAAGAGAAGAAGCTTCGATCCTCGTCCTCGTCCTCGTCCTCGAGTGAGGAGTGATGAAGAAGATGAGTTGAGTGATCTTGATAACACAATGTGGGAATCAGAAGATGAAGAAGACGATGCACCACCGGCTAATTATGTTTCGAGTAGCAGCGATGGGGACGAAGATGAAAAGAGGACGGTATCATCAGCGTCTAAACAAACGAGATTCAGGAACAATAATCGTATCAATGATTCAAAGACAAAGAATGGAAAACAGAGAGATGAGGATTGGGATAGTGATTAGAAATCAAGAACTTGAGATCACAGAAGTTTCTTATCTTTTTTATTTGTCACCATTGATTTCTGATTGTAATTCAGATTCTGGTTTTTCACTAGCAAATTGTTTTACTGAACTTGTCAAAAGTTTTTCTTTCGAGATTGGTTTTGTCAAAATATATGTATTCAATAAGAAAATCTGTTTCAAAGCAGCTAAATGAAAAACAGAGACACATGGAAGATTAGTACAAGATTCCTTAATGAAGTTAACACATTTAAAATACTTTAACTTGAAAGCAAAGGATTCCTTTTGCCACTTTTGTTGCTTCTTGATTCATTACTAAGTTGGCATTCAAAAGTAATTCATCAGCATCTTCTCAGAGTATTGCTTGGCCCCAAAATTAAGAAAAAACACAAGCGTTAACTTGAAAAAAAAACAAAACTTTTTGCAGACAAGACATTAGAAGCATGAAGCTGATGTTTATGTCATACTGAGTCAAATTTGAATCTGAGGAAAGAAAGCTTAATAGATAGAGAGAAGCTGAATAAGAATGATTATAACCAGAATTAAACAAAGAAATTGTTATATATCAACCAATGGATCCCTGAAACATCTATACTACTAAATCAGCTTTAGGCAACAACATTTTTTCCCATTGTTAAAAAAACCTGGGAAGTATTGTACCTCTCTAACACAAAATAAGCTTCTTTTTTCATCTTCTCACAAACCCACCTGTATCAAAAGTCCTCAGAGCCAACCATCCGAATCCAACATTCGGGTTATATACGCTTAATAACATTACTTTCTTCAAATTCTCCGTCTTCCGAGCAAAAAATTGCGCCTTTTTTATCTCAAGAATGATGCATAAGTGGCCCTGAAGCTTGATTTAGACTATACAAGAACTCTTTCAATGTGTTCATCATCATCCAGACTCAAGTCTGTTTTTCTCTTACGCAATTACCGGGCAATAAGTATTTATACTGCTCAGCGTTATCTAGCAAGTACGAAGGTAGATGAACCGCTGAATAACTCCGAGGTACAGGTCCCATTTTCCCAATAATATCCTTGAATGTATATTCCTCGGGCAACATATCGAACAAATCCGATCCTTTGCAAATAACATCTTGAATCCTCCTCGGATTTAAGTAATGTGAGAATCTAACACGGTCCGAATGACTATAAGCTTTCATCTTGAACACAAACTCGCTTATATAACGGAAACAAAAGCTACAATGCCATCCCGAATCCGCTAACATAACGTTACTCTGACGGAAATGAGCGTACCGAGTTTTCCCTGGACTGTACCGGTGTATAGACGCTCTCCAGCTCTTGCTATCGACGTAATACTCGAACGAATATAAATAATTCCTAAGCTGAAGATGAAGAACCGGAGGAATATCGTCGCACCATCTCAATAAATCGATCGTGTGACCGCTCGGGATTTCGTCAACGTCTGACATAATCAACAAGTCGTCTTCTTCGATACCCGCTATTTTAAGCAAACGGTCCAACGCTAAACGCTGATACGCTTCTTCAACAAACGGATTCTCGCCTTTCCTAAACCGTCCTCCGATCGTCCCGTACGTTAGCCTCGGCTCAACGAACGTAAACCGATCCTTATTGCTTTTGAAAACAAACGGTTTAGGCAAACCGGTGAACGTCGAATTCGATTCGAGTAACACGAACTGTGTCACGTAAGGAGAAAGCTCTTTCCAACGAATGTTTAAAAGATCTTTCTCGTTACTGAATAGAACCGCGTCGAAAACGCGTCTAGGTGAATCGCGGATTCGCCAACCGTGGAGCGTGCAGAGAGATTTCATTGTTACGTTTTCGTTGTAGTAATGAGGAATGGTTTGGAATGGTTTTGGTGGTGATTCCCAAAATGGTCTTAAGAAGTAAGTGAACTTTTGACCGTGTAGATAAATGGAGAAGATACTAAACGGGATTATAATGAAGAGGAATAAGTATGTTCTTAAGTCGAAACCTTTAAGAACACATTTTAGCCTTGAGATTGTTGCTGCTGCTTTTGATCCCTGTTACAAAAAAATAAAACAAAAATTTAATACCAATCCAGAACAATAATCTCACGAACTACAAATTAATTTGAGAATTTTTGAAATATTTTTTATTTTTTATTTTTGAAACTATCAAAGAAACATAAACAATCTGGCAAATATAAAAATTAAGTGTATTGCATACAAAAAAAAAAAAAAAATTTCAACCCAGAAAAAAATGGATTATAGAACAGGGTGCATGGTGAATTAATTGAAAACGAATATTACGGAACTCGAAGAACAAGAATTAAGGTTAAAAAGACAAAACTTTTTGAGTTGTAATAAAAAAAAAAGTCAGAAACAAACCTGTCCACAAACATCTTCGCAAATATCATCGGTCTTCTTCGAACTGTAGTATCCTTCGGACATGATTTGAATTTGAAAACAATCCCCAAATTGAATACCCAGAAATCAAATAAATAAATAAATGAAACAAACCCAGAAACGAAAATATAGGAAATTTCGAAACTCCTCACGAATTATCGTCTCCCTACTAAACCTAAATAACCTATTTTTTTCCCAATCTCTGTAGATGAAGGAAAAGAAATAACTTAAATCGAAATATAGAAAGAGTCCTTTTAAGGAATGGGAATCTCGTAATACAGAGGAAACAAAAAGGCAATAAATATTCACTAGATTTTTTGTTTTATTTTCTTTACACGAACAAAAAAAACAAAAAAAGAAGTTTTGTTTTGTTTAATAGAAAGTGAAATTAATTTTCGGAGTTTTAATAGGTTTAGACATTTCGAAGAAACGGTCCGTTGCAGTGTACAGAATTTAAATACGCGTTAAAACCGTTGGATTGGATATGAAAGAGTAAGTAATTGAAAGAATCCAACGGTTGAAGTTATAGTTGACGCGTGGGGTTACAAACGTGAGTCGACGATTTATGCTGATTTGTGAATTTAACGGCAATTGCCACCGCATCATTAGTGACGACGAGACGTTCGCTCACCTTTTTTTGTTTTTATCTACAAAAACGACACGCAGTTTTCTGGTTTTTTTTTTAGGTAACCCGCAGCTTTTGGTTTACGCGATTTTATTTCTCTGACTGATGAAATCCATTAGAGATAAGACGGAAGAACTATCATTTTGAAGGAACGTGTTAACAGTTTCACATTAAAATTTGAGATATAACGTACGTAATATAAAAAGTATATATATATATATATATTTGTTTTTCACGACAAGAAAAAGAAGATTGTCTTTGCTATAATTCATAAATTATAGTTGAGATATGACATAAGAACTCGTACAAAAAGTATTTTCGAGGATACGTTATTTAATTTAATCATTTTTTTTTTCAATTTAACTATACGCCATGACAAAAATCTCTACAAATCTTCATTATTTATATAATATAAGTCAAATGATACATGTTCTACAGGTGTTCTGTTTACCATCTCGTTTTAAAAAATTTCTAATCTATTAACGGTTATTCTAATTATGCGCTTAGGGGAGAATCAAAATTCTAGTCAAATATGAAAGACATAAATCAACATATTTATTATCAATTGGTTTTGAATTAAGACTATACAAATTAATGTTTTGTTGACAAGGATTCGATATCAGAAGCCACCAAACTGAACATCACACATATTTGTGTGGTACAAGTTCTTAACTAAAGTTGAATATATGCAAAAGACATTTGCCATCTTGTCGTCCCTTATGGCCTAACTCATCAAAAGTAAAAGCATAGAATCAATCAAATAATCCAATTACATGTATACACATAACACATGTGGTTGATATAACTTTATATTTTAGATTATTTTGGAAATTGTATAATAATAATAATAAACAGTCTCGAAGACGTGCGACGAACATGCTTCATCCCCAGCGATGTAGTACCACTCATATTGGATTTATTTGGAAAGAGATCATTGTCAAAGCATATTCGTTTATTCCCGTCACAATATTTTAGTTGTTATTGTTTTCGTAATTATGCTTGGCCTCAAAAAATCCCAAACTTTTAATTTTCATTGTGAAAATTTGCATTGATCTTGTAGTAACCTAAACCACTTAAATAAAGTTAATTACAGGCAAATGTCTATAAGGTTTTTAAACACAAGAAAATATGCTAAATATTGGAGGTTCTAAACTAGTAAAGTTTAAATTTATGTATCGTGCAAATTGAACAATTTATCAAGATTCCGTGTTAGGGATTAAAATATTGCTTAAGAATAATTATATGTTGATCGCTCTATAACAAATATTATTGTCCATTTTAGTGACAACTGTTTCATAGATATACGCAAATTCGATCTTTTCCAATTTCGACTTCAGTTACGAACAAATTTGATGCGATGCATGTTAAGATTCATAGGCTCAAAAGATGATAACTTTAAGAGCATAAACCTGAACAAACCAAGCTTAGAAGTCTTTGATGTTATAAACCGAGACTAACATATGAATCAGAGAATGAGGCACATGAAAACAGAGCTTGGAAAAACAGAGCAAAGAGAGATTAAGAGAAAGAGAGAAAGATGGGAGAAGGGAGCACACACACACATTTAACCAGTTCATGCCAGTTAAAGAGGATCACTACGTCTGGCCGAGACACAGCTCGGAATCCACTAGATTTGATAGAGTTACATTAGGAATCCTTAGTGTTTCACCCTAATACCCTTCACTAGTACTTAGAGCACACTCAAGCTATTCCTATGCCATAGAGAAAACTGTAAACAAGCTTATACTAATACAGGTTTTCTCTCCTTAACTCTATCATCTTTCATGTGTGTCGGCTCACTCTCTCTCACGTCTTTAGCTTCTCTTTATAGTGAGGACCACCTCAAACCTAAAGCATCTTGCCAAACGCCAAAGTAACTTCCTTTAGATGCGTTTGCGTTTTCAGTTCTTGAGACAAACACTCCCTTAGTCTTTTGAATCCACAACAAGACAAAGGAGAGAGGCTCCACCTTGTGGTCCCAAAAGTAACTCAACCTAAACTTAACTCACCATATTAACCATAGTTACGGTTTGAGTTACTTACACCTTGATTTACTTGAGAAGCAAGTTCTCATCTTCACAAATCTCCACCTGAGAACATGATGATCAAGCAAAAACAACCTGCTTACACTTGAGAGAGAGAGTACCTTCTTCTAGTTCATGGATTCCAGTCTCGGTTCCTGAGTATTATTACTCAGCCTTGATACTAAGCAGTTTAAACACCATAAACCTGCTTGATCCTTCCTGCATTTAACATCTTGTTCAATGCACTTCATCAGTAGCTAATCGCATTTCTCAATCTGAGCCATCATCACATCTTTAGGTCACTTGAATTGTGAAAACTAGCAACAATACAAACATGTATTGAGCTCAATTCTTCAGTGACCACTTCTTGAAGCACTCATCACTTGAATACCTTATATAAATAGCTCAATAAACTCCCAATTAACAAGTAAGAACCACCGCCAACTTGTTAATTTCAACAGAAATCCCCATAGGCTTCACCGCTTATAACACATTCAATCACACATTCTCCACCATGGCTTCTGTCAAAACCATAATAATGTTTCAGTGACTAAAATCCCAATAACACCTTTGCATAACTTGATTCCCTTGCTAGCTTCTAGGATTTTCTCATGTGCACTGAGATCGAAACCCTTTGAATTCACTTGAATCAATTGCAGAAAACCAGAATCACATTAGCCTCGAACCGAAGCTATTCAACCGGTAATCAGTCTCACCAACAGCTTACACCATTTGAGATTCACCTCACAACCTGTTTAAGCAACCAATCCCAGAACATAACCCATGCTCAATCATCTTGCTAAAACAGAACACACTAGCAGCTTGATAACCAACTACTAGCAACCTTAGAACGTCTCTTATCACCAAAACCTTGTGATATTCCTGAGACACCTCCTTACAACAACTTACACATCAATTCTAGAACCTTTGATGTCTACTTGAAGCTGTAAAGAACAACCTGCAGTTTTGTGTGTGACACAACAGCTGTGTGTTACACTTCATGTTGCAGAAACAACCTGCAATACTTCGTCTTGTACGCAGTCTCCACCAAAACGAATTTGGACCTTGCATCAATCGATTTCCAGACCCAAACCAGAGCCTTATTCTTCTTTATCATCACATGATACTTGAAGATAATCCACTTGACTGACCCGCAAGTGATTTCCTAAGAAGATACTTACATATCTCTTAGATGCAAACAAACAACTCTAGTCTCCAAAGTTGTTCTCTTCTTAAATGTAGGTTGATGTCCCGTCTTGAAGTAAGCAACCATGAGCCAGCTCCTGCATAGCCCACACTAACAAACTGAACCACTTCAATAGCTTCATATCAAACCACAAATTTGTGTCTTCTCTCTGGAAAAATTTCAGAAACCTGCAACTCTCTTATGAGAGCATGCAATCCATTTCTGTATAGCACTTACCAACATCCAGCTTCAACCAAATCTGTACCATGCCTTTTACCATCAGATTATCACCCCGTTGAACCGAATACCCATTAATAAATCGTCTCTTCTTGGTTTGCTTTCTTCTTGGCACACAAAACTCTAATGAATCTGATTCAACAGTGACATATGCAACCTTTTAACTCTTTTCTTTTGAGCTAAGCACCCGAGATAACCTCCACAAATATAGCTCCACCAGAATAGAAAAAATACCCTCTTGGATATGTGTTGCTCTTGAGGCAACAATACTCCACCTGAAGCAATAACCTTTTGGATGCATTCTGTCTCTATAAATTTAGCTTCACAAATCTAAGTTAAACCTCTCTTCACTGTATCAACGATCCATTCATACGTTCTAATAAATCAGAATGTGTTACCATGGCTTCTTCCTCAAGAAAGAGTGTCAACAAAATGTGAGACACATGCTTCTTTCTTCTTATAGCCACTCCAATTGATTTATTTGCACCAAAGAACCACCAAGAACACTTCTATGTTGCAGCAACATTGTCTTGTCTTCATATGGAGCACCAAAAGATGTTACAACTTATGCTGATACACCATCAAACCATTGCCTCAATCCCAAAGATCACAATATCTTATACTTTCCTGCAGCAAAACCAGAACCTTGTACCGCTGTTAAAAGAAACAGGACACGCCAACTAACTCTCGTAGTTAGGAAGACTTTCGACACTAGATCATAGTTGATATGTTAGTATTTTGGTGTCTTTTACGCTTTGTTTCTTTAGTCTTTTTGGTTCTTTCTAGTTTATTTTGTGTCTTTTCAGGTTCTAGGAGGCTCTCGAGCATAGATTAGAGTCCGTGAGGGTCATTGGAGCAAAAAGGGACGAATCTGAAGGAAAGACAGTGATTTTCATAAATCGAGCACCTGCTCGGTTTGGAGCGAGCACCTGCTCGCCTGAAGACCCAAGGAAGTCGAAGTCTCTGGAATCCGGACCGACCGGTCCGGATGAGAGGACCGACCGGTCCACACTCGAAGACCCAAGGAAGTCGAAGTCTCTGGAATCTGGACAGACCGGTCCGGATGAGAGGACCGACCGGTCCACACTCGAAGACCCGAAGCCAAAAGTCTCTGGAATCCGGACCGACCGGTCCGAATTGTAAGACCGACCGATCCCAGACCCGAAGACATGCCTCGTGCTGACACGGACCGACCGGTCTGACATCAGACCGACCGGTCGGGCTCCCAGAACCAAGTTGCCCTAAAATTTCCTTATAAATAAGTTGTAACCACTTTCCAAGTTGGTGTGCTATTTTTTTCTGAGATTTTTTTCCCTGAGACGTTTTTGAGAGCTGAGACTACTTGTTTCCATTGTTGAGATCCTTTCAAGGTGTTTTTTCATTTTCAAGGATTTTGATTGTAAGATTTGGAGGATCATCCACAACTTTCCATTGAGAAGATTTCTTAAACCCTATTCTCTTATTTTATCATGATGCTTTCTTCTCATTTGATTGCTGTGATTTTGTCCTCCATGACTGAGTAGTCTCATTGCTAGATTAGGGAAATTCAATGGTGGATTAGGATGATAGTGACTGAGCCAAATTGGAAATGTTATCATTTGTCTTCATCAATCGGGATTCATATTGCTTAGGCTAATTTGATCACCTAGTCTATGATTTTAGGATTAACTTATTCACGAAAGTGCTCTAGGTTGCTAGATAAACCATTGATGAGCAATCGGTGTGTAACCAACGACAGTTGATTGTTACCATCGATTGTGAACAAATCGAACCAAATTGTTAATGCTTATCTTCATTTCTGAATTCGAACGACAGTTTATGCATTTAGGATGCTAGATAAAGTTATTGATGCATCACGACAGTGAGGCAATATTACATTCATGTTCGAGTTCTAGATTGCGCTAAATTGAATCCTGAATAGATTGCTCAGTCCATAATCCGAAACCACCGGCGAATGACTCTAATCTAGTGCCTTTATCTTATTGAATTTACATCATTTTTAGTTGCTATTTCGTTCATTAATTCGTCACAAACAAATTCCCATTTTATCTTAGCTTTAAACGATAATCCATATTTTCATAGTGTGACCGGGGTCCCTGAGGATTCGATACCTAAAATACTACTGCTTTTGTCTGTGCACTTGCGGATACTATTTAGGTTTAAAACTTCACGTATCAAGTTTTTGGCGCCGTTGCCGGGGACCAATTGCGTTGCCTTTGAATTTCGATTTAGTTTATAGTTTAAGAATTTATTTTTGCTAATTTTGTTTTCTTTTGTTTGCATTCGGTGTGTTTCAGGTGCATGACCAGTAGAAGAACAAGAAGAAACATCACCGAATCCTTAATCAACGTTTCGAACGAAGAGTTAGCACGTATTGAACGAGAAAACCGTCGGCGAAGAAACTCACCGAATCCGGATAATATGGCTAATCAGGAGGAGACGAATGCTCAGTTGCAAGTGCTAAGGGATCAGATTACTCAATTGCAAAGAAATCAACCACATGCCCCTCCAGCACAGCCGGGTATAGGGGATACGGATAATCCCCATGCCTTCTATCAGAACCGTTCCGCCATTGTGATTCCAACTATTCAGAGGCAGGATTATGAGATCAAGCCTCAGATGATATCTCTGGTGAAACAACACTTGTTCCATGGATTACCGGCTGAAATACCGATGGATCACATTGAGAATTTCGAGGAAATCTGCACTACTACGGGGTCTAATGGAGTGCCGAGTGAATTTCTGAAGTGCAAGCTGTTTCCGTTCTCACTCTCGGATAAGGCTTCTAGATGGTTGAAGTCTTTACCGGCTGGTTCTTTGAAGACTTGGGACGAAGTTAGAGCTGCGTTTTTGGACTACTTCTACACCAAGTCCAAAACTGCGTCTTTGAGGAACAAGATTTCTTCGTTTCGACAACATTCTGGTGAAGCTTTCTGTGAAGCTTGGGAGAGACTCAAGGAATACCGTAGGGAATGTCCTCATCACGGTTTCAAAGATGAGCAGATTCTTGGAATTTTCTACGATGGAGTTGAGTGGGACTATAGGAATGCTCTTAACGCTGCAAGTAACGGGGACTTCATGACCAAGACAAGGGATGGAGCCTTTGAGCTAATTGAGAACCTTGCTGCGAGTTCCAATAACAAAGCTCCCGAGTATGATAGGACTAAGAAGGTCGATAATGTTGACACTCAGAAAATGGACGAGTTGACGGCAAAGGTTAATCTGCTTCTTCGTGAGAATCAAAGGTCGGTAAAGCTTGTGGAAGAGAATGAGGGAACTCTTATCCCTCAAGAGTTTAAGGATGATGAAGATGCTGGAGTTCAAGAGGTTAACTTCGTGACTGGCCAAGGATATCAAAACCGCGGTTTTAATTCCAACTATCGAACCCATCCTAACCTCTCTTACCGAAGCACTAATGTTGAGAACCCACAAGATCAGGTTTACCCGCAGCAAACAAGTGCGAATCAGAGCAGACAAGGACAAGGATATCAGAAGTTCTATCCTAGTAACACTCAAGGGAAGCAATACGTCCCTAACCAGAACCAACAACAATTCACTCCGCAACCGCAAGCTACTACCGCGCCTACCTCTCAAGACGAGTTGAAGAGTCTCATGCAGCAGCTGATGGTCAATCAACAAAAGGCATCTACAGAGATAAACACAAGGGTGAAGCATATGTATAATGATCTAAACGTAAAGTACGAAGCTGTCACCGCGCACGTTAAGAAACTTGATACTCAAGTAGCTCAAACCGCTGAAGCTATCAAAAGACCAGCTGGGTCTCTTCCGGGACAAGGTGAAGTTAATCCTAGGAAGGAGTATCAAGTTAATGCTGTTGAGTTGAGGAGTGGAAGGAAGATGGTACCGCCTACGATTACAAGCTCTCAAGTGAAGGCTAAGGAGAAGTTACCCGAGCATCAAGCTCATGAGGATGGTTTATTGGAAGAAGATATGAATGAGGAGGTTGAAACAAGCTCAAGAGCACCTCGAGTTTCTGTCCAAGTCGATTCTGCGAAAAAGTTTAGTGAGCACCTGCTCACTCCTACCGAGCACCTGCTCAGTCGAGATGCTTCCAAGAAAACTTCCGAAATTCCGCCCGAGCGAATTTATGTACCAAAGGTCCCTTACCCAGTACCCCCAAGGAAGTCTAGAAGGGATTTGGAGAATGCTAAGTGTAAGGAAATGCTTAAGGATATCACGGTAAAGCTTCCTTTAACCGATGCCGTTCAAATGATTCCTTCACTCAAGAGGTACATGAAAGAGCTAGTCGCTGGAAAAGTCGTTGAGGATGAGAATGTGATGATGGTTTCCAAGGAATGTAGCGCCATACTTCAGAGTAAGGTGTTGACAAAGAAGGGTGATCCGGGAAGATTTGTGATCTCCGTGAAGATTGGGCCTTGCACGTTTGCATGCTCATTGGTTGATTTGGGTTCCAGCGTTAATTTAATGCCTTATTCAGTTGCTAAACGTTTAGGTTTAACTCATTTCAAACCAACTAAGATCTCTTTGGTTTTTGCAGACCGGTCTACAAAACTTCCTATAGGTATTATCGAGGATCTGCACATCCGCATAGGGGACACTCTTATTCCAGCTGATTTCGTGGTTTTGGAGCTCGATGAGGAACCGAGAGACCCGCTGATTTTGGGCAGAGCCTTCCTTAACACGGCGCGCGCTATCATTGATGTCGAACAAGGCATAGTGGACCTCCGTCTAGGAGATATGGTGGTTCGATTCGAGATGAGCAAGCTCCTCAAGAGACCAACGATAGATGGGCAGACATTTGTTGTCCATAACGGGTCAGAGTTATTAGAGGATGACGTTGAAGAGATTTTAGCAAAGGATCCGCTTGAAGTCGCGTTAACTAAAGCCGAAGGAAAACATGGTTTTCTGAGCAGAGACGCCCAAGAATTTGCTAAGTTTCTGGATTCTAACACCAAGATGGATAAGGGAGTGGAGTTTCTAAGTTTGGAAGATGATACGAGAATCGAGGAAAACCGAGCACCTGCTCAGTCTACTGTTCACAGTTCTTGGAGCGAGCTGAAAGCTCCAAAGCTGGAATTGAAGACCCTCCCAGCAGGGCTCAGGTACGCATTTCTCGGTCCTAACTCTACTTATCCCGTTATAGTGAATGCTGAACTGAACAATGTTGAGATTACCTTACTTTTGTGTGAATTAAGGAAGTATAGGAAAGCTCTAGGATATTCACTTGATGATATTGCTGGGATATCTCCTGATTTATGCATGCACAGAATACATCTAGAAGATGAATCTATGACCTCTGTCGAGCATCAGAGACGGTTAAATCCGAATCTCAAGGATGTCGTCAAGAAAGAGATAATGAAACTTCTAGATGCTGGGGTGATTTATGCTATATCTGACAGTAAGTGGGTCAGTCCTGTGCATGTTGTGCCAAAGAAAGGAGGTATCACGGTAATTAAAAACGATAGAAACGAATTGATACCAACTAGAACAGTAACTGGACATAGGATGTGTATAGATTATCGGAAATTGAATGCTGATACTCGCAAGGATCATTTTCCTTTACCATTTATCGATCAGATGCTTGAGCGTTTAGCTAACCATCCTTACTACTGTTTCTTAGATGGTTATTCAGGTTTCTTTCAGATTCCTATCCACCCAGAGGACCAAGAGAAGACGACGTTCACATGCCCCTACGGCACTTTCGCGTATAGACGCATGCCTTTCGGGTTGTGTAACGCTCCAGCAACGTTTCAACGTTGTATGATGTCCATTTTTACTGATCTTATTGAGGATATTATGGAAGTTTTTATGGATGACTTCTCTGTGTATGGGAGTTCTTTTTCTGTTTGTTTGTCTAATCTGTGCAGGGTGTTGCAAAGGTGCGAGGAGAAGCATCTTGTTCTAAATTGGGAAAAGTGTCACTTCATGGTCCGTGATGGGATAGTTCTTGGGCACCGGATTTCAGAAAAAGGGATCGAGGTCGACAAGGCTAAGATAGAAGTGATGATGGCATTGCAACCGCCTGCTACGGTAAAGGGTATCCGAAGCTTTCTAGGACACGCTGGGTTCTATCGTCGGTTCATCAAGGATTTCTCCAACATTGCTAGACCCCTCACTAGATTGCTTTGTCAAGAGGTGAAGTTTGACTTAAATAGTGACTGTTTGGCGGCGTTTCATACTATTAAGGATGCCTTGGTTAGTGCGCCAATAGTACAACCACCGGATTGGGAATTACCTTTCGAAGTCATGACTGATGCGAGTGATTTCGCTGTGGGAGCTGTTCTGGGTCAAAGGAAAGACAAGAAGCTCCATGTAATATATTATGCTAGTCGGACTATGGATGATGCTCAATGCCGGTATGCAACTACCGAGAAGGAGCTATTAGCAATTGTATTTGCTTTTGAGAAGTTCAAGTCATACCTCGTCGGATCTAAGGTGATTGTTCACACCGATCATGCTGCATTGAAGTATTTGCTAACCAAGAAGGATGCTAAGCCTAGATTATTGAGGTGGATTCTATTGCTTCAAGAGTTCGATCTTGAGATTCGGGACAAGAAAGGGTCCGAGAATGGAGTTGCGGATCATTTAAGTAGGCTACACGTTGAAGATGAAACGCCAATGGATGATAGTCTGCCGGATGAGCATATCTATGCGATTGAAATCTACGATAATTTCCGAGCACCTGCTCAGCCAGAATTCTGCGGTATAATTCAGAATGCCCACTCTCCGAGTTTCCCTTGGTTTGCTAAGTTCGCTAACTTCCTTGCTGCTGAAAAAGTTCCTGAGAACCTAAAAGGAAGTGAGCGAAAGAAGTTCTTCCGCGATATTAGGCGCTACTTTTGGGATGAGCCGTACTTGTACAAGCATTGTTCGGATGGGCTCTATAGAAGATGCGTATCAGAGGCTGAAATACCTGGGATTTTGCAACGTTGTCACAGTTCATCTTATGCTGGTCATTTCGCCATATTCAAGACGGTTTCGAAAGTGTTACAAGCCGGTTTTTGGTGGCCAACGATGTTCCGGGATGCGAACAGATTCGTGTCTAAGTGTGATGCCTGTCAAAGGCAAGGCAACATCAGTAAACGCAATGAGATGCCTCAAAACTTCATTCTGGAAGTAGAGGTCTTTGATGTTTGGGGAATAGACTTTATGAGACCTTTCCCATCCTCCTATGGAAATGAGTACATCTTAGTGGCTGTTGATTACGTGTCCAAATGGGTTGAAGCCATTGCTTCCCCAACAAATGATGCCGCTGTGGTTTTAAAGATGTTCAAGACCATAATATTCCCCCGGTTTGGAGTCCCCCGAGTGGTGATAAGTGATGGAGGGACTCATTTCATCAACAAGGTTTTTGAGAACCTTCTACGGAAGCATGGTGTAAAGCATAAGGTTGCAACAGCTTATCACCCGCAAACTAGTGGTCAAGTTGAGATTAGCAACAGAGAAATCAAGAGTATCCTACAAAAGATAGTAGGAACCACTAGAAAAGACTGGGCCGCCAAGTTGGACGATGCAATATGGGCCTATAGGACTGCCTACAAAACTCCGTTGGGGACAACGCCTTTTCATTTGGTGTATGGGAAGGCATGCCACCTCCCGGTAGAACTTGAGTACAAGGCGGCATGGGCTATTAAAGTGCTCAACTTCGACATTCTTAGTGCAGCCGAGAGGAGGTCTATGCAGATCCACGAGTTAGAGGAGATCAGGCATCTAGCCTATGATAGCTCGAGGATCTATAAGGAGCGAACCAAAGCTTATCACGACAAGAGGATTATTCCTCGTAACTTTGCTCCTAACGACAAAGTCTTGTTGTTTAACTCGCGCCTCAGATTGTTTCCGGGCAAGCTCAAATCAAGATGGTCAGGACCGTTTACGATCAAAGAAGTGAGACCATATGGAGCTATAGTGTTGCTGGACACTAAAGGAGGAGAGTTTGTTGTGAATGGCCAGCGGGTCAAGCCGTATCTTGCCGACACATGCGTCGAAGAAGGTGGATCAATTCCCCTTAGCGATCCTCCTCAAGCTTAAATGCTTTACAAAGTCGAGCTAACGACTCTAAACAAGCGCTCGATGGGAGGCAACCCATCGGTAAGGTTTTTCGTACATAATTTAGTTTTAAATTCCGTTTATCACTAACATTTTACTTGTATTTTCAGTATTTGAATTCTAAAAAAAAAAAAAAAAAATGGTGAAGGAATCTCTTTTGAGCACCTGCTCAGTTTCGGAAAAAGCCCGGATTAAGTCTCTGGAAATGAGACCGGTCGATCCCATAGAGAGACCTGTCGATCCGGAGCAGTCAAGAGACTCGGCCAAGTCTCAGGAAATGAGACCGGTCGGTCCCATATACCGACCGGTCGATCCAGGAGACTCAACGGATCGAGAGTAGCCCCTGGAAATGAGACCGGTCGCTCCTTGACCCGGATCGGTCGATCCCCTACGCGGATCAGAACACGGCCAAACTCTCTGGAAACACGACCGACCGATCCAGTATCGGGACCGGTCGGTCCTGTGCCCGAGCAACCAATCCGACTTTTCCTTTCCCCTTAAAAAAAAAAAAAAAAAAAAAAAAAACCCTTTAAAAACCTAAAAAAATATTTTTTACTAACTTCTTCTTCTTCCCTATTTTGCAGCCGCTCACTTCCTCCCCCTCACACGATCAAGCTATCCCTCTCACCAATCTCTCCATCAAACTTCAATCCTCATCAATCTCCATCGTCCACCACCGAGACTTCTACTCGCTCCAAACCAAGTTCCTCACCGTCGCTCGTCTCTCTCAACGATCTTTACCAATGCAACCAAGGATGCGATTCGGGAACAAGGATAAGGGCAAGGGTATTGCCACATCCTCCACTGCTCGGAGACCCGTAACATATCCGTGGCCTCGCCCCGAAGAGACTCCGATTGACATTAATACCGCCGAACTCCCACCTTCTTCAGCAACCGCGTGGGACGAAATCGACGCTTTCAACTACAACAAACTTTTGGCCTTAACGCTCGAGCCAACTAGGTTCTTGTGTGACCAAACATTGACTGAGCTTGGCTTAAAAGAGCAAGTCCATAGCATCCTTCTGCACGCTCGTTGCATGTGTTTCGCTTTAGAAGAAGACGTGCTTTACCCAGATTTGACAAGACAATGCCTCGCGACCGCCACTCTCACGTATGCAAATCCGGCGTCACCGTCCCTTGAAGAGGCTACATTCTCGTTCTTTGCTGGAGGAACGAGATACGAGATTCCAATGATTGACTTTTGCAACGTCTACGGTTTTCACACGACCGATACGAGGCTAGAAAGCCCCGGGAGACTTAAGGAATCAAAGACGTTCTGGAACGTCATAGCTTCGGGAACGTACTCAAGCAACTCTGCAAGTCAAAACCGGCTCCGTCATCCCGCTCTCCGCATTGTTGCGCGACTTCTAAGCAACATGCTCTTCGACCGACCCGTAGGTAACAAAGTGCATAATGATGAGTTGATGCTTTTGTTTTTGGGTGTTGGTAATATTGTAGGAGATGGAGACTTAGCGCAATTTGAGCACTACCGTTATAATTTGGGCATCCGGTTTGCCGAGACATTATGCGCAATCAAGGCTCAACCTGCTTCAACCGCTAGTGGCCCTCGTGTTGAGCGCATTGGAAGCTTGCTCACGTCACTATTTCGCCACCTTAAATTGGATTTATCCAAGGCTTCCTGCGTCGACGAAGTTTCACGTGTGGATATGCAGCATTTGCTAAACTCGAAGATTATCGTTAAGCCGAGTGCTTATCAGTTCATTGCTGCAAATGGAGAACCTAACTTCATCATGCTTCCATGCCCCCTCCTCACACAGCTCAACACGTGGGAGGACCTTACGTTTCAGCCACCTCTGGAGTACCTCGTGCCAAACCCGAGCCGTTCTTCTTCAGCCGCAAAACCGAGCACCTGCTCGCGCAGAAGTACATCCAGACCAAGCACCTGCTCGTTTTCTCAAACCGGAGAAGCTGCCCCATCCATTCCGCGCCTAACATACCACACTGTTCCCCAAGGTGAGTTTGATCTCCCACACATCGCTGATGATGCTGACAGTGGTGAATATAGGCGATGGATGATCCAAGCAACGAAGAAGAACAACAGCCTAATGCAAAGGATTATGGAGAAGCTCTCAAAAGGATGTTGTCACGCTACAGTAGCAAGAGATGCTCAGCCGGTCCCTTCAAGCTCTACCTCCGGTTCGGGTCAACCATTGGAAAGGAAGAGGAGGAGAACGCGCGGCGAAGGAGGCGATTAAGCCTCTACTCGGTGATATCTCTTTCACCCTCCACTATCATTGTTTTATCCGTTTCTTTTATTTATCTATGTTTTGTGTTCACTAGTTTCTTGTGTCACCATTCTCTTGAACTTTTACACATCGGAGACGGTGTGATTTAAGTCCGGGGGAGCGGTTAGTTATTTGAATTTTCATTGAGTCGGATTTTTAATTGTTTTTAAAAAAAAAAAAAAAAAAAAAACGAATTTCTATGATTGCATCTGCATTTTTGCATAGGGAACAATGATGAAATTTCCTTGTAAAGTCTCATTTTAGAATTTAATCATGAAGTAGAGGCTCATCCATACTTGGATCTTATTTCTTTGAAAGTCCCATCTCATTAGAAACTTGCAGGATCTAGATTCGACTCTATCAATTTGAACTTAATCCTGACTAATCTCTCTCACTTTTGGACTTTGAATCATAACCATGGATAAACACTTGACATTCAAATCATGTTTGCCTTATTTTTACCACTCTTAACTTGATTTGAATGGCTATCTCGATCTAAGTTCATCTTTTAGATGAGGATAGTACCACACCTTTTAAACCCGACCATTTTGTTCAAGCCCTTGCATATGTTCTTTGAGTGAGGCCTTTTTCTTTGTGTTGCATTGGCAAAATCTTGCAAGCATTAGAGACGACAAGGCTAAGTTTCCAATAGACTAGTTTCTTGTGTCTAAGACTAGTCTTAGGTGGGGAATGAAACCGAAATGGTTAAATGCTTATTTGAATATCTTTGGGTTTGTGGTTGAGTGTGAAAAGAAAGAAAATAAAGAAAAGGAGAAGAAGAACAAGTTCTAGGGAAGGGAATTAAAAGGACCAGTATATAGCTCTAAGTGTTTGAAAAGAAAACGGCATTCTCCTAGAATAAAATCAAAAGAGAAGAAAATATGTTAGAGAATGCTAAGATAGAAAGAGCTAATGCAATGAAAAGAGTATTCCCTAGGATTTTGATCGAAAAGGAAAGAGTAAGGTTGAGAAAGATTTGAAAGAAAAATTTAGCCAAAAGGGCTAGTGGTTAAACATGGGATAGTGAGAAAAGAGAGATGAGAGAATGCAACAAGGGGATAATGGGTAGAACTTTGGATTCCTAGCCTTGTATGCATCAATTGTCTCTTTTCTTTCTTGCTTTTGCTAAATGTGACACTTTCATTTGAGAGTTAACCACCAAAAAGAATATGAACCTTCTCTTTATATCATTTTCAAGCCTTCTTCTACCTAGCCAAATGGTATTGATTCAATTTCCAATTGTGAGACCGCACCAAACACAATAATGAATGTTAAAGAGTTGAATATTTGTTAATTGCAAGATTTCTTTTGAGTCTCTGGATTTGGAGTAATATTTCATAAGTGATGAGTATGCCGAAAGCTTCTTGAGTAGAGTTTGTTGTGCATCGAGTTAGTTCTTTTTAGGACATGTTGTTGAACCCTTTAGTGCTTCTTTTGGATTTGAGTTCCCGCCTTCAAACCTCTTTTCCGGGGGAGTTGATATGTTAGTATTTTGGTGTCTTTTACGCTTTGTTTCTTTAGTCTTTTTGGTTCTTTCTAGTTTATTTTGTGTCTTTTCAGGTTCTAGGAGGCTCTCGAGCATAGATTAGAGTCCGTGAGGGTCATTAGAGCAAAAAGGGACGAATCTGGAGGAAAGACAGTGATTCTCATAAATCGAGCACCTGCTTGGTTTGGAGCGAGCACCTGCTCGCCTGAAGACCCAAGGAAGTCGAAGTCTCTGGAATCCGGACCGACCGGTCCGGATGAGAGGACCGACCGGTCCACACTCGAAGACCCAAGGAAGTCGAAGTCTCTGGAATCCAGACCGACCGGTCCGGATGAGAGGACCGACCGGTCCACACTCGAAGACCCGAAGCCAAAAGTCTCTGGAATCCAGACCGAGCGGTCCGAATTGTAAGACCGACCGATCCCAGACCCGAAGACATGCCTCGTGCTGACACGGACCGACCGGTCTGACATCAGACCGACCGGTCGGGCTCCCAGAACCAAGTTGCCCTAAAATTTTCTTATAAATAAGTTGTAGCCACTTTCCAAGTTGGTGTGCTATTTTTTTTCTGAGATTTTTTTCCCTGAGACGTTTTTGAGAGCTGAGACTACTTGTTTCCATTGTTGAGATCCTTTCAAGGTATTTTTTCATTTCCAAGGATTTTGATTGTAAGATTTGGAGGATCATCCACAACTTTCCATTGAGAAGATTTCTTAAACCCTATTCTCTTATTTTATCATGATGCTTTCTTCTCATTTGATTGCTGTGATTTTGTCCTCCATGACTGAGTAGTCTCATTGCTAGATTAGGGAAATTCAATGGTGGATTAGGATGATAGTGACTGAGCCAAATAGGAAATGTTATCATTTGTCTTCATCAATCGGGATTCATATTGCTTAGGCTAATTTGATCACCTAGTCTATGATTTTAGGATTAATTTATTCACGAAAGTGCTCTAGGTTGCTAGATAAACCATTGATGAGCAATCGGTGTGTAACCAACGACAGTTGATTGTTACCATCGATTGTGAACAAATCGAACCAAATTGTTAATGCTTATCTTCATTTCTGAATTCGAACGACAGTTTATGCATTTAGGATGCTAGATAAAGTTATTGATGCATCACGACAGTGAGGCAATATTAAATTCATGTTCGAGTTCTAGATTGCGCTAAATTGAATCCTGAATAGATTGCTCAGTCCATAATCCGAAACCACCGGCGAATGACTCTAATCTAGTGCCTTTATCTTATTGAATTTACATCATTTTTAGTTGCTATTTCGTTCATTAATTCGTCACAAACAAATTCCCATTTTATCTTAGCTTTAAACGATAATCCATATTTTCATAGTGTGACCGTGGTCCCTGAGGATTCGATACCTAAAATACTACTGCTTTTGTCTGTGCACTTGCGGATACTATTTAGGTTTAAAACTTCATGTATCAATAGTATAGCTCCAAGCATAATGACATTGAGAGACCTTCCTCATAACAATGATGTCTCTAATGCCTTTATACTTCTTTGACAAATCATATTCTTCTTTGATTCTCGAAGATCTGATTTAATACAAGATATTCACCAGCAAAACATTGCTCCACCCGAGACAAGAACTCCTTGTTCTCACAAATTCATTCCCGCAAAACCAATGTGTTAAACCCAACACAAATCTGCGTAAAACCTGAAATTTGCTACTGCATCTTGTCAAGAGCATACACTACTTGAAACAAGAGCTAGAAGTCTTTTTCATCATAACACTCAAGCTCACAAGAGCACCACATTCATTGCATTCCCTCTGAAAATAGCAACGAATTGAGTGTTTCCCTTCTGTTTCAATAGAACATTTCCAGAGATCAACAAAGAGCACAAACAACATTGCTTTCCCTCTGAAAATAGCAATATTGTAGCTCCACATTCTGTGATTATCCAGCAACTGTAGACTTTCATTACCAAGAATGTATAGCTTACACACAGAGATAAAACCTGCAGCAGAAACCCCTTTCAAAACTCAACCTAAAGCCACTGAAATTTCCTCAACCATGACTTGCTCCTAACCATTTTGCAACCTCCTTTAAACTGATCAAAGGACACCCTTGCTCATACTTACACAGCCATAAAACTCCCATAAGATCCAAGGTTCTAGGGCGTCCCCTAGTTCCACGAATCTTATGAGTTACCGAGCTGGAAAAACAACCGAGCTTAGAACACCACTTGCAGCCGACTTTACCAAACTTGTTCAACCCGAAGATACCATGAAAACCATTACTGAATCTTGGCTAAACCATTGAAAAAAAAACCAGCACATAACCCCATGTTCCAACAAGCTTCCATTTCCAATACATATGCAGAACTTGAGCAAACCGGAAACTTCAATATAGAGCATCACAAGACACCTTGTGACTGCAGCGGAATCAGACTTTAAAGTCTCCCAAACTTAAGTCTTGAAGTTGACGTTTCAATTCGGATACAAACCCTTGAGTCGCAGAACTTGTACTCACACTTTTCCGAATCAAACCCAGCTGATACTAGAAAACGACCTTCAACTAACATCAACCAATAACCGGCTTCTTCAGCAATGATCAACAACACCATCTTTGATCATACGTTTCTTGCTTCATCTCTGACTTGTCTTCTTATACTAGCAACACTAACTTATGAGAAACCAGAATCTTCTCTCACTATGTTGCATATTCTTGCACCTTAGAAGCAACCTGATTTCATAAACCCACGAAACCACTTCAATTAATTCCAGCTTATACTGAAAATTTCTTCTTAAGATATAACTTGTTCACCTCTCTTGCCCTCTCAGTTACATTACATAACCTGAGCTAAACACGTTTTACCCTTTTAAGCATCTCAAATACCCTTTGGTTACTCCATCTAAGATCTAACCAAATCTTCTAATGAGCAAACAATAACATCTTCCCAAAAGAGTCTCTATTTCAGCTCTATTAGTAACTCTGCAACAGCAACATAGAATCTGCAATTCCAACATAAAACCTGCAACTGGTTTGGTTTTCCTTGATCATGAGATGCTGCAACAATAACCAGAGTGAGTCTTACAACTCATTTCTCTTACGATATACACCAAGAGGCTTTCATCCTTAGACACTTAAGTCTCTGAATCCTTTCTCATAAAACCTGAGAAAACACAACGATGCTCCACCAAGAAAGAGTCTTATGGCTTCTTTCTTTCTTTTGCACCACTTATCAAGAGCTTATGCCTTGTTGTGACACCTGAGACGTTGCTTGTCTTCACAACCCAGCTCTTCAAAGAAAAATAAACGTGGATGCTTAAGGAAATAAAACTTACTGCTTTAACCTTTCAAAGATCCAACCTTTTTCCAATTTTTCTTCACTCTCTTTCTTTCTCTACATCCTTTCTCTCTTAGATCTGGATAAACATTGTATTTCCCTTCATCTGCTTCTCCTGGATCTGAGACTTTCCCTCTTGAAATCTCAGTCCTCCTCAAAACTACACTCATGCTAAGAATCTCCTCAGAAAACCACGAGCTTCTCCTTGCATAAAGCACAACCTCAGAGACCATCAAACTCCACCACTTCTCTTCTTGAAAAACACCATGATTCTTGGCTTGAGAGAACCACAAACATAGAACCTGGCTCTGATACCACTCTGTTAAGATTCATAGGCTCAAAAGATGATAACTTTAAGAGCATAAACCTGAACAAACCAAGCTTAGAAGTCTTTGATGTTATAAACCGAGACTAACATATGAATCAGAGAATGAGGCACATGAAAACAAAGCTTGGAAAAATAGAGCAAAGAGAGATTAAGAGAAAGAGAGAAAGATGGGAGAAGGGAGCACACACACACATTTAACCAGTTCATGCCCGTTAAAGAGGGTCACTACGTCTGGCCGAGACACAACTCGGAATCCACTAGATTTGATAGAGTTACATTAGGAATCCTTAGTGTTTCACCCTAATACCCTTCACTAGTACTTAGAGCACACTCAAGCTATTCCTATGCCATAGAGAAAACTGTAAACAAGCTTATACTAATACATGTTTTCTCTCCTTAACTCTATCATCTTTCATGTGTGCCGGCTCACTCTCTCTCACGTGTTTAGCTTCTCTTTATAGTGAGGACCACCTCAAACCTAAAGCATCTTGCCAAACGCCAAAGTAACTTCCTTTAGATGCGTTTGCGTTTTCAGTTCTTGAGACAAACACTCCCTTAGTCTTTTGAATCCACAACAAGACAAAGGAGAGAGGCTCCACCTTGTGGTCCCAAAAGTAACTCAACCTAAATTTAACTCACCATATTAACCATAGTTACGGTTTGAGTTACTTACACCTTGATTTACTTGAGAAGCAAGTTCTCATCTTCACAATGCATAATAGTGATTAATGCCGTGTTAGGAAATACAATTTGAACTTTGAGTGCTTAGCTAAATTCTTAATGGATAAATCTTTCTCGATGTGTATGTTATTCCTGAAATTAATTAAAAGATGTATGGTCGATAGTACAATGTTTCTGCAAACAAGATGTGTATAATTTGCAAGTTTAATACCATTTAGATCACTAAAAATTACAAATGTGGTATCTTAAACAATCGTCGTGGTGGATACAATTTTGTTTTTTATGTTCGACGACCATATATTCGTCCTATAGGCTCATAACAAGTTCAGTGTCACATCGGACAAATAAGCAACGCAAACACAAACTTTACGTGCCAAAGGTAAACACAAGTTTCTAATTATGCCCTTTGTTGAGTATAATACAAACGACGTGTTCTTGTTCGATCATTATCATAAATATAAGTTTATTATTTTGTATATTATTGAAGTAAGCGAGTGTATAATAGTTTTAACTCCATCTTTTATTGATTGGTTCAATTCAAATCTTGTGTTTCTGACCATTGAATTTTATTGACTATGCTAGCTACTTGAGTGACGTATACATGTTTTTTTATATATGGTCAACTCTATGACTAGCGTTTATCTCTAATCATCATATCCTATTATATAACTTATTCGAAAGGTTAATTTTCGAAATAAAGTTCTTACGGTGAGGTGAATGTTGGGTCCTAAATTATTGAAATATCCTTTTCGTCTAGTGGTTGATAAAAACCTTATCAATGCTTCTCCACCATGAAATCTTAAACGTTGTGCAAGTAGAGCCGTTCGCCATAAAATGTTGCATCTCTTCAAATCGCTCAAATATCTTGCCATTTTTTGACCATCTCAAAGTGTTCCAGCGAGCTTATTCGGATTAATCAACTCGTTACTAGAACCATGTTAGGGCGGATATTTCCTTCATGGACTTTGAATAACTTTAAAAAAAAAAATTTATTAGCTGAGTTTGTTCACAATCTTGATCCAACACCAAGGCTTAAAAAAATATCGGTTTACATTTGCATTGACATTGCCAAAATCTGAGCCCATTAAGGGACTCAAGAGCTAGTATCCTCTGCGGGCGTGAGTACAGTACATCATCGATCTTCCCTCTAAATGGAAAACAATCTCATCGTGACGATCGAACGGTTTATCAGCTTTCTGACTTTGCTTGCACAGATCGGTCAGGTGAAGAAATAACTAGAGTCTCTCTGAGAGGGACGAATCGGCTCGATCTGTCACGGTTCATTGGCTACAGGATTCGTCTTCCTTCTCTAATCCTCTTCGTATTGCATACTCTGTAAGCTGCTCGATTCTCACCATTGTCAGTTTCGATTTTCTTCTGTGCGATGAATTTCGGTGTTCTAGGGTTTCTGTAGTCTGATTCTCCGTTTCTGTGTTGATTTTGCATTGTTCCTGCTTCAATTTTCTCGATTTTTGTTGTTTCAGGTGATTTCCTTCGCTATAACGAGATAATGGATTTGGCATCGCGTTATAAGGTGAAATTTCTTTCATTGTATCGTTTAATTTCTAGCTCAAATCAGCTCTCGATGAAATTCTAGTGCTGTATTGTTTTTTTTTCTTTTTTGGATCGAATTTTCTTTCATTTTTAGTATTTTTACCATTATTCTTGACATATACAGTAGCATTACAATTTTTTTTTTGGTGTTTATGCTTGTTCTTAACTTGTGCAGGGGGTTGTGGGGCTGGTTTTTGGGGACAATCCATCTTCAAATGAAGACAGGTACATTTTCACCTCTCTTATTTACTACGAGTTAGTAGATATCGTGGCCTATGAGTATCGTGAATTTATTTAAATGAGGTTATTTGGTGTATTTTTGTAGTTACATTCAACGCTTGCTGGATCGTATAAGTAATGGTACATTGCCTGAGGATAGGAGAACTGCTATAGTAGAACTTCAGTCTGTTGTAGCAGAAAGTAACGCTGCTCAGTTAGCTTTTGGAGGATCCGGTAAGTGTGTTTTGTTTCTCTGTTACGCGTTTGATTGATTGTGAGATCAAATCTAAAGTTATAGTTTACGTTTTGTCATTTCAGGATTTCCTGTGATAATGGGCATCTTAAAGGAGCAACGCGATGATGTTGAAATGGTGCTGTATCTTCTTTTTTCGTATTTCTTTTGGTTCTCGCTTGCTGTTTGTCCTTGCGTCATAGCTCACTCCTCTCCCTTACTTTATGGAAAATGTGGTAACGTTCATTGAATCGAATTTGGGAAAATATGGTTGTTTTCTTTTCTTTAACAAATAAAGTAGTTTCGGGAGATTAGCATTTTACTCTATTTTTGTAGTCCGTGCATGCAGTTTAGTGACAGATAGTTTAGAATCAGAATAGGTCCACCAGTCCAGGATATAAATCAATAGGAACTTGGAGGTGGAAATCAGTATGAATTTGGGTCTAGCATGTGATTCTTAACTACGAAATTTGCACTTGTGGTTTTACCTTAGGATTATCCGGAGTTGCTACTGTGTTGTGCTGTTCTTCAACTTATAGTTTTGCTGTTTTTCAGGTTCGAGGTGCTTTAGAAACTCTTCTTGGCGCTCTAACACCAATAGATCATGCAAGGGCGCAGAAGACTGAAGCTCATGCTGCTCTCATGAATTCCGACTTGCTTTCACGTGAAGCTGAAAATATCACTCTTCTTTTAAGTTTGCTGGTTAGAGATTACTCTATACTTTTGAAGTAAAAAATATATTCCTGTTTTGTTCTTTTTTTATCTGTGCATCATATGGTTTATTTTCCTGGTGGTGTGGCAGGAGGAAGAAGATTTTTATGTTCGATATTACACTCTTCAGGTTTTGACAGCTCTTCTTATGAACTCTCAAAACAGGTATATATTTTGGGAAGTACTATCTCTATGCCATCTTTCAACCTATATGCTATAGAGACTTTTTCTGACTGTCTCTTCAGGTTGCAGGAAGCTATTTTGACCACTCCTCGCGGTATAACTCGACTCATGGATATGTTAATGGATAGGGAGGTAATCAGTTAACTACATCTGTATATATATGATCTTGCTATTGGTTTGTTTAAGAGTCTGGTATCTTTAGCCTCCAGTCAACCTCAAGTAGGATATGAGATGGTGTAGTGAACTCTGGGAAGAGATGAGTTTCATATTTCGTAAACATGTTTTTTTGGTGTTTGCCTTGCAGGTAATCCGGAATGAGGCTTTATTGCTTCTTACACACTTGACGCGTGAAGCAGAGGTGAGACCTCCCAGTTATCTTTGTAACTGTTCCTTTTCTATTACTGCCTTGAGAGCTGAAACAGCCATTGGATCTGATCGATCTCACTATATGATTAACTGTTTGTAGGAGATCCAAAAAATTGTTGTCTTTGAAGGTGCGTTTGAAAAGATTTTTAGCATCATAAGGGAGGAAGGGGGTTCAGATGGCGACGTGGTTGTGCAGGTGACCAGTTGCTCTTTTAAAAATATTTACAGCTTTTGTGTTCTGTTAAAACATTGAAATATGAAAAAGCAAAATGAAGAACCCACTTCTTAATTTAGGAGTAACTATATTGGCATTTAGACTTCCAGTTGTTGTCTTCCTGCAATGTTTTGCAATCATTTCCGGCATCCATTGGGTCTGCTTATGCTTAACATCGAGTTCCTTACTCATGGACTTGCACTAATTTTTTTTTTCTTTACAGGACTGTCTGGAGTTGTTGAACAATCTTCTACGCAGCAGTTCTTCAAACCAGGTTTTGAAGCTTTGTTACTAGTTTTGAACTTTTCTGATTCATTTACTAGATCTGCTCATAGACTGATATTTGAACTTGTACAGATACTCTTAAGGGAGACCATGGGCTTTGAACCGATAATCTCAATTCTAAAACTGCGAGGGATTACATATAAGTTCACCCAGCAAAAGGTTAGGTCATAGAGTGCTTTTCCCATTTTCGATTTATTCTACCAGCTCCTGCAACTTTGCTAATCTTTGTCCTTCTGAATGAACAAAATCCCAGTAGACTGTTAATCTACTTAGTGCACTGGAGACAATCAATATGCTGATCATGGGTGGTGCAGAGACAGATCCTGGGAAAGATTCAAACAAGCTGGCAAATAGAACGGTTTTAGTTCAGGTTTGTTATGATATACAAATGTTATGTTTTCTCATCGCAGACCACATGGAATATGTTCCTTATTATATCATATTTGATTCATTAACAGAAAAAACTGCTGGATTACCTACTGATGCTGGGTGTTGAAAGCCAATGGGCACCTGTTCCTGTTCGCTGCATGGTAAGCAGATCTTCTTTAGTCCAATTCTTTGTCCTCCGGTCCTTTCCATTTCCTGTTATCATTCATATTTCATTGTATATCAAAATACCTTTTTTGAGTCGTGCAACTGACAATAAGTCGGAATAATTTCATCGTGATTCTAGAATTACACTGTTGAACCTCGTTTCTAGGTTGATTATGGAATGGATTTGCTTACAGTCCTCCATTAGCATTTCTTTCTAGAGTTTGTTGCTGTATCATCAAGGCAACTGCTGAAGGTTTCTTATTGCTGTTTCTGTTCTAGTTAAAGTAAGCTTAAGCTTCTTATTCTTTGTTGCTAGACATTTAAATGCATTGGAGATCTGGTTGATGGTCATCCCAAAAACCGTGACATCCTTGCTAGCAAAGTTCTTGGTGAAGATCGGCAAGTAGAGCCTGCACTCAATTCTATCCTCCGGATCATTTTACAGACGTCTAGTATTCAAGAGTTCGTTGCAGCTGATTATGTTTTCAAGACCTTCTGTGAGGTTTGACACTTTTATTATTATATATCATAGTCTAATGTGAGCTTACAGATTCTAATATACTATGTGATGCTTTTAAGTGTCACTTTCCTGTCTGCATCTTTATATATATTCTCATTCTCTAAACGTTTTCAGAAAAATCGGGAGGGTCAAACAATGCTAGCTTCAACTTTGATACCCCAGCCACATCCCACCACCAGAGATCCGCTAGACGATGATGTTCACATGTCATTTGGAAGGTATTATTTCTTTTTCTTTCTCCTGCAGCTTTCACAGGTTTGTTTATAAGGGATCTCACTGCTTCATCATCATTGCAATTTTGAGCTAGTTCTCTTCTATCATAACTTATTGGACATTTATATTTACGGTGTAGTATGTTGTTACGAGGTCTTTGTTCTGGTGAAGCTGATGGTGATCTTGAGGTAAACTTGTTTGTCCTGTTTCATATATATTTGAATGTCTTCCAGAACTTTAATTTTTTCTTTCCCAAACAGACATGTTGCAGAGCTGCAAGCATTCTTTCTCATGTTTTGAAGGACAACATTCAGTGCAAGGAAAAGGTAATGGCCTGGCTTCAATGCACAATTACTCTATACCTTAAGTTATCTACACAGTATTAATGGCTCTGGCTAATTGTTTTGTACACTCAACAGGCTTTGAAAATCGTACTTGAGTCACCTATGCCTTCCATGGGAACTCCAGAGCCTCTCTTTCAGAGGATTGTCAGATACCTAGCCGTTGCTTCTTCCGTGAAAAGCAAAGATAAATCAAGCACATTGGGGAAATCATATATTCAGCAGATAATTTTAAAGCTGCTCGTCACGTGGACTGCTGATTGCCCGGCTGCAGTTCAGTGCTTTTTAGATTCACGTCACCATCTAACGTATCTGCTCGAGCTTGTAGCAGACCCAGCTGCAACAGTTTGCATAAGGGGTCTGGCGTCTATTCTACTGGGAGAATGTGTCATCTACAATAAGTCAAACGAGAATGGGAAAGATGCTTTTGCTGTAGTTGATGCTGTGAGCCAGAAGATAGGGCTCACATCATACTTCTCGAAGTTTGAAGAGATGCAGAGCAGCTTCATCTTCTCCCCCTCCAAGAGACCTACAGAGGATCATAAACCGTTGACAAGAACAGCCACGCCTAGTGAAGCCGAGATTGAGGATGTGAACGAGGCAGGTCCAATGGACAAGGGGGATGAGGATCACCCAATGCTCATCTCGTTGTTTGATCCTAGCTTCATAGGCTTAGTGAAGAGCCTGGAAGGTAACATCAGAGAGAGAATCGTGGATGTGTATAGTCGGCCAAAAACTGAGGTGGCTGTAGTACCAGCGGATTTAGAGCAGAGGAGCGGCGAAAATGAGAAAGTCTACATCAATCGCTTGAAAGCCTTTATAGAGAAACAATGTTCAGAGATTCAGGTACATGCCTCTTTCTCAACTCTTCTATGCTGCTGAAAATAAAAATAAAACTTACTCGTTCGATAAAATGTTGCGTTGTCCGTGTTTTTTAGAACCTGCTTGCTCGGAACGCTGCTTTGGCAGAAGACGTAGCCAGCTCTGGTAGGAATGAGCAATCTCAAGGATCAGAGCAAAGAGCAAGTACAGTAATGGACAAGGTTCAGATGGAAAGCATCAGGCGAGAACTCCAAGAAACGTCTCAGCGTTTAGAGACAGTGAAAGCCGAAAAAGCCAAGATCGAATCCGAGGCATCAGGGTACAAGAACATGGCTGGGAAACTCGAATCAGACCTAAAGAGCCTATCGGACGCATACAACAGTCTAGAACAAGCAAATTATCATCTTGAACAAGAAGTGAAATCCTTAAAAGGAGGAAAAGATCCCATGGTGTTTCCTGATATAGAAGCGATTAAAGAAGTGAGAAAGGAAGCTCAGAAAGAGAGCGAAGACGAATTAAACGATTTGTTGGTATGTTTGGGTCAAGAAGAGAGCAAAGTGGAGAAACTAACCGCGAGGCTGATAGAGTTAGGAATTGATGTTGATAATCTCTTGGAGGAGATCGTGGACGAGTCAGAAGCTCAAGGAGAATCTGAAGAAGACGACCATTAAACAAATCTTCTGAATCAGATAATCTTAAATGCAAAAGCCTCAAGTTCTTTAAGAACATCTTATCTCACTTTGTACAGTCTTTGGTAATTTATTTTTCACTTTTAATTTATAATGAGACTTTCCAACTTGTTAGATTGTTTGAAATATGATACATTGTTTACAATGTTTCACATCCATAACACATTTTAACAATGACCTCAATGTGAGTGATCTTTTAGTTCAATTATGTTGTTTTCTTCATATATTGATCTGGATTTTGGTATGATAACAATAAGAGAATTCAATCGGTGATTAAATATTTCGAGAAAAGGTAACAACACTAGGTACATAATTCTTGAGCCTAACACAGAAAATCACTCTACACAGAAACTTGACTCTACAATTCACACAACACAACACAACAAGCATTATACTAAAGAAGAGGAGGAAAAGAATTCAGGCTTTAATCGGATGCACAAAGCGAAGCCATTAGATCCGTTGGTGAGCTCCAAATGTCAAGATCAAAGAAAGACTGCTTCTTCTCTTCTTCTTCGATTCTACATATGTTCTCTGCAACTTGGCACAAATTTGAAATGTCTTGAATTATCGCTTCTTGTGCTTCTACCTGCAAAATTTCAAAAAGTTTCCTCATCGAAATTCAAAAACATTTTATCGAATGAGTAAAGAAAACAAAACCCTAATTACCATGAAAAGAAGCTCGTCGAGCATAGACGACGGCCGCGAGGAATCATCTTCTCCTTCTGTAGAAGAACTCTCTAGAAACGACGCCGTTTCGTTCGGATTTGTACTCTCTTTTCGTTGCGTCGTCGTTTGAAATCGATCTGATTTCTCTTGCATAGCATTCAAGCCGTTGGACAAAATCTCCCACTGATCAATCTCTCTCTGGTACTTTCTTTTGAGCTTCAACAGTATTCTCTTCTTCCGTAACCTCCGATTCCTCTCCTCTACCACAGGATCTAACTCCGGATCCGGCGGTTTCGAAGTTTCTCCGGCGTCGGAGATATCATGTCGCTTCCTTCGCTTATACACGAACCCGTCGTCGTTACAAAGTTCCCAATCTTCGATTCCGGCTAACGAAGTAGTACTCGTCGCCGTCGGAATCGGTGAGTCCATTCGCCGGAGCGGGACGAGACTTGATTTTCAGAAAGTGTTGAGACTTAAATCTGAATTGAATTTCTCCTCGACCTAAAACAATAATCTGATAACCCCTTATTTCAAAAACAATTTTGTTAGTATAATTTATTTTTCAACGAATATATGGCTAAAGTCACGCATACCCTTATTGAAACAGAAATATTACATGACCCAACCCGCATAGATCCGAGCCCGAATAAATCCGGACTCAAAAGTGGATCTACAAAAGCAAAAGAAAACCTAAGGAAGTGTAACATTTGAAGGGAATTGAATTTTAATGAGCATTTAGATAATTTAAATGATTTCGTGTGATTTTATGGATTTCCATAAACAATTTTCTTCAGTCCCACTTAAAATTATAGGATTGGACTCTTTGTATTTATAAAAATTATTATGCATGAGTTTTATACTATTTTACCCATATTGTTTATATATAGTTAGTACAAACCTTATTACGTCTAATGAAATTCATATCTTAACTGAATTGAAAAACACATATATTATTTCTAGGACTATATTATGTTATAAATATAGTGGCTTAAAACGTTTTTCTTTTTTTCAAAAATACATTGTTTCTAGATTTTTAATTGGTCTACGGATATAAACGTATAAACTGATTAAGATTTAATCAATATAAATTAGAAAATAAGATAAAAATGGATAAATTGTTTTGTTATACACAACACACAAATTAATAATACATAACCAATCAAACAATAAAAAAAGAATTACGAAATGATGAATCATCTCTTAGCAAAGTAGAGTGAAAGAAGAATGGAAGTAACCCATTTGATTGTATTTTTGACAAATCTAACCCCATGCTAAACTGAAACAAGGAGACACTGAAAGAAAAGTTGATGTGTCATTGTTTCAATTTAGCATCGGTTAAATTTGTCCAAAATTCAATCAAATGGTTACTTGAATTCTTTTCCGTACGAAAATATACCATCCCAACATCGATGAAACCGGGTCCATCTACCATGAGATGCTTAGAACTCGATGGAGTCCTGCGATCCGCCCGGACGAGGTTGTAAACGGAATCCTCCAACTAATGGCTTCCCCGAACTTGGCCTCAGAGCCTTTGGTGGCTGAAGTGGCCGAAACGTACCTAAATGACAAGGCCAAGTTCGATGAAATAGCTCGACGGTGGACGGTGGAGCATGCTATGGAGTGAGGTGGTGAATTTGAAGAGAAGATTGACGTAAAATGTGTTTTTATTTTGTTTTAATTAAATTTTGGTTTTATTTCTTGTTTTTCTTTTAGTTCTACAACTTTTTTACTTTTCAGTTGTTGCTTTGCTACTTATAATCTTTACCTAATAAATAAACACTTCCTTCTCTACATATACAAATGTGGTAAATGTGTGGTACTCAAAAAACTCACAACTCAAGATTCGATTGAGGCTCCGAACGGTTTTCTTCATCAACTTAAAGAGTGGTGATTGTTCCCGAATTTGATCCCTTGATTTGATGGAGATACGATGGGAGACTCTCTTGTATCCATTTTCCCAATAACTCAGCCGTTTTAACCATAACTCAGCCGTCTTGACCATAACTCAGTCGTCTTGACCATAACTCAACCATCGTTACCATAACTCAAATGTCTTAACCATAACTCAGCCTTGTCATGACGTTTCGTGTTTCTATTTTGGGCGGCAAGTGTAAAATTTTAAGTTGCCACGTTTCGTCTTCCTATCTATCTCTCCCTATTGCGACGTTTCGTCTTCCTATATCTCTCTCTCTATATATATAGCCCTTCTCATCAAGCCTATTCTCATCAAAACCTAAGAAAAAAACCTAATCTCATCAAAAACATAAGAAAAAAAAACCTAATCTCAGCAAAACTTACATCATGTCGATTGTCCCTCCATATTCATCCAAGTTCCACAGCGTGGTCAATGCCATACACAACATGCAAGATCGAGATAACCTCCCTCTGCTAAACCCTGGTGCGGGTGTGTGGTGTGACAAAAACTCTGTTACGTGGTTTAAGTTTTTACTCGCTCTCTCGCAGGCGATCCTGGATATTCTTCGAGAGGGATGGGTTGAGCCGTGGCCGACTTACCGCTTCATTCCCGATGATGTTAAGGGACGGTGGTTTCTTAAACTAATTGTGAGCATAACCGATAATGTATTCTTATTATATTTAACTTTTTGTTTCTTTTAATAGCAAAAATACAGATGGGATCCGAGGCATAATTTGACAGTTTGGACACAGTTTAATCTGGTGGCTAGAACGTTATTTCGCACTAAAATGCGCACGTTGAAGGGGATATGGTTTCATGGCGGCGAGAAGCCTGATTGGCTGACTTCTAGAGTTTGGCTTGCTCTCGTCGAACTGTTTGATGAGCTAGGCCCTGATAATTTTCAGTATGGAGAATGTAACTTTACTTAAATGTTTGGGTTTTGTTTCTCTTGTTTATATAAATGAATCAACCATTTACAACAATTTTTGTTTTTGTTTACAACATCTTTTGTTTTTGTTTACAAGTTTTTAAAAGTAAAACATAACTCAGCCATGTCGCGACGTTTAAATCATCCGTGTCGCGACGTTTCGTCTTTCTATACCACAGCTCAGCCGTGTCGCGACGTTTCGTCTTTCTATAACTAACTTACCAATAATAATCCACAACTTAGCCGTCATGTAAACAAAACCCATAACTCAGCCGTATCGTAAACATAACTCAGCCGTGTCACGACGTTTCGTGTTTCTATTTTGTGCGGTAAAACTCCCGAATCTAAATGTAATTAATGCGGCGATTTGACTGTGACAGTGACATATACACTCGCCGAAGAGCCGCTACACCTAGCGTAGGTGTGCAGTGACCTATACACTCTCCGAAGAGCCGCTAGCATCCTCTTTGCGTAACAACGCTATTATAATGATTCCATAAATCAGCCGTTTCGTGACGTTTCGTCTTTTTATACCATAACTCAGCCGTCTGACGATGTTTTGTTAATCCAATTTGGGGCCCTAAATCCGTACCTCAGCCATTATAATGATTCCATAACTCAGCCTTTTTACAACTTGGGCGGGAAAAATCCCGCCAAAAAATCCCTAACTCAGCCATAATAATGAATCCACAACTTAGTAAAAAATCCCGCCTATATATACTTGTTATATGGCCGGAGATCCGGCCAAAATTGGGTTCTTAACTATCAAATAATATGGATTTGGGGAGGGGAATACCTAGAAGGTGTGGATGTGGGTCGGTTACAACTGTGCTAATGTCTAAGACAGAATCTAACCCGGGACGAAAGTTTTATCGTTGCGCAATGGCATCTGGGCCAAATCACGTGTTTAAGTGGGTCGACGAAGCTCACGATGAAGAATTGGAAATTATCTCTGAGAGGCTTACGACTATGGCCGACAAAATTAGTGAACTTAAGGAGGACATCGCCGATTTGAAGGCTGACATAAAGGAGATAGTGAAGATGGTGCATTATATGCTTCCTAAGTAGGAATAGGTCGAAATGTTTTAGTGAGGCCCTGATAATTTTCACTTCACTATATACAATGTAAAGTTATAAAAATGAATCAGGCGTTTTCAAAAATTTTTGTTTTTGTTTACAAGTTTAAAATGTAAAACATAACTCAGCAGTTAACGTATAACTCAGCCGTCTCGCGACGTTTTGGGCGGGAAAATTCCCGCCAAATATCCATAACATAATCAGCAATAATTAGCCGTAATGTAATGTAAACAAATCCATAACTCAGCCGTAATAATGGAGGCGATGCCAAGAGGAAGACTCCCAGAGGAGCTTCTGACTATGATACTGACCGGTATACCTCGAAAAACCCTGGCCAGATTCAAATGCGTCTCCAAACCATGGAAAGCCCTAATCGAATCTCCCTACTTCCGCCGTCTCTTCGTCTCTCTCCACATGGACTTATCTACCTGGTCACTCATGGTCCCTAACGCACATATCGAATTCGGGTTCCACTGTTGCGAGTTATGGAACATTTCCAACTCTCCAGTTTCTTATCTCACCCCAGATCCCACGAATCTCACTACTTTCTATCGAGCTTCTTCTAATGGATTGGTTTTGGTCGAGATTGGTCGCGATTCTCACAAATCCTTTGTTGGTAATCCGGGTTTACAAAATTGGGTCCAGATCCCTCACCCTCCTCAGCCATGTAAGTTCACTGCTTTTGCAACACCCATTGAGGAAGACGGTAAAGCCTCGAGCTTTATGGTGGTTAGGACTTGTGAGACTAGTGGTAGTGATAGCAAGGAGTGGAGAGTCTGTGTGTATTCGTCTCAGTCGGGTGTATGGAGTCAAAACCGGATTTACCCGTCTATAGATTCCGACATCATCTATCTTTGGCCATGAATCCGTTTGATTCCGAAAACATTGGCCATTTATTTAGCCGTAATGTAAAAAAAAACCCATAACTCAGCCGTATCGTAATACCATAATTCAATAATGGATTGCATTTGGTTTAAACATAACTCAACCGTATTAACCTTAACTCAGCCGTATTAACCATAACTCAGCCGTATCGTGATGTTTCGTCTTTCTATTCCATAACTCAGCCGTTTTCACGCGGTTTCGTGTTTCCGTTTTGGGCGGGAAAAATCCCTCCAAAAATCACGAATCTATGTATTGAATGGACCGATTTGACACTGACAGTGACCTATACACTCTCCGTAGAGCCGCTACACCTAGCATAGGTGTGCAGTGACCTATACACTCTCCAAAGAGCCGCTACACCTAGCGTAGGTGTGCTAGCATGCTAGCAACATGGCGGAAACCCACTTCCCCTTTCTTGTGTATAGAACCGCGACCCGCGCATGGTTGCCACGTGGCGAGTATGTCCCCTTGTAACACACAGAGGGCTCTGGCCACGAGTCCCCACCTGCCACGTGGCCGTGCTTCAGCTCTCACACAGCCGTTACGCAATGTTACGGCTGACTTATACAATGTTACGGCTGAGTTATGTTTAAATCCCGCCAAATATCCCGAATCTATGTATTTAATTCACCGATTTGACAGTGACCTTTACACTCTCCGAAGAGCAGCATATAATCCCCCCCAAATCCAAAACACAGGCGTAATGAATCCATAACTCAGCCATAATAATGAATCCACAACTTAGCCGTTAAGTAAACAAATTCCATAACTCAGCCGTTATGTAATACCATAACTCAGCAGTAATGTGATACCATAACTCAGCCCGTAATGTAATACCATAACTCAACCGTAATGTAATAACATAACTCAGCCACAAGTACCGTTGAATAGTTGTGGGGGTCGAAACCAACACAATTGAATTTGTAAGAGTTCGTGAGGGAATTCAGAGATTTCTATGGTAAACTAGGGATTGCAAAGGATTTGAGAAAGAGATGTTGTTTATTGCTCTGAAAAGTTGAGTACAAGTTTTTCTGTCAAAGACTTTGGATCCCCTTAGGGTTTGTACAAGAGAGATATTTATAACTTTTTCTAAGGCGGCTGCATCTCCCAATCTTCTGCGGAGTCGGTCACATCATCATGGGCTTCGCGTCCGGACCGGGCTGTCATCACACTATTGGGCTGTCGACTCTTGAATAGAAGCTGTGAATGAGGTTTGAAGTGAACACGTGATCGATCCATTGACCGCGACCCCGGGATCGGCCCATGGCGTGCCGACGGTCGGATCATGAGCGAGCGCACTATCGGACCGTGAGGCGATCGTGCGGTCGGCCCATGCAGCGAGCGCACGGTCGCGCCACAGCGAGTGCTCGGTCGCGATCAAGACGAGTGCACGGTCGGCCTTAAGGCGAGTGCTCGGTCGGCCTTGAGGCGAGTGCTCGGTCGGCCTTGAGGCGAGTGTACGGTCGGCCTCGCCTAGACCCGGTCCTGTCTCGCTTCGCTTAAGTTCCATTTCCATATGATCCGCTCCGCAGGAAGATTTAGGTTCCGTCAGGCCTTCTCTGTTCAGAGTCCAAAGGGCTATCTCCTCGATTGGTTTGCCTTTAGATGTTAATGCTGAGGGGGGTGAAAACCGACCCCAACAGTTAGCCCCCCAGCTCGGTAGTGTTAGAGCTAATAATGGTGCCGAGTTAAAAGATGTGTCGAATATCAGCGTTAACGTTTGAAGTCAAAGCACTTGTCTATCTTCAGTAGTAGATAGCGACTTTTTCGCAAGAGGTTTTAAGACTCTGTAAACGTTACGAAGATTTTAGGACTTCACGCTTCCTTTGCTGAAGTTGCTGCGTTGTCTGCAGAAATTTTTTTTTACTCGAAGATTTTAAGACTTCGTTTTTTCCTATGGAGATTTTAAGACTCCGTGTTGCGATTGCCAATGTCGATGACGTTCTCAGGAGATAGCAAGACGATTCTTGGAGGGAAGAATGTTGTGTGGTGTTTTTGAATGGGAATGGGTCCCACTTGGTGAGAGAAAAAAGAGATAAGGTTTTAACCTTATCCACCCATCTTCTTCCTTCTTCCCACAAAAATTTTTTTCTTTTCTTTTTCTTGCCGCCGACCGTCCATAGCTTCACCGGAGCCGACCGTGAGCTCGCTTGTTGCCGAAGGTGAGCTCGCCACTTCCCTTCTCCTTTGGTGAGTTCCTTCATTGATTTCCTTTGCACAAATCCTTCTAAATCTCATAGCTTCATTGAAAGTCCAAGTTTATAGATCTAGAATCCTTTCATGGAAAATCAAACTTTGTTATGTTGGATTGTTGATTGCTTAGGAGAATCATTAAATCCTTTGTTGCTATTGACTTTAGCCTTTGATTGTTGATGGAATTTAGCTTTGGATTTGCATAGTCTCTTGGAAATTCCTTGTTTAAAGCTTATGTAGGAATAGAGCTTGTTCTTGGTAGAAAGATGGAAATTCTTGACTTTTGATTTGTCTTGTTGACTTGTGCATAGGTATACTTGTTGTTATGGAACAAGACACACTTGATTTGGTTGATAGTGGTGAAACGGTGCTTAGAACCGAACCCGTGGTCGTGGTTCCAAGTGGGATCGACCCGTCTTCGTGCGACACCGACCGTGCGATCGTGATACCACGCAAGATCGATCGTGCGGTCGCGACACCACGCGGACCCGATCGCGTGGTCGCGGATGAACACGTGGTCGCGGACAATCGTGAGGCACGCGAGGATGATCGCGCAGTCGCGGGTGATCGTGGTCGTGAGGACAAGACCGACCGTATGGTCGCACATGGGCGCGAGGCCGACCGCGTGGTCGCACATGGATGCGAGGACAACCGCGTGATCGCGGGTGGACACGAGGCCGATCACACGCTCGCGACTTCACCGAACCGAATTGGGGATTCGGTTGCGGCTCCGTCCTCATCGAAGATTGCGATGGCCCCTTCGGCGAATCACGTTGGTACCGATACCGGGATCTGTCTCCGTAACAAACTCACCATTCCACGGGTTAGTTTTAGTGGATCCGACGAGGGCGATGATGGAGTTCCCAATAACTTAGAAGATAACGAGGATGCGAGGAGATCCAGTGGCGATGAGGACGTGATGGCTCGCCATGGGGGAATTGGACCTTCCTTTCCTCTTAACGACGAGGATCCGAGGCTTCCAGATGGAGCAGCTGATGCCGCCGCATCACTCGACTCTTCTTCTACTTCTAGGTCACCCCCATCCGACGCTGAGGATGGTGATGAGGTGAACCGCCCTGTTGCGGCTAAGAAGAAGAAGAGGCGACCAGATCCCCCTGGATCCACCTTTTGCGATGAGGATTCGTTGCAGTGTCTTCGGGAGAGGTGTGAGATCTCAGATGAGATTGAGCTGGTTGTTCCTGACCGTACACAGCGAGCTGATGCTCTGCCTCCGGGATACTTCACCGTGTACGAGAACTTCATGGAGCATTGCCTGTTGTGGTTCCCGGTGCCAGGCTTCCTCCTTCGCTTCCTTGATGGGAATGGCATCTCCCTTGCTCAGATTAACCCTAGGGGGTTGAGGCACATCATTGGTATTTATGTGCTTAGCAGGGAGTGCAATGTAGAGATTAGCACTGAGCAGCTGACCAGCCTTCTGGAGTTCAGGCCTAGGGGCCGTACTGACGAGTTTAGGTATCTTGTTGCCCCGGCTCCAGGTCGTGTGCTTATCGATGGGTTCCCTAGCAAGGATGATCTCTTTGAGTGTTCATTCTTCTTTGTCAAGGTCTCAAAGAAGACCATTGAGGCTGACTGCATCCCCCTTGTCAGGACGAGTTGGGGGAAGAGAGGTAAGTCTATACTTAGAAAAAGTTTCTTTTGTATAGTGTTCATGTCTCGTGTCCTAACGTGTTGCTTTGTTTTTGCAGTGAGACCAGCATCCCAGATAGTGAGCCGGAGTGAGGTGACAGCTATCCACAGCGCCCTGGCCTCTGGAGACGGTGATTGGGTGAAGTCTTTCACCCGTCAGAGGATCCAGAGAACACTCTCCATTCGGATCTTCCCAGGGAAGGTCCTTGGACGAGGTGCTCCTAGAGTCTCCGCTTTTCAGCGAGCCGAGTCGGCAAAGGCGGCATCGACGAGCACCGCGGTCTCAGCGAGGGCAGGCTTGCAGACGTGTGCTCCGACGACCGCAGCGCCCAAGACTCCTGCTGCGTCAGCTCAGCGTACTAGTGTTTCTGATCTCACCCCTAATGAGATTGCTAGGCGGCGTGAGCAGTCGCGGAAGAGGGCCCTTAGATCGGAGGGTAAGGCGGGAGGTACTCCCGATGGGGTACCTCCGAAGCGACAGAAGGTGGGCTCCTTTCCGGCGTTCGTTAGCGACCCGACCAGTGGTGGTGCTGCAGCAGCACGCTCTTCGACTCCTGGTTCTGGCGAGAGGGCTCTTGCTCTGGCGAGAGCCACGGTGGCTGAGGTTCGCTCTCTCTTTCTCTCTTTGTCTTTGTTATTGTTACTTGACTTGTTTTTAGCATTCTTTTCGCTTTCCTTTGCGCATGCAGCTTTCCACTCAGTTGGATGACATGGCTTTCTGCTTTGAGGAGGACTTTCACCCCCATGACCGTGAGCTTAGCGAGGCCAGGAGGGCTAACTCTGAGCTTGCTGAGAAGGTCCAATCTCTTGAGGATGATGTTGCTTCTGCGAAGAAGAGGTCGGATGAGTTGAGCGGGAAGCTGTCAAAAGCGTCTTCGAGGCATGCGAAGAACAAGGAGGAGATCGCTTCGCTTAGGAGCAAGCTGTTGGAGGTTGAGAGTCTCAGGGACGCCCAGATTGAGGAGGCTGTTTCTAGGGCCAAGGATCAGGCGGCTCGTAATTTTGCTAGTCGGACCCGACAGGTTGCCAGGTCGCTTGCTAGGATTAAGGGGACAGCAAAGGACAACATGCTGGACCTTGCTGAGATTGATGCGAGCCTGGAGCTTATTGAGCGTCTCCGTGGGTCTGATGGAGCAACTTTGGATGCTGCAGCGGAGCTTTTGGTTGAGAGGAAGATCCCGATCTATGATGCTCGTGATGCGTTTGATGAGCTTGTCTCTAGCGTGAGGCAAGCTTTGGAGATCTCAGAGGATGCTGATGTAGCTGATGGAGATGAGTGACTGATGAGCGACCGTTGCTCTCTGATTATGACTTAGTTTATTTGTAGTTTTTTGATGACTTTTGTTTTTGAAAACCTTTTCTTGGATTCGATGATTTCGGTTATAGCATTGGATGGTTTGTATCCTTGCTATTATTTCGGAGCCTTGCATGGTGAAGAATGCAAGATGACTGTGTAGCTTCTACTGACGTTAAACCTTGATGGTTTCAGATTCAGGCTTTTGATTTAGAAATTGTTGATGTTGTTCCTACACTTAGGAATTCTTTGAGCTGTTTAAGCGTCTCTGTCATGTGTTTGCCAACACCAATGTTGGGCTTTGTGAACCGAAGGCCATAAGACCCCGTGTCTGACAGAAGGTTTAAAGACTTCTCACTGTGCTTGTTGAAGCCGTTTGCGTTGCTGCAGTATAATGGAGATTTCTTGCTCATAAATGAGGCTCTGCTTGCTCATGGATGAGGCTTTGCTTGCTCATGGATGAGGCTTTTGTTGAGACTGTGAAAACGCAAATGCGCTCACGCTCTTTATCTGCCAACGTTGTTGTTGGGCTTTGCAAAATGGTGCTGCTCTTCTAGACACGTCTGTCCGAGAGCAAGTTCACCTTGACTTCGACCAGCGCTTGTCCTGGGTTTCAGAGTGACACGTTCAAAACGAATTCTGAACCGAGGTCACTAGCAGCTGCATTACCAACGATGTTGTTGGGTTTCTGAGTGATCAGGAGGGTCATCCGAAGACGATTCTGAACACTGGAATTTATATAGCGCGCTGTATCCGTTGTGGATGTCATTGTGTTCGTATTTCTACACTGTTGCTGTGGCCAGCAACAACAGATGCAGAACGACTCTACTCGAATAAAGCTGTGATCGGTCCAAAAAAGGACAAGTTGCCACAAAAGGACAAGCTGTTCTCATGATGAGTGCTGTAGCGAGTGTTTGTGAT